>JAVDOI010000003.1:20694872-21294872 GCA_032191485.1 Leptoclinus maculatus | reverse complement strand
AATTAAGAAGCTTTCTCAAACCCCAGTGATGGTCACAGGAACAACTGAAGTAACAATTCTGGAAAAAGAAGGGCTTTCACCGACCAAAGGAAAGTCAAAGGGTATTGAACATTCCCCAGAACATGCTACCACAGAGCTGACAAAGACCAAAGCAAAACCTGTGAGTAAGAAGCCATCTTCAATTCCAGTGGTGGTCACAGCAACAACTGAAACTACTGTTGTGGAAAAAGATAAACTTCCAGCAACCAAAATAAAGTCTGAGAGTCTTGAACATTCCCCAGAACATGGTATCACGGAGCTGACTTTGACCAAGGGAGAGCCTGACAGTCAGAAGCCATCTTCAACTCCAAAGGTGGTCACAGCGACAACTGAAACTACTGTTGTGGAAGAAGATAAACTTCCACCAACCAAAATAAAGTCGAAGGCTCTGAAACTTTCCCCAGATCTTGCTACCACAGAGCTGACTCAGACCAAGGAAGAGCATGACAGTCAGAAGCCATCTTCAATTCCAGAGGGGGTCACAACAACAACTGAAACTACTCTTGTGGAAGAAGATAAACTTCCACTAACCAAATTAAAGTCGAAGGCTCTGAAACTTTCCCCAGATCTTTCTACCACAGAGTTGACTCAGACCATAGAAAAACTTGAAATTAAGAAGCTTTCTCAAACCCCAGTGATGGTCACAGGAACAACTGAAGTAACAATTCTGGAAAAAGAAGGGCTTTCACTGACCAAGGGAAAGTCAAAGGGTATTGAACATTCCCCAGAACATGCTACCACAGAGCTGACAAAGACCAAAGCAAAACCTGTGAGTAAGAAGCCATCTTCAATTCCAGTGGTGGTCACAGCAACAACTGAAACTACTGTTGTGGAAAAAGATAAACTTCCACCAACCAAAATAAAGTCTGAGAGTCTTGAACATTCCCCAGAACATGGTATCACGGAGCTGACTTTGACCAAGGGAGAGCCTGACAGTCAGAAGCCATCTTCAACTCCAAAGGTGGTCACAGCGACAACTGAAACTACTGTTGTGGAAGAAGATAAACTTCCACCAACCAAAATTAAGTCGAAGGCTCTGAAACTTTCCCCAGATCTTGCTACCACAGAGCTGACTCAGACCAAGGAAGAGCATGACAGTCAGAAGCCATCTTCAATTCCAGAGGGGGTCACAACAACAACTGAAACTACTCTTGTGGAAGAAGATAAACTTCCACTAACCAAATTAAAGTCGAAGGCTCTGAAACTTTTCTCAGATCTTTTTACCACAGAGCTGACTCAGACCACAGAAAAACTTGAAAGTAAGAAGCCTTCTTCAACTCCAGAGTTGGGCACAGCAACAACTAAAGTCACAATTTTGGAAAAGGAAGGGCTTTCACCTACCAAAGGAAAGTCAAAGGATATTAAACATTCACTAGAACATGCTACCACAGAGCTGACAAAGACCAAAGAAAAACCTGAGAGTCAGAAGCCATCTTCAATTCCCGAGATGGTCACAGCAACTCCTAAAATTACTATTTTGGAAAAAGCAGAGGTTTCACCTACCAAAGGACAGTCAGAGGGTCTAAAAGTTTGCCCAGAACTAGCTACCACAAAGCTGAAAAAGACCACGGATGAGCTTCACATTCAAAAGCCATCTTCCACTCCAGAGGTGCTCACAGCACCAACCGAAATTACTGTTGTGGAAAAAGGTGACCCTTCACCAACCAAAATGAAGTCGAAGGCTCTGAAACTTTCCCCAGATCTTGCTACCACAGAGCTGACTTTGACCAAGGAAGAGCCTGACAGTCAAAAGCCATTTACAACTCCAGAGGGGGTCACAGCAACAACTGAAACTACTCTTGTTGAAGAAGATAAACTTACACAAACCAAAAGTAAGGCAAAGGGTCTGAAACTTTCCCTGGATCTTTCTACCACAGAGTTGACTCAGACCATAGAAAAACTTGAAAGTAAGAAGCTTTCTCCAACCCCAGAGATGGTCACAGCATCAACTGAAGTAACACTTCTGGAAAAAGAAGGGCTTTCACCGACCAAAGGAAAGTCAAAGGGTATTGAACATTCCCCAGAACATGCTACCACGGAGCTGACAAAGACCAAAGAAAAACCTGTGAGTCAGAAGCCATCTTCAATTTCAGTGGTGGTCACAGCAACAAATGAAACTACTGTTGTGGAAGAAGATAAACTTCCACCAACCAAAATAAAGTCTGAGAGTCTTGAACATTCCCCAGAACATGGTACCATGGAGCTGACTTTGACCAAGGATGAGCCTGACAGTCAGAAGCCATCTTCAACTCCACAGGTGGTCACAGCACAAACCGAAATTACTGTTTTGGAAGAAGATAAACTTACACCAACCAAAAGAAAGGCCAAGGGTCTGAAACTTTTCTCAGATCTTTTTAAAACAGAGATGACTCAGACCATAGAAAAACTTGAAAGTAAGAAGCTTTCTCCAACTCCAGAGATGGTCACATTAACAACTGAAGTAACAATTCTGGAAAAAGAAGGGCTTTCACCGACCAAAGGAAAGTCAAAGGGTGTTGAATATTCCCCAGATCTTGCTACCACAGTCCTGACTCAGACCAAGGAAGAGCATGACAGTCAGAAGCCATCTTCAATTCCAGAGGGGGTCACAGCAACAACTGAAACTACTCTTGTGGTAGAAGATAAACTTAAAGCAACCAAAATAAAGTCAAAGGGTCTGGAAATGTCCCCAGATCTTGCTAGCACCAAGCTGAAAATGACCGAGGATGAGCCTGACAGTCAAAAACCATCTTCAACTCCACAGGTGGTCACAGCACCAACCGAAATTACTGTTGTTGAAAAAGTTGACCCTTCACAAACCAAAAGAAAGTCCAAGGCTCTGCAACTTTCCCATGATCTTGCTACCACAGAGGTGACTCAGACCAAGGAAGAGCCTCACAGTCGGAAGCCATCTTCAACTCCAGAGGTGGTCACGGCAACAACTGAAGCTACTCTTGTGGAAGAAGATGAACTTACACCAACAAAAAGAAAGGCCACGATTCTGAAACTTTCCCCAGATCTTTTTACCACAGAGCTGACTCAAACCACAGAAAAACTTGAAAGTAAGAAGCTGTTTCCAACTGCAGAGATGGTCACAGCAACAACAGAAGTAACAATTTTGGAAAAAGAAAGGCTTTCACCTACCAAAGGAAGGTCAAAGGTTCTTGAACATTCCTCAGAACATGCTACCACAGAGCTGACAAAGATTAAAGAAAAACCTGTGAGTCAGAAGCCATCTTCAATTCCCGAGATGGTCACAGCAACTGCTAAAATTACTATTTTGGAAAAAGCAGAGGTTTCACCTACCAAAGGAAAGTCAGAGGGTCTAAAAGTTTGCCCAGAACTAGCTACCACAAAGCTGAAAAAGACCACGGATGAGCTTCACATTCAAATGCCATCTTCCACTCCAGAGGTGCTCACAGCACCAACCAAAATTACTGTTGTGGAAAAAGGTGACCCTTCACAAACCAAAAGAAAGTCCAAGGGTCTGCAACTTTCCCATGATCTTGCTACCACAGAGGTGACTCAGACCAAGGAAGAGCCTGACAGTCAGAAGCCATCTTCACCTCCAGTGGTGGTCACAGCAACAACGGAAACTATTCTTGTGGTAGGAGATAAACTTACACCAACCAAAAGAAAGGCCACGATTCTGAAACTTTCCCCAGATCTTTCTACCACAGAGCTGACTCAGACCACAGACAAACTTGAAAGTAAGAAGCCTTCTTCAACTCCAGAGTTGGTCACAGCAACGACTGAAGTCACAATTTTGGAAAAGGAAGGGCTTTCACCGACCAAAGGAAAGTCAAAGGGTATTGAACATTCCCCAGAACATGCTACCACAGAGATGACAAAGACCAAAGAAAAACCTGAGAGTCAGAAGCCATCTTCAACACCAGTGGTGGTCACAGCAACAACGGAAACTATTCTTGTGGCAGAAGATGAACTTACAGCAACCAAAAGAAAGTCAAAGGGTCTGAAACTTTCCCCTGATCTTGCTACCACAGAGCTGACTCAGACCAAGGAAGAGCCTCACAGTCAGAAGCCATCTTCAACTCCAGAGGTGGTCACGGCAACAACTGAAGCTACTCTTGTGGAAGAAGATAAACTTACACCAACCAAAAGAAAGGCCATTGGTCATTCTGAACCTTTGGAGTCTGTCCTTAGACCCATCACCACCATGGATAAACGTTCACATTCTAAGTTACAGGAACCTAAAGCTCGATCTAAAGAGGCTTCAGAACAAGCCAAAACCATGTCTACAGAAAGGGACTTAAGTACAGTGTCTCAAACACAACCACCTCTCCCATCCCCAGAGGAAAAGTCTGTTTGGGATGAAGTGCTCAATATACAGCCAAATACACAGGCCACTATACAGGAGCATGAAATCACATCTGTTACAATAACAAAGGTATCAAGGATTGATGTAGATCAAATAAGTATTCAGGGCGAAAAAGTGTCTGAAAACAAAGTTTTGACTTCAGGAGTTGCTCAGCCACAAAAGACTGCAGTAAAGATGACCACGGTAGTAGTGCGCACAGGACCTACAGAGGTCAAGGAACATGGGGTACAAGAAATACATCCAAAAGTGTCAACACATGGTTTGCATGATCTACCCATGAGCCTGGGGGAAAAGTCTGTTAGGATAGAGAAAATCCAAATGGGGCCTGAAGTGTGCATCCTACCACTCGATATACCAACCACTCTGGAGAAGGATGAAAACACATCAGTCACAACAGACAAAGAGCCAAGTATAGATATTGTTCAAACAAATATCCAGTGTGAAAGAGCTCAAAAAAACAAAGATAATACCTCACCTGATGTTAAGCCAGAGAAGGCTGCTTTTGAGAAAAGAGTCGAAGGGCAACAAATCACCATCGAAAGGCAAGACGAGGTGGCTCAGAGTGACTCCACTCAATCCACCTCGGTTGCTTCTGCAGCAGTGCAGCCAAGTGAAGCAGAAGTAAGCTTGTCTGATCAAGACACTGTTAAACCAAACGAAACAGTGATTAAACAGGAGCTAACTGAAACCACACAAGAAAGACCCCAAAAGGTCAAGGATTGCAAAGAAGTGCATGCTGTAGTGTCCACAAAAGACGTGCATGAGACCACCGCTTCAGGTGAAGTGAGGCTGCAGAGAATGGATTTGCCACAGGTGAGACATGGTCATTAGCTCAATTATCTGCAGTATTAATGATAAAGTGAAATTATTCTTTATTTCTAAATGAGCTACCGTCCCAAAGAAACACTTGTGAAACTAATGAAACAGAACTAACTCACCACTACGTTGCATGTCGTGTTTAATACCGCATGCATCTCCACTGGTTAACCTACTCAAGTCAAATGTTTCACTGTATCAGAGAAATGGAAAACTGCTTCTCCTCTTCATTTTACCCCTTCAGGAAATGTCAGTTTAACAATGCAGCATACCTTTGTAACTGCAATAGAAGATAATAGAGAGAGAGAGAGAGAGCAAGAGAGAGAGAGCGAGCAAGAGCGAGAGAGAGCAAGAGAGAGCGAGCAAGAGAGAGCAAGAGAGAGCGAGAGAGAGAGAGAGAGAGAGAGAGAGAGAGAGAGAGAGCCCCAGTGAAATGGCTCTCTTGCATATACGTGTTTGCACTTGCTCAAACATTCTTTAGACATATGTATGTCTGTAAAGATCAATGTACCTACCAACGGTTTCAGTGCCTCAGGGTTGTAATATGAGCTTCCTCATGAATGTCATCACTGACAATCAAAGACAGTCAGGCTTGGCGCACTTCCAGAGAGCAACTTCTATTTGAAGTGAATAGACTTGTTTCACAAAGAGAGATAGAGTTATTTTCTTTGCTCAACAGAAACAGTTTACAGTTGTAAGTCCGATTTCGTTCAGCATTAATTCTGGTGTTTTGTTTTCACAATGGGAGGAGGTTTGCAAGGCGGACAAGATACCCCCCGCATCGCTGCAGGCAGTTATGAAATCATCAACTGACATTATCTGCGGTGAGGTAACTCTGGTGGAAGGATTGCCCTCTTGGGACAACAAAGCTCAAGCAGAAGCTGATGTTGTGAAGACTGAGGAACTTCTCCTGGAGGAACCAGAGGAACCAGAGGGATCCGCCATGAGGAACATCTTCACACAAATACAGCTACTCTCTGGGAAAGGACCCCGCAGTCAAGTCATTGAGGTATCGTTACTACTGTGCCACAGTACCCCTAGAAGTCACCATAGTTACACACCTACACATACTGGCTTTAAGTGCAAGGTACTTTTTTAAAGAATACTGGTGTGATGAGCATTTACTGTCAGCATTGCTGGTTTGGGTCTAGCTCATGGTTGCATTCTTTTGTCTCTTTTACATCCTTCCTGTTGCTCCACTTTATACATAGTGAATTGCCAAAAAGAGGCATATGTTCTAAATGCAGGGCAATTTAGCAAATTACATGGAATTAAATAAAAATATGAGTTTCTTATAATGGCCCTAAATGGGCTAAACAGACTAAAGCAACATTGCTTTTTATATTGATCATGCTTGGACATCACCAAAACCCTTTTTGGGCCTCTGCTGGATTTTTGAAACTCATTGATCTTATGTGCTTCTGTTTCATAAGGGTAAACCTTTGGAGGATGCTCCAGATGCTCTGATTACATCCACCTGTGATCTGGACAACCGCCTAAGAAGGCTGGTGTCTAAAGTCCTGAGCTGCAAAAACTACCCTGCTGAGCTCAACCCAACAGCGATGGCCCAGCAGCTGGAGGAGACTCAGGTGCGATTCAAAATGACAGGGTGCATGACTCGCTAGGCACTTTCTAAAAATGAATACAATTTGAATAATTGTGTTTACTTCTGCCTGCTGGGTACAGGAGTGCCGAGAGGCCGCCAAGGCCCAGGTGTCATTGCTCTCTCTGCTGAGGGGAGCTGATGCTGAGAACAAGGATGCTCTGGAGCACGTGGAGGACCAGTGGAGTACTGCTGCTCAGGATGCAGCTGCTGTCGTCCAGAGCAAAGAGGCCCAGCTGCAGCTGGTGAACGATTACTGCAGACAGACCCAAGCAGCCAAGACCATGCTGCAAAGACTCACAGCAGAACTGGAGGCTGTCAGAACGTGAGTTGTCATCTAGGGTGTCCTTTTTTAATTCCTTAACTGAAGGTTGCAGTTTAAGGCTGTGCAATATGTTGCGATATGAAACCAAGGAGGAGCAAGACTGGGTCAAGGCCAAAGGGGTCACAGACTGGAAGAACAGGAGCTTTAAAGCCTTCTAAAGCTATATTTTTTAGATTAACATTGAATGTAGTTTAAATCTTAACACTCCCTCTCAAACTTACATCTTGTACAATCTGTAACATTGTAAATGCCGAGCACATGAAGACTTGACTGTTGTTCTTTCAGGTCCCCAGAGGAGAGCAGCTCGAAGGAGGCAGAGCGACTATGCTCCCTACAGAGAAGTATAGAGGAGAACAGAACAGTACTCGGGGAGTTGCTTGTGACCCATACCAAGTTAAGCCCAAACCTCAGCTGGTCTGAGCGAGCAGCCGCACAGACTGAGCAGAATAACCTACAAGAGAAGTGGAGAGGCCTGGAGAGAGCTGTGGAGAGGACGCTGTACCACACAAATGTCCATTCTCACAACACCAGCAGCCTTCTGTCGGCAATATCAGGTCTTCAGGAACATTTGGAGACAATCGGCAAAGACCTTGAGTCTTCCTCAGTTACTCAGTGGACCTGCAAGAAGGCGCAGCAGCTGATGGTTGCAAATGCTGAGGTTAAAGCTGCCCAGCAGAAATCCCTCCATTTGCAGCAGCTGTCTGAGGCGTTCCACCTCAGCTCACAGAGGGAGAAGGATACAACAGAGATACAGCAGGGGCTTCAGAGGGTCAAAAACAAACTTTGCTACACAGAGGAACTGGTGTCCTCTCAAACTCAGAACAGCTGCAGCCCCATCATGGAGAAAATTATCCTGGTGATGAGGGATGGCCTTGCTTGGGCGAAGACGACAGAGAGTGACATTGAAGGCAGGAGGAAGAGGGTGGCTCTCCTCCCCGAGGAGGTGCACCGGCAGCTCAGAGATCTGAAGAAGCTGCAGTCCGAAGTCATGGCCAAACAAGGCCAACTGGAGTCACTGGCGGAGGAGGTGAAGGAGCTTCTTCCGCAGCTGGACCAGGCCGAGGAGGTGCCCATTGTGTGCTCCTCCCTGAAATCCCTTGAAGAACTCTCAAAGTCGACCACAGAGAAGCTCTCCAAGGCTGTGAGAGAGCTTGAATCAGGACTGCAGACCAGGGAGAAACTGTCAGAGCAGATCGTTGACCTGGACTCCTGGGTTTTGTCTCATCTGCATAGAGAGGCCTCCAGGAGTCCAGACAGTGAGCTCAGGAACCCGACTGAACTTGATCGTAGAGTTCGTCAGATCCGAGAGACCCTGGCGGTGGCTGAGAAGCAGGCTGCTGTCTGTGAGGCTCTTCTGATGAAGAGCAAAGACATCGCCTCTGAACTCAGTATCACGGAGAACTGTCAGCTGTTTGACAAGCTCACCGACCTCCAGGAGGACATCAGAGCCATCAGCAGCTACGAGAAGGCCAACAAAAAGGAGCAGGAGGAACTCACCCAGACTGTAGATTCAAGCAAGAAAAACCTGGTCACCATTGAAACGAGCCTGAGGCAGATGTCAGGAGATCTGAGTCGACACAGGTTCCCCATCACAAGCGAGTCCCTGCAAGCTTTGGAGCCTTTCAAACACGTGATTTTGGAGCACAAGTCCCAGGTTGACCTTCTGCAACCGTGGATTACCAGAGAAAAGACGAGGGAACTGCACTCAGTCATTTCAGAACTTCTCAGCAATATTGTCACTCTGGAAATGAAAGCCAGAAGTCATGAGAGGTACCTCAACAAGAGGCAGTGTGTGGAGGACCTCAGGGAGAACGTTGAGGAGCATGTCTGTCAGACCAAAGACGACAGCAAGGCGCTCGAGGACAAGTACAAGGTCTGTCAGACCCTCCTCGTCCAGCTTCCTCTCATAAAGTATATGTCTGAGGAGGCCGGCCAAGAACTCCAGGTGATCTCCGCCGATCTTTACCCCTCACAGCTGAGCACAGAGCGACAGAGACTGAAGCAAAATGAGAAAAGCCTGGACGCGTTGGAGATGACGCTCTACAACAACCTCAGCATCATTGAGTGGAACCTGCTGAAGGAACTGGACCCCGACTCAGAGAGGGCAGCCACTCGGGCCTTCCTTTGCAAGTCCCAGCGGGAGCTCCAGAAAATCCCCGCGCTGAAGCCCGACGAAACAGTAATTAACAACCAATACCAGATGATCATGTCTTTGAAAAAGACTGTAGAGTCAAGAATGAGAGCACTGGAGGTTCTCGAGCAGAAGAAAGGAAACAGACAAGGAAGTGGATCCCAAGATCTGATCGACTTGAAGATTGCAGTCCTCAATGAATGCGACTCACAAATGGCAAGTTGAATTCTTCTTGATATAAGTGTTTCTGAGACAAACAAAATCTGTAATTTAATAATTTGTTTGACCCATTAGTAGTGATAAACATGTAAAGCCGAGGATGTGTCAACACTGCTAGGACAGGAAGAAGGAAGATGTGGTATTATAAGACAGGACAGGCCAGGGCTAGCTGGTTAGCTAACTCGTTAGCCTGCTCATTTCTCTGGAACACAATACATAGATGTCTTTACACTGTAACCTCTTCACGTCCTGTAAACCAAAACTGGATTGCTATAGTCCTATAATATGATTAGAGTATGTAGTTAAGTTGTGTTTGTTATATTTTAGGAGAACATCTCTCAGGCTAGGGAGTCTCTGAGAAGCTACACGAGTGCTGTTAGACAAGCAGCTCAATTCCTGAGGGACATCGAGGTCTCTCTGCTGCCGCCGCAGGGCTCTGCTGGACTCTGCTCCGAGAGGCTGGAGGAGACCCAGCGGGCTTTGGCCTCGCTGCAGCAGCAGTTCCAGACCCACGTGGAGCAGCTCCAGAGCCAGGACGCCTTGCATCCTTACCTGTCCCCCAAGAGGGTGGAGCAACTCCAGGAGAATATTCTGAGCCAGCTCCTGGTGAGGATGTCCACTCTACAGGCAACGGGACACATGCGACTGGAGTATCTCAGCAGGTATTAAGGCTGGCTTTAGGCAGATGTTCTCAACTTCTCATAAATGTCTGAAAGATGCCAGTGTATGTGAGTGGAAGCAATATCTCCTTCTTATTGGATAACCCATCAACATTTCTGTCTTTCAGTTGTGCAGAACACTACAGAAAATACACCAAGAGCCAAGATGAAATCATCCAGAGTGTGAAGAGCGCAGTGAGCAGCCTCTCACAGTTCATCAGTCAAAAGGTCACCTGTCTCGCTGACTGCACTGACCAGCACACCAAACTCAGAGTACGTGCGAGACTTTCAAGGTTCACCGATCCGGGGATCTGTACTTTTTAACCACTTTGTTGTCAGAAAGTGAGAACAGTAACGCATTCAAGAGAAATAGATCGAGATAATGTTTTACAGCGTTTCGTTTTTTGAGGTTTTCTTCTTGCAACTGTTGATTTCTTTCTCTTGTTTTAGATTCTAACCTCATAGTTAGATTGATCACTGTTTGCTCCTTACGCACGATGGCGTAATAATTATGGAGTCAATCAAGACGTCAATGTCTCTTCAAAGTCCGGATGCTTATGATGATATGGTGATTCTGGGCAGAAATCACAAATATTTCCTTATTGCAAAGTATAATTTGAGTTTTTTGTCACATAATTATGACTTTATAATCTCAGAGAATATTCAAGTTTTATCTTGGAATATTGCTCCTCTCCCATCATACTTACCATATGATCTCCATTTATAAAACCTACTTTGATTGCGCAGGTTCTGTCTGAGGAGGTGGAGTCCCTGCGGAGGCGTCTGGAGGAGCTGAAGGAGTGGTGCCCGGAGCAGAGCTGTCGTGGAGGCAGGGAGGCCGCCGTGGCTGCTGTCTGGAAACGCGTATCGAGACTACAGCGCTGCACACGAGAGCTGACGACTCGTAGTAAACAGAGGATCGCAGAATGGATCCAAATCACCAATAGTGTAAGTGAACATACAGTAAATCATCTGGGATTCTTCATATTGTTTTTTAAAGCAGTGAATATTTAGTAATAGTTTATTGGGGTGTCTTTCCAGTCAAACTACTTAAATCAAACTAAAAAAACATTAATATGAAGAATTTTATCATGCAAATTCCACCTGCTCTTTAAACTGTTATTAAGAAGAGTGTGGTTCCTCCTCTCAGGTGGAGAAGGCCTCCGCTCTCCTGGAGCAGGTGGAGGCGGAGCATCCCGATGGATCCCGGGTGAAGGCCTCCACCGAGGACCTTCAGGACCTGCTGCAGTCCTGGGAGCAGTACCAGGACAGACTGGACTGCGAGCATCGAGCCCTGTCCGCGCTGGAACTGCGCGCCGCCAGGCTGCTGGGTGTCTCCGCCCACCTGGAGCAGGCGCCAGCCGCTCCGCTCTGTCAGCAGCTGCAGGCGATGCAGGGTCGCTACGGCAGGTGAGACGGAGTTTGAGGTGCACTTCACAACTGCATCTACATCTACTGTGGCTTGAAGAATACAGAGGATCATTTAGCTTTTATGTCTCATGTAAACAGTCTCTTCACAGCTGATGATACTTTACTCTTTGCTCTCTTTTTGTTAATGTATAAGTGAACCCTGCTCATAATGATTTCCACTCTTAAAAAATGTAAATTTTGAGGAAAAAACTCAGTTACCCATAAGCCCCGCTACGCCCGACTAAGCAATCAGGGGAAAGTGGGTCGGACGTTGCAGTGCCTGTGAGGTTGTGCAGTATTTAAACCCACAGTTCTTTAACTGCCATGACGCTCCGTGCTTTGAATCTAAGGGTGGATTTTATTCTGAATGCAAACTCTCACTTTTAATGGATTCAAGGTAAGAAGCTATAAAGTTGTCGCATGTGTTTTGTGTGTGTTTTTCCCCCCTCAGTGTGAAGCAGAGGAGCAGGGAGGGTTTGAAGGCGGCCAGGATGGAGCTGGAAGAGAGAGAACGGGTTCGGAAGGAGCTGCAGGGCATCTCGGTTTGGCTACAGGCTGCAGACGGTCTTCTGTCAGAGATGGAGCAGAGCAGCAGCACACAGGAGCTTCAGGTGGGACGCTCCTCTAAACTAGTGTCCATCAGGGTTTCAACACACCTTCTGTCTGTAGAATCCTAAAGAAAAAGGTTCACAGTTCCTTTATGGCACAACAGCGCAAATGTTGCTGCTCTCTGAGAATCACTTCACAAGGACTCACAGAACTTCATTCATTTCATGCTGCAGCAGTAACTAACACCAGCACATTTCAACAAGATGTTTCATCTTCAACCATTTGTTTCCGTGTACATTGCTTTGTTTTGTCGAGGCTGTATGTGACCCATGTCCCGATGACCTTACTGCTTTCTGCAAATATGGTTTAAAATGAACTATATTGGCTATATGGAAACAAGTTCTCCATTTACGTAGACGGAGAGTTCTCAGTATTCTGATGGATGATTTGAAGGATACGGGCACCATCATGAAAATAATCTACAATATACATTTCTATCTTTTATCTTCTAATAGCAGATAAACGACAGCATATTAGAACCATTGTAGGTAAAAAGAAACCAACATAAATACAATGTCAGAGCCGGGGGAGGGGGTTCATATTTAAAAACAAAAACTCAGTATGTTGTAAACTGTCGTTTTCATCATCGGCCCAATTCACAGCAATGTCTCTTCAGAGTCTGTATTCTTATGTTTTGAGTTTTACTTATTGCTAAATCCCATTGCAAAGTATAACTTGATTAGTTCATCCACTGCAGCAAGCAGCGGCGTCTGTGGTGCGATGAGGTTGATCCAACCTTGCAAAGTGAAGTGATGTTGTTCCTTGACAGTTAAAAAGAAAAAAATCAGGAATCTGATCCCCCGGCTCCGTAATGAGCCCCCCCTGCCCCAGGACCCTCTGAAGGTCCTCTGGGTGTCTCCAGAGCTCCTTCATCACAGTGCGCTCAGAGCTGGAGTGAGTCTCTCCCTCCAGCCAGTGGAGTGTAGATAATGAGTCTCTAATGAGAGAGAGGACAGTTTCATCGTCTGAACTGAAAACACAATGATGCGTTTGTTCTCACTCTCGCCGACATTGAAGCTCATTGCTATTTTTATAAACAGCACATGAAACACACTTTAACGTTCAGTGAGAAATGTCCAGTCCACCTTCTGAAAATGATGCCTTATGAACATTATGCCCCAGTCTCAATACAGTTAGTGTGTTACTGATTCTCATCATTAGCTTACTGAGAGTAAAGGTTTTGCTCTCAGTGTGATCTGACATATTTAAAAAAGTGTCTCCTCAGATCTGCAGATCTAAAGCTTTTAACAGTTCTGAATGAATGCAGCGAGAGAGAGAGAGAGAGAGAGAGAGAGAGAGAGAGAGAGAGAGAGAGAGAGAGAGAGAGAAGCTGCTGACTGTGAGTTGTCCAGTAAATAAGAAACGTCTGAATCTAACCGTCGGCTTGGCCTCACGCCCGAAAGGCTCGTTGGTGTTTGGGTTCACGTCTATGAACCCACCAACCCGCAGAATCCCTCGGCCCTTTGTCCCCAAACCTGAGCAGAGGCCAACGTCTCCCCATCCACTCCAGCTTTCTCTCCAAACACACACACACACAGTTCCCTTCCCCTTGCAGAGGGTCTGTGTTGATGAAAGACCTGAACACCCCCCTCCATCACCCCCCACTGCCCTCACCCCTCCTCTTGTTCCACCTTTTGTTCCGTGTTGTAAGTGGATCTTCCAGGTGGCCTTTGTTAGCCGAGTCATTCCATGGACACACACACACATTTCTACGGTACTTGTGAGGCCACTCGTGGACATAATACATTCCCTCGGCCCTGACCTCAATGTAAACCTAAATGTATCCAAGTCTTAATCCTTAAATAGCCGTTTCAAGAAGTGAAGACCTGTCCTCCGTTCACCAAAATGTCCTCATCTTCCTAAAAACATTCTATTATACGTATCTATTCTACAGACTTTTCTCAAAATGTTCGCTCACCTAAAATGTCCTCACTTTCATTATGTGTACAAACTTTTTGAAAACGTCCTCGCTTCTCCATTTTTTTAAAACACAAATTGGTCCTCACAAAGATAGACATACAAAAACAAACGTCTCCCCATACCCTCTCTTCCTCCCGTCCTTTGTATCTCACACACACACACACACACACACACACACACACACACACACACACACACACTCACATTCAGTTTCCCGTCGTGATAACAAGATGCACCTCCCTCTTCATCAGAGCATCGGACGTATTCAGACCCAGGTAGTCTCCTTTTGTATCATCTCTCACATTTGAACACATCTTCTTATTTAATGTCGGCTGTTATTGTAAAGTAGATTCTGGTTGCAGTGAAAAGAGTTCCCTCTGACTGTTGTTGTGTAACTGAACTACTTTTGAAGAGGTCGGCTCTGTTTGCCGAGGAGAGAAAAGAACTGACTGCTGAACAAAGACTGAGATGTTACAGGCGTCTTGTTGGGTTAGAGATGTGGATGAGATCGATGTCTTGTGTCCTTTTGTTCCGGAATACTGCAAGATTTCGACCATTTGACTGAAAATGGAAATTATAACCTTTCTGCCAAAAGTGTTGCTGATGTTGATGCATTGTGGGAATGTGAGGCGTCACTAACTGTTTGTTAAACATCTGCTTACAAGTCTTTTTTTTAAGAAGGATATTTTTTAAAGTGTCAAACCTACGGAAGCCTTGAGAGGACAGTGAAAAAACTTCTTCTCGTCTTCTCTCTGTCTGGGTTTTTAGGAGGTTCACAGCCAGCTGTGTAACCAGAAGGCTTTGCTGCAGCGCATCATGGAGAGCCTGAAGATGAAGTACTCCGACATGTACACTCTGGTCCCGGTGGAGGTCGACGGCCAGATGCAGGAGGTCACACAGTCGCTGCAGCAAGTAGAAGTCAAGGTACGCGGGGAAAACAGATTTTAGCAATATGCACAACACAATAAATCACAAAAACAAAGATGTACAGGGAAGAGTTAAAGAGTGTTTTGTGCCATAATACAGGGAGAGGTGAACTACTGTTATAATTATTGTACTAGTGGTAGCTTGAACCAATGATCTGATGGATTACAAGAAAAAGAACATCCTGGCGTAGAAAATCCCTAAAAATTCAACTTGAAGTTAAAGATGATTACATACAGACATTGTTCATAATGCTGGACACACAATAAACTGAACAAATAAACATGCATTCAAACAGTGTAGACAGGATAATCAAGTGTCAGACCTCTACAGACCTGATGACTAAAAGAAAAACCTTCGTCCTCCCGTATTTGTTGACGTTTGTGCTCGACTCATCCGTCAGGTGGGGGAGGCTGTGGAGATGAGCGGCCCCGTCTACAGGCTGGGGGCCAAGGTGTCTGAGATCCAGGCCGGCCTGACGTCGGTTCAGAAAAGACTTGAACAGAGAAGTCCCAACGTGGCTCAAGCTAAGATCACCCAGAAGGTGGGTAGCCAACGTGGCCGGATTATTGTCAAATGAAGTATTTTGCCTTCTCTCTGGCGAATAAAACGTGCTACAAGAAAGGTTCAACTCAAGTTTTCTGTCGTCCTCCAGCCAAAAGAAATCAACATCAATTGAAGCTTACACGTAAACCTCAGAATCTAAATGCTGTTTCATTTTAAAGTCAATGAATCTTGATGTGTGACCCGTGTGTCTGCGCTCAGCGTGTGTGGGATGAGCTGGACGTGTGGCACTCGTGTGTGGCGGCGATGGAGGTGGACATGCAGGACTTGGAGAAGCCGGAGGAGGTACTGATCCTCACCGAGAGACTCGCGGAGGTCCAGCAGCTGCACTCCCTTCTGGCCAAACAGGCGGAGCAGAGGACCACCCTCATCAGCAAGGTCAGAAGGGACTTAAACTGCTTGTGTTTATATCCATCTAATTCCCTGCTTAAGATTATCTGATCAAACTCCCAAGTTATCGATAATAAATGTGTGTCAGCTGTTTATTCTTTCTGGATGAAGGTTTTAAAGTGAATATTGTTTGGTGTTCGTGGTCAGATCCACACGTGGCTTCAGCAGCACCAGGAGATGATCAGCAGCTCTAAGAGCTGGATGACCGAGGCCAAGTCGTGGCTCGCTACCCCCTGCACCTACACCACCGCTAAGTGTCTGAGCAGCCATGTGCACACTCTGCAGGTCGGTGCACTTAACCTTTAGCACTCCACCTTTTTACTTCACTCTATTTCTAAAATATTCTACGTAGCGCATTCTGCAGGAATACTTCTCGATAACTGAAACACGTTGTCAGCATGAATTCACTGTGTGTCTTGCGTTGCAGACGGTGCTGGACGACTCGACACAGATCCGAACCACGCTGCAGGGCTTCGGCTCCGTCCTGAAGGAAATGTCTCAGGTTTGCGACGTCACAACTCTGCAGGAGCAGCTGGACGAAGCCGATCACCAAGTGGCCATCGTTCAAGACGGCTTCACCGCCCCTCTGTCTCACCTGGGCCACGCTGCTGCTGTGAGTCGTCCTCTTTATCCTTTTTTTAATTATTATTTGAATCCTCTTTGAACTCGTCAACCCTGAGATGTGTTGCTAACCCCCTCTGCTCGTGTGCTTATCTGTTTTGGAAATGTATGGATCGCTGTCTAGGAGGTGGAAGCCATTGAGAGTGAAGTCAGACGGATGGAGAACGATGTGGCTGAGGTCAAGACCTTATTATCGTCTCCAGAGACTTTCCCCAGCCCCAGAGAAGAACGCCTCAAGGTGAGACGTGGCGTAGGGAACATCCTTTTCATCTGAGGTTTTCGTTTTATATCAATGTGATTGAAACTGATAAAGGCGAGTTTCTGAGGTTTCTGTCCAGTATCTGTTGTTCTGAATGCCCTTGTTGTGTGTACAGGTCATCGAGCAGAATATCCAGTCCATGAGGAGGACCATAGCTGAGATCCAGAAGTGTAAACCAGACCTTTGTCTTCCAGAGAAGGCTGAAGAGACTTTGGTTGTCTTTACTGTCGTGGACCAGCTCCAGACTCATCTGCTGGAACTGGAGAAGGTCAGTCGGTCCGTCAGTGAATCAGTCGTTTAGTAAACTAGAAGTGGCCTTCACTGAACCCTCTGCTTTACTCCTTTTGTAGAAAGTCCCTGCTCTGTTCTTCCAGCAGCCTGGGACTCCGGTCCAATCCAAAGCTTCGTCAGCTCAGCAGACGACCTCTCAACCTCGACTCCTGAAATCCGCTTCAGCGGAGGCTGAGGTGAGTTTACTTCTCTTTCCATTTTAAAAAAGTTGCTTTAGTACGACTGCTTTAGTAGTTAATTCAGAGCATTGATATAGCAGCAATAACTATGTTCTATGTAAAGATAAAGTGGATTAATGTCTAAAACAAGAGAGAAGCAATTTAACAAAAAGCTGCACTTTGTGCGTTCTCTCAGAAGAAAGACGCGGAGCAGGGACAAATCAGAATTGTCCATGTTAAAGAGGACGTATTAAGAGGATCCGGAGCGTCGCTGCTGAGTGTGGAGCGGTCCTCACCTGAGCAGAGAGAGTCCTGGACACCTGGCAGCACTCAGGTAAGGAAGCCACAGAGCCAAAAGCTTCTGCTGTTGTGAAGCACTTTGTGACGTTCTGCTGTATAATGAATACTTACTTTTGAGCACTGAAAGAAGTCTTTAATGGAGTGCCACCAAGCATCACGGTGAAATAAGACCTGTGATTTTGATTTCATATCAATGTGCCTCTCTGATGGTGGAACAAAGTGTGGAGGGATTGAGACTAACATGCCTTGCTAACCTGTCCCTCCATGTGTTTTTAAACAAAGTGATTTAACAAATTGTAAATGGTGTGTTTTTCGCTCTGCATGCTTAATACCACCGCAAATTGTTAAGGGTGCTCCGATCGATCGGACAATTTTCAATCGATTTCTATTTTGCTTTTATTTTTGCAAGACGGCAGCATAAAAAGAACAAACAGACTTAAAACAACAGAGAAAAAAAGGTGCAAACAAACAACATAAGAAATGTCACATGCAAGAAAGAAGTAACAGACTTAAAACAAATGACATCCAACAATGCATTAGCAGTGTTTAGTAACAGGAAACGTGCATTCAGTGGTCAAACGCTCCTTAATCCTGCAGTTATAATCTTCCATGCTTACTTTATTGGCTCATATTCCTTCCAAATAGTTTGATTGACAATAGACGGCCTCTCTTTCAGAGGCGATGAAGCTTTAGTTCTAAAGTAAACAATAGCGGTTATTAGCGGTTATTAGCAGTTATTAGCAGTTATTAGCAGTTATTAGCAGTTATTAGCAGTTATTAGCAGCGACAGCGACCGGCTTGCAGCTCACTGTTGACCTCCTCCCCCTGTGACTCTGCACATGAGCGTGTTTCCGTGTCAGCAGAGGGAGCGTCCCGTCGGGCTCCAGGCTGACGGAGCCACAGAGAGATCAGGGAGTCAGGAGGAGCAGACAGTGGAAGAAGGTGGAGGAGGTGTTTGGTGGTGGCTCTGGGATGCTTTCCTGGCCGCTTCGCCAGAGGTAACGAAGATCTAGAGCTGCTGTGGAAAACAAACAAACACTTTCATCCATTTTATCTGTCTCTGTCTCTGTCCCCCCCCCGGAGATCCTTGTGACCCAAGGTCAACTTACAATGTAGGTGGCATTAATTACATTAATGCCATATGATTAATCCCATTGGCATAAATCACAACAATCTGGTTCCAAATAAATCATTTATAACAACTATTATAACAACCTGGGTCACTCTGTTCTCCACATCACTGCTCGTGATGACTTCCCTCACCTTCCCTCACTACTACCATCTCCCTACTCATCACATCAGCTGCTTCCACAAACCTTCCACTTTAACCTCCCTCTGCACACCTGTTTCTGGATTTTGTTCTGCCTCTAGAGAGCAGTGTTGAACAGTGATTGTAATTTGTGGCGCTGCAGAGTAAATTGAATTATTTTAACTCGTAAAATGTCACCAACACCTTTCTCTCTTTCAGCCATTAGACATATCGCTGTGGTGGTTTGTACAGACTTTGAATATATGTCGTTGTTGGTGTTAGGTACCAGAAGAGACTGAAGGTGCCACTGGACAGAGCACTGAACAGACTGGAGAAGAGAGAAAGGTAACTTTTAACAGGATAACTCTGGTGATATTATCTATTGTCATATTGGTAACAAATCTTCTCAATAGTGGAGCAACGGATCCTGAAGCTCACGGTTCAGATCAGATCAAGGATCAGAGTCACAGATCGGATCAGCACATCAGAGCGGATTTGTGCCGCGGATACTAACTGCCAATCATTGATGATCCATATTGACAGATACAGATCGCTCTGTTGTTTGATTAAAGCAGCTGGTCTACAAGACTACAGACAATTTAGTTTTTTGCCACCATCCCAAAAATCATTTCAACGCTCTGAAGTCAGTAAACCATCAAACATTCTAAATGTTATCCCTTTACTTTTATTTATGTTCATTTATAGTGTTTTTTTTCTTCATAAAAACACACAATTCAAGTGATTAGGAAATAAAAGATTGTATTTTGTGCTGCTAACGTTACTGTATCTCTCAAGTTGTTTACAAAGTAACATTATCAGAGATCGGAGACTAGAAAAACATAACTGATGTCCTGATCACATATTTTACTGAATATTAATGGATAATGATCGTCAGTGAAACTTTATTTTACACTGTGATGGTTAAACTGTGTCATTAATCTGCGGTTCACATGCGTGTTGGACCGTGAGGGGGATCATGGATCAACAAGCATCCATTACACCACTACTACTCAATAACTCTTTTATTTACTCTTTGTTTGCCAAACACTACAGTGCTCAGGTGTTTAAAGGGACTATTTGCCTCCTTTTGTGTGGCCGTCCAATCAGCGTTGAAGGTATATGTAGTCGATTGATGCAATAAGTTCCTCAGTGCTGCTGTATTGACCCAGAATCCTAAGTTTGCTGCTGCAAAATCTGCAGTTCTTCCTTCATCCAGAGCCGTTGTTTGATGTGACAAACAATTTGATTTATCAAACAATTGATTTATTGCTTCAATCAACATTTACCATCAACACTGATTGGACATCCACATACACACATGGCAGATTTTCACATTATGTACCTTTTTTTAAAAAAAAGGGAGGGCAGACGGGGTAGAAAAGTCAGTTAGTTTTAATCTTTTTATGGGATTTGTTGACAGTAACGAGAAAAATACTTTACATTGATATAATTTACGCTAACGTCCATATTGTTGGCAGATTCCATTAATAAGTATTAAAAAACTACCAATGAGAGCCATTGAATTTGTTTTTCAGTACAGAAGATTATACAATATAACAATGTCAATAACATTATGTAATACAATTCCTTAACAGAGTGTATCAGTAACTGTGTGAATCCATATCTCGTGGTAACCCTGAAGACTAAATGATCCTCGTGTTTAACTGACTGACCTGACTGATCTTCTAACCCTGCCTCATGTTTCTTCAGGATGTTGAGGGCCCCACTGAAGCAAGTTCATCTGAAGCTTTATCAAACCCCCCGGGCACAGTCACAACTCAGTCCCTGCCTGAGAGCATGGTAAACACTGCAGCCTCCACCGTTAAAGTCTCCAAATCCGACTCTGGGCCCCAGCAGAGATGTGTAGTCTCCTAGATCTAGAACTTGTATCTCTAGAACTTCTTCTTGTTCAAAGCATTTGACTTTCAGCTTCTTGAAGAGCTGAGTGCAGAAAGGCCACCCTCTAGAAGCAAGCCTAGATGCCACTGCTTCTTCTAGAATCTAGTTTCTCTAGAGCCAATCAAACAACTCCCATTTATTCATTCTGAAACCAATCGTAGAGCCTCCAACCTTTTCTAGAACCTACCCTAGGATCCCCATGTGTTCAGGCCTGCCATTCCTTCTAGAACCAAGTCTAGAACACCAATGTTTACAACCTATCTTAGATCTCCCACCTGTATCTAGAACCAATCTTTAAATGCCTCTTGAATTATGCGTAGATGTCCTCTAGAATACCAAAGAGGACACTTAAGAATCCCCTTTCTTCTACAAGAAACTAAAGTAGAGATAGGTCCAGGTCTATAATTACCACTTCTCCGAGACACAAGTCTAAAGCTCAGTTGTCTATTAACAGTACAACCTGTAGATCTCCAAAGGATCTCTTTTAGAGCCAGCCATAGAACTCCCAAAGTCTTCTAGAATCAAGCCTAGCTTTCAGGACTTCATTTAGAATCTTCTAGAACAAGAACTCCTACAGTACTTATTGTGGGATTCCCCAATTATTCTAGGCCAAAGTCTATACGCCCTTCTTCTGCACTCAAATCTAGAGCTCGATATGTCCAGTAGTGTCTTCCTAGAACCGATGCTTCTTTCCACAACCAAACCTCCGAACTCCTCACATGTTCTAGAACCAAACCTAGGTCCTCATTTTCTACTAGTGTCTAGAATCCTTGTAGAACAAGTCCTTCATTCTTTTCTGAAACCGTTTTCTCTACAACCAAACTCATCACCTTCTAGAACCCTCATTTTCCTAGAACCAAGTCTAGAGCACCTGAAATATTCTAGCACCGAGTCTAGTCCTTCAGGTTCTTCTTGAAATGTCTGAACCCTCAGTGCATTTACATGGCAGAGATATTCTAGATATTGGCCTCCTTGAATCAGTGTGTCTTACTGCATTATGAGGACAGGACTAAGGAAATAAAGCTCATCAGATGTGTGCCAAAGATTACTTTTTCCTAAATAACATGTGTTCACTTGAAGGCTTACTGAGCTTCATCCTTCATGTGGTTCAAGATGACAAAGCACATTGTTTTTGAAGCTATGTGGGAAGTGGTTGTCGGGGTTTCTATTTTACCAAAAAACAGAAAGCAGACTGGGTCTAGTTAGCATGTCGGGTGGAAGGTTTTTGGTCTCTAATAAGCTTTTGCATGGACCTTAATTCTGATGGGTTAAAATGTTTTTATAAAAGGCAGAAACAAAGTGTACTAATACACATATTTTGTGATGAATGGTGATTTGAACTAGTTTTACCTCTTTGATTGTTGACCTTTCATTTTGCTATCTGAGCTCATTTGCCAGCAAATGCAGAGCATTATTTGTTGAAATAAAACTTGCTTGCTTACACGCAATCTGCCATTTGAATTTCCATAAGCTGAACATGATAATAAATTGTTGTTTACAGAGTTTATTGATTAAATTGCTCAGTCATTGCCTGGCAGTGGGAGAGAAAGATTCCCGCTTTGTTATGAATCAGAGGATTGACTTTCATTCTCCACAGCGCAGATTTTATACTTAAAGACAGTTGCCTTCTCTTAGATGACTGTTGGCCATGAAAATGCACTGGTTTGACATGATTACTGATTAACACGCAGCTGTTGGCAGGTGAAAACCATGTAACTCCAAATTCTTTTAGTTTAGCATTAATTGGAGTGATTATACTCAAATAATAATAAATAATAAATCTTGCTCTTGCGCAAATAATTGTAAGGCTTATTTATAATTTCATCAATATCAATCCAAGAAAAATAATAATACAAGGTTTTCACCTGGAAGCAGCGGTACTGAGATGTCTTACGTTACATGGCATGTGCTGTACTTTGTACATTGTTCCACTTTTGTCTTTCCATTCTGTCTACATATCCAAACAAGAGCACAAACACAAATAAACCCGCAGCAGTGATCCACTCCTCCGTCTCTCTTTCTCTTGTGTCAGGAGCTCATGAAGGGACAGAGGGGGCTTGCATGGAGGGGGGATGACCCAGAGGGGCTGAGGACAGTATATACACAGAGCGCACACACACCTGCCCAAAACACACTCGCTAAGGACTCGCACACACCTAGTGAGGGAGTCAAAGCTGTAACAGCTGTGGGACCAGAAAGCAGTGAGGTGGACAGTATGCGGCCAGTCCTGCCAACATCTGGAGACGTTCTGGTAAAACCCAGAAGTCCTCTAGTAACAGCAGCAGCACTACATGCATACGCAGCATCTCAGCCACATATAACACCAGCAGAACGAGCAGACGCCTCAGAGCCTGCAGCCTCCCCCACCTGCACGTTCAGACACCAGGACGACGCTGAGGGCCGGCGTCCTGCAGCTGCTTCGGTAAGAGACTGAAAAAAATAAAAGATCACACTCAGCGCCACAGTTTCAGCATGACACACAAGCAGAAAGCACCGTCCTCCTCCTAACCCTCTAACCGAGCAGGAGTGGGATGCACAGTCGGGACCTGGTTGCACATAAATAACTCACTGATGGACTAAAATGAAATTACCCGATAACCTGATTTCTATGTTTGACCAATAATACAACGGTTGCACCATCAAAGCCGGTGAATGCTCTATTTCTATCACTTGCATTTATCTTCAATGCATTTTTATTGCATTTTGTATTTAAAGAGTGTAGGAAATATCAAGAGGGGCACTTTAAAAAAAAAATAAAAAATCTAGAAATTGATACTTATTTTGTGGCTTAAATTAAGTCATTTGTATCGAAGCCCATTCCCGACAGCAAAAAAAAAAAAAGATCACTAAAAAAAAAAAAAAAAAATAAGATCACAAAAAAAAAAAAAAAAAAAAAAAAATAGTAACTTAAAAAAAATAAAATAAAATGTAATTCACAAAAAAAAAAAAAAAAAAAAAAAAAAAAAATTGCAAACGCACCCTTGAATAGAATGTTAAGCAAGAAGCAGCTCTGGAGTATAAAGAATGAAACCAATGTGGCTGAGGTGGCGACCAATAAACAGCAACTGGAAACATCTTTTTCTTTTTTGCTGAAAGAGAAATTAATTATTATTATTTATTTATTTTTTTTGTGAATTCATTTTTTTTTTTTTGTGAATTCATTTTTTTTTTTTTGGTGATCTTATTTTTTTTTTTTTTGCTGGTGTGAATGGGCTTCCATAGTTTATTGGTCGCCACCTCAGCCACATTGGTTTCATTCTTTATACTCCAGAGCTTCAAGGGTGCGTTTGCTCAGTACAATCCATGTGAAACATCATCTGTATTTCATGTGTTGTAAAGCCACGTTTTAAAGAAGTCTTCAATGTACTCACAATCCATTCATATGTCATAGCTGCTTCTATGACTGTTGTGTTAAAGTATCTCATAATTTCGACTTTCTATAGCAACTGGAAAAATCTGGTCAGTGTTATGGTTACAGATGGATGCACCAAAAGTTTTTTTTTTTTTTTTTGCTGGTGGAAAAAAAGTAAAATAATTTTTTTGTGAATTACATATTTTTATTTTATTTTTTAAGTTACTATTTTTTTTTTTTTTAGTGATCTTAATTTTTTTTTTTGCTGGCAGGAATGGGCTTCCATACATTTGTACTCTTAAGAACAGGTGAAACATTTTCTAAGTTTTGGCAGGTTGTTGGTTGTTGTAATACTTATTTTGGCCACACGAGGCTGAACCACCTCTCCATGCTCTTAGGACTAAAAGCATTCAAGTTTTTTTCCAGGTGAGTTTTGTTTTTTCCCGCCTGTTTCACAGAATTTGAACGTAAGGAACATAGAAAGATTTGCTGGCGACGCCACATTTCACCTGCTCTAAAGCCAAGAAAACAATGCCGATCAGACTTTAAAAATGGATCACCAGAATCCTTTTGTCCTCTTTCTAAATGAATTGATGCACCATTAATTATTATTTTTTCATCTGAAGTTAGTAAAACTATTTCCTCTGAATATATAGACTTAGTAGAGACAAAAGTAACAAATGGAGCGCTCTGTGTATTCACATTAGACTTCAGTGACATCAAAGAATGTTTGAGTCAAAGCACATTTGTTGACTCTTGGCGTTCACCTCTAATCCTCACTTGTTCGCTGGATGTACATTTGATGTGAGTTTTTCCAACTTGCATCGTGCAAAATGCTCATAATTCACTCTTTAAAAAGTTGAAAGAGAAGGACACTGAAACCTCTGGATGATTGGCAGCTGTAAACTGTGTGAGGAGGAAGCAGAGAAGTATTTGTATGGTGAGTGTCAGCTCCACCCCTGCAGCCTGAGGCCTCCCTCTCTCTCTCCCTGTGACACAAGAGTCGCTGTCACTGGAGCCCAGCCAGGAAACCAGGAAGTGGTTTCTGCCACAGGTGGGTGGAGCAGAGAGGGAGGGAGTGAGAGAGAGAGAACCAGGCAGAGGAAAGAGGCTGGAAGTTGAATGATCTGTTTGGATCAATATTAGAGCTACAACTTAAAGCTGCAGCTCTCTGCCTGTGACCCTGGAGCACAGAGGTTCAGCCGGGTGTGTGTTTGTGTTTGTGTCCCAGGCCCCCCCGGAGGAGCCCCGCCCCCGAGAAGGCGTCCTCCATGTGTGCCTGCAGAGGGTCGGCCAGCTGGAGCTGTGGCTGCAGGAAGCCCGGAGGAGCCCGGTAGCCGGCGGAGCCGCCGGCTCGTCCGCCATGCAGGGCAACGTGGAGCAGCAACTCCTCACCTGCCAGGTAAAGCCCCGCCCCCCCCCCCAGGGGGAACCGGGTCACTCCCAGGACTCTCAGGTCAAAGATCCACAGTGAGGGCCAACTGGGTTAAATGAGGCGTTTTGAGATATAACGATCTTATTTAGATGTCTCATAGATTTTAGTTTCAGTTAAGATTTGAACTTTTTAAATGTTATCTGTTGTTTTCATTGTGTTGTTTTTAACCCTTTCGTTTGAAGAATCACTTTCTTTCTTTTGTTTATTTTTGGTTCATTCGATCTTAATTGTTCCATTAATGACTGTGTCATTTTAAACAGTGATTTTTTTGCTCAGTTTTTCTGTAAATTTGGCTGAAACACAATGAAAAACATAAATTTAGCGTCAATGTTTGATTGAAAGCTAATCTCTGGGGAGGGTCACACAAAGATCACTTTCATTTTGAAATGTCTTGAAACTTACGACATCAACATGGAGTCTTTAAAGAAATACATATCTTTCCTTCAGGAAAAGAGTTTAAACTGGGATTAAATGACAGAAACACTGAATTAAATTCAAGTTTAACTAGTTGTTCAGATCAGCAGTCTGAGACAATAATGCTGCTACTGTTCCACCAAACAGATAAGAATAGTAACAACCTCAGGTCACTGGGCGAGTCATGTGACTTTACTAACATTTCAAGTTGCACAATGGAGCAAAATCTGAGTCTAGAGCAAAATGGATAATTTCCAAATCATTGCCGACTGTTTCAGATCTTGCAAAATTAGTTTTTTTGCAGCTCAGAGGTCAAACTGTTATTCCCGTGTCTCACATATGATGTAAGATCTGAAGACACACATGTGGCTCTGGTCGAGTCAAAGTTCAGTCAGTTACAGTTGAACACATTCGTGACCGGACGCTTCCTCCAGCAGCTGTTGGTTGTTCCTGCCTCAGTGCTGATAACACAATAATGATGATATATTAATATTTTGGTGCTTACTTATTGCTCAGAATGCTCAGATCATTAACCCTCACCTGCTCTGATTGTATTGCCTCTAAAGTTGCTTTGAGTCTGCTTGTAAAAGGAAAAGTGAAAGAACAACTGTCTCACAAAACATGAACTCAAACATCAGACGTAGAGTAATGCTTTAGTTAAATAACTCCAGTGTTCACTGTGTTTACCATCAACCCACAAAGCAAATGATTGTTGGGTTCACAGATTAACAAGCGCTGAATGTCAGCTGCTGCTATTTGCATTGAGGGCGCAGCGTTTTTTTGCAGAGGTGGAGACCAAACTGTCAAAAGATCTGAGAAATCGACCAATCAGATGTCGTAGATTTAAACTCTGCATGGCGACAAAATAAACACATGAAAACAGACGGCAGAGCCTCTACTACCAAAGTCACTTTTAACAATTCATATTGAATATCTGTCAGTTAACACTTTGTCCAGCGTCTTCTTTTCTGATGCTCTTATTTCATGTTTAATGTAAAATGTGAATAGAAAAACTGTGGAGAAAAACAAACAAAATAGAAATACTCATGCATGAGTACAAGTACCTCAAAACAGTACTTAAAAGTTCTGCACATGAGTAGATACACTTCGTTGTTGGTGATGGACTTGATATGTATGTTTAAATGTTGAGCATCAGTTTGTTTCAGTCTGTGATACGATAGTTTTCATTGGACAGAGTCACGCCCTCACAGACGCATTGTGTCTTCATTCAAAGCTGTGGCCCAGAGGATGAAACCAGAGCCTCATTAAAGTTTCACAGGTCGAACACGTCACATTTCAATGAAGCATCTCGTCTCCTGTTCACAGTGACTAGAGATCTGACTTAAACATGACGTATGAACCTCTGGGCTGCATCAGTCACACCTGACCTCAGATCCAGTCACACCAAGAACAAGAGAAATCAAATTTGTCTTTGTGTTGTTGTAATACTTATTTTGGCCACAAGAGGTTGAAGTGCATCACTACTCTGTTATGAAACTAAAAGCATTTATGTCTTCCAACGTTTTGCAACGTATCCTCATTCACTGGTTTTGTATCTTGCAAAAAAGTTGCGTGGAAAAACAAAAATAAATGTTGGGATATCTACGAATGTATCCGCAGCCTGCAAACTCAATGGAGAAATGAAATCTCACTCAAAAGGGCTTCCGTGTGCGACCTGCTCAGCACATACATTCTTGTTCAAAGAGTAAAGGATTTGTGTGTTTTAATGTACAGGAGATGTTCCTGGAGATCGAGCAGAGGGTTTCCGGCCTGTCGGCGATCGGTCATCCAGCCGACCGGCAGCAGGACGAGGCGGCCGGGCTGCTCTCCTCCAAACTGGAGCTCCTGAAGACCAATCTGGTCTCGTTCCAACAGCTGCTGCAGGACAGACAGGGAGAGGAGAGGAGAGAGCCTCAGGAACAGGTACACACACAATCTGTAGGGAAACAATACGTAATACGGTTAACAAGTGGTGGTGACGGTGATGTATGTAGCTCAAAGTCACGTGTCATGGTGAGTGAGGTCTGGAGGAGACCGAATGTCAAGTAGGTCGAGTCTCGAGTCTTCATCTCTAGTGGGAACCAAGACGAACACGATCAGGTATTTGTCTTTTACTTCCTCAATCTACCAAAGACGTGACGTATCTCCTCGTGTCTCCTCTTCACTCGTTCCTCCTCAGACGTCGGCTCCTCATCCAGAGCGTCGCCCTCGGTTGAGGCGCAGCAGCAGCGTTCAGGAGATCTTCTCCTCACCCAGAAACAAGCTGCTCAGACAGAGCAGCCTGCAGCAGCAGAAGGTAGCGGACTCCACTGACGGCTTCGTTAAAAGGGTTTCCACTCATGGGAGCTGTGGGATCATTATTAAATACTGAAGTCCAACATGAGACACTAAAACCCTCCAATGCACTCAGAATTGTAAAAGAAAACCACTGCATTGATTTTTACTGATATTCAGGCGGAAACTAAGGAATCAGAAGTAAAAGTGTTCTGTACATTAAACTATATGAAGTGGTGGAATGTAACAAAGTACATTTACTCAAGTACTGCTTCTACTTACATACTACTTCCAGAACGTGTTCAATGACTTGTACTTGTATTATTACCGTGTGGTATTAGTACTGAAGTTAAATACTTCTTCCATTCTGACTACAGTCCTCGTGTTGTTGTTGTTGTTGTTGTTGTTGTTGTTGTGCAGGAGTTGGAGCTGGAGCTGACTGAACAGAGAGGACTGACTCGGGCCATTGCCAGGCAGGGCAGCAGGACTCTACTCCACGGCCAGGAAGCAGAGGACCACGGCCAGCTGTCTTCACGGTAACACACCGCACCATCACATTATTATCATTATATGTATATTTGGTCTGAGTGTATATTACAGATTTTATATTTTAGTTTATTTGTCTCTTCTTTCCAATTTTGACATTGTCCCGACACAATAATACATCTGAACGTTAACAAGTGCTTCTATTGAGTCCTCAAATTGTATTCTATTAAAAGAATTTCACTTTTAGAAATGAGTGTAAGTATTTATATACAGGGCCGAATAAGGCTGCAGTCGAATTATGAGAATAACACAAAATATAAGAAGAGTTTTGTATTGTATATCTTCTAACTTCTTACATAGTTTAATTAGATTTGTCCAATCAGCGCAGTTCAATTTTAAAATGTAATTTGCCACTTTGAAGAGATAAACAGACGTGAGAGATGATAATAGACAGCAAGCAGAGAAAGAAAGATGAAGAGTTAATTTCCAGCCTCTTCTCCCTCCCTGCAGGTCGCCTCCTGCTGAGGCTGATGCGGAGGAGGACTCCGCTCAGAAGAAGTGGGCCGGCCTTCACAGCCGGCTGCTGGCTCTGGAGGAGAGCTGGCTGCTTCCTCCCTCCGAGGTAAAGGCCTTCGTCGTGAGAGCTGAAGTGCTTGATTATCACTTTCTCTTTTTTCGAAATACAAAAGAAAAAAGAAAAAATCGGTGCTCTCGCCGCGCTTGATTATCACCTTCTTTGAGCAGAAGGCACTTTGTTGTGTCTTTGGTGTGATGGGGAGTCCTGCAGGGCTTGATGGGAGTCGTGTGTGTCTTCTTCTCTCTCTCTGTCTCTCTCTCTGTCTCTTTCTCTCTGAAGGTGACAGACTCATCTACGAGGCGTAGTGATGGAACAGCAGGACGCATGATTGGCGCACAGACCATGAAAGAGCTCCAAACCCACATCAGCCGCCTGAGAGGGCTGGGAATCACAGCGACAGAGCCGCTGGATCAGGTACGGGCTCGTTGTCAGGACAAGATGTATGCTGGGACGCCTCCAAGGGGCCATGAGATAAATGCAAGGGGGGGGGGGGGGGGGGCCTAGATGATTAGTCGCCTACATTATTAATCCTTAACCCCTGTGCATCCCTTTAAAACAAGTCTCTCTGCTGTCCTTAGCAGGCGGCAACCTCTGCTTCTGAAATGTGAAGTCAAAGCTTCACGTGTTAAAGCTGCATTCTCTCTAGTGTCCAGCAGGGGGCGACTCCTCTGGTTGTATAGAAGTCTATGAGAAAATGACTCTGCTTCTCTCTTGATTTATTACCTCAGTAAACATTGTAAACATGAGTTTATGGTCTCAATCTCTCGTTTCAAGTCTTCTTCAATACAGCATGATGTTCATTTAGTAAATTATGGTCCTTTTAGAGTCAAATAGACCATAAAGCAGGGTATGCTTTAGGGGCGGGGCTACACAGTGATTGACAGGTCTCTACCAGAGACGTATACGGCGTCTCTAAGTCACTCCTCCTCAGTCCAGATATGGTCACTTCCTGTTAACTGGCTACAAAGATATGTTTATGTCTGAATAAAGAGTTCGACTATCTGAAACCACAAAGAGACATTTTGGAAGATGAGGAATTGAACCTCAACCCAACGAATCAGACGTGGTGATTGATATGAATTTTTATATTCTTTAGTGAATCACCAAAGGCGTTGAGGTCACTTGTAGATTTGTTAAGAGGCTGACCGGGTTTAACCTTTTGTCGATCGTCCATCGACAGATTAAGTGTAATATTTATTTCTCCTGTAAAGTCACAGACTGTAAGTGATGGATAGTTAAGACTGGAATCAACCTGATGAAAGCAAGAGAAACCAAACTGGCGTGTTGGAGAAAAGTGCTGCTTCTACAAAACACGACTAACTCCAGAGTTTTTAGATCGATTTTCAAAACCTACATTTCTTTGTTTGATTAGCATGAAAGATGGAATCTCCGGCATGTTTTTTTCTTTTCATCGCTCACCACGGGAAACACATTCTGACATCACACTCTACGCAAAAGAAGAGCAGGAAGCAACCAACGTGAACGATAGGAAGAGAAGAGTGACGCCAGACTGATGAAGCCTCTTCCTCTTGATTCATAATGCGATGGAAGATTTCTATGTTAATCGGGAGAAGAGAGTGTCGTTCACAAATCAATAATGTCTTCAAAAGATTCAAAGTTTTAAACTGCCCTTCCAAGAAACCGAGCATGTGAACTTGTCTGACATACGGAAAACAGGTCTTCATGTGCTGACATCTGTGTCTTGCAGGGCCTGTTTTACTTCTCTATTTATCCTAAGAGGTTACACTATGTTAGTTAAAAACTTTCCATGATGCTAATACATATTTTTACCATTACAATAATGACACAACATTTCCATCTGACTGACTAAATACTTGCGCGGTAGGACTGTTAATAGTTTGACTCACCTCTCTCCGTCTTCAGGCCTCCCATGTGGACAGCTCCCGTCAGACACTGGACGAGGGTTTGTTTCATGTCCTGCGTGGGACGTCCCTGTCCCTGTCCTCCATCAACAGCCTGCTGCACTCGCCTGCTGGGACGACACACGAGGGGGACACAGAGCGGAGGCTGCTGCAGGTGGGACTCGCCAAAACAATAATTTTGGGGTTATTCTCACTTTAAATGAGAGGGTGGTCCACTACTTTGGTCCAGACTGAAATATTTTAGCAACTACAAAAAGTTGACATTCATGGTCCCCAGAGGATGCATCATACTGACTTTGGTGATCCCTTGACCTTTTTCTCTAGCGCCACCGTGAGGTTCATTTGTTTTTCTTTGTGTGAAATATCTCATATAAAGACTTTGTTGTTCCTTCTGATCACTAACTTTTCATTTTCATTTTTTTATTTATCCAATCCTAAATTCAAGCAAGTCAGAGCCTCACAGAGCCTCTAGCTTGGGTGTAGACTCTCAGCCTCGTTTACGATATTTTACATTTTATGAACCAAATAATAATAATAAATAATTGACAGGTTAATTGATAATGAAAATAATGACTTATATCCCTCACTGACGCATTTCCAGGGGAATTACTTGGGTGTGAAAAGTGAAGACAATGCTGAAGTGTTACTTAAAGCTGCATTCTCTCTAGTGTCCACCAGGGGGCGACTCCTCTGGTTGTATAGAAGTCTATGAGAAAATGACTCTACTTCTCTCTTGATTTATTACCTCAGTAAACATTGTAAACATGAGTTTATGGTCTCAATCTCTAGTTTCAAGTCTTCTTCAATACAGCATGATGTTCATTTAGTAAATTATGGTCCATTTAGAGTCAAATAGACCATAAAGCAGGGTACGCTTTAGGGCGGGGCTACACAGTGATTGACAGGTCTCTACCACAGCGTTTTCTGGTCTGAGAGTTGTCCGTGTGTTTGTCTTACAATTTTAACCCTTTCACAGGCTGACCCAAAGCACAACAATGCCACAATCAAACTCTATAAAGGACTTCCTTGTGTTCCTTTTTCAGACCCTGTCTGCAGAGCTGGCTACCCTCGGCAGTGAGCTGGCCTCTCAGGGGTCAGAGGTCAGCCGTGTCCTGGGCTCAGCGTGTGCTCAGCAGTGTGTGGATGATCTGTGCCGAGTGCTTCCTGTGGTCCGGTCTGCACTGACCAGCAGAGAGAAGCAGCTCACAAACCTGCAGGAGGAGCTGACGAAGCACCAGGTCAGATATTATGACAAACGCACGACACACCCTGAAATACTGAAATCAGTCGATTTCTAAACTATGTTTTTGTGTGTCTCCCCGTGAGTTGTCAGTTCCTCCACGTAATGAATCTTATAACTTGTCGTTTGCATGACCAGTTTCAAGGACCAGTGTTGTGTGTTTAACCAACAGATGCTACTAAATGAGTTGCATGCAGCCTTCACTTCTAACCAGGCGACGGTTCACCAGATCACTAACGAGTTCAGTGGAACCCTGGACCTTAACAAACAGCTACAGGTACTGTTTCCATGGAGGTATTTCACTTCAACGAGCTGCTCGCATTCTGAGCGATCTGCTAGAGTGCTTCTTACCTATAAATAGGCAAACACTTAATTAATATAAGCTGTAAAAGTAAAAATACTTTAAACCACATTTTGCTTTCCCAGCATAGAGATACTGGTTGGTTCTTTATGTGAACAACCAGAGAAACAAGGATAATAGAATAGAATTATGAGGTGAAACCCTTTATTTTAGTTTATGCACCAGTATTACCTTTAAAGTTAGAAAGAGAGAGAGGACTTCACTCGGCACTTGAGGAATAGCCCGAAAGTCATTCACACAAGAGATTTAACAAGTTTGACTGTTCGTTAGTCAACATCATAAAGATTGTATTGGTCATAGTGTGTGTGTGTGTGTGTGTGTTTATTTTCCAGGCTTTGGTTGAGATGCAGGAGTCTCTGCAGCAGCAGGTGGAGCAGGTGAGCTCCCTGCTGGAGGAGGCTGACCGACGCCACCTGCCCCCCTCTATCATCCAGCAGGCCTCGCAGCTGCAGGTGAGCTAACGGCTAAACGTCACATCTGGACATTTGGCGAAGCTTACTCCCTAAAGATAATGCTCAATAACTGGGTGATTCAGTTGCATGTTTAAATCTGTGTTTGCCTCCTATGTGCAGGGGGAGCTGGACGGTTCTCTGGGTGGTGTTCGCTCCCGCTGTGAGGAGCTGAAGACCAGCGTGGAGCTGCAGCAGCAGTACGAGCGGCTGGTTTACAGCCTAGAGGAGCTGCTGGCTCTGGGCTCCGAACGCCTCGCCCGGCGGCCCGACACCGAGCTGCACAGCAGAGCTCAGCTCCAGCAGCAGCTCGGCGGTCACACGGTACCGCCTGTTGAATACAGAAGAGGAAAAATACGGCTGCTTTGTTAGCTAAATATACTCTTTTAACATTCCGTACCCTCTCTGTTATCAGAAGTTCTTCCAGTTCCTGGGCCATCATTTTAAGATCCTGCAGCAGCTCACCCAGAGAGTCCCAGAGAGCGCCCTCCAGAGGTGGGAGGGTGTAGTGACGGGCCTGCAGGACGAGGTGGCCCGACTGCAGCAGCACGGACTGGAGAAAGGGACCAGGATGCAGGAAACAATACAGGTAGTGCATGACAGGCAGTTTATTCATTGGACGAGAAGGTAAGAATGAAACGAAGCAATAAAAGATGATCTAAACAGTGCATGCTTTAGCATCATCTCCGAGGCGGCTAGCATGGCTGTAAGGTTCTGATTCATCAGCCAAGAGAAATCTGTTCAACACAGTTATATAACATGATGCGTTTATTTTAATCAGGGAACAGGAGCAGCTTATTTGACGGAGACGTCTCTTCTGACCGTCATCGTCTCTCTCCGTCTGTCTCAGGTGTGGTCACAGTGGGAGGAGGACGGCGCCTGGTCAGACTCCCTGCTGAGAGCCAATGAGGCTTCATTTCCCAAGATGCACGTCGGGGTTAATCCTGAGAAGCAGATATCAGAGAAGCTCTCTCTCTACCAGGTACATTTTTTTTTTATTATTAATACTTATGTTCTTTCTGACTGTCTGGGTATGACTTTGATTAAACAAGCAGCCGACTGGAGGACGGAGCTCATTTTGCAATGTTCCGTTCTGCTCATTTGGAGACGATTTGGGCGCGCCCTCCATGCTCTACTTTGTGCATTGCACTCAAAACCTAATTGGCTCAATTAAGTATAAGTGAATGGGTTGTTTTCTGTAGGGGCACACAATGTTCTTGGGCTTTGATGCGAGTTATTAGCAGACCTCCGACTAGAATTCATTTTGGTTCATGGTCTCTGTGGCTCCGCTGTGGAATTGGAAATGTGTCTCTTATTCATCTGAAATGGCTGCAACTCGCTCAGTGGTCAACAAAGTGTGTGTGTGTGTGTGTGTGTGTGTGTGTAGTGAAGGAGGTGAAGACACCAGAGCTACAGTAGGCTAGCTGTCTCTTTTATAAGGTTTTTTGTCTTTCTGACCGGAGCAGCGTGGCGTTCTGGAGGGGAACGAGGCGCGGTTCAGTCGGATGCTGGAGGCGGGACATTGGCTGCAGGTGGCCGGCTGTGGAGGGGTGGGCGTGTCCACCAGCGAGCTGGAGGCCCGATGGAGAGCCCTGCAGAAGAAGGTGGAGCACGAACGCACCAATGAGGAGAGGAACAGGAAGCTGAGGAGCAGGTGGGAGATGAGACAGAGAGAAACATACTTGTTCAATTATTCAGATTACACGATATTAAGGTAGATTGCTTAATTCTAATGTGCTATTTTCCACCAATAAACAGGTTTTCTCGTGACTCCGCTGTGCTGGCGGACTGGATGGGCGGAGCCAGAGAGCTCGTTGACAAATGCAGTCGTCTCTCCGTTTCCGCGGAGGAGGAGATGGATGCTGAACAGAGGCGTGACCACTACCTCCAGTCTGTGGTGAGCAGGAGCTGGTTCATACCAGACTTCACCGAGAAAAGAACTAATTCAAACCTGCACACATGTCTAAACATCGCTACAGTTCCAGTTTAATTAAATGATTCATCTTTTGTTTCCTCTCTAATACAAGTCTGTTGTTGTTTTCTTTGCATTTTGTTCAATAAATAACATCAGCTTACCTTTCATATTGTAAAGATGAAGACTTCCTGAAGGGATTTCATGAACTGCAACTCTACTTTAGTCGTATACGGCCCGCATACAGAAACTTAACCAGAGGGACGTTTTGTAGACCCAACGACTGGATGCGTCAAAGTATAATCTTAATGTCGGGAGGTTTTCTGTAGTATAGAGTTAGACCATCTAGTCTTAATGTCAGTAGACCGTTAAACTAGTGTGTAGTCACGATCTCTACACACTGAAAATGTATATTTTGCGATTGTGGAGAACAGAATATAACCAAACATTTCTATTTGTAGACTTTGACCAAAGAGTTGGAGGCCACATCTGAACTGAAGGTGGCTGTTATCTGTGTTGGAACCCAGCTGGTTGAGCTGAGGGAAGAGGACCAGGAGCCCTCTGACCCAGATCTCTGCTCCCAGCTCAGACGGATAGAGCTGGACTGGTCCGGGCTGCTGGCCGATGTTCCTGTCGTCCAACAAGCTCTGCATAAGGTAAGAAGGATTCAACTCAACGTTGCAAAAGCACATCTGGAAGGAACCTCCTAACAGTCGGCCCCTTTCATTGCTCACTTTCTCTTTTTTGCATTTGTTTGACACTTCTCGGCCACCGTAGTACGTGACTTCCATAAGTTTGATATAAATATAGTGTTTCACTTATTTAAATGAGTAATTCTCACTGAGAATAAGATGATGCTTTCTTGGCCTCGCCTACTTTTTCTGAACATTTATTGACTTTTCTTTTTGACTTACAATTTTTTTGTCCTTGTGTGTTTCTGAATATCAAAATGCGTACCAATGTTTGCCTCTCCGCGCCCACATGTACAGTGTAGAGCCGTTTGGTATTTCAAAAACCTCGCCGCAGTCTTTTTGTCACCAATTAGTTTTAAACATCCCCGCCGTGCGGCACAATGCCGTCACGGGGACTCTTCTCACGCCTATTGGTGTGAAAGCATTCTCCTCCGTCTGTCTGGGTCTCCTCTTTCTTTCTCTATTCTGTTCTACTTCCCTCTCTTTTCTCCTCTCTCCCTCCTCCTCTCATCCTCTCTTCCTGCTGTTATTCGTTATTTTCCGTTCCTCACTTCTGTTTTCTGTCTTCTGATTCATAGTATTTTCTCCCCCCCCCCTCCCTCGCCCACTGTTTTGCCCTCTCACTCACCTCCTTTTCAAGTTATTCTTAGATATATTCCTCTTAAAGGTCAAAGTAAAGAAATATCTTTAGCTTTACATTGTAAAACTAGCCCAGACTCCTGCGTATCAACCCTCTGATATTTACCTCAGAGCCACAGCCATTTACAGACAAATAACATCATTTCATTGAGTAGATCCTCCTAAAGCGTACAGGCTGACCGCAGAGACTCGATCAGACTGGAGTTATATTTGACCACAAGGGCAGAACAATCCTGGATTAGCTGAATCTTTGTTTGAGGAGAGCAAAAAGTGCTTCTTGAAGAACAGAGAGTAAGTACATCATTTTGTTTGCCTCCTCAGCGATGGATGAAGACGATGACCCAGCAGGGGGCGCTGCTGGAGCTGCAGGTCTGGCTGGAAGTTGCTGAGTCCCGTCTGGAGGAGCATCGCAGCAGAGTCAACAGAGCCTCCTCCACCAACGCTGATCTGAGTCAGCTCCTGAAATACTGCAAGGTAGAGAAGAGCTGAGTGATGGAAGTGTTGGTGGTTGGACGCTGTTAGTGCACTAATTCTTGATTCCCTGCTAGAAGTCTTGTTTAACTTGATTTATTTTGATAGGAGTATCTGACAGAGATGTCGGCGCATCAGGCCACACTGGACTATGTGAGCCAGTCGTTACAGACGTGCAGTACCGAGGACGGCCAGAGGAGGCGCAGTGAGCACAACCAGTTTGCAGAGGAGCAGGGTCAGCTCAGCCATCAGTGGCTCGGTTTGCAGGAAACACTCAACTCTCAGGTCAGAAAACAAACAAATCAAGGTCTACTTATACGCTTTTTCCCCTGATCCCAAATCCATTGGTTGTAGTTGCTGTACAGAGACCGGGGGGGGGGGGAAATGTGCGATATTGGGCTGTATAAAAAACTAGTGGCATCACGTCAATTTACCCACAGTAGAAGTGGGGTCATGGACCTGAGACGGCTCAGAAACCTGGTCTAGAATATCCCATTAAATGAACCAAACGCTTGACTCTTCACCAAAGTTAATGCAGTTTTCACTCTATTTGGATTCCCCATTATTTTTCATTTTGTTCATGATGAAATATCCTTTCACTAAACGGTGAAGCTCAGCAAGAGCAGCTGATGATTTAATCATCGTTCCTTAACATTCTCAAGTCCTTGACCCTCAGGAGAAATATGTCCGACCCGCTGTTGTTGTTTGTTTGTCGGTGTTCAGCTCCAGGAGGCGGAGCAGGAGCTGAGGAGCAGAGTGGAGCGGGAGGCCCGACTGCAGCAGATCAACAGCTGGATCGCAGATCAGAACCTCTGGATGGACTCGGCTCAGACGCCCAGCAGCCAGACGGAGCTGCAGAGGAGCATCAACACCTGCCAGGTCTGTGAGAACGATCGCAACACCTGAACCAAAGCTGCTGTTTCAGGTTCAATAGTTGAAGCTCGAAAGGCTTTTTGGCAAAAGAAATAGAAACATTTTCCGCCTTTTTTTTGTGTGCGAGTCAGGATCTTGAGGAGAAGATCAGGCAGAAGTCTGCAGCTCTTCAGGAGTTGAGAGACGGACTTGATGGAGGAGAAAACAGCAGCAGTGATTTCATCTCTCGGACGGATAAATCCATCCAGGCCTGTGCAGCTCTCACACAGCAGGTAAGTGATGCTGAGGACAATGTGAAAGTGGACTTAACAGAAACAAGACAAGTTACCAGCAGCAATTTGATCACAAACAAATATATATGGCATCAAAAATGTATTTATTCCTACTTAAACTTCATAAAACTGTTGTCACAACTAAGGGAATATGTGAGATGTCTCGTCTGCCGGCTTTAGCTTCTTTCTTCTCGGTAATATTGGAACATCCTGTCTGTTCTTTGACAGCATGACTCAGTAAAACAGAGGCTGGTTCAGGGTCAGCAGCTGTGGGATTGTGTGCAGAAGCGACTGCATCGGATGATGCTGAAAACGGCGAGAACGTCTCAGACTCTGGATCATCGCAGCAGCTCTCCGCTCTGCCTGCAGACGCACAGAGATCTCCATGAAGAGCTGCAGGTAATGTGGACAGAGTTGGACAGGAATTTGAATATACTCTAAAGTTTCTGGTTTCCGTGTGCAGAAAGAGCACGTTTCATTTTGTTTGGATGTTGTACCGGTGGTGACTGACTGGTGTTCGTTGTGTCGGAGGCAGCTTCTTCACGAGGAGACGGAAGCTTCAGAGGCAGAGTGGGACCAACTGAGTCAAAGCGCCTCCTCCCTCAGAGACGTCGTCAGTCCTGCTGCCGCCGCCCTCCTCACAGAGCAGCTGGACAGACAGAGAGACGGGTGAGACGGACTCCACTATTTCACAAACTGACACTGGGCTGTGACGTCACACTCCTTTAATCAACCAATCCTCCTCCAGTTGGACGGCGGTGTCCGCGGCGTTGGACCAGCTGCTCCGGAGGAGTCGGGGCGTCCTGCAGGTGTGGGAGGTCTACGGCCGGCTGGCTGCGTCGTTCTCTCAGCGGCTGCAGACGCTGCAGGGTGACGTCGGGTCATCGCTGAGCGGAGCGGCTGCAGACGACGACGACGCCGCGGAGCAGCTCGCTGGCAGGATACGCAGTGCTCAGGTGAGGACAGATATTCTGTCTAAATCTGCCGTTGGTTTATGTTTTTGGACGGAAGGTTTTGGTTTGTTTTGGTATTTGCTTGTAACCTTTCTAGACGGATAACCGCTGAAAAGTTCATTCTTGACACTTGGAAACAGAATATAGCAACACAAGATCCACTTTCTTAGATATCAATAAATAACTTCAGCCCTCCAGTAATAACTAATAACTACACCAACACCACATGCTATTGAAACTCTCCCGTCCTCTTATTCCGTGGCCTAAAATCCGAATCCCCGTTTGTCCCTGTCCACCTCTGCTCCACAGAGTCTCCTGGAGAGGACCGGCACTCTGCAGTCCGGCCTGGAGGGGGTGCTGGAGGCCTCCAAGGACTTAATTGGCCACCTGGAACCTTCAGCCGCCAGTCTGGTCCAATCAGAGAGCCGGTTGTTGTCACGTGGTGTTCAGCAGCTCGGCCAGAAGGTGACGAGGATGCTGGGTCAGCTGCAGGTAACACCGCATCAGTTAATCAGTCTATTCATAGACGGTGGATTAGAGAGCGCTGAACGTTGAAGACAGTGTTTGACATGAGGTCGTGTACTGGTGTGTAAATATACCTGTGGATGTTTTGTAATGTGTCTCTGACCACCCGACATCTTCCACCAAGTTATTGTTTCATTGTTTATGAAATGTTTTGCTCTAGTGCCTGCTTCAGGACGTCCTATGTGTACTCCGTTACTTGTGCGTTTTCCTAACCTGCCACCTGCGTGCACTAAGTGTCACAGTGACCTATAAACTAAGACCCAGCTGACATCGCGTCATGTGTCTCTCGCCTGCGTGCAGGAGGAGCTGGAGCGGCTGCAGGGGTTTGGAGACGTCCTGGAGTCGCTGGAGGGAAAGCTGGAGCTTTGGCAGCAGCGTCTGCACCAAGCGGAGGCTCGGACAGCGGACCAGGTGAGACGGACATGAGAGGAGTTTTTATCACTGAAGTGATTCCAGTGTCTTAATCTGTCTCATAACGAGATACTAAATGATCATTTCTTTGCATCACGAGATCCTCATTTTCAGTCTTCATGTAATTGCAGATGTTTGGGTGAGCGTTTAAAAGGACTTTAATATGTTCACACCCAGCTGACCGACCTTTAAGAATTATTTTAAGAAAATAAGATATTTAGACTTAAAGACGTGTTAGAAGGACAATATTTCTTTGCAGAATGAATGTTTAATGTAGGTGTTGATGGAAATGGATCTCTAAGACACTTCAGGCCTTGAATAAGGAGTTTGTCTGCAGAACAATGAGTGGAGAAGAACGAGTAAACTCAATGTAACAGAGTGTAGTAGTCCAGACTCTTGTGATCCCTTGTGACCACCGTGTGTTTCCAGTCTGGCCTCCTGGAGCTGAGCGGCCCGTCTGCTGACCTGGACGTACTGAACGAGCAGAGCTGCAGCCGGTCGCTGGGTGACGCGGCGGCGCGCCGCCTACGACGCCTCAACCACCGCTGGGCCGACGCCTCCGCCAGAGCCGAGGAGGCCTGCAGGTCAGATCTGAGATCAGCACACGAACACATGAACCAGGGGGCTGTATATATAATACAACATATAATAATTGACTCTTAGCTGCAGCAACCACTGGGCACGTCAGTTTTTCTTTTACCCCAAAATCCATTAACGTCGGCATTAAGGTTGAAGTGTTTCTTGTGTGCAGTGAGCTGCAGACGGATGCACTGAGGCAGCAGAGCTTCCAGCAGAAGTGTGAGAGCTGGATGTCTTTCCTGCAGAGGATGGAGGACAGCCTGGCCGTGGACGTCTCCGGCTCGTACATCGGCCTCCGACAGCAGCTCTGCACACACATGGTATTCATCCGCGATGCACAGACTCACACACAGACTTAATGAAAACACAAAGCCCTAAACCCCGATCTCTCCTGGTGTTACAGCGGTTCCAGGCAGAGCTGTCCACCGGTCACCAGATCCTTCACTCGGTTATCACTGAAGCTCTGCACCTGCTGCAGAAAGGAGAGGTGGAGGACAGGTAAGAAGAGCCTGTGCTCCTATTAAAACAAAGAGGGCGGGGCAAACGCAGCTCCTTACCTGCGTTAATGTGTCCAGGAGCGACTTCATCCTGAAGCTCGCCCACCTCAGGGAACACTGGCAGGGCGCGGTGCAGCGGGCCGACCAGCGGCGCTCCCTGGTGGAGGGGCTGGTGAGGCACTGGCACCTGTACAGCCGCAGCCTGAGGAAGCTGCAGAGGTTCCTGTCGGAGACACAGACGCTCCTCCCCCCCGCCGGACCGGCCCACTGCAGCCTGCAGCAGCTGCGGCGCTCCCTGCAGGACCTCCAGGTGAGACGGACTTACAGCAGGCCGGCAAGATCGGGGGATTTAGAGGAAAGTCCGGACAGGGGAAATGAGGGAATGAGGGAATTTAACGGACAATAAATCATTTATAATGGCATCACTTTACAGGGATATAAGATTTAAGATATTTCTGTTATTCATGTTTTTTCCATCTTTAATACAATTCACGTTAATATAAACTTTAAACAAAGTGTACTGGTATGAGTGTGTGTGTGTGTGTGTATGCATAAAGAGATAATATTAGATGATGAAGATGCACTTCATGTGTTTGAGTGTAATGTTCTTCCCTCTTAAGATTTCACAACTAAAGTAAACTAAAAGTACTTTGCTTGACTTTCAGCCTAAATACTTTTCAGACCTTCCAGAAACAACCAAACCGTCTTAATCTACGTGTTGAGGACTGTAAAAGAGAGACGGTGGACTGTAAAATGGTTGTTGATTCAGATTAAGATCACTCATCACTGCAGGCAGGAACAAAGCGGCTGCCTGGGGGCTGATGTGAGATTTAAACAAAAAAGACTTCTGCTGATCTCATCAAAAGACAGAACAGAAGAGGAAGAGTGCTTCCTTTCTGCTCATTTGATTACCATGAACAGAAGAGATTTGAATTGATTGCGAGTGAAGATGCAATAAACTGCTCCTCAGTTAAAGGGACCAGTAATCCCTTCACTGAACGACCACAGCTCCTCTTCCCTTCCTTCTCTCCTCTCCTCTCCTTTCTTAAAAATCACCTTCAACCTTTTCTTTTTCTTCCAGCACACAGAGCAGCTGTTCCAGAGGTATCAGTGCGGCTTCATCCACACTCTGGAAGTCGGCCGGCAGCTCTTCTCCATGGGGGACGAGGAGACCCAGACCCGGCTGCAGACGGACCTGGGAACCCTGCAGGAGGAGTGGGACGACCTGCACAGCCTGCTGGGCCGGAGGACGGAGCTCACCGAGGAGATCGTCAAGGTACTCCGTCGCTCTTTGAAAGCAGCTTAAAGCGATGCGTTCAGGAACATCTTGTAAATATGTTTCGCTGCGTATAGTTTTTAACCTCAGTCGCCCGATTCTCTCCACTATGACAGTCCGTGTTCTCCACCGCCTTTACTCGTGTTTCTGCCTGTTTTGGTCCTGGTTCTTAATGGGCTTGGCTTGGTTTTAAGTGACCTTATTTGGATCTGGTCTGGACTCAAACACCAAGGTCCTGGTCTTGGACTGGGCCTGAAATCAGAGAGGACTGCATTGAGTTTTCTGATTTTTTTTATTGACAAATTATGAATTGTTCAATTGGAAAAAAGGTTCTAAATTAATTGATGATGAAATGATCAGTTGCAGCCCTTAGTCCATATTTATACTTTTTTATCTCCATTGTTTTTGTCAGTTTGAAAACAGTATTGTATATCAGTATTGGCTGGTATATTGCAATCATAGAGCTTTCTCTTAACTTTAGTTCCCTTTTCTCTCTAAATTCTGCTTTATTTTTCTGTCAGCCTCGTTTTTAAGAGCAGGTATCATTTGACACAATAGAAGTGAAATCTTGGAACAGATCTTCTCAGATATCGACCTCTTTTGTGTGTAGCTTGTGAGTTTTCTTTTTATTCTTTTGTGTTGGAGGTTCAGTTGCATGAAACCAAACCAGTGGCCTCCAGTCAGTTGCGTCAGAGGGTCACAGATGCCTCTGGACATCTGAGTCACAGTGTCCGGGCAGAGAGAGACACCATCATCCTCTTCTTCTTTGATTCAGTTCTATCAGATATCTATCACAGTTTAACGGTCCACCAGAAGTGTCCAGTCTTTCCAGCGTCTCCTCTGCTGCCCTGAGGCTGCAGGTGCAAAGCTGTGAGAGACAATTCTCTGTGTTCTCAACGTGGACACATGTCTGAATCCTCCATCTGTCCCCAGTAGCCATGGGCGGATTATGAGACAAGGGGTCCCTGGGCACAGACATGTCAGACATGTATGTTTGTAGTCTTTTATTTGTGTCTTTTTGTTGTCATTTTATGTCACTTTGAGGTTGTTTTGGCCCTTTTCATAGTCGTCCTGAGTCTCTTTGTTGCTTGTTGTGTCTTTTTTGGAGCTGATTTGGTCTCTTCGTAGTGATCTTGTGTTTCTTTGTAGTTGTTTCGTGTTTCTTTGTGGTCATTTTGAGTCACGTCTTGGTCGATGTCTCTTTGAGTACATTTTGTAGGTGAAGGCCAGAGGGGCCCCTGACACTTTGGGCCCCTAGGCCTGTGCCCGGTAGACCCGTTCAGTAATCTATCCATCGCCTTTAGCCTCTGAAGGCTTCTGTTTCCCTGACAGCGGCCAAGTTGATCCAATCTGCTCTAATTAATGACAGTGGACATGTTTAGGAAGTCAAAGACAAAGGAGTGTACTGGCCCTCTGCTCGCTCTCAAAGCCAATCAGCTGTTTAAGAACCCAGAGTATTGATCAATGCTGATCAACAAGCCTTTAAAATGTTTGTTTTTTTATTTGTGTGTCTCAGAACTGGGAGTGCTGTGAGTCCGGACTAGCAGGCAGCATGCTGCAGCTGAAGGACCTGAAGACCAGACTGAACCAGTCGATGCCAGAGTTTGACGATGAGCTGCTGAGTGCTGAGAAATACAACACGGTACGTCTGCAAACAGCCGGTCATATTGCTCAACTATATTTTGAATTGTTCTGTCCACTAGCAGTTTGTTTCATGCTAAACCTTCAGTGGAGGGTCAGAGTCCCTCTGCGAGCAGCAGCGATCTCATTGGCTGAGTTAAACCACAGTGGGCGGAGCTAAAGGCTGATTAATTGACCAAATAAGTAATTGGTAATTACATTTGATTTTTATATTTTGACCATATATGTATGCATCCTGTAGCTTATTATTCAACGCATGCAAAAGTCAGACACAGAGGAATACAGATGTAGACGTTTGATCAGAACATCAGGAAACATTGTAGCCTCTCTTTGTTCCAAGAGAGCAAAGCCAAGTTTTGACTCAACTCATCCTCTCTGACCCATCACAGCCTTGATCCCCCCCCCCCTCCCGCAATCCCCTCCCCCCCCTCTCTCACCCCTCCCCCGGCCCGGGCCTGCAGCCTGTGGCCCTTAATCCTCTCTCTGGGCGGGGAGAAAGAGAGAGAAAGAGAAAGGGGCCGGTCCGAGAGAGACATTAGGCAGTTGAGAGTGAGAGAGAGAGAGAGAGAGAGAGAGAAAGGGGGTCCCTGACGGTTTGTTGTGGCGGTTGGTGTGTTATGGTATGCAGGAGAACGAGGACTCGCTGGAGGACTGGGCTGAGAGCCTGACGGAGCTGAGCACCATGAAGACGGATCTGTCCCAGTACATCATCGCCGACGACGTCCTGCTGCTGCAGGAGCAGGTGGAGCACCTGAACTGTCAGTGGGAGGAACTCTGCCTCAAGGTGAGACTGCTGATGAACTACAGCTTGAACCCAGACGGGACGTTCTGATCAAGCATCGCGGCTCGTCCTCAGTCACAAGCTGCTTCTGCTGTTCGTCTACTTTTATTTTGCTGTATCACTCGTACTTGTCAGAGTAAATCACCAAGTTCATGCGCATCTTTGCTTTGAATGTTTTCAAAAAGATGTTCTTTAAGTGATCCGACTTGAATCAAGAGTTTCATAGAGAGGCTTGGTGAAGAGTGCATGACACCCACTTGGTTTCTGCTTTTAGGACCCATTTTAACACCTTATGCAGTTTCCTTTAAAGGTTTTGTTTACGGTGAAACTGTGGGATCTCTACTGAAACTGAGAATGAACTTCTATGACTTTGCCCAATGTTTTGCTGCACAGCAGTAGCTGGTATTGACTGCCCTGCTGCTGGAACAGCTTGTATTTTAAAGTAACGTGTTATTTGTCCCACTTTAAATGAAGTTAAATCATCAAGGAAGGTGTTTTCAAGGGGTCACCGGTGGCAAATGATGGCTTCCTCTTCATGTCCTGAGAACAGAGAGACCATGTGAAGTGCACAGTGATGGTGCAGGAACAGACGCACTGGTCGTCAAACGTTTTAAACCGTTGGACTACATTTGAAAACCAAACTGTAGGCCTGCTGGGTAATCATTGAAGAGCTAACATCTGTAACCAGCTCAGCCCAAACAGTCACACACTTTGTGTTTTGTTAGTGAGTGTGTGTGTGTGTGTGTGTGTGTGTGTGTGTGTGTGTGTGTGTTTTCTTCAGACGACAGCTGTCATCTGACATGTGACAGTTCTGCAGCATGTCTGTCTGTCTGTTTTCTGGTCTTTAGTGTTAAAAGTCTGAGCCTTTAATGAGTTAAGTTAGTAAACCTTGTGAGTCTTTTTAGGGAGACCGAGGAGACCAACAGGTGTGGGTGTTGGGGGGGTTAGTTTGGGTGTGAGGGTCATTGTGGGGGAACAGATGGTGATAGGAGAGGCTTCAGGAAGAAGAGCTGGGGGAGGGGGAGTAGCAGTGGTCATACTCACTTTCACTTTCTACTGAGTCTTTGTTTGTGTATTTACACTTGTGGCCCGGTGTGCTGCTCAATACTGGAGGTGGGACAGTTCACCCAATAGAGAGTTAAGTTATAAGTTATAGATAAGTTAAACTTATCGTTTTCCCAATTCACAGTTTGTACATCCTCCATTCCTTTCCTTGCCTCCTCTCCTCGCGTCTTAATCTCGCCCCGCGGGAGATGCGAGCAGAGGAGGCGAGGAAGAGAAATGAGGGGAGAGGAGTCGAGGCGACAGGTGGATAACAAAATGAGACATTTATCGTTTTAAAGTCGACTAAATATGACGTTTGTTGACATTCATAGCACTAAAGCTCATTTCCTTTCCGTCCTCCTCTTTGTGTCAGGTGTCTCTGCGTAAACAGGAGATCGCAGATCGCCTGAACGCCTGGATCATCTTCAACGAGAAGAACAAGGAGCTGTGCGAGTGGCTGACGCAGATGGAGAACAAGGTGGCGCACAACTCCGACCTCAACATCGAGGAGATGGTGGAGAAGCTGAAGAAGGTAGGAAGGCTGCAGCAAAGACCCTCTGGTTGAAAGTTAAGACATGAGCCGAGAAACGAGCGATTAGATTTGGAGCGTTAAGTAAGAAAACATCAGTCGCATGTTTCCCAAGATTTGATTCATATCCAAATGCAGATTACACGTTTTCTTAATGTTTTTGAATAATACATTTAGAAGATTGTGCCTCCAGCCAGAGGTCTAAGTTCTGTCAGTGTGTTCGTAGTCATGGAATCTGAAGATAGCAACTTTCAGGCCTGGAGAAGTTTTGGAAAAATAAATAAACCTGGAAAGTTTTGGAAAAAACATGGAGATATATATATATATATATATATATATATATATATATATATATATATATATATATATATATATATATATTTTGCCTCTATGTTCATTTTGCTCCGTCACTGCACTGCTCTCTATGTCCGGCTTTTCAAAAAGCTCTGAATTCCCCCCCGATTGTTCAAGGAGACAACAGCTGTTTGAGCCCCGCGGGGCCACGCGGGTCTGTTTTGTGTTGAACTCTTGATGCTTTTATTTGTTACTTATTGCCCTGACGGGGGGTGTGTGTGGTGGGGGGTGGGGGGTTAAACCTTTTCAGGCAACCGGAGCTTTAAATTTAGTGTCTCCTGCTCCGCCACACAGACTCCTGGCAGGAGTTGTGTTTCCTTTTCTGGCAAACTTCCAAAGTCAGAAGCTTTCATGAGGTTTTCCTCAAGTGAAGATGAATCAAGTTAATGGTTTTACTAAAATAATTATTGGTCACATGGAGTTTTAAGTAAGCACACGTTTTGAGTGTTTTCAGTGAATGTTACATCTTTTGTTTCTTCTTACGTGAGAACCGTTGAAGCCATGAAGACTCGACTTAAAGAAATGATAATATGTTCGTTTATTAATCCTTTAGATGAATGATTAAATGTGTAATTCATGTCTAAAACACCGGTGGTTTGAGATGTGAACGTGCTGTCTCTTATTCCTGCTCTTTTGCGTTTCTCCGTCAGGACTGCATGGAGGAGATCAACTTGTTCAGTGAGAATAAAACGCATCTGAAGCAGCTCGGAGAACAACTCATCACAGCCAGCAACAAGACGAAGGAGACGGAGGTCAACGGCAAGCTGAAGGACGTCAACGACCGCTGGCAGCATCTGTTTGACCACATCGAGAACAGGTAGGAGAAGACAAGATGGCGGGAGGAGCGGAACCAGGGAGCAGCTAATGCAGCTGTTTGAGGCAGATTTCAGCTGAATGAATTCACGAGTTTTCATGTTTTTCAAGGTGTTTTTAATTCCATTGTAGTCAAAGTAGCGTTGCGGCTCGTAAGTACGGCAATGACACGGTCTGTTGGTCCTCACTTTGTTTCATTGTGAACAACAACTGTGTGAAGAACAATTTAGAGCGTTAGCGTCTTAACGTTAGCATTTAGCGTATTAGCATTCTGCGTGATATTAGATTCAACATCCAGCAGTCGCCATGTATGTTGCATGCTAACTGAAGATCGTTAGCATGCTTGGGATTTCACAAAATCTCAATTATAAGACTCCATTTCCCATAAACCCCTTTGATATTTCCTTCATTATAAGGCATTACAGACGCTCACTGCAGCAGTTCAACCTGTGCGGCTTCATCTGTGTGTTGTCGGTGACAGCTGTTGTATTCTACCGCGGCTGCAGATTAAGAAGCTCAGAGCCGACAGAGGGATAGAGCGACATTAATATTAATCCATAAGTGCAAATCTCATTCCGATGCACAGAGCAGTGGTGGCTGTTTGCTGCCGTTACCCCAAAAGAGCTGAAAAGTGTCCGCTCGTGTTATCTTTCACAGCTGCCCATCGGATCTCTCTTTAAACTGAAGCACACTCTGGGACGGAAGTGATGAACCCTGCTCACTGTCACTCCTCCGAACACCAATCATTGCGTAAATCAATGGAGGTTGTTGCGTTATTGAGTTCTTAATTAAAGTTATGGACATTGCTGTTGCGATCGAGGCTGTATTCATGTCACAGATTTGGACTTTTGGCTTCTCCTTTTGAATTTATACCATAATATGAATGTTCTGCTTTGATTTCCTGGATAACTATGTGTTGTCAACACACAGTTGACGTCAGAAACTCTTTGCTCTCTTTTAGAAACTTTGCTTTCTCATAGTCAAACGGCACAGTAATTATTCCTGCAGGGTGGCGGAGTGCAACAATTACATCTCTGGCAAAACAACAGGACGGCGAGTTTGAGCTGAATTCTGTCTCCTGATAATTTGTCTGTTCAGTGACCGTAAACGGACTCTATGTTCATAAAATCCACATTGAATCAGAGCAAAGTGAACTGAGTCAAGCTGAGTGGACTGTTTTCATGGAGCCAGATGGGTTAAAGCAGTCAGGGTGTGGGGGGGGGGGGGGGGGGGGGGGGCTTATCCTTCATGGGAATGACTGACTTAGATCGGCCATATGGTGGCTGCTTAGTGACCCCGGTTACGCTCTCTGTCCTCTCGGTTTCTCTCACACATTTCATGAAGTTCATCCTGACAAATGTTTCTTTGAAGAATCTCTGATATAAATGATCGTTTATACACATAACGATGCAAAGAGGCAGCCTGAAGCTCGTGATTTACAAACCTAACTCCAGTTATTTCTGAGTGAAAGTGGTGCGTCTCCGTGCCGGTCCAGATGTTTTGTAGATCGATAGATTCTTTATTTTCCACAGTCTGTAACTAGTGTTGTTACGACACTGGAATCTCTAACTTTGATGCAAAACCTTCAAAAACATCAATATTCGATACCACACAGAAAGATCGAGGGCATAGGATTTAGGATTTTAGATTTTTATTGAAAGATAAATAGTGTCAAGTCACTGTTGGAGAGAAGAGAAAAGAGTACAGCTGGTACTCACATAAACACATCCTACACCACAACATAGACGGTAGAATAGAAGCTCCTTTTATTTATGTGAAAGAAACCTCCGTGGACTGTTTTTAAAAGCATTCCTGTGAACTCTGTGTTCAGACTGTTGGTGAGGAGGGGGGGGGACCGGAGTGGAGAGGGAGAGCGTGACACACAATAGTGCCCCCCCCCCCCCCCCCCCCCCCCCCCCCCCTCAGGGACTGACCAGCATAACGAGGCTAAGCCGGTTAATGAGCCGCCGCTGAGGCACGAGCCTCCAGTCTGTGATGGAATGTGCCGTTGTCACACTATTAATGTAGATTTCATGACGCCACAGCCATGGAAAGTACCCCGTTCAGGTCGGCTCGGTTCACCCCTAAAGGTGCTGGATGGGGTCGGGGTCGAAAGCTCTGAGCAGGCCAGTCCAGCTCTTTATGGAACAGGAGAGGGGCTTCCTCACAATGTTGACTCGTAGTTGGAAGAACACTGTTGTCTAAAATATCATAGCTGAAGCGTTAAGATGTCTAAGGGACAGCCGTGCATATCTCTAACCTATCAGCACTTCACTGAATATGTGTCGCACGCTTCATGTTATAGTGATCATCTTTTGAGGCTCAGGATCAGTAGACTGCAGCCGCTAAGCTGATGAACGTGGGGGGGGGGGGGGAAGAGTCTTCACAAGCTGCTTAACACGACCAGGGAACCACCGCTCCACCGTCTCGTCAGAATGAGATCATTCTGTGTTTACTGATACTGAAGGTATCTTTGGAGATGTGATCACCAAACCACCGCTGTCACCTTTCAGTTCAATCTGCAGCGTTGGTTCACAGACATGAGGTCTGCAGTAATGTGTCACACGTTGTGATAAGCACCGACGGGAGCTGCAGAGGAGCTGATTCAGAGTCAGTGACGACTGAACCCTCGGCCTTTTGTCTGCATCTCGCCGAACTAAGTAACGGCCGATGACCGCTGAGGTTTGACTTGTCGAGGGATTAGACGCGTTGACACTGGACCGCCGCTCGCCTTTGTCCCCCAAAACAAACCGGGTGCTCCGTCACCCGGCCCGGCAGCTGCCGTCTGCTGACACGGGGCCTTTGTGCTGACGGGGGGGGGGGGTCGTCATTGTCTAACTAAGACGCACGCGAGGCAGATGTTTTTCCTTAAAACACACTGTTCCTCCTCACACAGCGAACGTTACTTAAAGTGTTTTTGTTTCTGAACTGCAGTTTGCTGAGTCGTTAATTTCAAACGGAGCTTTTACATATTATTTAGTGTCATGTTGTTTGGCAGCTTAATGCTGATTAATTAAGACGACGCAGTTCTCACTTACAAAACAACAAAGGAGGAAGTCGCCTCAGAGTTCATGTTAATGTGTGGTAGGGAAGTTGAAACGTGTGTGTGTGTGTGTGTGTGACAGCTGCCATGCGGACTGAAGGTTGTTTTATTCTTCAGTTGACATGCAGATGTGTTTTTGGTATAAAGCTTCCAACACATCTGGATCCTGAAGCCCCTTTAAGACGCTGGTAAATCTGAAGAAGGTCGGACCCGGTAACGTTTCACCATCTCTGTCAGATCAACATAAAGAGGCCGAATACACAGAGAGACACTAAAAGCTGTAAAACTCGATACCTTTTCATTAACTTGTGAGAACATTTGAATTGAACATGTACTTTTCAATTTCCGTCCACACCAGCTGCATGAAAGGATGAACGACTAGACGATCAAACCATGAACACAAAGCATGAGAACAAACGGGAAGAAAGATGAGATACAGGGAACACTCGAGGAGCTGATCGCGGTGAATTTCTTTAATATTGTCACATGATTGACATCGTAGTAGGAAATTAAAGAAAGACTCGCAAAATGTTGCAATTTTTATTTAGTTATGATTTCTTTATTTGTATCATTTATAAAATGTATCGGATGATTCGTGGAAGCGGTGGCGAGTGGCCTTTTGGGCTCATGGTCGTTAATTAAGGATTCAACAGCAAAAATACTTCAATTAAATGAACTTATTCCGCCCGTCTTTTACATCTCGCTGACGTTTCTCTCACCAGCTGCTAAATATCACGTGATCTTTGTGTCTCGTGTCTGAATCCAACCGTTACTGTGACAGATAGGTGAATGTAATGTAGGCTGTTTGTCTGAAAGGGGGGCTTCAGATTTACGGTTTCTTTCTCCGTACTTGTGTGCCATTCCTCCTCCTCCTCCTCATCCAAACCTCCTTCATCATTCCCTCCTGGTGATATATTACTGAACCCCGGGCGGGTTTATTGGAAATGGAAGAAGGTGGCAGATGGAGGTTCTTTGCACACTGAGGTTCCCCCGCTGGCCCTGTTGGTCCGATCCGAACACGTTACCAGCGATCGACAGCTGTAATCCGCTCTGGAGCTGGACTCACTTTAATGGGCTTCTGGGTCTTTGTTGCTGCTTGTTGGCTCTGTTTGTTCTTGTTGTTGTTATGCGATGTGAGAGTTTTACAGATGGTTTGTTTCCATCTTGAATATGTACTTTTCCACTCATAAGTGCCCCAATGAAAGTCTTTGTTCCTCCAAACATAGACGTAAAAATAGACAGTTAGACATATAAACACACCAAACGTATGATTGGTGCATTAGCAAGTATTTTATTTTTTACCATCATTTAGTCGCACTAAAATTTACTTCATGATCATTTAAAATTGTCTTTCAAAAGTGGAATTTTGAATATATTTTGTGAATAAAAAAAAATAATCCTGCACTGATTTACTCTTCAGTGACATTCTGAGGCAAAGCTTAATTAATTCTAAGCTTTCTGCTTTTTAAAATACACAATATTCATCACACTCGCGTGTTTAAACTCTCAGATTAAGAGGATAGACCTGAATCGTTATATTAATGCTACAAATGATCAAAACATGAATCGATAATGAAAATGATTTGGCTAGCTCCTGTTGCTCCGTGTCCTGGAGTGAACCTGTCACTGCATCCAGATGTTTGGCGAGAGGAGGAGGAGGAGGAGACAGGCGGACTGTGCAGGGGAGGAAGGGGAAGGGAGGGATGGAGGAAATGGGGGGTTGTGCTTGCTAGCGGACGAGCCATCACCATGGAGTAGCCTCCTCTCACCAGCCCCGTAAGTACCTCATCGCCCTCATCGCGACCCGGCCAGCACGAGACTGAGGCGGGCGGGTGAAAGGGGAGCAGATCGGGTGTTTTGTTGTGATAAAGAGGAGGAGGAGGAGACACGGAAATCGGGAGCGAAGGGGGGATGGGTTGGGCTTTTGTCGGTGCAGGCATGTAGACAGGCGGACGCATGCAGAGTCATTCAGAGCACATTCAATTGAGACCGCCGGCTCCCTTCTTCTTGTGTGTGTCGGAATTTGGGTGGCAGCTTGGACGGCAGGTGTGTGTGTGTGTGCGGTTGTGCGTATGTGTGTGTGTGTGTGTGTGTGTGTGTGTCGATGCAACGAGCACCGCACATACGTCCGTCCATGATCGCAGCAGCATGTCTTATATGTCGCTGATGTTTCTCTCCGCTTCGTCGTTTACTGACACATCCTCAGATACTGTAGAGACATGAAACACACACACACACACACACACACACACACACGTGTGCAGCTGCATCAGGAGCCAAACATCCCTACAGTGTCTGCTGTTGCAGCATCTGAGATTGTTGTTGCTTGTTGCATCATTCTTCTGACATGGACACCTGGAAGCATCTGAAGCGTACACACATATTTCCAGTTATTAAGGTTATTAATGGTAATGTGCATTGATATCGTTGTGATGTGTTTGTTTGAGGCGCAGTCTTTCTGCACAAGCGCTCCTCTATACCACGAGATGCACTGACCTTGTCATCGCTGTCCTGTGAGACTATTCAAAGTCATTCATAAGATGCTCAGACAATCCCCATGAAACCTATTCTATTTTCTAAAAGAAGCATTTCTCCAAGATATAAAAAAAAAAGAGTTGTAGAAAGTCACAGCCCTGTGTTCCTGTGTTGAACGCTTCCACATCGTACTTCACGTCATTTATGCAAACACAGGTTCACGCCTCATAGACGGGGAGTGGACGTTTTTTTACACCCTGGCTGTCGTTCTTATCTGGACTCATGCCAGCCGCGTTCAACTGGGACCCAGTTTACGGTTTCATGGTCTGTCTCAAACTAGTCACACAGACAAAGGAGACAGTGTGTGGGAGCGTGTGATCAGTTAGAAGAAAACCAGACACCAGGCTCATAAGTTGATTAACTACTTCTGCAGGACTGCTGTGTTTTGTCAGTGTCAGACAAGAGTGCAATCTACACACACACACGCACACACACACACACACACACGTGTGTTTTGGTGGAACGCTCTCACCGGCTGCAGTCACATGACGGTGCAGTGTCGCCCTCTCTGCATTGTGCTGGTTTGTTAAAACGATGTAGTTCACTGACCTGAGAGCTGAACTGGAATGCGGTCTCTCTCTCTCTCCCAACCAGACATCCCCCGGCTCTCAGCTGGATGTAGGTCAGCTATAATGACCCCCGTTGTGTCACGACGTGAGAACGACAGCAAAGCACTTCCCAGAGACTCTGACGAAGCTGCGGCGTGGAGCCGAGCGTGTCGTGCTAACAATGGCTCGGGTGACGGGTGATGTCTGCTCTGTGAAGTGAGGGTTGTCGTCACACTGCATCTCAAAGTGTCTCTTATGAGACTTCTGGTTTTAAACGGGACAGATTTTGCTTTTCGTATCAGTTCAGTTGATGTTTTTCATAGTTTTTGTACAACAGTGGAGCTCTGATACACACACAATACTTGTGATGGATAGATGGAGGAAAATATGCGATAATTATACGATCCTTAACCAGCGAAGCTCCAGCGACGCCTTCCTGTAACGTGACGTTTTTCTCTCTCTCGGCAGGGTGCGAAAGCTGAAGGAGACGCTGGTGACGGTGCAGCAGCTTGACAAGAACATGAGCAACCTGCGGACGTGGCTCTCTCGCATCGAGGCGGAGCTGGCCAAGCCGGTGGTCTACAACGTCTGCCACAGCGACGAGATTCAGAGGAAACTGGCCGAGCAGCAGGTGGGCCAAGACAGAATAGTTCTTGTTTTAGGGAGATTCATGAGAGCTATGGTGAAATATCTAGTAGAAGAGAAAGAGTTTCCTTTAGTTTAGGTTCTTAGTGATGAAGACCATGACTGGAAGTCAGCTGCTGTTCAATACGTGGCTGAGGTTGATTGGTTCTGTTGTAATTAGAGGCTTTCACCAAACCATGCTGACAGATAAGGGAGGTCTCCGGGACAGACAAAAGAAAACTTCCAAATGGTAATTCCCAGCGGTCCTCAGACCTCCTACCTCCATATAACAACCGAACTCGGACATCTTCCAGGTGACATAAAGGCTTAAGAAGCTTTAAGGGGCAGACTGGAGACTCCACTTTGAGGGGAGACACCACATGGCACTTTGAGGGGAATTTTAGGGGGCAGGAAGTATCGCTTACTCACTCGCTAGTGATGCACGCCTGCTTTTAAACCCTTTATGTGACGGCCACCCCGCTGTGGTCCGCAGCATGATAACAGAAGAGTAGAGTAATGCTTGCTGCAAAGTAAAATCTCAGCGGCAGCAAGATGGATATTTGTGAGGGAGGAAGCTGTCACACTGGGCTGAGAGACGGTAAATGCACTCGACAGCTCGGCCTCAGCCGGCGGCCCAAAGAAAGGAAATGGACTTTAACCAGTTTGTCCGTTTTGTATCCGAACTGGTACTTTCCTAAAAGGAGAAAGGCTTCTTGGAATGAGAGGCGGTGGATGGATTGGAAGGTTTAGAGAGAGACATATTCAGACAGAGGAAGAATGAGATTGGATCTTTGGCTGCATGGTCAGATCTGTGTGTTTGTGTACAATTAAAGGATGGAAACCTTTCGGCTATCGCTCTGACCTCAGATACGCCTCTGGGGGGTCAAGGAGTTCTGGTGGAGCCAACGGACATCCGGGCCAAAACGTCCTTTTCCTTGTGCTCACTGTTTACGGTCCGAATATCAGCTTGAGATGCATAACTGGAGGTGGAGTTGAGAGACGACGTGTACGACCAGATTGTTTCAAAAGTAGTTTACAAGCTCAACAAATAAAAAGCGAAACTATTGTCAGACGACAGCCGGTGGGTTCCCAGATGCATCGCGTCTCTTTTACTCTCCACACGGACTGTTTGTGTGCATTCAACCACGGACTACTAACTGTTTCCTGTCTACAGATTTACATATCAATGCAGATTAGAATAGAAGTGAGATGAATGAATGAATGAAAGTCACAGCAACATATCAACTCAGACAGTAGTGCTCAAAAAGCACAAACTAAATGTAGCCTATGGGCCGGGAAAATCAAAAGAATCGCTGGTGAATCGCATGTAACATGTCAGACCTTCAGCCTCTTTATGATAAACTGAGGCCGCAGTATTTGGATCATTTGTCGGGTTGATATTCGTCTGTAGTTGCAGTGAAACTATCAACACGAGGCTTCATTCACCGACGCTCCACAGCATGAAACGGTAACACCGGGCTGCATCTGAACGATGTAATCAATGACATCAAAACAAATGACGGTTGTCCAACTTTTTCCCAGAAACTGTGTTCCTCTACCGTCACCGTGTGTAAGAGCGCCTTGTGTCCACGACAACAACTCATCTCATCTGTTATATCTGATCCCAGCGCTTACTTTGGTGCAGACACAGGATTATTTTAAGAACACTTAGCTCTGAAACACCACAGCAACCATGAACCACAACCATCGTTGTGTTTTCTGAAAAGCTGAACATTTTCTTAAATTCTCAAAGTGCTCCGCTCCGCCCCAAAACATGTCAAACCGAGTGCTTCCTGCAGACATTTCATTGTTCATAAAAAGCTGCTGACAGTTATAAAATGGGCAATTTTGTCCAGAAGTTGCCGTTGCTGTCAAAACCTGCAGGTTCTAGGAGAGTTTGGATGTTTCTTGTTCTAGTTGTATGATGGACTTTGAGGTCAGATGCACTTCATTTTCACTACATGATAATGAAGGAAGACGCTGACTTGGCTCATTAGTTGAGGCACTGAATTATCTCTTTGCTAACATGGACATATCTGAGGAAAGAGTTCATGTCTGAAGAAAGAAATGGTTCATGAAAGAGAGAGAGAGAGAGAGAGACGTGTGACACACAATGAAACACGTGAGGAAGAAATACAGAACCGAGCCGGGGTGAAAGCCAAACAAGAGACGCCTCCTCATGAAGAAGGCTGCAGCTCTCTCCATTAGTGGATGACGGACGGCTGAAATGAGTCCTGTGTGGAGGGGCTCTTTAAGCTTTCATCTGTCACCATGGCAACCCTGGAGAGTGGTAACTGTGAACAAACGAGAGCCGACAAAAGTGCTGTCGGGCTTCATAGATGAAGGCTTGTGAAATATCTTTTAAAAGTGCCAGGCTGGTAATCAGGACGCGGCTTTTGGTTGCCGAAACTGAAAATATGGTTCCCCATATGGTCACTTTGAGTAATTATGATATCGTTGTATCGATGAGCAAAACCTTGCCCAATAGCTGAGCTGCACGTGACTCAAACTTTGCCGTTTTTCGACCTGCAGGATCTGCAGCGGGACATCGAGCAGCACACGGAGAGCGTGGCGTCGGTGCTGACGCTGTGCGACGTCCTGCTCCACGACGCCGACGCCTGCGGCGGCGACTCCGAGAACGACTCGATCCAGCAGACCACGCGCAGCCTGGACCGACGCTGGAGGAACATCTGCGCCATGTCCATGGAGAGGAGGATGAGGTGAGCGGTCACAATTAACAGAAAGCTCCCTCGAAAATCAGTGGGTCATCCCAACAAAAAACAGGATGATTCAATACCCACAAACATGAGTCAGTCAATCTTTGTATTGCATGTTTCATAAAGAATAATTAGAGTAGAGATACATTTTATAATGAATGAACTGTCTCATCTGCCCGTCATTGGTTCTGTTTCCTGCTCCGAAGCTGCTCAGGTTTTCTCAGTTGACATTACACAAAAGTGAAAGGATCCCTGTTGCTTTCAGGATTGAGGAGACCTGGCGTCTCTGGTGTAAGTTCCTGGACGACTTCTCTCGCTTTGAAGACTGGCTGAAGACATCTGAGCTCACCGCGGCGAGCCCGGACTCTGCCGACGTCCTCTACACCAGCGCCAAGGAGGAGCTCAAGAAGTTCGAGGTCAGGAGACAAATTCTTTCTTGCTTGCTTGTTTCACTTCGGCAGAATACCGTAAAGGAAGGCCTAAAGCCAAAGCGATGCAAAGAAAGATAATAAGTTAAATGTCCTGCTTGTATTTAGGGTAGCCTAAAACCAGACGGCAACCTCCGGTTCTGCCGAATGAAGCCAAAGCTTCATGTCTTAAAGCTGCATTCTCTCTAGTGTCCACCAGGGGGCGACTCCTCTGGTTGTATAGAAGTCTATGAGAAAATGACTCTACTTCTCTCTTGATTTATTACCTCAGTAAACATTGTAAACATGAGTTTATGGTCTCAATCTCTAGTTTCAAGTCTTCTTCAATACAGCATGATGTTCATTTAGTAAATGATGGTCCATTTAGAGTCAAACAGACCATAAAGCAGGGTATGCTTTAGGGGCGGGGCTACCGTGTGATTGACAGGTTGCTGCTGCTACCAGAGCAGTTGCCAAAGTGCCCTCATGTCCACAGCAACAGGGATCCAGTGTAGATGGTGTTGCTGACTAAACACACTCCATCCTGTGGGGGGGGACCAGTGACCTTTATGGTGACATGTAATGGTAGCTGTGGGACTGGGAGTGTAATGGTTCGAGGATCAAGGTTTAAATCCACAAAGCGACTGGAAAAAGGTTTTTAATCTTCCTGAGCAGCTTCTAGTGGAGGTCTTGTGCTTTGGGCAGCGTCGACTTGTCAGACTGTGTATTTAAATTACCTTATTTAAAAAAAAGAAGGCACGGAAAAGGGGTGTGTGCTTTGTTATTGATTTTGTCTTTCCACCCTTATTTCCTTCCTCCCCAAAAATCCAGGCTTGGGTCTTGATTTTAAAGGTATTTGTGTATATGGTGATATAGTTCAAAGTGTTTTACAAGTAAATACAGACAAGAAAAGGTGTAATACCAATGGAATGTTATGGACTCCAAATTAAAAGTATAATAGACTAAAATTAATTTGAATGCCTGAATAATTATGAAGTATAAAATCTTAATTCAGCAATTGTTAGGCAGGGGGGGGGTTGTGTGATTTTTTTTTTTAATAACCGGGGGGTTACCCATAGCTATGGATATTAGAGAATATTATTGATCCAAACTGACAGAAGGGGTCATAGAAAAAGTCGCAATTACAAACCCGTCGACTACTTCAGCACCACGGACAGCGTCGTGGATTTATCAATACAGAGTCGGGGCCATCGAGTCTGTAACTTTAGATTCTATTGCTTCAAAGCTGCAGATTGATACACTGCATGTGCACATTTTCAGACTTTCTGTCCCTTTTCACTAAGTGCAACACAAACTAAAAACTACATTCTGTGGCTCCTCAACAGAGTAACTCATGTTTCCTCTCGTTCTCTCGTCAGGCGTTCCAGCGGCAGGTTCACGAGCGCCTGACTCAGCTGGAGCTGGTCAACAAACAGTACCGCCGCCTGGCCCGAGAGAACCGGACCGACGCCGCCAGCAAGCTCAAAGTCCTGGTCCACGAGGGGAACCAGAGGTGGGACAGCCTGCAGAAGAGGGTGGCGTCTGTCCTCCGCAGACTAAAGGTGAGACGGGGAAATCAACACAAACGGCAGCAACAGATCGATGTATTAAACCTGCACGCATGAAAACAAGTAAGATAAAAAACCAGAGAGCCAAACATCAGCATGTATCAAAGCCTCCCAGCTGATCTGAGTAGCATCTCCCTGCTCCCAGCTCTGCTTTAAGCCTCCAGGATTGAGGTCACTTCTCAGACGGTAACGAGGCTGGAGGCGCCACGTTGGCAGGAAGCCGTTTTTTCATCGCAGCATTCGGCGCTGAGCAGATGGAGTGTGTTGATGTTGCTTCGTAAAGGTCGTGTGTGTGATCAAAGAATCGAGCTGATTGGTGCTGGTTGACCTTTGCGGGCGATAAGTGATATTTACATCAAGGGAATTGTGCAGCAGACCAGGGTCAACAGTCAACAAGCCTCAGAAGGCTTTACAATCTGTCCTTGGACCCTTGGAAAAACAACTGAAGGAAGAAACCTCAGGGAGAACAACTGAAGGAACATATCAACCCATATGACAGAAGCGATACATATAGAGATGACTTTAACTAAACTAAGCATTTAAATAATGGCGTCCTCCCTCTGCTCTGTGCTCCTGCAGCACTTCACCTCTCAGAGAGAAGACTTTGAGGGAACGCGTGAGGGGATCCTGGTCTGGCTGACGGAGATGGACCTCCAGCTCACCAACGTGGAGCACTTCTCAGAGAGCGACGTCGAGGACAAGATGAGGCAGCTCAACGTAAGTTAGCACACACGCGCTTCTCATTTTCAAACCTTTTTATTAAAGACAAACAAGAAACCAGAGTCTTCTCCTCCCCGTCTGCAGGGCTTCCAGCAGGAGATCACGCTGAACACCAACAAGATCGACGCCCTCATCGTGTTCGGGGAGAACCTGATCCAGAAGAGCGCCCCTCTGGACGCCGTGCTGATCGAGGACGAGCTGGAGGAGCTGCACTCCTACTGCCAGGAGGTGTTCGGCAGAGTGGCTCGCTTCCACCACCGCCTCGTCAACAGGCGCCCGGTCAGTACTGCATGCTGCAGAGGTTCTTCTTGTTAATATCGTCCACATCTGGTTCTGTGTGTGTTAATCAATAGGTAAATAAAGTGTTTCAGAGAAAGACTGTTGCTTGTTTAAATTGAAGTCAAATTGGAGCTTTCTTCTTCTATGTTTCTGAAGGTTCTGGAGGAGGAGAGGGAACTGTCAGACCGGGACACCGACCTGGACGACACAGCTGATCTAACCAACGGGACTTCCTCCTGGGAGGAGGCGAGGAAGGAGGAGGATGAGGAGGAGGAGGAGGAGGCTCCAGCAGCGGGTGGAGTCTCAGCTGGACGGCAGGCCGTGTGTCACCTCCTAGTGCCCCCTCTGGAGCAGTCGGGAAGAGAGACCCCCGTCAGCGTGGACTCCATCCCGCTGGAGTGGGACCACACTGTGGACGTGGGAGGGTCGTCGTCACATGAGGACGACGAGGACGCCACCTACTTCAGCGCCCTGTCAGGTGATCACTGCTGCTTTTTGTATTTCTTTTGTGTATTGTATATAAAATGACAGTTTTTTTTTTTTGAGAATCAATCATCAGATTACGTGAAACATGAATACAAAGCAACACAAAGAGTTAAAAAAGAGTTTTAAGTTCAACTTTTCCTTAAAGTCAGAGTTAAGGTTTCCTTAAAATAACATTGGTTGCACAAAAATCCCTTACATTTTTCTCTTGGTCTTATACTTAAGGAATCTCTTAAAGTTAGTTAAACCGTTGCACAAAAAACCCTTAAGGTACATATGACTCGATATTTACCGCAGCATGTCCGAGTTTATGGCGATATATCGTCTGTTTGCTGTTATTTGCGGATCAAATTTACATTTAGGTTTTTGCTTTCTTTTATTAATATTCCTCCGGAAGTTTAATCCTTTCCTCCTCTAACCAATTAGTTCATTAGAGGAACACGATCTCTGTCAATGCAGTAAACACCTTAACGTTCCTTAACTCGGGGAACCTTTCAAAGGGATTCTGTGAAGCAGCCTTAAGTAAATCCCTCAGCTAAGGAGAAATTAAACCTTAAGTGTCAAACTTAAGGTGTTTTGTGCAACCAGACTGAAGTGAAATTATAAGAGACCAAGGATCATCTTGAAAGTTACATTGGTTTTAAAAATGGTCAACAAGAATGAGAAATATCATGTTGTACTTTGCTAAAATGAAAATGACTTCCACTTTAAATGATAAAGTTTAAGTATTTATTTATGACCCGTTTTTAACGACGATGCCTTCAGTAGGAGAACAATGAGTTTGGGGCTGAGAGCCACAGTCATGGCAGGAAAGTCTAAAAGTAAACGCGGACTAACGCGTTGTTCTTTGGGTCTTAAATATCAGAGATCACCAGCGTTCCTCTTCAAGTCCTCGTTACTGAAATTACAAAATTGGACGCAGATCTTCTCTGCGTCTCCGTTGTTCTGATCCTAAACGTTCCTGAAACATGACTCCATGACTTGTGCCAGAGCTCCGTCCTTTTTCCCAGAGCGGCCTTTCCCGCTGACCTCCGCTCTCTCTTACAGATGTGAATGTCACAGAGAGCTCAGAGTCCTTTGTTAGAGCGACTGTCAGAGCAGCGACGGCTGCCTCGGGTAGGCGCTCTGCCTCCTGCATGCTGTGTGCTCACGGACCCACATTCCATCTCCTAGCAACCCCCGAAAACCCACCCAGCCGTACCTCACCTCCCCATCCTTCATCTAATTCACAGACACCTTGCTTCTGCCACATTTGTACCTCAAGATACAGATGTGGCTGTGCACTAGAGCTGCAAAAATCAATTAATCAGCAACTATTTTGCTATTTGGTTTGAGTCACTTTGTTCCAAAACTCCAGCTTCTTAAATGTGAATATATTGTGGTTCAATAATCAGCAGATTAATCTCCAATGAAAATAACTGCCGCTCTACTGTGCACCACGACAACTTATCACGATATTATTCACGTTGATTACATCGTGATAACAATTGTTTACGGAGATCTAAACTTTATGAAACCTGTATGACGTGACGATGGATGCTATTCATCCATTTGTGTTTGTGATGCTGTTCTTTGCATGTCTTTGACGGATGGTTTGTGTAAATCACGAGGCTGTGTGATGCGTCTGATGGTTATTACTCTGTTCTCTCTTTTTCTGAGGTTCACATTTTAATGAACCTTTTCATGGTTTTTGCTGCTCTCTCTCTCTCTGCTTTTCTTCTTTCTTCCTTATTCTCACACTGCCTTTGCTAAACTTTTTCCTTTTCTCTCTCCTCAGTGAAGTCCGTGACCGACCCGCCCAGCTGGCACCAGCCCGACTCCCCAGAGCGGAAACGGGTTCCCCGAGGTCTGAACTCGTCTCCCACTCACATCACCAGTACTCCCTTCCACCAGCAGGGCTACGTAAGGACACGCACGCATCAAGACCTTTGAAGACTTCAAGTGTCCATCAGCTAAAGACATTTAAGTGTCTTCGTTTTTCACTGAAGAGGTGTGTGTGTGTGTGTGTGTGTGTGTGTGTTCAGGCTAAGCTGATGTCGGAGTGCAGCGGCACCATCAACAGCGTGAAGAGGGTGAAGCTGATCCTGAATGACGAGGGGGATCTGGAGGATCCGGGTCTGACCAGCAGCACGGCCGACAAGCAGACCAGCACAGGTACCCTGACGGAGATAAGCGGCAGCGTGAGAGGTCTCACTCTGTTGGAGTTTCTGGGAAATTAAAGACAGAGAGCTCATTTTATAAATCTAGCGTACTCTTACTAGTGTCTCAAGATTACCAATGCTGACTCACATGTACACTAAATTCTGGATTTATTGTTAATCATGAAATGAATTCACTTGAACAAGTCATCCTGCTAAAAGGTTTTTGGAGAGACGCAACTAAAAAAAGTGGTTTGATGAGAATCTTAAAGTCTGAACACAACAAAGCATCACGACACGTTTAATAACCGCGGACTCTGCAGGTGTGATCGAGCGCTGGGAGCTGCTACAAGTGCAGCAGTTCAGCAGCGAGTCGGACATCAAGCAGGACCTGGAGCAGTGGCAGAAGCTGAACTCTGACCTCTGCGATGTCACTTCCTGGTTGGGCCGGGTGCTGCCAGAGCTGGAGAGGCTGCAGCGCATCGAACCGTCCACCGACATCCGAGACATCGAGGTCAACATCAGGAAACTAAAAGTAAAGCGCCAACAGCACCGGATAACCACGCAGGGACAGTCGGATGACGACAAACACTTCATCTCATCTTCTTCCTTGTCTTCTTTTTGATTTGTTATAGGAGATGCAGAAGACCTTCAACAGCTACAAGTGTCTGATGATCTCCGCCAACCTGAGCAGCCGACACTTCCTGCGGGGCGACAGCGCCGAGCTGCGGGAGCTGCAGGACGCTCTCGGCTCAGCCAATCGCAGCTGGACGCAGGCCTGCGGCGGCCTGGAGAGCTGGGAGAGGAGGCTGCACTCTGCACTCATGCAGTGTCAGGTCAGACATCCTCTGGTTCTTCACGTGAACACATTTGAGTTTACAATAATTACTGTGGTTCAGAAAATGTGATGCGATGAACGTTTTAAATGACCTCTTGTGTTCTTCTTCTTCTGCAGGAGTTTCACGAGACGCTGCACTCTCTGCTGCTGTGGCTCGCTCAGGCTGAGAACAAACTCTCCGTCGTGAATGTCGTCGACCGGTCGACGCCTCGCTCCGTCCTGCTGCAGCACCGGGACACGCTGACGGTGAGCAGGCGACCGATCGGTTCATCATCGCCAGAAGCATTTTTTTCCAAGCATCTTCCAATATGTCTGAGTCTGATTTTAGTAAGCTAAGGGAAGAGGTTTCCAACAGCTGGTGAAGGGGCTTATGGGAAATGTAGTCTTTATTTTGGCACTAACGATAGAGACGGAGCTCATCGTACTCTGATTATACTCTGTCTGTTAACCCTAACCCTGCGGAGCAGATAACTATAATAATAGCTCAAGTTAGCTGTTAAAGCTAATGTTAGCTGTGTGTTAGCGGTACTTGCTAACATAATACTGCATAGGTTTATATGTTGCATGCTGTCAAAGTACCTAAAACTGACATTTGGACAGAATGCATACAGACACACTGAGTGTTGTCGTCCTGCTGATGCCTCACTTTGACTTCCTAAAGGTTCAGTTCTGGGTTCTTTACCCGGTTGGTGGTGCATCCCACCACGCAGCAGCTTTTGTGTGTTTTCCTGTTTGCTAAGAGACCAAAGTAACAAGGAGGCCCCTTCACTCAACACAAAGTCAACGGAGAGAGGTGGATTGTTTTCCAGTTGCAGTTGTGGGCGGGACTTAATCGCTCTCCGCCTCTTATACTGGCAATTTGAGTTAAACTTGTTGCCTTGAGTTATGTAGTGTTTTACCTTTAAATATACACAATTCATTTACTTAACATTCGCTATATCCCATAAATGGAAGGTAATGGAAAAGTGCTCTTCTATAACTCTCTCGGGTTAACAGCGGTGATGACGGCTATATTTGGATGAGTTCACTGGCTTGTACACTTAGTTCTTCTCCGAGAGCTTCAACCGAGAACAAATATAAATGTGCACATGTTCCCTTGGTCCTCATTTGACGGTGTTTTTCCATCGAGCCTGCTCCAGAGTCGGAACTTGTTCATGAGGATGTTGTTCTTCTGGTGAACTCTCAGCTCCGTCTGTCCATCAAACACCTGTTCAGTACCTGCTGTGCGCTGACTGCTGTGCTCTCTGTCGCCCCCCCCCCCCCCCCCCCCCCCCTTGCTGCAGGCTCTGCAGGAGGAGCTGCGCGGCCGCCAGCGGGAGGTCTCCTCGCTGCAGGAGATCTCCTCTCAGCTCCTCCTGGAGGCCACGGGAGAAGACAGCCTGGAGGCCAAGGAGAAGGTCCACGTCATCGGCAACAAACTGCATCTCCTGCTGCGGCAGGTGGCTGCTGACCTGAGCACGCTGCAGGGAAGACTGGTAGGTCCATGTGACTTCTTTAACCTGCTGTGATACTGGTTTCATAAACCGATGAGCGGCTACACGAGTACCAGTGTGTATGAATAATGTGATCACTGAACACAGTGAGGTGACCTGTGACCTCTGTCGGCCTCATCTGATGGTGTGTTTGCTGTCCGTGTCTCAGGGAAGCTGCTCAGCCGGCTCAGAGGTGGACAGCATCGGTCTGGGAACACTCGGCACACCTGAGTACTTACCTTTGGTGAGACGAGTGAAAGTCAAACTAACTTTGGGTTTGGTTATTATTACATTTCAATGTAAAGGAATATTTACACCGTATGAATACTCAATTACAAGTGAAAAGTCTGCCATAAAAACGTGATAAAAAAAAAGTTAAACTATGTTTTATTCTGTTAGATTTTGGTGGTCAGAGGTCACCTAAAAGTAAATTTCTCAAAGATTTCGAAGCAGGTCATCCAGATGTTGGATAAAATTCCAATCAGGCGTTCGTGAGATATCTTGTTCACGAGAATGGAACGGACAGACGGATAACTTTCGTCTTAGCTCAGCCATAAAAATGTGAAAAAAAGTTATAAAAAAATCCTAAAAAAAGGCCTTTTTTAGTGTGCTATATGAATGTCATGAAAACAGCAGTAAAATGCAACATGCACATTAATGCAGCAGCAATATGAATCCAAAAACATGACAGTAAAACATTAAATAAGTACGTTCTGTAGTGCTGGACCATCACATCTAAAAACCACTGCAGTCGTCGTTTTCTGCCGTCGTTGATGTTTTGAAGGTAAACACAACTCGTGTGTCTTGTTTGCTGCTTTAGGAGGACGCTGCAGGTCTACAGGCAGCTACAGCCGGACAACCAGTGACTAAAAGGTAACTCTTACGAGCTGGAACGCCACTTTTTGTATTGTATCGATTTTTGGTTTACATTGTGTGAGGAATATTTGAGATGCAGTCTAAAGATCCACCCTCAACTCTCTGTATCATTTGTCCACATCCAGGGAGGAGAGGAGGGATTCTTCCCCACGGCGACCCTTCTTCCACCGGGTTCTTCGAGCGGCCTTCCCCCTCCACCTGCTCTTCTTCATGCTGCTGGTTCTGGCCTGCCTGGTGCCTCTGTCCGATGAGAACCACAGCTGTACGCTGTCCAACAACTTCGCCCGCTCCTTCTACCCAATGCTGCGCTACACCAACGGCCCTCCGCCCACATGAGACCTGATCATGTGAGCCTTGAACAGTGTTAATGTGCAGGTTCAAAGACACAGAAACGAAGCCCCGCCCATCATGTCTGAAGGCATGTCAAAATATATTTATTGTTTGTGGAGTTCCACAGTTACAAAAAAGAAGCCATATCACCGGTTCGTTTGAAGGTTTTGTGATTTTTAAATGTAGTTTATCGTCCCCACCAAACATCTTCAACACCCGATTTTATTACCTACAGAATATTTTAATGTTTGTACTTTCACTACAGACTGTTCTAAACTGAAGGAAGGACAGTTATAACCAAAGCATCCAGAACACGAGACATTTTCTACCACCGCAGCTGTTTTTACTGTTTTCATAGAAGGAAGCCGCCTGTTGATCGCACATTTTGTACAGAAACGATTGATATTTAAAAAGTGACGATCTGTAAGATATGACATTTAAAAAGAATGCCGGCGGTGATTCATGCCTTTCTGTAGCCAACAGAACTACCATAACTTTATCAGATGATGTACTTTTCTTGGTTTTACTGACGATGTTTGTATATAAGGGCAAACTACTGACGGAGAAATAGTTCAATTGTTGTTTCTGCGTTTGAGTTTGAGTGTGATTACTGATATCTATATTTAACAATGGGGCAATAGTTTACATGCCAGTGGATTCAAATGACAGATATTTTCCTAGGAGTATGTTAACTTTACTGTCCGTGTACCGGAGGTCATTTCTCATCATGTTAGCGGATCACAGAAACGAAAAGTTTTGCAAAAGAAGTCCTCAAAACTTGACCACGAGAGTCGAGACGCATCACTGATGAAGCAATAGCTAATCAACTGCAATCCTCAGTGCATGTGGTCCCATGAGCAACAATATCACATTCAATTTCCTCCATTTGATTCAATGTTTTATCAAAAGAAATAATTTAATTAAGTTTCAAAAGTGTTTAATTGTCCGAGTTGACCCCCCCATGGAGTAAAGCCCTGCAGGTGTCAAACATCCTGCAGGGTTAAACAAAGACGATAATGGACATAAATGACGTACCTGAGCACCGCTTTAACACACTTTTCAGTCATGTAGTTGAAGAACTGGTGTCAAAATATTACAGAACATGAATGTAAGTGATCCTTTGGGCATCGAATGTATATCTGTGTATCTGCACAATCAAAGATCGTTAAATGTTTTTCATTTACAGCGTTAACATTATTGATCCTAAATGTTGAGGAGAAAGTATGATTTGATCCTAATTTGTACATAATCTCAGCAGAACACTCAGCAGAACAGAAAGAAACAACAAAATGTGTGTAAAGTTTGATTTATTTTGTGAACTATTATTTATGGGATGTATAGATTGACAATAAACTGTTTGCCATGATGTGCAGCTGTATGTTTACTGTATCTCTGGGCTCAAAACGTTCAGGAGCTTAGATTTTAATGACTGTGCATATACTGTACAAGCTACAGACATCGATCTGTATTAGCAGGATAATCTGGCAATAAGGCTGAATTTACATTGCCAGGAGAGGCACAGTCAGAAAAAAACAAGTATTAAAAAAAGTTATAGTATGTCGTAAATGGTCATGAAAAAGTCCGAAAGTCATAGTATAGTATGTGGAAACAAGACCACTAGGGGGCAGAAAGAGACGCACCCTTGATATAACAATAACTAACATGGGAGCATTACGTTTACTTAAAGGTCATTAGTTTCAATGGAATATCAAAAACATCACTTTTAGTATTTTTTTAATTCACTCTGCCATTAAGCTAAAGAACAACCGGATACACAGCATGTTGTCATCTTTAAGAAGTTCATGTTGTAATAAACATGAATGATTTACCAGAAACGCTGCTTTTGAAGGACTTTCAGAAGGACTGCTGTCAAAATCTGACGAGCCAGAACATGAACGTTAGTGATCCTTTGGGCATTAAATGTAGCCGTGTATACAAACAATCAAAGATTGTTAATATTATTGATCCTAATTTGTACATAATCTCAGACTCGTGCGCAGAAGAACAGAAACAAACAACAAGAAGTGTGTAAAGTTGGATTTATTTTGTGAACTCTTATTTATGGGATTGTCATGATTTGCGGCTGCATGTTTACTGTGTCGCCGGGTTAGAGAAAGACCAGAGTTGACAGGTAAATGATCTCATATGTGGGTGTGTATGTGTATATGTGTGTGTGTGTGTGTGTGTGTGTGTGTGTGTGTGTGTGTGTGTGTGTGTGTGTGCATGCATGCATGCACAAGCTACAGACATCAGGAAAGAAAGGATCGTGGACATGTGTCCGTCTATTAGCAGTGGTAGGATAATCTGGCACTAAGGCTGGATTTACATTGGCAGCAAAATGGCACAACTTTCGACCAGACGTCCAAAAAGGACCTAAATGATGCGTTCAGGTTATAAATCCAATATTCTGAAGGATTCACTCTTTGCACTTTATTTGGCCCGGATCAAAACAAACCTATTTGAACTCGGATGGCACCAAATAACTGAGGAGAACAGCGGTGTGGCTGCAAACAAGCCTGAAACACGAGGCTTTAAACGTGCAGGGAGACGAAAAGTTCAAGGACTCAAAGCAAACAGTTCCTCGAGTCTGTAGAGCCAAGAACAACTAAACAAGCCAGTTCTGGACCGATGCTCGTGCTCAGGTTCTTCTTCATGTGTTATTCATTTGGGACGGTGCATAAATTACAGCAAACAACGCCGAGGATTCCATCATGTTTAGTTACTTGGTTTCATAAGGCTACTTTACAAAACTGAGCTAACGCAACATTTCCCTTCGTTTAGGCTCTTCGTCAAAATAAACGACGGCGGCAGAATTAGCTTTTATCAGTAAACCAGCCGTGTAACGAAAAGGGAATGTTTACTAAAAAGCACTCTACTGTATTTACTTACTTTGAATTGAATATATCTGTAATAATGTGCAGTGTTCATTAGCTGAAGGTGTCGTATGAATAAGTGGACACCTAAAGGAGATGTGATGTCACTGTGGGAATGAGCTAAATGGGAGGTTTGTTCCAAAATAATTGCCAATAATGAGCTTTATTGATATATACTATACTTAAATATAGTATCCAAATGGAATGTTGTGTGCAGTCAGTACTTTTATACAATTTTGATTTGTACAGAGAATACTTTTTTTTTTAATGTCCCACAAATTGTTGCAACATTTTTTTTAACAGTTTCACATTTTCGAAAAAAAAAAAAAAATCACAAAATCGAATTTCATAAACTAAAAAAAAACAGCTGTAGACTGATGCTAGCATAACAACATGCATTAGCATTAGCCTCACAGTACAGCTAAAGTCTTTAGTATCACAGGTATTAAGTCATGAATTAAGAATACAAATCTGACGTACAGACAAATGTGCAGCATTTTAAACAGGACTATGTTTCTTTTTACCAGTGTAGCTAGACTGTTATACGTTAGCATGTTAGCACTGTGTCAACATGCATACAATAAGCATGTTAACAAGCTAATGTTTAGCATGTTAGCATACACAGTTAGAATGGTAATATGCTAATATTTGGTACGTTAGCTTGTCTTGAAGTGAAGAAGTTTTTCTGAGCTGGAACGCACTCCAAAAGACAAAAATTAACTTCAATGTAAACTTTTGAAGTTTCAATAATCTTCAAATGTATTCGTAATGCGAATAGCTTACTGCAACTTTTTTGACTCGCAAAAATTATCTTTTAAATTTGACAAACAGGATGAAAGAAGTTATTATCTCTCACCGTTGAATACCGTACATATTTTTTCCACAATAAGGTCCCACTGGAAGGGGAGGGACTTGGCCTTTCTATACAATTAGAAAGTAATGTTTAGCATGTTAGGAATATATGTACAGTTAGCAATTTTATATATTTACATAACTTTTAATAACCTTTTAAGAGTTTAGCCCGTTAGTAACTCAAGTGTATAGAGTTAAATCCTTTTTTTTTGTGCTGATGCCAGGTTTTGGGAACAGGCCTGTGCCACACATGGTACTGTGTAAATACAGCCTTAGTGGACCAGATGGACCGAGAAGAGAGCTCGCGTTAACAGTCATCTTGTTAAAAGGCCACAAACTGCTGCTTCTTGACTCCACTCGAAACTTGTAGTTTTGTACAAAGAGAGTAGAAAAAAAACCTGGATGAACAGGCGTCGATTAAAATACCAAAGTACACAGTAGAAGTGAAGGAGAAAAACACCAGTGGGAGAGAAAGCGCTGCCCTTTTCTTTTCTTTTTTTTTTAGCTATACGACTAACAACCGTTATGGAAATGGATGTGAACTGTGTTGACCACGTGCACCTTTCTGTAAGTCACTGCAGATCGTCGACGGCTTGTTCTGGATGTTACACCGAGGTGAAAAAAGAAAGATACAAATACTGTATATCAAAAAAGAGCTCAAACTGACTGGCAGAGGTTCAGTGATGTTCCCATGAACACCCAAAATACGCACACAAAATATACATTCGATGAAAAACATTTTTTTTTTCTTTCTTCAAAGACTAAAAACATCTTAACAGTAGAGGGAAAAAATACCTCAGAACAGCTCTTTGTTTGTTTTTTTAATCCTTTTTTGTCGTTTCCTTCTCTCGATGTTTGGGGGGGATGGAAAGCCTTTAAAAGGTTCAGTCTCAGTTCGTCTCCTTCAGGCCCGTCACCCCTCTAAGGCCGTTTCCATGACGCCACGATTGGCGATGATGTAATCTGTTGGTTCCACCGACGGACAGTCGTCTCCTGCGTGCAGTGACCACGGCTCTGGGTGGATGTAGCTGTGAGGAAAGTTGTCAGTTATGATTCATTAGGAACCAGTTTGACATACTGAATATTTATTTTCCTCCCAACCTTATTTTTTTCTTATACTTCCTGTCCTTTCTCCATCACTCCATAATCTTCCCTTCCCTTATAGCTACCCTTTTCCTTCCTTCATCCCTTTATTCTTACCTCCTTTCATCTGTCCTAATTTTTTTCCTTGCTACTTTTCCTGCAATTCCTTCCCACGTTCCCTTCTTCTTTCCTTCATTCCCTCTTTTTTTCCTGCCATACAACTGTCCTTATTTCCTTCATTCTGTCCTCCGTCCTTTCTTTACCCTCTCCTTTCTTTTCCTTCCTTCGTCAACAGATTCCGAAAGCATGAAAATCCCCCAAAACTCTTAACATGAGTTTTTACCTCACACAAAGGCTGTGGTTACACTGGTCTTTTCAATGCGATTTATTTAAATGGTAACGCCAGATCGGAAGCACCGACTGTATATAAGAAGTAGACGTGGTCGTCGTGACTGATGTTTGGATGCCTTGAGTTTGTGCTTTATGATCTATTTGACTCTAAATGGACCATCATTTACTAAATGAACATCATGCTGTATTGAAGAAGACTTGAAACTAGAGATTGAGACCATAAACTCATGTTTACAATGTTTACTGAGGTAATAAATCAAGAGAGAAGTAGAGTCATTTTCTCATAGACTTCTATACAACCAGAGGAGTCGCCCCCTGGTGGACATTAGAGAGAACGCAGCTTTAACACATGAAGCATCACTTTTCAGAACCACCTGATCGTAACTCTGTGTCAACGTGTTCAAATTTGACACTTCAATGTAACCTCTCTGATTGGATAGTGATCGGATATATATATATATATATATATATATATACGTATATAGATACGTAGAGATGTATATATATATTTACATATACTGGTTAAAGAAGCAACTGTTAAACGGTGACTTAAAACATTACATTTCTGCTGTTATTTTTGCTCCTGTATTGTCCCGGCAGTATTAGTAGACGTGTTTTATCCAAGGATAGACGCTAACAAAACTCAGCTAATTCAACGATAAACACTTTTCCTATAGATTCTCATAATAAAAGTCCAGAGTTATTTTGTAATTAAAAAGCAATGTTGAGTTTTCATCAGCAGTAACTTAACAGGACTCGGGACAGCTGGTCTCACCAGGTTTATCCTCTCCTCTTCCCTTTGCTCTCCTACGAAGAGGAACTCCCATGTGGGAGGAAGATGATGGAGACCTACGTTTGACCCGAGATCCCACTTCAAAGCGAGCCCGGCCACCTCGGCATGTGGTCGAATCCCAATTCAAGTACGATCTGATCTCGGAGCGCACAGACCTGACAGTTAATGCGTCTTGCCGTGATCGGACGACAGAAAAGACGCATTGAAAAGACGAGTGTAACCACGACGGACGACACTTATTATAAAAGATAGTAGAATAACTTTTACATTTACATCAAGAACATTTCTGAATCCAGCACCTTTAACTGGTAACACAATTCCCCTGGTGGTATTACTTCTGAACTAAACTAAAGGATCCAAGTTTTTCCTCCACCACTGTAACTTACTCATTGCTGTCCATGTGAGACACCCCTGAACTCTGAAACGGAGGCGAGGACTGGAGGGGCAGAGCATGCAGGTGTCCGTCCAGGACCGGGTCCTCAAGAGGTCCATGTGGACCGTCAGCGTCCGGCTGCTGGTGAGACGGGGGTTGGGCGTACTGGTTCTGGTCAGAGTAAGTGTCTGAGCTCGGTGAGGACGACGGTTGACTGCCACTGCTGGTGGTATTGGCGTCCAGCATCTCCAGGAGGAGGTCGTACACCAGCACCACGTTCTTCCTCTTCATGGTGGACAGGTGGTCCATGCCTTTGTTACTGCAGAGGAAGAGGAGACGACAGTGAAGCAGAGAGAGCAGAAAGAGTTTCAAGTTTTTGGCTTTATTTAGTATCATTAGGTGGTTTGGGATGGAGGGAGAGCCCTTATGTGTTACTTTCTTGTCTAAAATGTTCTTTATAAAACATTTTGATGTTCTTCATCATCACGTTTTTATTGGTTTCTTGTAAAGTTTCTCAAACATCTTTCCTAAAGATCTTTTCATCATTCAAGAACTGTAAATTCAAGTATTCCTTGTATGAGCATATTATTACTGGTAAGAGCATTACTGTATGAATGTGTTTGTGGGAGTGTACTAATCACAAAGACATAGAGTTGGATAGTGTGTTAAGGTCTCCGTGTGCTTTTTTGATTCTCTCCTCTGGACTCTGCTGCGGTTTCACGGCTGCCTGCCGTCCCTGGCTGTACCTGACGTGGCGGATGTGGGAGAGCAGCATGGTGAGGTGTCCCAGACGAAGCGTCTGCTGCTGGGTCGACAAGCCCAGTTTGGAAATGGCCCAGACCAGAGCATCGATCACCGAGTCCAGCAGACGCAGCAGCTTGTTCCTGCTCTCCAGCTCCTCGGCCGTCTGAGGGGAGCTCGTACACAGATCTACAACACAGATTTATCATTTTTACTTCAGAGGTAGACGAACACAAGTATTGGGCCAATATTGACCTTTAATTGTGTGTGGGCTGGGACGAGGAGCTGGATGATGAAGAGGATTATTTTAAATGCCATTTGTGTCAGGATTTATAACATTTTTTATTTTGTTTGATTTTAAATAAATATTTGCATCATCTTTTCAATCATTTGCACAAGTTATTTGTCTTTCACTTTAACAATATAGCTTTTCAATCATGAATACTTGTGTTTTTAGTTGTAATAGAACTCTTACTCTGCAATGTGTGTTATGATAGTAATTGTTATATACAATATATGTGTACATAATTGTTAAATTCCAAGCATCAGCTGGTGTTTTGCCAGTGATTGACATGAGAAGAGTTTAACAAAACATCCAGCAGGTGGTGGTATACACTCAAACGGATATTAATGAGCTTTATTTGCACAATTTGGAGTTGTTGAAGCATGATATCTTATTGTGAAGGACAGAACTACGTTCCCGGATGTGTTGACAGCATTGATGGTAATTTTGGCGACCTTGTAACAAGCGAATATCCCCAAAAAAATTACAGCATCCAGTGTTTACAACGAGGATAGAAGTTTGGATGGATTAGGCCAATAGCGGCGCACGGCTAATTCACCGGCGTTAGCATCCTTTTAACGACTCTGGTAAAGGCAAAGCTAACTTTAATAATTACAATGATATTTAGTTCGAAAGGTACGAAGTTAAACTTTAGTTTAACACCATTAAATCAACTGAAAACATTACACGATCATTTTTATCAATATTTTAAGTGAATTTTTATTGGAACATTAGCTAAAAACTCCGGTTTGGGATACAACGCCGTTATATAATCACTTGTAAGGTGACTGTAGTGGCTTTAGTGTGATCCTCCGAAATCTGAGAGAGTGACCAAGATACAGAAAGAAAATTAGAGACACAGGCCAAGAAAAACAGAACAAGGAGGTACAAAAATTGTTACAGTGCACCGTGGATGTGAAATTACAACTGCATACTCAAGTTGACGTTAACTTCACCTCACCTTGTCTCTACCACAGAAGCGAAGGTGCTGTAAAAGCTGTACTCACGTCTGTTTAGACCTCCACCTTTATCCAGACCCAGCTCCACTCACAGCTCAGCCCTGCGTCAAGCTGCACTACACAAACAGCCTCCTCTTCATTAAGCTCTTTGACCTCATCATCTCATCAGTATCTGGGCCTTTGATTCTACTTTGAGTTAAAAAAAAAAACCTGCCAGCAGATCCGCCGGTGTTCTGGTTTAATGTTAACGAGTGACCGCGTGAACTGAACCGGAACACGGGGGGGGGGCTTCATGTTTCATCACGTTACGTTTTTTCCTCCAAATTCGCGATAATGACGAACGTTAAAAGTCGACAGAGTTCCGCATGCAGTGGACGTTAACTTAACCAGCAAGTCTGAACGGTAACGGAACATAACGTAACTTAAACTGTAACGGAGGGAAATGAAGACGCTGTAGACATCTGAACGTTGATTGGCCAAGACTCCACAATAAAACATCTTTGATGTGACGTGTCAAGATCACGACATCACCTTTTCTCCTCGTCTCAGTCCAATCGGAGAAACGCTGGCTGGCCAGTTCGACGTACTCTGCTTTTTATCGTTATGTTAGCAAGCACATACATTAAGACAATGATACGAGTAGAAGCGCTCCGGATAGTTACCGAGTCACAGTGTGTTCACATGTACGCGATCGTCAGAGCCCACGGAGGTACCTTACCCCCCTTAAAAAAAAACTCCTCGAATTTACACTGATCTCATAAATGGTCTCTGGAGTGCTAAAATAGCCGGAAATCCGCCGAACGCCGGAAAAGTCTCATGCCTGACTATCCTTCTTCGAGGCTGCACATGATAACGTTAGCTTGCAGCTAAGATAGCGCCATGGACTAAGCTAGCATGACCGAGCATTATTACCGTACATTTTAACTAGCACGTATTTCATTTGTCATTTTTTCAATACATTTTACCAGGCAAAACTGGGAAATAATGACTAACGGAAACCCTGCTACAGCCCTTAATTTATTTCACACGAGACCTCTAGTTTAAGGCCACTTGCTAACATTAGCTTCAAGAAAAGCCTCTGGTTTACTTTAATTTTTATTTCTACAAAAGATATGAAAACTGTAGTATCTAACCACGTTAGCTTGCGGCTAAGCTAGCGCCGCGGACTAAGCTAGCATGACCGGGCATTATTAGTTATGTAATGGTTCCAAATGGAACATCAAAGGAAAGTGGGCGTGGTCACACATGCACACGCCCACTTTCCTTCGATGTTCCATTTGGAACCATTACATTTCCTCCTTTGATTTGGAATGTGTGTATGTCATAACTTCAAAGGATCAAAGGATCAAAGCATCAGCTTCTTTTGTATAAGAGCAACTTTTGACCACTTTTACCCATTTCAACTAAATTTCAGAAAGAAAGGTTGTACATTTTACCAACAGAATACAAATAAAATGGATGATATAGACGAACAAGTAACAGCAACAATGGAGCGTGCTGCTCGTGATGTTAACGAGCTGATGCAGAACATCGCTAGGTGGAAGATTGAGGAAGAATCTCAACCAAAAGATGAATGTTCTGCTGGTTGTTACACTGAGCAAAATACTACGCAGTACTTGAAAGAGTTTTTTCACCGACGGCGAATGTCTGCAAAGAAAGAACTGAGAGAAGAGAGAGAAGCCAGAGAAGCCAGAGAAGCCAGAGAAGCGAGAGAAGTCGATTCACTGACCAAAAAGAAGGAAAAGAAGGAAGTTGTTCCGATTTCAGAAACAGATAAGCCTGCGAAACCGTCAAAGGAGAAGAAACCTTCCCGGACGGAAAAAAACGCTGATTCAAAGCACGGAGAGGCGGACGTCGCCATCTCAAAGCGTGGAGGAGAGGCAGAAGTTGCCGCGCCAACTCAAACCGCAGAGGAGAGGCAGACTCAAAGCGCAGAGGAGGCACACGTCGCAGACTCAAAGCGCGGAGAAGAGACACTGACCAAAAGGAAGATGTTTCCGATTTCAGAAACAGATAAGCCTGCGAAACCGTCAAAGGAGAAGAAACCTTCCCGGACGGAAAAAATCGCTGATTCAAAGCACGGAGAGGCGGACGTCGCCATCTCAAAGCGTGGAGGAGAGGCAGAAGTTGCCGCGCCAACTCAAACCGCAGAGGAGAGGCAGACTCAAAGCGCAGAGGAGGCACACGTCGCAGACTCAAAGCGCGGAGAAGAGACACTGACCAAAAGGAAGATGTTTCCGATTTCAGAAACAGATAAGCCTGCGAAACCGTCAAAGGAGAAGAAACCTTCCCAGACGGAAAAAATCGCTGATTCAAAGCACGGAGAGGCGGACGTCGCCATCTCAAAGCGTGGAGGAGAGGCAGAAGTTGCCGCGCCAACTCAAACCGCAGAGGAGAGGCAGACTCAAAGCGCAGAGGAGGCACACGTCGCAGACTCAAAGCGCGGAGAAGAGACACTGACCAAAAGGAAGATGTTTCTGGAATGGAGAAACAATAAAGTTTTTACGATTTCAGAAACAGATAAGCCTGCGAAACCGTCAAAGGAGAGGCAGACTCAAAGCGCAGAGGAGGCACACGTCGCAGACTCAAAGCGCGGAGAAGAGACACTGACCAAAAGGAAGATGTTTCCGATTTCAGAAACAGATAAGCCTGCGAAACCGTCAAAGGAGAAGAAACCTTCCCGGACGGAAAAAATCGCTGATTCAAAGCACGGAGAGGCGGACGTCGCCATCTCAAAGCGTGGAGGAGAGGCAAAAGTTGCCGCGCCAACTCAAACCGCAGAGGAGAGGCAGACTCAAAGCGCAGAGGAGGCACACGTCGCAGACTCAAAGCGCGGAGAAGAGACACTGACCAAAAGGAAGATGTTTCCGATTTCAGAAACAGATAAGCCTGCGAAACCGTCAAAGGAGAAGAAACCTTCCCAGACGGAAAAAATCGCTGATTCAAAGCACGGAGAGGCGGACGTCGCCATCTCAAAGCGTGGAGGAGAGGCAGAAGTTGCCGCGCCAACTCAAACCGCAGAGGAGAGGCAGACTCAAAGCGCAGAGGAGGCACACGTCACAGACTCAAAGCGCGGAGAAGAGACACTGACCAAAAGGAAGATGTTTCCGATTTCAGAAACAGATAAGCCTGCGAAACCGTCAAAGGAGAAGAAACCTTCCCAGACGGAAAAAATCACTGATTCAAAGCACGGAGAGGCGGACGTCGCCATCTCAAAGCGTGGAGGAGAGGCAGAAGTTGCCGCGCCAACTCAAACCGCAGAGGAGAGGCAGACTCAAAGCGCAGAGGAGGCACACGTCGCAGACTCAAAGCGCGGAGAAGAGACACTGACCAAAAGGAAGATGTTTCCGATTTCAGAAACAGATAAGCCTGCGAAACCGTCAAAGGAGAAGAAACCTTCCCAGACGGAAACAATCGCTGATTCAAAGCACGGAGAGGCGGACGTCGCCATCTCAAAGCGTGGAGGAGAGGCAGAAGTTGCCGCGCCAACTCAAACCGCAGAGGAGAGGCAGACTCAAAGCGCAGAGGAGGCACACGTCGCAGACTCAAAGCGCGGAGAAGAGACACTGACCAAAAGGAAGATGTTTCCGATTTCAGAAACAGATAAGCCTGCGAAACCGTCAAAGGAGAAGAAACCTTCCCGGACGGAAAAAATCGCTGATTCAAAGCACGGAGAGGCGGACGTCGCCATCTCAAAGCGTGGAGGAGAGGCAGAAGTTGCCGCGCCAACTCAAACCGCAGAGGAGAGGCAGACTCAAAGCGCAGAGGAGGCACACGTCGCAGACTCAAAGCGCGGAGAAGAGACACTGACCAAAAGGAAGATGTTTCCGATTTCAGAAACAGATAAGCCTGCGAAACCGTCAAAGGAGAAGAAACCTTCCCAGACGGAAAAAATCACTGATTCAAAGCACGGAGAGGCGGACGTCGCCATCTCAAAGCGTGGAGGAGAGGCAGAAGTTGCCGCGCCAACTCAAACCGCAGAGGAGAGGCAGACTCAAAGCGCAGAGGAGGCACACGTCGCAGACTCAAAGCGCGGAGAAGAGACACTGACCAAAAGGAAGATGTTTCCGGAATGGAGAAACAATAAAGTTTTTACGATTTCAGAAACAGATAAGCCTGCGAAACCGTCAAAGGAGAGGCAGACTCAAAGCGCAGAGGAGGCACACGTCGCAGACTCAAAGCGCGGAGAAGAGACACTGACCAAAAGGAAGATGTTTCCAGAATGGAGAAACAATAAAGTTGTTAAGATTTCAGAAACAGATAAGCCTGCGAAACCGTCAAAGGAGAAGAAACCTTCCCGGACGGAAAAAATCGCTGATTCAAAGCACGGAGAGGCGGACGTCGCCATCTCAAAGCGTGGAGGAGAGGCAGAAGTTGCCGCGCCAACTCAAACCGCAGAGGAGAGGCAGACTCAAAGCGCAGAGGAGGCACACGTCGCAGACTCAAAGCGCGGAGAAGAGACACTGACCAAAAGGAAGATGTTTCCGATTTCAGAAACAGATAAGCCTGCGAAACCGTCAAAGGAGAAGAAACCTTCTCGGACGGAAAAAATCGCTGATTCAAAGCACGGAGAGGCGGACGTCGCCATCTCAAAGCGTGGAGGAGAGGCAGAAGTTGCCGCGCCAACTCAAACCGCAGAGGAGAGGCAGACTCAAAGCGCAGAGGAGGCACACGTCGCAGACTCAAAGCGCGGAGAAGAGACACTGACCAAAAGGAAGATGTTTCCGATTTCAGAAACAGATAAGCCTGCGAAACCGTCAAAGGAGAAGAAACCTTCCCAGACGGAAACAATCGCTGATTCAAAGCACGGAGAGGCGGACGTCGCCATCTCAAAGCGTGGAGGAGAGGCAGAAGTTGCCGCGCCAACTCAAACCGCAGAGGAGAGGCAGACTCAAAGCGCAGAGGAGGCACACGTCGCAGACTCAAAGCGCGGAGAAGAGACACTGACCAAAAGGAAGATGTTTCCGATTTCAGAAACAGATAAGCCTGCGAAACCGTCAAAGGAGAAGAAACCTTCCCGGACGGAAAAAATCGCTGATTCAAAGCACGGAGAGGCGGACGTCGCCATCTCAAAGCGTGGAGGAGAGGCAGAAGTTGCCGCGCCAACTCAAACCGCAGAGGAGAGGCAGACTCAAAGCGCAGAGGAGGCACACGTCGCAGACTCAAAGCGCGGAGAAGAGACACTGACCAAAAGGAAGATGTTTCCGATTTCAGAAACAGATAAGCCTGCGAAACCGTCAAAGGAGAAGAAACCTTCCCAGACGGAAAAAATCACTGATTCAAAGCACGGAGAGGCGGACGTCGCCATCTCAAAGCGTGGAGGAGAGGCAGAAGTTGCCGCGCCAACTCAAACCGCAGAGGAGAGGCAGACTCAAAGCGCAGAGGAGGCACACGTCGCAGACTCAAAGCGCGGAGAAGAGACACTGACCAAAAGGAAGATGTTTCCGATTTCAGAAACAGATAAGCCTGCGAAACCGTCAAAGGAGAAGAAACCTTCCCAGACGGAAAAAATCACTGATTCAAAGCACGGAGAGGCGGACGTCGCCATCTCAAAGCGTGGAGGAGAGGCAGAAGTTGCCGCGCCAACTCAAACCGCAGAGGAGAGGCAGACTCAAAGCGCAGAGGAGGCACACGTCGCAGACTCAAAGCGCGGAGAAGAGACACTGACCAAAAGGAAGATGTTTCCGATTTCAGAAACAGATAAGCCTGCGAAACCGTCAAAGGAGAAGAAACCTTCCCGGACGGAAAAAATCGCTGATTCAAAGCACGGAGAGGCGGACGTCGCCATCTCAAAGCGTGGAGGAGAGGCAGAAGTTGCCGCGCCAACTCAAACCGCAGAGGAGAGGCAGACTCAAAGCGCAGAGGAGGCACACGTCGCAGACTCAAAGCGCGGAGAAGAGACACTGACCAAAAGGAAGATGTTTCCGATTTCAGAAACAGATAAGCCTGCGAAACCGTCAAAGGAGAAGAAACCTTCCCGGACGGAAAAAATCGCTGATTCAAAGCACGAAGAGGCGGACGTCGCCATCTCAAAGCGTGGAGGAGAGGCAGAAGTTGCCGCGCCAACTCAAACCGCAGAGGAGAGGCAGACTCAAAGCGCAGAGGAGGCACACGTCGCAGACTCAAAGCGCGGAGAAGAGACACTGACCAAAAGGAAGATGTTTCCGATTTCAGAAACAGATAAGCCTGCGAAACCGTCAAAGGAGAAGAAACCTTCCCAGACGGAAAAAATCGCTGATTCAAAGCACGGAGAGGCGGACGTCGCCATCTCAAAGCGTGGAGGAGAGGCAGAAGTTGCCGCGCCAACTCAAACCGCAGAGGAGAAGCAGACTCAAAGCGCAGAGGAGGCACACGTCGCAGACTCAAAGCGCGGAGAAGAGACACTGACCAAAAGGAAGATGTTTCCGGAATGGAGAAACAATAAAGTTTTTACGATTTCAGAAACAGATAAGCCTGCGAAACCGTCAAAGGAGAGGCAGACTCAAAGCGCAGAGGAGGCACACGTCGCAGACTCAAAGCGCGGAGAAGAGACACTGACCAAAAGGAAGATGTTTCAGATTTCAGAAACAGATAAGCCTGCGAAACCGTCAAAGGAGAAGAAACCTTCCCAGACGGAAAAAATCACTGATTCAAAGCACGGAGAGGCGGACGTCGCCATCTCAAAGCGTGGAGGAGAGGCAGAAGTTGCCGCGCCAACTCAAACCGCAGAGGAGAGGCAGACTCAAAGCGCAGAGGAGGCACACGTCACAGACTCAAAGCGCGGAGAAGAGACACTGACCAAAAGGAAGATGTTTCCGGAATGGAGAAACAATAAAGTTTTTACGATTTCAGAAACAGATAAGCCTGCGAAACCGTCAAAGGAGAGGCAGACTCAAAGCGCAGAGGAGGCACACGTCGCAGACTCAAAGCGCGGAGAAGAGACACTGACCAAAAGGAAGATGTTTCCGATTTCAGAAACAGATAAGCCTGTGAAACCGTCAAAGGAGAAGAAACCTTCCCGGACGAAAAAAATCGCTGATTCAAAGCACGGAGAGGCAGAAGTTGCCGCGCCGACTCAAAGCGCAGAGAAGGCGGACGTCGCAGACTCAAAGCGCGGAGAAGAGACACTGACCAAAAGGAAGATGTTTCCGATTTCAGAAACAGATAAGCCTGTGAAACCGTCAAAGGAGAAGAAACCTTCCCGGACGAAAAGAATCTTTTCATGCTGCAAATGTGCGTGAGGCTCGTTGCGGTCGATGGTGGTACGGTGATCGTATTGCCATCGATTGAGGCTCGGTGCGGTCGATGGTGGCACGGTGATCGTCTTGCCATCGATTGTGGCTCGTGCTGTGATCGTCTGGGCATCGATGGAGGCTCGTTGCGGTCGATGGCAGTACGGTGATCGTATTGCCATCGATGGTGGCACGGTGCGGTCGATGGTGGCACGGTGATCGTCTTGCCATCGATTGTGGCTCGTGCTGTGATCGTCTGGGCATCGATGGAGGCTCGTTGCGGTCGATGGCAGTACGGTGATCGTATTGCCATCGATTGTGGCTCGTGCTGTGATCGTCTGGGCATCGATGGAGGCTCGTTGCGGTCGATGGTGGCACGGTGATCGTCTTGCCATCGATTGTGGCTCGTGCTGTGATCGTCTGGGCATCGATAGAGGCTCGTTGCGGTCGATGGTGGCACGGTGATCGTCTTGCCATCGATTGAGGCTCCGTGCGGTGATCGTCTGAGCATCGATGGAGGCTCGTTGCGGTCGATGGTGGCACGGTGATCGTCTTGCCATCGATTGACTGAGGGTACACTGGCGCACGCTGGCTGCCGCTCCTCTTGACACTTTGTTACCGCTTGTGTGATTTATGTGACTTTTTATAGTGTCACGACCCGGCTCAAAAGGCCGCAACATGAGGGAGACAAGACGAGTTTAAAAGTAATAAATAGACATTAATTTAAGGAACAAGGAACCAGTAACTAAACTAAACAAACAAACAAACAGGTCCTCCACACAGGAGGCAGGGAGAAGAGGAGCAGGGAGAAGAGGAACAGGGAGGAGAGGAGCAGGGAGGAGGCACCTCGCCACCAGGTCCTCTACACCAGAGAGGAGCCCAGAGGAGGGACAGCCAAAGAAGAGGGGCAGCCTTTATAGCTGGGACCAACCCAAAGTTCAGGTGTCGCCCATCAGTGGCCGATTAACATCCTGGAAGACAACCGAGGAGAAAACAGGACACAGACCCCTGGTGAAAGGGAGGGGTCATCACACCCCCCTCCATAAAAACAACTCCGCTCACCCAATCAAGGCATGAGCTATAGCGCCTATGTTCCCGAAAAGTAACAGGCCAAGTTACCAACTTGCCCGTCACCGCACAAACACAATGTACAGTTCACCACATCCCTCCTTTATTACCAACTTGCTTACCCTATGAACCATTAAAAACCTACTGCCACTGTGCAGCAGCAGTCTTCAGGTTCCACCTGCAAGCAGTGGCGGCTGGTCCATAGAGGGCGCTAGGGCGCCGCCCCCCCCTTGAGCCACAAATAATAAAAAATTAAATAAATAATAATAATAATAATAATAAACTATACAAATTGACAATATTTGTGTTTTTGAAACATGGAATCACCCAGTAATATGTGTAAAATATGATATCTGCGGTAAATATGTGCTTTTCCTGCACGTCCTCTCCGCCTGTCTGCAGGTCAGCGTGTGCACGTCTCAGCTGCTGGGGCGCTGGAGAAACTGCCCCAAAGAGGCGGGTCTATAAAGCAGTTTAGCCAATGATGCTTTAATGCTGACTAAAGATATAAATGAGTGACATACAATTTAGCCAATCAGCGTCCTCAAATAGATTCAGCTTGGGGCAGATTTCGTTCTGCCCCAAGCTGCGTGTTCTCGTCAATCCATGTTTCAATCAGAGTTGCGACATTTACACAAACAAAAACTAATTACAAGTTTAATTTGAGTTTCTTTAATCAAACAGTGACCACCTCCTTGTAAACATCTGGCTCATCGAAGAGCACAAATGACACCATGATGGACATTCCAGATGAAAAAGACGGGGGAAGCTATAGATCACCCGGTCCACCCTTCGGGACCGAGGACATACTGAGCAGTTGAGCCACAACTTCCATCTGTCCAAATACATAAATCTTAAAATCCCTCCCCTGTTCTTTGACGTTTTCAGACTCGATTTCACTTATTTCGCAATTTGTTCTTTTCTTTTTTTTAAGGCCAGCTGCAGTGGAGCAGAGTCAACAGAGAGAACTAAGTCGGGCAGAGACACTGTGTGTGCGTCTGTTAGGGAGTAACTTTGTTTAACATGCAGAGAGGTCGGTCACCTCGATGAAACCTGCACAGTGGCTGCTGCTGGTGCTGGGTGAGGGGTTGACTGGGTGAGGACACTGTGACCGCTGGGAACACATGAAAGGTTTAAAGAAAGAAGAAAACAAAAGACAGCCGTAGAGCAATAAAGTCCATCTTCAGAGGTCATTTCATCCAAAATCTTCTTCAAACAAGCCGACAGTTCCAAAGACTAGTGTAGTGTAACCCTGGAGCACAATATGTTGTAAAATGTCTGTTATTGTGAAGTTCTCAATGACTTAAACTTAACTTCAACCCAAAGAGTGTACATCTCTGCTAAATTGGTTATTTTAGTATATACTTTTTTTAAATCAGATTTGTATCAAAATAATCACTATGAAAGATATTCTTACCAATGTTATTTATAGTACTTAATTCTGGGAATATGAACGCTTGTATCAATGTGTCAACTCTGTCATTCAAACTTAGTAAGTTGCTGTAATGACATATCGGCAAAATATCATCAACTTCTGGAGGACTGCTTGAAGGTGATGAATGCTTGTATCATGCCCACATTAAATAATAATGGTAGTTATTGTCAGACAGGACACAAGTACAAAGATTTAGAGAGTTATTATAAACTATTATGGTAGAGTTGGTTTCAGTTCAAATAGCAGGTTGCATTTTGGCATAAATACCTGGATTCATTACGGTGACATTAACAAATCTCCTAATCGAGACTTTTATCTCTCCTCGTTAGTTTCATCAGCAAAGAAAAATTTTGTAAATATTTAATTTATGCAGTACGCTTCAATTTTACCGTATAAAATAAATACATTTTTCAGACCAACAGATTATTTATCTGATCATGCCACACAGAAGAAAAAAAAGAATTCAGGAGAATCTTCCAGGACCGTCAATATTTGAAGCAAGTTGCTCCTGAAAACACAAGTTATAACTATAAGAAAGCTGCAGATGTTATTTCAATTTTTTATCAGTATCTCATACGTTATGTTACACATTAATGGAGCTAAATGCAGGTCAAAAGTTTTGTTCATTTGAAAATAAATTTGAACCTGAACGTTCAAGTTGTGGTCTTGAACATTGAAAAATACAGCAATGTATTCAAAATAAAAATAAGTGAATGAAAAGTTTTTTTGGGTTGAATATAATTTTAATTCAGTTCTGGAATTTTTTTGGATACATTTTTTTTTTCATTTTTCACGGTCATATATATTTTGATATTTGAGTTCTTATATTTTTCAGTTTTTATATTTTCAGATTCAAATCTTTTTTTCAGTTCAGACTTTTGACCCTGATCTAACGTGGGGGGCGTGGCATCAACTGAGAGGGGCGTGGCATCATGAGTGACAGCATAACAAAGAAGGCCGAGGACCTTCCTCAACCACGGTGCCTTCAGGTAACGTGGGCACCGCGAGAATTATGATTAAACACATTCTATACACCATATTCACGTGATTGCAAGTAAAAAAAAATTACGCTTCTTTGTTATGCTGTCACTCATGATGACACGCCCCTCTCAGTTGATGCCACGCCCCCCACGTTAGATCAGGGTCAAAAGTCTGAACTGAAAAAAAGATTTGAAACTGAAAAAAAAAGATTTGAATCTGAAAATATAAAATCGGAAAAATATAAGAACTCAAATATCAAAATATATATGAAAGTGAAAAATGAAAAAAAAAATGTATTAAAAAAAATTCCAGAACAATCAAAATTATATTCAACCCAAAAAAACTTTTCATTCACTTATTTTTATTTTGAATACATTGCTGTATTTTTCAATGTTCAAGACCACAACTTGAACTTTCAGGTTCAAATTCTTTTTTTCAAATGAACAAAACTTTTGACCTGGATTTAGCTCCATAGCACATCTCATTTTGGGCGCAAGACATCATCTGGTAACCTTTGGAGCTCATGCTAGCTACTTTCATTAAACACAGACTGTAAACTGTAAATGGAGCTTTGATTTTCCAGGCACATCACACTCGGTGGCAGACAGAACTGCAAAGTCATAATCTAAACGCCGATGGTGTCATTATTCTGTAGCGATTACATTGTGCAGATAAAACATTAACTTTACATTCTAAAGTTAATGTTAGTGATAAGTTGAAGCAAAAACTTGTCTATTGCCACTTTAATACAAATCTTGAAATCTAATCAGATTTGACAGGAGGATTCAGATCCAATAAGCAGATCAAATACTTAATAGGCTTCAGATTTGATGAGTTGATATTGAACCCTGATCCAAACAATGAGATGTCTAAAAGAGGTAGAAAAAGTGGTATAGTCCTACTACCAAATTGGTGACAATTGGATACAATTCAGGAGCTATGAGTAAAAATAGTATATGTATATACATGTATGTGTGTGTGTGTAAGTAACCACAAACAAGCACAAACTTATCCGGGTTATGCAAGAACCAAATGTAACGATTGGACAGAATCGAACAGGATTAGTCACTTGCTGCAAACCAACTCATCCGTCGTAGAGAAAATAAAGTGAAGACTGCGGTTTGTCTGTGTCAGCAAAACTCACTGGAGTTGAGGAGGATCATGGCCTTCAGACAGACGTACTCCTCCCTCTGGAGCTTCAGCTCACGAAACCGGGAGGTGGCGGCCAGCAGCATGTCGAAAATCTCCATGATGCCCTCCACACACTGTCCCTCCTCCCTACAGATACACAGAGAGAAGGTGAAAGGAAAAGGCAAAAGGACGAACAACAACACAGAGGGGAAGACAAAGGCACGGAAACGAAAATGTTTACTCTAAGAGTAACTAGTCCCCCAAACCACTTTTCAGCTGAAAACCAATGTATGTGTGTATTTAGCAGGCGGCAACCTCCGGTTCTGCTGACTGAAGCCAATGCAGAAGTGTTTTAAAACTTGCATTCTCTCTAATGTCCACCAGGGGGCGACTCCTCTGGTTGTATAGAAGTCTATGAGAAAATGACTCTACTCCTCTCTTGATTTATTACCTCAGTAAACATTGTAAACATGAGTTTATGGTCTCAATCTCTAGTTTCAAGTCTTCTTCAATACAGCATGATGTTCATTTAGTAAATTATGGTCCATTTAGAGCAGGGGTCTTCAATTAAAATTCCAAAAGGTCCAGATTGAGAAAATCTCCTCGGGCAAAGGTCCGGAACATTACAATATCTAACTCGCGCCACTTAGTGCCATATATATATATATATATATATATATATTCAAGAAGTCTAGTAGTAGTAACGTCTCTGTGTAGTCGACAACTGTCAAATCAAATAAAGAAAGTACACATCAATTATATTTTAACAATTATTATTCTCAGTTTTCAAAATTTAACTGGATGGATTATAAATAATACATAGAAATACATAAATAAATGTTCTTCTCTCATTTCAAGTAAAATAATGGCTCCATCTAAAAATAAAATACACAAAAAAGAACTTTTGAAAAACTTATCTTAAAAGAAAGTGCTTGATTTTAGAAAGATGAGCCTTGTGGCTGAGGCTGCTGACAGGTATTTGCTTGATTTTTTCACATAACTCTTCTTTTTGTTTCCCCTCAAGTAAAGTTCCAGCTACTGCACTCATGCACTCCTTGACAACCTCTCCATCAGTAAATGGCTTTTTATGTTGACCCAAAATCCAAGAAACTTTCAGGGAACATTCGTAAGCACGTTGTTAGGCAGTGAATGAATTTGTTAATATTCTGGTGGAACGTTCATATTGGGCTCTTAAATCGTTTATTTTCTGTGCCCTCAGTTCGGATTGGAGTGGGTATGTTTGGTCTCGTAGTGGCGTTTCACATTGGCGCTTTGAATAATGGCCATGGTATCTGAGCATATGAGACAGAGTGGTTTAGTAGCGCCAGCAGGAAGAATGAACAAATACGAGTCCGTCCATTCTTTGTTAAAGCTCTGTTTTCGAGGTCCACCTTTCTCTTTTTAGAGCACGCCATGTTAACTTTGTTCTCCGACTTACTCACTTCTCTCACTGCTTCTCTCTCACTGCTCTCGCTCCGTCTCCCGCCTGTCTGCGTAATCTCACTCGACTCACAATGCATTTTGGAATAAACATTCGATTGGCTGAGTAGCGTCACGTGAGATTATTTACAATGCATGTAATTGGTCGGTGTGTTTCCTGAACTGCTGAATGAGTGCCGTAAAGGCCAGAAAAGCTGACGCAGTTAAATCTATTTCTAACGGAGCCCAAGTTGAAATTAAAAATTTAGAATTTGAAATTTGTGAAGTTTAAAATTTAAATAGTTTAAAATATTTAAAGGTCAAATAGTTTAAAATATGGCGAGCCCGTACCCCATCAAGCCTGAACCTGACATTGACTTCTGTGATCTCACACTTTACACTTCACAAGCCGTATGGATCCTCAGCTGCGCAGGGGACAAAATTTGGCTAGGAGAGAGCCTGAGTAACCTGAATTTGGCTCTTAAAGGTACAATAGTACCTAGTTGGGAAAGAACAAACCGTTTGCATTGGAGCAAGTACACTCTTAGAAGGAATGTGTCATTTTTTCAACACATCTGCTGTGTCAAGGGCATGTTAACACATTTTGTGTAATTTCTGTATCCTTTTAACACACACGTGTGTAGTATGACAATGGACGGAGCCCACACATGTGTGTGTTGTTGAGCGCGGCAAAATATGTTTTTTTAATTCAGTTTATACAATTTTTTATTTAATGTATGAATAAGTGATCTGAAAATGGACTTGAAATTAAATCAGCCGGCATCCGGCGGTACGGAGGGAACGTCTGCACACACTGTGATGACACAGAGCTGGTTGGATATCGGTAAAGATTAATTTAAGTGAGTAACGTTAACATTATATCTCTTAAAATAGTTTGCCAACAGTATCTAGCCATCTGGCTAACATTAGCTATCAGCTCATATTAAGCTAGTTAGCTGAAGAACTGAGTTAGTGGTTAACGTTGAATGAATGAGTCTGCTAGCTGATGTCGGATAGCTAACGTTAGCTAGCTTCTTTGTTTAACTGCCTGGGTTCTTAAATTATGTTCTGGCCATCATGATTATGTGATGTAAAGTTAGTTCATGTTAGCATTCGTTAGCTAGCAAACACTCGGTTGGTCAAGTCTAGCTCGCTATCTTTGTTATATTTAATTCATTGTTCGGTCAGAAGTGTCGCGAAAGTGCGTAACGTTAACGTCAGTGTGTACGTGTTGAGGTGTAGATAGAGAGACTTAGATGCGCTTAGAGCAGACAGGTGTTAGCAATGGGGAAGAGAAATAGTAAGTATCGTTAAGTGGTTAAGCGGTAACGTTAATAAATCTAAAGTTTGTGTTAACTGTGTTTGATTTGTTAAAGAAACTAAGTGTGCCATTAACCTACATATAACTAATATAACAGGGGTCTTCAATTAAAATTCCAAAAGGTCCGGAACATTACAATAATATCTAACTTGCGCCACTTAGTGCCATATATATATATATATATATATATTCAAGAAGTCTAGTAGTAGTAACGTCTCTGTGTAGTCAACAACTGTCAAATCAAATAAAGAAAGTACACATCAATTATATTTTAACAATTATTATTCTCAGTTTTCAAAATTTAACTGGATGGATTATAAATAATACATAGAAATACATAAATAAATGTTCTTCTCTCATTTCAAGTAAAATAATGGCTCCATCTAAAAATAAAATACACAAAAAAGAACTTTTGAAAAACTTATCTTAAAAGAAAGTGCTTGATTTTAGAAAGATGAGCCTTGTGGCTGAGGCTGCTGACAGGTATTTGCTTGATTTTTTCACATAACTCTTCTTTTTGTTTCCCCTCAAGTAAAGTTCCAGCTACTGCACTCATGCACTCCTTGACAACCTCTCCATCAGTAAATGGCTTTTTATGTTGACCCAAAATCCAAGAAACTTTCAGGGAACATTCGTAAGCACGTTGTTAGGCAGTGAATGAATTTGTTAATATTCTGGTGGAACGTTCATATTGGGCTCTTAAATCGTTTATTTTCTGTGCCCTCAGTTCGGATTGGAGTGGGTATGTTTGGTCTCGTAGTGGCGTTTCACATTGGCGCTTTGAATAATGGCCATGGTATCTGAGCATATGAGACAGAGTGGTTTAGTAGCGCCAGCAGGAAGAATGAACAAATACGAGTCCGTCCATTCTTTGTTAAAGCTGTTTTCGAGGTCCACCTTTCTCTTTTTAGAGCACGCCATGTTAACTTTGTTCTCCGACTTACTCACTTCTCTCACTGCTTCTCTCTCACTGCTCTCGCTCCGTCTCCCGCCTGTCTGCGTAATCTCACTCGACTCACAATGCATTTTGGAATAAACATTCGATTGGCTGAGTAGCGTCACGTGAGATTATTTACAATGCATGTAATTGGTCGGTGTGTTTCCTGAACTGCTGAATGAGTGCCGTAAAGGCCAGAAAAGCTGACGCAGTTAAATCTATTTCTAACGGAGCCCAAGTTGAAATTAAAAATTTAGAATTTGAAATTTGTGAAGTTTAAAATTTAAATAGTTTAAAATATTTAAAGGTCAAATAGTTTAAAATATGGCGAGCCCGTACCCCATCAAGCCTGAACCTGACATTGACTTCTGTGATCTCACACTTTACACTTCACAAGCCGTATGGATCCTCAGCTGCGCAGGGGACAAAATTTGGCTAGGAGAGAGCCTGAGTAACCTGAATTTGGCTCTTAAAGGTACAATAGTACCTAGTTGGGAAAGAACAAACCGTTTGCATTGTAGCAAGTACACTCTTAGAAGGAATGTGTCATTTTTTCAACACATCTGCTGTGTCAAGGGCATGTTAACACATTTTGTGTAATTTCTGTATCCTTTTAACACACACGTGTGTAGTATGACAATGGACGGAGCCCACACATGTGTGTGTTGTTGAGCGCGGCAAAATATGTTTTTTTAATTCAGTTTATACAATTTTTTATTTAATGTATGAATAAGTGATCTGAAAATGGACTTGAAATTAAATCAGCCGGCATCCGGCGGTACGGAGGGAACGTCTGCACACACTGTGATGACACAGAGCTGGTTGGATATCGGTAAAGATTAATTTAAGTGAGTAACGTTAACATTATATCTCTTAAAATAGTTTGCCAACAGTATCTAGCCATCTGGCTAACATTAGCTATCAGCTCATATTAAGCTAGTTAGCTGAAGAACTGAGTTAGTGGTTAACGTTGAATGAATGAGTCTGCTAGCTGATGTCGGATAGCTAACGTTAGCTAGCTTCTTTGTTTAACTGCCTGGGTTCTTAAATTATGTTCTGGCCATCATGATTATGTGATGTAAAGTTAGTTCATGTTAGCATTCGTTAGCTAGCAAACACTCGGTTGGTCAAGTCTAGCTCGCTATCTTTGTTATATTTAATTCATTGTTCGGTCAGAAGTGTCGCGAAAGTGCGTAACGTTAACGTCAGTGTGTACGTGTTGAGGTGTAGATAGAGAGACTTAGATGCGCTTAGAGCAGACAGGTGTTAGCAATGGGGAAGAGAAATAGTAAGTATCGTTAAGTGGTTAAGCGGTAACGTTAATAAATCTAAAGTTTGTGTTAACTGTGTTTGATTTGTTAAAGAAACTAAGTGTGCCATTAACCTACATATAACTAATATAACAGGGGTCTTCAATTAAAATTCCAAAAGGTCCGGAACATTACAATAATATCTAACTTGCGCCACTTAGTGCCATATATATATATATATATATATATATTCAAGAAGTCTAGTAGTAGTAACGTCTCTGTGTAGTCAACAACTGTCAAATCAAATAAAGAAAGTACACATCAATTATATTTTAACAATTATTATTCTCAGTTTTCAAAATTTAACTGGATGGATTATAAATAATACATAGAAATACATAAATAAATGTTCTTCTCTCATTTCAAGTAAAATAATGGCTCCATCTAAAAATAAAATACACAAAAAAGAACTTTTGAAAAACTTATCTTAAAAGAAAGTGCTTGATTTTAGAAAGATGAGCCTTGTGGCTGAGGCTGCTGACAGGTATTTGCTTGATTTTTTCACATAACTCTTCTTTTTGTTTCCCCTCAAGTAAAGTTCCAGCTACTGCACTCATGCACTCCTTGACAACCTCTCCATCAGTAAATGGCTTTTTATGTTGACCCAAAATCCAAGAAACTTTCAGGGAACATTCGTAAGCACGTTGTTAGGCAGTGAATGAATTTGTTAATATTCTGGTGGAACGTTCATATTGGGCTCTTAAATCGTTTATTTTCTGTGCCCTCAGTTCGGATTGGAGTGGGTATGTTTGGTCTCGTAGTGGCGTTTCACATTGGCGCTTTGAATAATGGCCATGGTATCTGAGCATATGAGACAGAGTGGTTTAGTAGCGCCAGCAGGAAGAATGAACAAATACGAGTCCGTCCATTCTTTGTTAAAGCTGTTTTCGAGGTCCACCTTTCTCTTTTTAGAGCACGCCATGTTAACTTTGTTCTCCGACTTACTCACTTCTCTCACTGCTTCTCTCTCACTGCTCTCGCTCCGTCTCCCGCCTGTCTGCGTAATCTCACTCGACTCACAATGCATTTTGGAATAAACATTCGATTGGCTGAGTAGCGTCACGTGAGATTATTTACAATGCATGTAATTGGTCGGTGTGTTTCCTGAACTGCTGAATGAGTGCCGTAAAGGCCAGAAAAGCTGACGCAGTTAAATCTATTTCTAACGGAGCCCAAGTTGAAATTAAAAATTTAGAATTTGAAATTTGTGAAGTTTAAAATTTAAATAGTTTAAAATATTTAAAGGTCAAATAGTTTAAAATATGGCGAGCCCGTACCCCATCAAGCCTGAACCTGACATTGACTTCTGTGATCTCACACTTTACACTTCACAAGCCGTATGGATCCTCAGCTGCGCAGGGGACAAAATTTGGCTAGGAGAGAGCCTGAGTAACCTGAATTTGGCTCTTAAAGGTACAATAGTACCTAGTTGGGAAAGAACAAACCGTTTGCATTGTAGCAAGTACACTCTTAGAAGGAATGTGTCATTTTTTCAACACATCTGCTGTGTCAAGGGCATGTTAACACATTTTGTGTAATTTCTGTATCCTTTTAACACACACGTGTGTAGTATGACAATGGACGGAGCCCACACATGTGTGTGTTGTTGAGCGCGGCAAAATATGTTTTTTTAATTCAGTTTATACAATTTTTTATTTAATGTATGAATAAGTGATCTGAAAATGGACTTGAAATTAAATCAGCCGGCATCCGGCGGTACGGAGGGAACGTCTGCACACACTGTGATGACACAGAGCTGGTTGGATATCGGTAAAGATTAATTTAAGTGAGTAATGTGGAGGATTTCAGTATTAAAGATAGAATTAGTGGGATTTTAGAATTAGTTTAGTATGATGATTAGCACCTCTTGTGGTGAATAGAAGTGTCAAAATAATAAGAATGTTACCATGGGTTAAAGAGTTGCAATATATTTATCTATGAGATGTATTATGTTTACAGGAGGTTTACAGATAGAGGATATTATATTACAGTATATTGACACATTGAATGTATTAAGCTATATGTATAAGCCATAAAAGTATTAAACACTGAAGTATTGAACACTGTAAGAAAGGAAGTATAAAAGGTCAGATAGGGTCAGATTCAGGGACATGTAGTGAGGAGCATAGGAGACAGGAAGACAGAGAGTCATAAAAGGCAGCAGGAATGCGGAGAGGACAATGCAGAGATGAGCTTCAAAGGACGTCTCCAGCTGTGAAGGCACCGGAAGGGCTGTTGGAGAGAGAGGAATCGGAGTACAGCCAAATGGTTGTAAATAAAAGCAAGGCATCGATTGGTTCAAGACAGTGGCCAAGATGATCAAATGTTTGAGTAACACCGATTGGCTCACCTGCAGTTTTTATGACGATTTGACCCCCCTGTCTTTTCTGCAGTATAAAGAGCTTTGTTTGAGGGAACAGAGGTCAGACCCACAGACCTACATGATCCCTCCACAGAACATCCTTTGATGTGAGACCTGAGAGGGTGAGAGTGTGTGGTCTCTGTTCTCGAGAGCATTTTACTATCGATAGTTAATTCAGATTGCATTTGATATTAAATACAAGTTTTACTTTTGAAACCTGAATTCAGCAACTTATTTGGTGCACATGCGCAGTAAGAAGTAAATAGAGAACCAGGCCAGCGCTGGACTCCTGTTAATATTATAGCCTTAACAGTAACGTTAACATTATATCTCTTAAAATAGTTTGCCAACAGTATCTAGCCATCTGGCTAACATTAGCTATCAGCTCATATTAAGCTAGTTAGCTGAAGAACTGAGTTAGTGGTTAACGTTGAATGAATGAGTCTGCTAGCTGATGTCGGATAGCTAACGTTAGCTAGCTTCTTTGTTTAACTGCCTGGGTTCTTAAATTATGTTCTGGCCATCATGATTATGTGATGTAAAGTTAGTTCATGTTAGCATTCGTTAGCTAGCAAACACTCGGTTGGTCAAGTCTAGCTCGCTATCTTTGTTATATTTAATTCATTGTTCGGTCAGAAGTGTCGCGAAAGTGCGTAACGTTAACGTCAGTGTGTACGTGTTGAGGTGTAGATAGAGAGACTTAGATGCGCTTAGAGCAGACAGGTGTTAGCAATGGGGAAGAGAAATAGTAAGTATCGTTAAGTGGTTAAGCGGTAACGTTAATAAATCTAAAGTTTGTGTTAACTGTGTTTGATTTGTTAAAGAAACTAAGTGTGCCATTAACCTACATATAACTAATATAACAGGGGTCTTCAATTAAAATTCCAAAAGGTCCGGAACATTACAATAATATCTAACTTGCGCCACTTAGTGCCATATATATATATATATATATATTCAAGAAGTCTAGTAGTAGTAACGTCTCTGTGTAGTCAACAACTGTCAAATCAAATAAAGAAAGTACACATCAATTATATTTTAACAATTATTATTCTCAGTTTTCAAAATTTAACTGGATGGATTATAAATAATACATAGAAATACATAAATAAATGTTCTTCTCTCATTTCAAGTAAAATAATGGCTCCATCTAAAAATAAAATACACAAAAAAGAACTTTTGAAAAACTTATCTTAAAAGAAAGTGCTTGATTTTAGAAAGATGAGCCTTGTGGCTGAGGCTGCTGACAGGTATTTGCTTGATTTTTTCACATAACTCTTCTTTTTGTTTCCCCTCAAGTAAAGTTCCAGCTACTGCACTCATGCACTCCTTGACAACCTCTCCATCAGTAAATGGCTTTTTATGTTGACCCAAAATCCAAGAAACTTTCAGGGAACATTCGTAAGCACGTTGTTAGGCAGTGAATGAATTTGTTAATATTCTGGTGGAACGTTCATATTGGGCTCTTAAATCGTTTATTTTCTGTGCCCTCAATTCGGATTGGAGTGGGTATGTTTGGTCTCGTAGTGGCGTTTCACATTGGCGCTTTGAATAATGGCCACGGTATCTGAGGATATGAGACAGAGTGGTTTAGTAGCGCCAGCAGGAAGAATGAACAAATACGAGTCCGTCCATTCTTTGTTAAAGCTGTTTTCGAGGTCCACCTTTCTCTTTTTAGAGCACGCCATGTTAACTTTGTTCTCCGACTTACTCACTTCTCTCACTGCTTCTCTCTCACTGCTCTCGCTCCGTCTCCCGCCTGTCTGCGTAATCTCACTCGACTCACAATGCATTTTGGAATAAACATTCGATTGGCTGAGTAGCGTCACGTGAGATTATTTACAATGCATGTAATTGGTCGGTGTGTTTCCTGAACTGCTGAATGAGTGCCGTAAAGGCCAGAAAAGCTGCGCAGGTTAAAACAGAAGCGCTCAGCCAAAATGTATAATTCTCAATTATCCATCAATTATACGCCCGGGTCCGGATAGGACAGCGTCTGGGTCCGGATCCGGACCGCGGTCCGCCTATTGGCGACCCCTGATTTAGAGTCAAACAGACCATAAAGCAGGGTATGCTTTAGGGCGGGGCTACACTGTGATTGACAGGTCTCTACAAGAACCGTATACAGCGTCTCTACGTCACTCCTCCTCAGTCCAAATATGGTCACTTCGATTCATGGGTTGCATCATTTTTTTTTTTTAAACATACTTGCCGCTACTCTACAACTTCGTGATTGGAAGGTGTGTTATCATACACTTGATAACACATTATTAGTTTGCACAAAGAGCAAACTAACTGACGTAAGTGCTTTGCTGCAGTTGTTATTTTGATAAATGAACAGCACATCAAAGATGCAAAATAAACTCGGAGGATCTGGATCGGACCACGGGCGTTACAAACTGTGATGCTAATGTGGTGAACTGGAGTCTGGGGACGAAGCATCCTTTCTTCAAGATTCATCAAACCTGTTCCCAAAAGCCATATCCGAAGTGTTGATTGGCTACAACGACAGTAACTATGGTCCCGTTATCTCTCAAATCTTTGCACCTCTGACTTGACAGAGACACCAGAAGGTAATTCACACTGCGACATCTTTCTCCGAAACACTCTGAAAAAGTCTTTCAAAAACGAGTGCGCGAGTGAAAAAAAATCCCGCACGCGGCTAATTAAGTGAAATCGTGAAGGAGAAAGAATGTGTGACAGAGAAAGAAGCTCTGCAGCAGGAATGAGCCGATTAGAGAAAGAAAATGAGACAAAAGGACTTTCTGCTTTCGGTCTCTTGTTGAGTAAGTGGATGGATTAGCATCCAGGATGTTTTCCAAAGAGAAAGGGCTACCGCAGGCTAACGGGGAACCTCTCAACAGAGAATACTAAGGCCGTGTTATGAAAACACATCAAGGTTAACCTAAGCCTGTAGTGATAGTTTCCGTGGCAGTGGGGAAAGAAAGGTCAAACGTGAAAAAGTCATCGCACCAGTCAAGAAAAAAAAAAGACTTTCTATTGTCCTCAAATACATTTACTCTTATTATCTCACTCTACTTTCTGTTTTCCCATCACGATCAACAAAAAAAAGACCGAGTACGCACACACACACACAAAGTATTGCCGCTGCCAAACTACCAAACTGTCCAGCTGTTGTAGGAAATAATAAAAAGGAAAACAATATACTGTATACAGTATAAAGAGTCACACCTTCAGTAGGAACCAATGGGCTTGGAGCTGAGAGCAGGCAGCGACAGGAAGTCATCAAGCATTGAGAGACGAGCGAACACACTGGTGGTTTGGTCTTTCGGTTGGATTTGTTGAAAATGTCACCCGCGTTTGTGTAGGTTTGATATGATCGCGCACACTGCTGCACACCTTTCTGCACACCTTTCATTAACTGCTGCTCCTGCTGACAAATTACAGGATTAACTGCACTAGGGGCCATGAGGAAATCCAAACTGCTGGTAAAGCGGCAGCCTGATTACAGCGCGTTGACCAGGAATACAAAGGGTGAACTGGAGTGCCAGAAAGAGTCAATTGTTGTCTGGCTAAAGTTGAAGGTCATTGTGGAAGGGTGATAAAAGATTTTTTTGGCAAGAAAATGAGCCAGCAGTCCAGAAGAATCGGAGATATACCTGCAGCAAAGTGTTGCTGATATCTTTACCGTTTCAAGGTCTTAGTGAACCTTGTCAACTCAGCGTAGTGCAACAATGCGGGTTTAAGATTACACTGTAACCACCAGCGCTGTTATGGCAAACATGGCAGCCACACACGAGACTCACATTTAGAAAAAAACAGTTCAAGTCCAATAAAATCTGAAATAGAGGCGTCAGCCTTTAATTCATCTGGAGGGAAGAGAGAAACAGGCTTTTTATGAGGCAGACTGTTATTAGAGACAGATGTTCATTCCTGATTCCCAACACAGTCGTGTGTGAGAATATTAAGCTCCTTTAAATAAGAAAAAGTAGCAATTAAATAATGTTAAAATGTATGAAAGGTAAAGTGCTTAAAGTGAAGCAGAGGGGTTCTCAAAGTGTTGTACTGTACATTATTATCACAACTAAACATGTTGATGTTGTAGCTGGTCAAGTTGAAGCTACTCCTTTATATGCTGCTGTGTATTTTCATTTATAACAACGTGCTGAATTACTTCTAATATGGACCAGTACTGCACTTATCATGACAACATAGGAGCAGATCAGAAATGATCCAACATACTTATAAGAATGTCACCAAGCCTGTCTCACCTGTTGAGTTTGAAGTCCGGAGAGAAGATGAGTTTCCCGGGATGATCCACCGACCTCCAGATCAGGCCCAACATCAGGATCTCCAGCCAGCAGCACTTCAGCAGGTGGATCTGGTCAGCTAGACTCAGCTCTACAAAGCCTGGAGACAAACCACACAAGATGAAACACAACCTTCATATCCACATCCTGCCTGGATTCAGGAGCAGATTTTAAACTGTGCATTTAAGGCAAAATTCACCTCACAATTTAACTAAGGCTACCTTCAGTGAAGTCATGAATCCAGAAAATGACCAGTAATGAGCGCATCAACACAATAAACATGAAGACTTTACTGTAAATGTCCACATACAGTATTTGATTTTCTTCTAAATAACCCTTCAAAACAATTCCCAAACAATTAGATCAATTCAACTTGTGTGCATTTAGTAAAGAAACACAACGCAAAGACTGGAAACTAGTTGTTTGATCAAAAATGAAACTAAAGCGAATAGAAAACAGGTAAATGATGATTCTATCTGTTTATCCACGAAGCCGTGATCCCATTTGTTTGTGTATTCAACCATCACACACACACACACAACATCTGACACACCGACATGAGCGATGAGTGGAAGCTGTGTTTACCGTCGCCTCGGCTTTGTTTTCACCTCCATAACATCGAGTCTAGTTTGCTGGATTTTTCAGCGAGCCCGACTTCCACACGTCGTCGATGGTGACAAAGTGAAACTGCTTCCACTGACCGAGAATCATCGGCATCGAACTAATGAAGCATAATGTTTACCCTGAACTTTAACCTCGTCGCGGCTCTTCTGCTCAGCACAGAAAGCCTCCAGTCTTCATTCGATTACATGTAAACTGGACCGGAATTAAAAGTTCTTGGACTTAGTAAAGTCCAGGTCTAAATAAGGATTCATATCAAGACGGGATTTGGATCTTACCCGGGATCTTTTTAGCCCAGCTGATCATGAGCACCAGTTCTTTGTCTGCCAGGTTGGTGAGGGACATCATCATGCTGGCCTGGGTGAAGGGCTTCTTCAGGTCCTCCATGAGATAGATCTCCGGAGGCTCCGCCTCCATGATGCGGGAGATGAACTCCTCTGGGCTCATGGCCGAGTGGTGCGCATGGTTCGCCTGAGGGAGTGGGTTGAGCGGGGCGAGAGGTGCCTCTAGGTGGAGGTGCCGCTGGGCCCGAGAACCCAGCCCCACCCGGACCAAACCCCTGCCCGAGTGATCCCGAGGCTGGAGTCCACCGCGGCGGTGTCGGGCTCCTCGATAGCTGCAGCGTTCACGCCTTACACCTGGTGCATGAAGACAGCAAGAGAAATAGACATGTGATGCATGTAAGATGACATCGTTTCATGTTCAGGGGGCAACCTCCGGTTGAAGTCAATGCTTCATGTCTTCAAACTGCATTCTAACGTCCAGCAGCACACATCAGTGGCTACTAACGGCTTCAAAACCTAAATCCACTAGGATTCTTAAAAACGTAGATGCATTGGATACTGGACCACTGGGAGGTCTTCTGGTGGCTGGTTTGGGTGCCTTCAGTCGAGCAAAGGCATCTCTAAACACAAATCAATACTCTTTTCTCACTTTAGACATGCGTGGACAGGCCTGGTTCCCAGCACCGCTGCAACCAAGGTCAGACCAGATTCACAGAGTAATCAACACAACTCAATGTGTCGTGACATAAAATATGACAAATCTCAAGGGCAAGAGACTACTTCTCACAAATAGCGATAGCCAAAATTTCCTGGAAATCTGTGCAGCCAAAGTTGCTGCATTCAAGGGCAGAGTGCCACCGTCTGGAATCAGCTAGACAAATCTACGAGGAGAGAGGTAATTTGAGGATTTTTTTTAAATTGCAAAATCTGGACGTCAGCACTCTTGACTAGAAAATAATTGCAGACATAAAATGTTTTGTTTTATTGTTTCTGTTGCGGTGTTTATAAAGTGGCAGTAGAAGATCTTTTTGTTTTAACTTTGCACAATTTAATAGCGATAGAATAATGACACCATCAGGGTTTAAATCTGTTCCATATAAGCCTTCACGCTTCCACCATGTAGTCTGTCTGCCACCGGGTACGATCTCCTGGAAACTGATGTTGTTATTTTTGATTAAAACAAGATGTAACATGTTAACTAGTGAGTTTTACAGATGTGGGCAGGTGGATTTTGTGACATCTGAACAGAGGCTGAGAAGCAGCTTTCCCCTGCTTTCAGTCTTCATGCTAAACTACGCTAATCTGTGGCTGGCTACATGTATCTAATGGAAAAAAGAGCCTGACTTTCAGCTCGCTTTCCATGTAGAAATAATAGCTAAAATGTTTACTACTATTCAAGCTTAGAAGTAGACAATGTACTGCATCTCTATATCCATCCTGAGAAATGATCAGACATCGGTATTTAAGTGTTTCCCCATCCTGTGAGGTTTCAGAAGTCTCAAAGTTCATAATGCCATAATGAGCACACAGGTAACACTCTTCACCTTTTCACTTTCAGCACTTGAAGTCGTTTCAGAGCTGCAAGACGACAAAACATCAAGGACCCCAATTAAACAGGCGAGCACCTACCGCACTTCATCATGCCCACTTCGTAGCATTTACGGAGGCGGCAGGCCTGGCAGCTTTTACGTCGGTTCTTGTCGATAGTGCATTGATTCGTGGCGGGGCAGATGTAGTCATTGTGCCCTAAGAGGGGAAAGAAAAGACGTACTGCAGAATTACTCGAGGAGCAGAGCGAGAATAGACGGGGAACAATCACGGACAGAAAGACTCGATACCTTGGATGCTCCTCTTGAAAAAAGCCTTGCAGCCCTCACAGGACCACACTCCGTAGTGGTACCCCGAGGCGTAGTCGTGGCACACGGCGCAGAAGTGCATGTCGGCTTTCCCCGCTGCAGATGAACACGAGGAGGAGTTCACGCCTTCCAATCCTTCTCCGGATCTCTTCCCCAGCGGCTTGTTACAGCTGATGATGGAGCTGCAGGAAGAAACACAGACAAAAAAATGTGGGAAAAAAAGGGACAACTTGACATTTTGGAATTTTAGCCTGTCATCCACCCGTCATTAGTCTTCCAACAGGTTTACTCTTTTCTGAAAATGTCTTCACAACCGCATAGCAGTCAACTGCACAGCTTCCATCACTGAAAAATAATAGGTGTTTAAATATCCATCATCCATGGCCAGTGGCATTAAGATTATCAACTGGTACAGTAGCACAGATCATGACTAAATATAAAGTATAACTACGGAGCAAGAGATAAATCCCTAATCAACTGCTACAAATATGGTCATTTCCGTTCATCGGTTGCAAACAAGCCGAGATGGGAGACGGCCGCATTCCAAGATGATGACGGCGAAATCGCCGAACTCGAGGCTTCATAAGCGGCAGTCCACAAACCAATGAGTGACTTCCCAATGACTACATCCACTTATATACAGCCTATGGTTCCAACTCCAACAATTTCACTGTGTGGCTTTCCTATCATCCAATGGACATTTTAGCTGAAGAATACTTAAACCATACTTTGTCCAAGAATACTGGGAAATCCAACGATTTGATTCTGCATGCTACCATTTGTCATGAGCCCATTAGCACAAGCTGAAAATCGGGTTTTAGCTGATCTTTAGTGGTTGAAGTTCACTTTGTGTTTGATGTTCATTAATCCCGATTTATTCATCTAGGTATTATAATAACTTTGACTTGTGACGAGATGTGACATTGGAAGCATGTTGATGCTCTCAACATGCCTACAGCGAGACGGCAGCTCATAGCTAACGTCGCTAACAGCACTAACTACATCTAAAGTGCTGACGGAGCTGACCGTTTTTTACCTGAGGGAGAACTGGAGAGTGGGCGCTACGCTTCCACAACGCCGCTGTCGGTCACGACGGCGTTATCAGCTGTAACCGCCGTATGAGAACAGCGCAGAGCGGCGGCCGTGAGCTAACCGGTGGGACATGCTCACATGCACTAAAAGCATGCTCTGCCGGCCCGGCTATGTCAAAAAAAAGCAAGGAGACGCTTTGATAACAACACACGCACAGAGGAATAGAGACTTCATTCTCTGCTCATGTAGACATTACCCCACTATATCTTTAGATAGCAAATAGTTGTTTGATGCTATATTGATGCTCAGAGTGTCAAATACAGCTCCTTTAAAGATACTATGGAAGCCTTGCAACGAACTAGTCGCACATGAAAAGCACACACCAGCAGAATTCAGTGAAGATTGCAGCCAAGCCAGGACACATACTTAGATTGGACTGCACAGTTCTAGGCTACTCCAATACAAACACAAAGCCACATTTCTTTTTGCCTCAAAACACGTTTTATGACAGCCGGGGGACAAAGCTTCTTGGCTTCTCAAGGTCCATTTAGAGAAAAGTAATGTCAGAAGGTTTTCAATTTCTGACCATTTTCCCCTCACACTCACCAACTGGCACTCACCAAACAATTTATTATCATTTATAGTTATTGCTATACTTTGTCCATCCATGGATCAGTGACAGTAAACCTACCTGCTGGCCAGGCTGTGGGTTTTGGCTTCCAGCCAGGGTGCATGTGGGCTGGGTTCATTGTAGACGAGAGGCTGAGGGCAGCGCAGAGTCATAGAGGGCATGTTGGGGTGGCTATTGGAGGGCCAGAAGGCTGATGGGCTAAGGGGGGAGCACAGAGATGACGGGCTGTCAGTGATGGGCGGCCTGGCATAGCTCAGCACAGACGGGCTGTAGAAGGTTAGAGGTCCGTGGCCGTGGTTGTACTCGTGGCTACTGTCCGTGTACGGGGAGGGGATGCAGACCGTTTGGCTGTCCATGCCCAGAGAAGGGCTGTACACGGCGGGCGGGAGTCCGAGAGAGCTCGGCCTCTCCGAGGATTTGCTGGAGTCCACCTCCTGTAGCTGAAGCAGCGGTGACGGGTCAGCATCCAGCCTGGGGGAGGAGGCCATGTCAGAGGGAATCTACCCTTCACAGTGATGATGAATATGATGGGGCAGCTGGTTCCTCTATTGCATGTTCTAGTGAAGACGAGTCCTGTGGTAGAGGGGGAGAAATACTGTGGTTAAAATATTAAATCCAGATTTAAACAACAACAACAACAAAGGCTACATGACAAACACACAGACAGTCAATTTACCAGATACCACTCAGCACTGATCAGGGGATTTGCAGGTAAAAAAACAAACTGGGTTAAATTTGGTTGAAAAGTCAGATTTTTAGATGTCTGCTGTGACTCAGTTGTGAGTTTATTGGAAGTTAACAGGAGACCGGCTGCGGTGTTGCTATAGTGCGAGGACCCTCGAGCGTCCACATGAAAACACTAGATAATGGGATGTTGTCTTTGCCGAGTGCATCACAGTCAGAGGGTCAAATGAGATCCTGCTAAAAACGAGCTTTAACAAGACACATTTATTGCCCATTTTCCACCAAAGGAACTATTCCAGGAACTCAAGGACATCACCTGCATTAAACCGAAAGAACCAGGGGCCAAATTTAAATCGAATTACAGGTTTGTAGCTTCTGCCCCACAAAAAGCTGGAGATGGTACTTTGTGTGCCATGAGACTAACTATCTACAAGTCGTGTACAATGGTCAGCGAGCACTGATTGTTATAGTTTTTTGAAAAGGTCAAACTAAACCTAACTTTATTTGATGATTGTTTCAATGCAGTTACATATTAAAGCACAAGAGTAACCAGGAAACACTCAGCAGTCACTAGAGCAAGAACCAATCATAAGAATAGATTTGTTCCTCAGTGGCACGTATGACTCGCTTATGAAAATGAATTACATTCACAATTTTTCTCATATTTACAATGTTCCCTTTATCAAGCAAAAACTAAATTCACAAGTGGTGGCCATGACTACCATTTCTCCTTGACCACCTCCCGATATGCTCAAAATGAGCAATTTATTACAAGTTTGTGCATTTACAAAGGTATAATAAAACCAACTTAGACCTCTCGTACAAAAAAAAGCCTCACAGGACAAATTTAAGAGAGAGATTCAGGAGAGAAATACAAAAGGTGTCCTCGCACAAGTACCATTGACTTTGTGCAGTCTATGAAAAAAACCTTGTTTTTTGTTTTTCTGGGGCTCCTTAGTAATTGAAATCATTAATCTGAGATTTGTGCACAGGTGAAGTCCGGAAAGGGTCAGATGTTCCCACAGCCCTTTTGTAAGGGAGCAGCTATTTTATTAAGCTGGTGCACTCTCTTTGATCAGCCAGGTTCAATGACGCAACAGTTCACTTACTGTGTCAAAGGTGACGAGAACAGCTCTGTATTCATTAACAGCGTATTCAAACTATGAACATTTGTTCCAGAGACCGAATATAAATACCTGTGTGACCTCACGCAGCTTGCTAAATACGGTAACCAAAGTGCGCCAGAGAAGCCATCAGCTGTTCAATCAGTGCAAGAAGCTGGCAGCTCTGCACAGTGAACCTCGGACACCAAGAATCACTAAGCAGAAACATACAGCTGAGATGTCTGGGAAGTTTGGAGGTTTTAAAGAGTCGTTTAGGGTATTTTTACCTCCATTTATTATAGGATTATAGGATGATTAATGAAAAAATTTACTTCGTAATGTCACTTACACAGCAATATCTATTTAAAGCTTAGTGACGATAGCCACCAAAAGCTAATAAAGCCTATGTACTGCATTGAGCAAGAGGTACATTTTGTTGCTTATGAATTCAACTTTTTTTGTAAGAGATAAAACGTTTAAATCAAAAGTAACAGTTTCACCTTAAGGAGTTACTTTTACACAGAGACTGTACATAAGAAGTGGACTTAGTCGTTGTGACGTCACCCATTGGTTTGTGGGCAGCGACTTTGAAGCCTTGATTTCGGTGTTTTGGCCGTCGACATCTTGGATTACGGCCGTCGCCATCTTGTTTTTTGCAACCAGTGAACAGGAAGTGACCATATTTGGACTGAGGAGGAGTGAAGTAGAGACACCGTATACGTCTCTGGTAGAGACCTGTCAATCACTGTGTAGCCCCGCCCTAAAGCATCCCCTGCTTTATGGTCCGTTTGACTCTAAATGGACCATAATTTACTAAATGAACATCATGCTGTATTGAAGAAGACTTGAAACTAGAGATTGAGACCATAAACCCATGTTTACAATGTTTACTGAGGTAATAAATCAAGAGAGAAGTAGAGTCATTTTCTCATAGACTTCTATACAACCAGAGTCGTCGCCCCCTGGTGGACATTGGAGAGAATGCAGGTTTTGGCTTCACTCTTCAGAACCGGAGGTTGCCGTCTGCTTTAATCATAAGGCAGAAAAATAAACTTTGAAGTTTGTGAAGTGACTGCAGAGTGGACAGGAGACACCATGCCAAACAGTCGCAAGGTCAATCACATCAATAGTCAACATGTGCATCACACACGTCAGGTCAAAGTGACCTTAAACAAAATAATGCACTGATTTACCTGTTCACTCTGAATACATGCCACGAATTTGACTAATTTAGGGGCTGGATCGTAGGTCTTTCCTAGACTGAAAATGTCAAAACAAGGCAACCCTTAAAAAAACGCCCCCCTCTGAATCCATCGAACAAATGCAGCCTCGTTTAACCTCATTTTGGAGGACACAAGCCACGTGTCCTTTGCAGTGTCCCACGAGTAATTGTGTGCCGATCACATGGCCAGTCCAAACATGTCGTTAATCTCAGGGATAACAGATTCATTTACATAGATAGCGTGTATTTGCTATTGACTTAATACACTGTTTGTCAGTTGTCCATCACGTGTTGATATTAAACATCACAGCTTGTACTGTAAACTCTGGTATCATGGAACATTTCAAGGCTCTATGGTTGAAGTCTTCCCCTGAGTTGAAATGCTGCTAACATCAGATAAGATCAACTGTTTTCACTATCGGATGAGTCTGGAAGACACCGCGAACCGACTGAGACTGACCACCAGTGTTTACCTCGACTGTGGCAGCCCGCCACAATGCTTTGTGGGTGTGCCTTTTTTTGCTGTGTCGTCACCATTTATAAACAAAAAACCAGAGCCTGTTAACGCTGCCTCAGCGCTATTGTTTAACCGATGAGTGGAAAAGAATGAGATCGCCTAAATGCATTTATTTTGGTCTCATTTCAAAAGTATTTAACATGCGTTTGTGTTTTCAATAACACATGAAGAAGTTGTGATTTATCGAACATATATTTCAACAAAATGGCTGGTTAAACTTTTGAGGATAACATTAAGTTAATGCGGAAATTGTCGTAAAAATGGTCGGGAACGTTCATATATAAACAAATTCGCTCCTCTCGCGATTAATAGTTAAGGCCTGTCGTGAATTTGGTAGCAATTGATTGAAATTTCTAAAAAAGTGGGTCGGGATACACTGGCCCAGAGGGTCCAAGGTCCACCCACCACAGTCTCGCAAAAAATCCTACAGTACAAAATCAGTACAAATATTTTGACCACTAAGGCGCAAAAAACCAACATCAACAGATGACAATGACTAGAATGGACTTAGTCCAACTTCCAAGCCACTAATCTTCCAGTCCTCCAATAACTAGTGTGGGTCCACATTCTAAACCTCATTAGAACCACTATGAAAGAAACTGGCTGGCTACAAGCGGTTAAAATCAATTACTGTTAATTAAGAATCTTCAATAAGATATTAGACTCTATCCACTTGTTCGATGAAGTTTCTTTTTATTAGCTTCTAATGGATTTGACTTGTCCAGTTCTCCAGACATATTTTGTGTCTATTCGCAGTCATTATTTGCTGTTGCTTTGGTTGGGAGTGACTGTGGATAATAATGTCTATAAACCCACTGATAAGCTAAATGAAAATGTTATTGTGACCAAGAAAATTGAACTTTAAGAGCTGAACTAACATAATCAAGGTTTATAAAACAGGCAGCTAAACAGGGGGGGGGGGGGGGGGGATTCTACAGACTGGCTTTATGTCTTTATGTCTTGAGAATAACAAAATGCACAATAATAGAAATAATTATAGTAAAACTAACCACCTTAAACCTTAATACCTTCTCAGATTTACCAGAATTAAACACTCTATAGATTTATATAAATACATTTTCAGTTTGTGATTAATAGGTTGCTTATTAAAAAGCCTGAAACATAAACCAAAGCTTTAAAAAAAAAACTGCACAATGAATCAAAAGACATTAAAAAGATTTAACGCCTCACTTACTTCTGCGGGCAACGTTGGGCTTTTACCAATCGACTGTGTTCAAAAAGCTGTTTTGTCAGAACGTTTAGCCGAAGTTTGAGACTTTGGACAGACTGGTGCTCATGGCAGCCTTCCATGACAAACCACCAGGCAGGCAAGGGTCAAAGGACACAGTCTTAATGCAAGCCTCGCTTTTATTCCACCAATTCATTTGCACATTATCACCAACTAATCTGGTCGTTAAACCGAACAGGTCTACAGAGCTGATGCTTTGTCTCCAAAAGATATATTCAAATATATCTACAAAAGCATGAAGACACTCCTCCAGACAGAACATCCATGTATACTGTACCAATATACAACGTGCTGTTGGTATGCTTATTTATAGACCTGAGGACTATCATGTCAATGAATATACCAGCAGTAAACACAGTGTGTGGGAGTGTTCTTTCATATTTAAATCCTCTGAAACACAGCAATGTTTTTCACACCAATCCAAATCGGGAAATGGCAATATTGAAGATGTACTTGTTACCTCGTCCTGTTACCCTTCGTAGAGGCTTTTCGCTGAATAGGGTCAACTTGACTTATTATTTAAGCTTTCACTTTACAAGCACAAATGTAAAATGTTCTCTGGTTCCAGCTTCTCCAATGGGAAGATACAAATACTGACCTCCCTGGTTAATGGCTGCTTATAAACTTGGTCATATTTTAAATTGAACTTTTTCTAAATTGTCTGTGCAATAAGTATAAATGCTGGATGTGTTATTTGGACATTTTAGTAAATGCATTTCAAAGTTTAGTCCAAATATGTTGGAACAAACTGGCACTCCATTGTGATTCATGAACGAACAACAATGAAAAACCTGGAACACCCTGCAGAGAGAGCCCATCAAAGACTCTGTTAACACTGCAAAGATATGTTTCCCTCCGGTAATAATGGGATATCACATAAAGATCCTGACCACAAAGAGTAGCTCAGGTCTGCCACCTTTGGAAGACAGGAGATAAGGTCAAAGTCTGTCTGTCTTCACCAATACAAATATCTTTTTTTGGAGCTGCACTCCAGTTTTAACACGTCCACATGAAAAGTTCCAGAGGGCACACGTTGCCTTCAGGCTTTAACAAAGCGGGATTCAGCAACATGCACGGTTTGCAGGCCAGTATATTAGAAAACCTGTTTATTTCTTGTGTACTAAAGGAGAATGGAGCCCTCCTCTCCTAAGAACGGGGCTTCCAGCCAGCAGCACATACCGAAACACAAAGACCCCCCCACAGAAAAACCATTAGCACAGCCCCAACTCCTCCATTCTCTCAGCCTCACAAAGCCAACAAGGAGCTGCTGCTGGAGGAGCAGAGCAGTGTTGAATTGAAGAGGTGGACAGATTACAAGGGAGCGGGAGGAGCCCAGCAGTGAGAGGCTTCAGCAGCATCGACAGGCTGATTACGGTGTCACGGTTTGGAGCAATTGTACCCGTCTACCTGCCAGACAGGTCCGTCTCGTCTACTGTACTCCAAAATATTCGACTATTGGGTTATTAGTTCGTATTCGATGGTTAAATTTAGTAAATTAGATTTTCTTCAGCTCAGCTCAGGCTCACTTAAGGTGGACTGACCTTTAAGGTGGACAAGCTCATCAGCATTGACCAGCAACCAGACTTTCAACCACAATAGGTCTATTTTTCATTCCTTTTATTAAAAAGAATACATTAAATGTCTGGAAGAGATTGAGAAGAAGTGAGTTGATATAAACGTAACAGATTGTGTTAAAGACGCTCTCTTATCGATGGCGTGCCAATGAATTATATCAAAATCTTATCGCAGCAGACTGTGATATCAGCCAATAACCATAATCATTGTCCAAAGAACCAATATAATATCGCAACAACGCTGTCTGTGTTAATTCATTCACAGACAAACGGCAGCCTGCATATGATGGGTGTTCCCAACAGGGATCAATAAAGAGTCATATTTCTTCATCTATTAATGGGAATCAGACACAAGACGGTATCAACATACAGTTATTACGAACTCCATATTTTTAACATAAGATACATTTTATTCAATTTCCAACCTAAACGTTAATGAGAAACTAGAAAGCCGACCGATATGCAGATATAATATATAAACATTTATGTACCAATATTAAAAGATCCATCCTTAAGGTGGAAGTGTCCCAATGTCTATGTTTTATATCATGAAGAAAAGGATACGTTTATGTAGAACCATGTCTGACCTCAGTTGAAATATAAAGCTCTCAAACAACAAATACACCTACAGTGTCACTACGCTTGACCTCCAACACTTGGGCAGCTATAATGGACCTAAATAGACCACAATGAAGAACAAACCCCCTTAACATCAACCCAAGTCCTCAAATCACCAAAAAAAACTATATAACATACCCCACAAATTGAATCATGACACCTCCAAGGTACACCATGGAGTTTTCATAGAACAAATATGATTTTGTTTACATTAATTAGTTTCTCATTGAACACCATGTGCATCCTTAAGGGTTCAGATGATACGCTGACTGGATTTCCTGTTTCAAACATTTGTAAAGCCTTTTAGAAATACTTGGAAACCTGAATTTCTTTAATCAGCTTTCAGCTTTCTTCTCTGCCACGGCCGTCCCCCTCGCAGTCTGCAGAAAAGTGTATCATGTCATGGAAAAGTGTATCATGTAACAGAAAAGTGTATCATGTCACAGAAATGTGTCTCATGTCATGGAAAAGTGTATCATGTCATGGAAAAGTGTATCATGTAACAGAAAAGTGTATCATGTCACAGAAAAGTGTATCATGTCATGGAAAAGTGTATCATGTCACAGAAAAGTGTATCATGTCACAGAAATGTGTATCATGTCATGGAAAAGTGTATCATGTCACGGAAATCTGTATCATGTAACAGAAAAGTGTATCATGTCACAGAAAAGTGTATCATGTCACAGAAATGTGTATCATGTCATGGAAAAGTGTATCATGTCACAGAAATGTGTCTCATGTAACAGAAAAGTGTATCATGTCACAGAAATGTGTATCATGTCACGGAAAAGTGTATCATGTCACGGAAATGTGTATCATGTCACGGAAATGTGTATCATGTCACGGAAAAGTGTATCATGTCACGGAAATGTGTATCATGTCACGGAAATGTGTATCATGTCACGGAAATGTGTATCATGTAACAGAAAAGTGTATCATGTCACGGAAAAGTGCATCATGTCACAGAAATGTGCATCATGTCACAGAAATGTGTCTCATGTCACGGAAAAGTGTCTCATGTCACAGAAATGTGTCTCATGTCACGGAAATGTGTATCATGTCACAGAAAGGTCACTAAACTTACAAATAAACGGTTGAAGAAATGTCTCTTCAATTCCTTTGAGTTCGATCTAAGACTGCACAGTGAAGCAGGACTTCGAGAACGTTTCCTTGGCTTGAAGTAGTTGCCGGTTAGTTTCTCTGGCATTGTTTCAGCTCTATACTGGAGTGTGTTAAACATCAAGAAGTCAAGGTTCCACATGCAGAACTAATGGAACAGTACTTTAAGATCACAGCAGGAAGCAGCTGTGAGCATCAGTGACCATCTTCATGGTTTTCATCACGTTGACCAACAGAGCTTTATGTGCAACGTTTCTGAAATCTACTACAAAACCAAAAGTGGCTCAAATTACATCCGTTTTCTGCAGAGGTCCGACACCTTTTCAGGTTTTTTCAGGGGCACGGTTAACTGCTGCAACACAACCTGAATGACTACAGAGAGCGCTCCGGAGATCAAACGAACAGCATGATTACACTACCACTGAGGCACGACAGCCTCCTCTCCCTCTGCTGGCTAACCTGCCTGGAAACACCAAACGAGGGTGACCGCGGTGAGGAAACAAACGTGTTTTAGTTACACTCTGTACTCGGGTATCTTTGGGTGATGGACAACCTGTGGATGGAGCGGAGGAGGTATCTGGAATTGTCGAGCAGCGTGACCTTGACGAAGTTTTTTTTCGGCGCCGGCCGGTTGGAATGCTTTTCAACGTGGGTGAAACCCGGAGAACGGAAGGGGATGTGCTTAAGACTCCAACTTCGTATTTGTGGTAACGGCAGGACTTCCCTCCATCCTCCCCTCCACGCACACGCATATACTTTTGACTCCCCCTCAGCTCAGTTATTCGCAAGTGGAAAAAAAAAAAAAGGGAATCTGGTATTTACAGCAACAGCCAGATTGTGATTACACCGTAAGCAGTGTCAAGGCTGTGGAGAGGAGGGCGACAGGCTCACATCCTCACTGGGTTGCAGAGCCGGAGGAGCAGAAGCAGATAGGGTCCCTTTTGTTGTCGAGATAAAATAATCACCAGCGGCGTCAAAAGATTAGAGTGCAAACCAAATATCCCCTTAAAAAAAACAAAAAGACACAGCAATGTCGTAAAAAACTGTGAAGGAACTTAATTTGAAAGGCTGTTTGATAAAAACCTAAAATAAAAAAAAAACACATCAAAAGTCTCTTTTTGAAGTTCTGCAGACAGAGTTCATGGAAGGAATCTAAAGGGAATATGAACTGGTTTTGTGATTGGATTTATTTAATCCTGCTGTCTTGTGGTTTGCTAACTTTTTCATATCTTGGACGCACATCAGCTGCAGAGAACGATGTGATTAGAGCACAAACTGTGCAGAGGCAGAGAGATCTTGGATGAAACTGTCGTCCTTATTTGGCTGCACTGGGATATTAGATGCAACGGAAATGGGATGTATTTATATATTACAACTAGTTCTTCTTTACAGGAGGCTCCTTACATTAAACGATCCGAATTAAAAAACAATTCTAGCTTTCACGCACTCTTTTCAATCCTTTACAAGTAAGATTCTGTCAGAAAATACTCAATTTCTTGTGGATTTAAGATACTAAAATGTGAAATAAAACATCGGCATCAGCATTTACAACCCGGAATTGTCCCGAATCTTTCAAAGATGCATGTTGTCACCGGGCTAAGGTCTTAAACTGCAACAAATATTGTAATACATTTATTTTTATTTTTGGTGAGATTGTTCCGTCAACATCTCTGGTCTCTCTGTAGAGGTTTATTGTGTCTTTTATCGCACAAAAAAAACCAGCAACATTATCATATCAATATGCATTTCCCTATTAGTGCTGGAATAAACTCTATAAACCATAAAGGTTTGTTAGTTATGGATGGTTTTATGAAGATACCTTTGTTCCTGGGTGTGTTCGGGTTAATGGATTTACACACCTGCAGTTATATGAAAAATCAGTTTCTACACAAATCTACCTTTTGCACGTTCTACAGTACGTTAAACCAAAATCATTCACCAGATTAATAGTGAACTCTAAAAGCAGCAGAGCACCGCGTTGGGTTGTACAGCTGAACCAGACTTCATACTTTCAGTAGCCGAGCACCTGTCGGAGTGGAAACCACTGCTCACTTCAGCTCCACAATGCATCGCAGTCAAACTCCTTCTCCGCTTCTCTTAATGGAAAAGTTATAAATGAAAAACACAAGTCTTTCGTGTCACAAACCTGTGTCTCTGTTGCAGGCGGTGATGAAAAGATCAGCTGTTAGTTTTGGGACTTTTGTCGGTTGTCAGCGCCTCCGCTGCTGCAGGAAAAACAAGAACCGTGACGCGTAAAAGTGAAACTACAAGCGGACATCGCGCTTATTCCTCCGCGTTATTCCTCACAAGAGCGTCTCCATTCCCGGCTTGTCATTAATATGTTCCCTCGCGCCCTCCCCGGTTCTCCAAGTGCCAGGTTTAAGGTTTGGCCGATTTTGGAGACGTCACAGGCCACGCCTTTTTTGGAGAGGTGCCCAGCAGCGCTGCGCACGGGAGGAGGGTCAGAAACTTTTACTGAAATATGACGTTAACACCCCGAGAGTAAAAATGCTGTGTGTTCATTTTCCCTCATTATACGTTTGTGATATATAACAACATATACTAATAATTTATAGATCAGAACTCTCTCTGTGACTCCCTTTGCATCCTTCATCCGCTTGGAGTTAATGATTAAAAGAGATGGAACACTATCAAAACAACTTGGGGCCAACTCCACCAAGCACATTTATGTTCTTATAGAACTGGAGCCAAACGGACTCGACAGCTGAAATAAAACTCTCAACGTGTTTCCTGCTGCTGCATCTTTGGTTTGGACATGACTCGTCTTCTCTTGTGTTACAGTTTAAAGCAGCACCTGAGTCACTGTAAAGCATTTAGATGAAGTCCATTCACAGTAAGCAGCCATTGATCTCACGATGAGAACAATAAGATAAATATATGTACTGTCGGTCTTTCATGTGGATCCACAGCTGTTTTCTGTTTATTATTGTTCGGTTTATAGTCAGGCTCATATTGTATTTGAAATGTACCATGTATGAAATATGATAACATTTATTTTGAACTTGGGGCCCTTCTACGAGGTTGTAGGGCCCCTGCTGTTTCATTTGACGTTGTGATTTAATGGTGCACACACACACGATCAACTCACACATTAGCAGTTAATTGAATCAAAACAAACTAAGGCAATAGTGAGCCTGGAGTCTTGAGTTGGTCCCCTGTTGGTCTTTTTAATGGTCATTTAATAATAAAAAATAAAAAATCGGTGCAATTGAATGCAGTCTAATATAACAGCCATGCAACATATTTGTATACATGTTTGGTGTTGATCCAACTCTGGTAATAGTTGTGCTGCAAGTGTTCATATTTATGTGTACAGTTCCTACTTTTACAGGAACACACACACACACACACACACACACACACACACACACACACACAGAGATGTTGATAACAGAGGACGGTGTTCGTTACGGTGACAGATTGGAAATCTTAGCATTTCTTCAAGCTAGTGAACATGAACACACTGACTGGAGTTGATCTTCTGATTATTCAAAGTGTTTTTAACAGTTACCACTTGCTACCACTTGGAGTAGCCAATGTACAACAGCAGATTTAACTATTTACGAATAAAAACATCACAATCATTGTTCTGGGGTTTTATATAGTTTATTTGACCTGTGCTTAGTTTACCAACAAACCAATTAAAAGTAGCATCATTATCTTAATTTTCTGCTTTTTTTTAAACGGATGTGATGAGAATAACCCTTTTCAGTGAGAGTTTGAAGTCTGTGTTTACTGTGATGTGGCTCTAACTACCGTGTCTGGGAGGATTTATAGGGCCTAGATGGCCCTTTTGATGAGATTTCCACCGTTGATTTATATTTTCTAAACTCCTGTCGCCGCTATAAGGTCACCCTGTTTCATTTCAGCCATAATCTACATGCAGCCGGGGGGGGGGGGGGGGGGGGTCAGGAGGTTCAGGGTTGTACAGTCGCATATTTCACAGCTGAAATGTGATCATTTAAGTGAGCTGAATTGCAAAGCTTGTTTGACATTTTCAAAATAGTTTCTAAGGCCACGATAAAGTGACAAAAGGGTAAGTCAGACTGATTTTTGCACTTTTGCTGAAAGTCTACCGTCAATGCTGGCCTGTAAGGATATAATGGAGGTGCAGAATATGTGTAATACTAACAATGAATCCTGTCCTAACCTCCTTTTGTGCCCTTTTAGCCCAGAAGATGGAACAGCGAAATGTATTTGCTTCAAAAACAGGCGGAGCTGGAAGCTGGGCAACTGTGCTCTCTGTCACTCAACAAATGAACTGTGTTATTTCTTACATCTTCCGTTGAGTCGTTTCAATGCGATGACCTCAAGGAACCACATCCATACAATACCAGCGTTCAGTGCCAAGACAGGAAGTAGCGTGGCCTTTATTTAGTGAGGTGGAAAGGTCGGTTGTGGAAGTCGGTGCATGTCTGACTTTCACACAGGAGCCCAGTGTTCGTGTCCCGTCACAGACCAGAAATTAATATTCAGCTGTAATAACAATTTTTCCATGACCTTTAAGGTCTTATATTTGAAATTCAGAAGATGAATATAGCAGCAAACAGCTGTTTGCTATGTGAAGATTTAGTGGAGTAATGTTTACCTGAACAGAGGATGAAGTCAGTCTGCCTCTCTGTGTGCTTTGTTTACGTAGCCTCTCTGGTTAGTGCATGTGAGTTTCTGTATGGATCACTGAACAGGTCTACCGGCACCCACCCAGGGGCCAAAAGAGTCAGGGGCCCCCCCTGGCCTTCACCTGCAAAATGTTACTCAAAGAGACATTTTGGACTTGTCTTTGACATCTTGCTTGTAGGATCTTATACATTAAAAATAATTTGCAAGTGTGAGTTATAATGAGTTCTTTCAATTAGAATTAGTTTTTAAACACAACCAAATCTTGCAGCAGCTGCAACTTTGTTTTGAGGAGTGTCTGAATACTTTACACGTGACGTATTGAACATAACCCCCCGGCGGAAACATAAAGCAGAGGAAAGAAGGCCGCAGGACAATGCAGCAAAACGGGAACAAATGGAGTTCTGATAGAATCCATCTTTGTTTTCTGCCCTCTGTATGTTTACCTCCGATGATGCATTCATTCGGTCCTTCAGAAATACAGAATACCTGTTCTGATCCGTGGACTCTTTCTCTGCCCCACTCCAATTATCTTCTCATAATCTTATTCGCCGTATAGCTGCGGACACACACTGCAGCACGATGTTGTATAATACGAGGAAGCACCAGCGGACCGTTTCCTTTCTAAAAAAAGTCCTGAGAGAAGGGAGGAACTGTGTGTTCCCTCTTGTGTCCTCTCCTCTCCTTTGGCCTTTGCTCCAGTAGCACAGAGACCAGCGAGAGAGAGAGAGAGAGCGAGAGAGAGAGAGAGAGAGAGAGATGAGCCCTCCCCCTCAGACTGGGAAATGTGTGTGTGTGGGAGGGCTGTGAATCTGTGTGTGAGTGTGTCACGTGTTCGGACTATGTAGTGGGTATCTGCGCCGATGTGGAGTCCAAATTCTTAGTAAATGCGAGCTGATTCATCCTTTGCCCACATTTCATATCTGAATTAGCTTCATTGGCCCTCTGTGCTTTGGCTGCTCTGGCTGTAATGACGGATGGGGGAGAAAGGGCCGGACTCCCAGCACTTTCGGTAATAGACCGAATATTTGTGCTGCATGCACTCCGAGGTGAATCACAGGTTAAGTCGGGAGGGGACCGGTGGATTATTAGCATCGATAAAGAGCTATATATCTTCTGAGAGAGAGAGAGGAGCTGAGCAGAGCGGAGGAAAACCAAATGTATTATCTCATCGGGCGGAGGAGGGAACTCACGAGCTCCAAGTCAGACCTGAATTGTAAATCTCATCTGGTTCCTCATTACATTCTGTATTCTAGATTTATTTATAAAAAAAAAAAAAGCAGAAATAATTTGGATTAAAGTAAATCAAAGTAGTGTTTCATTTAATTGGAATTCGTTAGTTTCATTAAAGTGGAATTTATGGGCTGGCACATCTTATGTCTCCCTGCTATGAAGCCGCATTCACAGCAAATCCAGCGTCTGTAGCGTTGTATCACTTTAAATGGCACAGTTTACGCTTCATTTTTGTTCCGTCATAGCAGGGTCGTACAGCTCTGGATCGCCGGTTACGTGGTCTGGACACCCAACGCGTGATGTCATGTTGCGTCCCTCCAAAAGTTGATTGTTTTTTTTACTTTTCGGCCGCTATAAGTTTTTTTTTGGCATCCCCTGTGGTCCCCCACTGCCGCAGGTTAAACACAATACACGCATTAAAATTAATGAAAGGACTGGCGGCTTTGCCACGACGCCTGATTTGGTGTGAACGATAGACATGCATATAAAAGTGGACGTAGTCATCGTGACGTCACCCATTGGTTATTGGACTGCCATTATGAAGCCTCAAATTTGACAATTTCACCGTCGCCATCTTGGATTACGGCCGTCGCCATTTTGGATTAGGGTTGTCGCCATCTTGTTTTTTTCACAACCGATTAGCTTATTGTGCAGTTCCTCTGCTCTCAAATGAGAATCATTTCAGCTTTAAAACATTTTCAAACATTATAACACTTTTAACTGATTTAAAAAATATTGAGCTTTATTGGACTACAGGCAGACACCAAAATCAGAATCACCACATTCTACATATTTAGAATTTCCGTTTAAGGACGGCTTCCCAATCATTGAGGAGGGTCCTGGGACAGAGGATGTTGCATGTGTACAGATTGTAAAGCCCTCTGAAGCAAATTTGTGATTTTGGGCTATACAAAAATAAATTGAATTGAATCATTGGTGCAGGTATCAAAAGTTCTCCATATCAAACAAAATATATATTACAACCTGTAATTCATAAAGTCATTTAAATGTATCTCTCAACTTATTCTGTAATAATCATTACTGTAAAAATCTGTGTTGTTTCATATCTTTTATCACTCACACGAGAAGTAAAGACACACTGTAAAACAATCCCGGATTACATCACCTCCTTCCCTCACAACTGTTTCCGAACAAAGCGTCTTTGAGCTTTTGCCGCCTTTTAATTGTGATTTGGATCCGCGGAGCAGAGCAGTGTGGGAGTGAGGAGGAGCGGCAGGAGAGGTTACCTTGAACTCTTGTACCTTCAGTCTGGTGGAAATCCTTCGCTTGTCTGGGAAATTTAGGGCTTTTTCTAAATTCTCTGGCAGGACACGGGCTGCTTTTGGTCCTTGACCACAAGACACAAAACCCCTGACGGCAGTTTTTCATAAGAAACTCCCTGTTCAGCGAGCAGCTCCGTGACAGAAACAACGTTTTACACATCAGGCAGTGAGCTGATCCGTTCTAATTCAGAGGAGAAGAAACACGAGAATACGATAAACTTCCTGCATTACAGTCTATCAAACCATTATCAAGAAATGCAACCGTCAAAGCCACTGAGTCTTGGGAAAAGACTGGTGAAATATTCTGTATCTTACTAACAACTTCATGACAAATCAGAAACTAACAATGAATGTATAAAAAGCCTCATATGTAGTTTATTTTGACTCAAAATGTGGATTAATTTGCCGCTGAAACTAGTTCCCAACAAATGCTGTTTGAAAAATTATTGCAAAATACTACAGCGCCCAGTTAATTTAGGAAACCGTGAGCAAAATATAAAATAAGTCCGTGCTTATCATTTATCCTGGATGTATCATCCGTTGAAATTGAGGGATATGCCAAATAAAAAAACGGTTGTAAATTACTTAGGAAGGCAATTATTTGACTCTCATCTCCATAAATACGCTTCGATAACAATTATAAATGAGACTAATCTCACACGAAATTAATAAAAAGTGAAGGAGATACTCAAGGAAATGTTGACTCTAGAAGACTTTCTCTCACGTAGAGAAAGTCTTAAGTGACATTTTACTCACGAGTAGCAGTCATAATGAAGAATTATTTATCTCCACAGCCCTTCAGATACACACACACACACACACACACACACACACACACACACATACATACATACACACTTCCACCCAAACACACACACACGGAGACTAAGAAACAGAAAGAGAAGATGGTCCATCGATGTTGTTTACTGGCATCTGTGTGCTATCTGCTCGTTGCCATGGGATTTTCAGCGCGCGGCCCTCGTTCGCCCACACTGCAAGCACAAACAAACACACAGAGGACGGGAATAACTCAAATAAGCTTAAGGGAGCAAAGACGGCAGCATTAGGCCGGCCATCATAGGCCCATGTCCTCACAAAAAAACGTATGTGTTTTGGGGAACAGGTGCTGGGAAAAGAAATTTGAAAAGTGAGCCATCGTTTTTTTTTTTTAATCAGCCAAGTTATCTCAGCACACATTCAGAGGAGCTTTCTGCCATTTAGTAAGTTTAGCAGCAGCGTTTATCTTCACTCAGTCAGTTTCTGAGGGAAAAACTTTGGAGTAAGATTTAAAGAGATGCTGTCAAAAGGATGAAGACGAGCGGTTTATTCAGTCACGACAAACTCACTGAAGACGGCGTAACCTGACCGAAATCCTACTGATCAGTTTGCAGGTATTCAATAACCAATAACAGTATGAGTTTCGAGAGGTTTATTGCATAATGGAATAATTGTTAGATTTAAGAAGCGGAAGGGGTCGAGGGATGAATAGATGTAGGGGTAGAGGTAGAGGTAGGAGTCGATGTAGGGTAGGGATGAAGAGATGTAGGGTAGGAGTCGAGGTAGAGGGATGTAGGGTAGGGATGAAGGGGTCGAGGTAGAGGGATGTAGGGTAGGGATGAAAGGGTCGAGGTAGAGGGATGTAGGGTAGGGATGAAGGGGTCGAGGTAGAGGGATGTAGGGTAGGGATGAAGGGGTCGAGGTAGAGCGATGTAGGGTAGGGATGAAGGGGTCGAGGTAGAGGGTTGTAGGGTAGGGATGAAGGGGTCGAGGTAGAGGGTTGTAGGGTAGGGATGAAGGGGTTGAGGTAGAGGGATGTAGGGTAGAGATGAAGGGGTCGAGGTAGAGCGATGTAGGGTAGGGATGAAGGGGTCGAGGTAGAGGGTAGGGATGAAGGGGTCGAGGTAGAGGGTTGTAGGGTAGGGATGAAGGGGTCGAGGTAGAGGGTTGTAGGGTAGGGATGAAGGGTCGAGGTAGAGGGATGTAGGGTAGGGATGAAGGGGTCGAGGTAGAGCGATGTAGGGTAGGGATGAAGGGGTCGAGGTAGAGGGTAGGGATGAAGGGGTCGAGGTAGAGGGTTGTAGGGTAGGGATGAAGGGGTCGAGGTAGAGGGTTGTAGGGTAGGGATGAAGGGGTCGAGGTAGAGGGATGTAGGGTAGGGATGAAGGGGTCGAGGTAGAGGGATGTAGGGTAGGGATGAAGGGGTCGAGGTAGTGGGATGTAGGGTAGGGATGAAGAAATGAAGGGATGTAAGGGAGAAGAAACGAGGAGGGTTGTAAAAAGGAGGTTAGGCGATCGATGGGGGACTGTTGATGTCCGGCGGCTGGCGGGAACGGGAGGAATGGAGACTGTAGGGTGGGGGCCGTCTCTCGGAAGCTCTGGTGGTGCAGAGTCCCCTGTTGTTCCTGTGATCCTGCAAGAGAGAGAGAGAAAATAGAAGGACAAAAACAGGGTTGGGGGGAGGGATGTGAAGACAGAGTCGAAGAGGAAGTGAACGGATTCGTTATGCTTAAATACTCGGTGCAGAGGAAATGAGCTGTGTTCAGGGCGTGGCCCTGTTCCTGAACCAAGTTATATAAAACCTCATTCATTCATAACCATCAGATGTGTCCTCTGGTATGCGTCGCGGTTTGTCTTCTACAAACCCCAGCTCACACAAAAAAAGAACCGAAGTAAAGTCCCACATTTAGAGCCGAGGGTGTTTTTTGCATCATTGCTGCACTGCTCGCAGCACTCTGCTGCCATGGAGACGTGGAGGTTGTTTACCCAACCGGGGCCTGAGGCGTGGAGGAAAGAAAGATTCAACTGTTTTTCCACTGCATGAAAACGGTTTTCTGCGTTGGACAGTTTTTTCTGAAATCATGTTTTAAATCTTGTCTCTAAACGTGACATGATCTACCAGTTGTCTCTTCTAAGCTTCCTGTTTTTGCACTGTTGCTATAATTTGTTCACCTGAGTGATGTCTGCTGGAACAAAGCTGTTCTTCTACCGCTTTGTTCTACACCGTGGGACTATATAACTCAGTCTAGAAGGAAGAAGCTGAAACTCCCTGTGCAAAGGGTGGCAGTCGACCTTTAAAATGGAGCCGGTTATCCGTTGTAACCGTCTGGTGTACAGGGACTCTGGGTTAAGCTGTGACTCACCAATCAGCCTGCGAGACCATTCAACAATTTGATGCAGAGTAGCCCAGGATTTGTCCGTCATGGGCTACTGTAGAAACAATGGCAGCCAACTGACGACCCACTCCGTACGTAGATACAAACGGCTCATTCGCAGGTAACAAAAACACAATGATTTGTATTTTCAGGTGATTATACCAGTGGCGGGCCGTCAGGGCCTGCCAAGCCTCCCCCTCTCCACATAAACGGTGAGGAGGTGGAGAGTGTAAGTGAAATCAAATTCCTGGGAATCCACATCACAAAGGATCTGACATGGGCCCTTAACACCTCCCACCTGGTGAAGAAAGCCCAACAGAGGCTCTTCTTCTTGGGGAAACTCCAAAAAAAGCCAAACTCCCCTCTCAGCTCCTAGTCAACTTCTACAGGAGCGCCATAGAGACAATTCTCTGCCACTGCGCCACCGTGTGGTACACCAGCTGCACTGCAGGGAACCGGAGAGACCTGGCCCGGGTAGTTAAAACGGCGCAGAGGATCGTAGGAACCGAGCTCCCGACTCTGGACACGGTGTACGATAGCCGTCTACACAAGAAGGCTAGCAACATCAGCAAGGACCCAACCCACCCTGGTCACAGTCTGGTTGTCCCCCTGCCATCGGGGAGAAGGTACAGAACTACATGCACAAACAGACTGAGGAACAGCTTCTTCCCCAGAACTTCGCTGCTGCTGGCTGGCTGAGGGCTACCAAACGAAATGTCGTTGTATCACTACAATGACAATAAAAACCTCTTTATCTTTATCTCTTACATGCATATTAAGGGGGAGGCCTGGTATCTCAATTGGCTTTTTGCACACCACAGAGCAACAATATGTTGAGGTTTGAAGTCATGTATCACCGTGGACACAATGTCTCTTATGATGTGCATAGATAAGATAATCCTTTATTAGTCCCACAGCGGGGACATGTGCAGGATAAAGGATTACAGCAGCAGAGTGGACAGTGCAACAAGAGACAACAGTAAAACAACAAAACAAGTACAATAAATAGTCAAACAGTGAGGTATAATAAACATCAGACATAATGGAGAGTCAAAGGAGAAGAAGACGACAGAGGGGCTGAATTCAAACTCTGAAAACACGTCTTCTTCAACCTGCCGAGTCAGCAAGAAGCTCCATGTGTTTGCCGCGTGATTGTTCCTCGCTACGAAAAGCCTTGAGTGGAAATGTATAGAACATGGAGTAACATGCAGAAGGTCCAGTGCAATACATATTATTGAAATTATTACAGAAATCTTGTAAATTGTGTTTTTTTATGTATTCTTACTGCAAAAACAGCAATGAACTGTATATTATTAGCACCTATAGGGTTAAGTTGGGGAAATTGGCCACATTATCTGCAGTTGTGGATACGTTTGGGGAATGTAGGATTTCTCAGCAGCTGAGTCTTGTTCTCCTGGTGTTGATGAGAAGCAACAGGTGCATTAAAAGCAGATCAATCCCGTTTTACAGAGAACACGATCATGCCCGGGATCTGCCTTTGTTCAACTGTATTTAGCATCAACACATCAACGAACACTTCCTCAGATGACACTTGGATTCCATGTCAACAGCTGTCACCGGTTAAATAGCAACTTAAACACTTTAACTATTAACACTTCAACCATCTCTGGCACTTCAGCTTCAAATGAAACTCAGACTTCAGTTTTGTTTTGTCTCAGGTTCCTTAAATTACAGTTCAACGACTTGGGTCGCCTTTCGTTCAGATGGTCGGTGGTTCAATCCTCGGGCAAGACATTTAACCCTCAAACTGCTCTTAATGCCGTAACCTTCCTTATTTCAGTGATCTACACTCACCAAACTTTTTTTGGAGATTTTCAGAACAGCTTATCCGCTTCATCTCCGCATATAAACTCAGCCAACCATTTAGTCTCATTAACTCTGGAGCTGATACAGTAAACACAGTTTATTACAGCGCGGAGCCGTAACCGGAGAGGAATGTTTGCTCACTTTTAATAAACGCTCTCTTAAAAAATCCTGAGGGCTTTATAGGAGGAACGGAGAGGTGACGGTTGAATACTCATGCAAGCAAATCAGGCGTCTCCTCCGAGGAGATCTAATACCTTCATTTGACTGCGGCTTTGCTGGTGAACCTACTGTCGAAAAAGGTAGAGTTTCCAGTTTTTTTTAAATCTATCAGGCTTTTTATTAGACATTTTTCTTTCTTATTCCTTCCCAAATAACTGTCTTCAATCTGAACTGGCAGACACTTTAATGCACCGAAGCAGGCTTCTCCTTTCCTCACGAAAGCAATGACACTTTTCAGCTCTGACCTTTTCTTCCTCTGTTGGCACTGCACTACCTCTGACAATGGAACAGGGGGAGGTTAATAGAAGTTTGGCGGTAGGAAAAGTATAGTCGGAGAAAAAGGTTGGAGCTCCTCTTCTTCACTCGCTATCCTATATATTTTTTTGTCGCGTCATTGTTCTCTCGTTGCACAAAAAGGGGCCTTTCAGTGTCCAGGTGTGATGGAAATTGAAATTCAGAGTAACATCAGGGAATAGTGTGCAACAACAAAAGGAGGAGGCCATTCAATCAGGGGAAAGTCCCGGTCCTTCTTTCTGCTGAAGACGGGAACGAGACAACACCAGGCGTCATGATCTACCGGTCTCATATTAAGATGAAATGTGACAAGTATGGACATAAAAACATCTCGTATTATACTAAACTGTACATCCGTGCATAGACGGGTGTAGCTCATGCGCATAGTGCCAAATCCATTTTCATATTTGTATGAAGACTTGATAAAGTTCCAAGTGGAAACACGATAATAACGAACATAAATCATCACCAGCCTCCTTGCAAAGTAAATGTGGAAGTAAAACTCTAACTAAACTTTAATCACCTCCTTCTGGTTCTCACTGAAAAAAAGTGTTTCAGGTTCAAAACTTGATTTTGTGGGTTTCAAATTTGAGATAAGGGTTAGTGGAAACACGTATAGTTGTAGCGTGTGTGTGTGTGTGTGTCAGCCACCCAGACAACGTGATAATCACACTGAATCTCACACTTCTCGTCTAAGCTGCACTCTGAAATACGTCTCTGCTCGGCTGGAGTTTGGTGGGAGAGAGAACGGTGGATGTGAGGAGCCTTAATGGCGCCATCTGTTGAAAATGTCAGCTTTTCATTTTGAAATCATCGTCAGATCTCAGTTTGTGGATTTGACCGACTGCCTCGATGTGAGTGTGATGGTTAGTTCGACAAAGTCTCAAGAAAAAAGTCTATTAAGCTTTTATTTGAGTTACAGACGCTGATGAATAATAAACCAGCAGACAAACTCTTCTTTATTCACTGGAGTAACTGATGTAACTTCTGTTACTTTTGCCTTTGATTGTTACTGTACAGTTTCTTTGTTAATGAATAATAAAGATAAACTCCCGGAGCGATCAATATTACCCCCAAATCACTCAAATGAACACAGTTTACATGTTTTTTGGCTATATTTCTAATAACAACCACGCATGACTTTTACTTTAGATTGCTTGTGTTGACATTGTGGTACGAGTATTGTATTTTAATTATATTCTTAAACTCCTGTCCATGAGTAGTAAAAGTTATGATTCCTGTCAGAATCATATGAACGGGTACCAAAAAAATAATCTCTTTTCTTTTCAAACTTTCCTCCTATTTTATTTGTCTGTTTTGCGCGTGAAAAGGTTGTAAAATGAAAGTCCATCCCATTTAAAGTGACAACCACACTTGAAAAGATGACTGATTGCATTGAATTGAAACGAATGGTAGTAAATGTGGACGGATGGAGGGTAACTTAACTCACAGCTTGACAGAAAGATAACGTCTCCGGGAATCGATCCTGTGTTTTTCAGAGACAGTAAATGACGAACATGAAATAGTGAAATGTCTTCCCTCTCTCCTACAATGACACACATCATTTTTCGCACATACCTGCAGCATCCTCTCTGAATCCTGATCATCTCTCTTTCCCTCCAGCATCAGAGAGAGCAGAGGGTCTGGATGTACTCGGCTGTATACGACAGGCTGCTTTCCAGGAATCTGCTCTCAGTGCTTCCCAGAATCTCTCCGGAGCATTATTAGCTCCCATAAATATTCACCTGGCTGATGCAAGCTGCTTTCCTCTGAATTATTTACAGACACAGGCGTCGTCATAAAACGCCCTCAGCTCCACACGAACATCCTGCTCAGAATGAAAGAGTTTCGTTTCCTTCTCAGGTTCAATTTATGCCAATCAAGTGTCAGGGGCCCCGCTAGTCTTCATCTGCAAAATATCACTCAAAGAGACACCTACCAACCAGGAAGAGACTAAACATGATCACAAATACTTATAAAATGACTGCAAAGAGACATAAAAAGAACTTCAAGGAGACCAAAAGAACTACAAAGATGCATTACAGCTGCAAAGACACAGTGAGACTCACAACAACTACGAAAAGAAGCAAAACAACTACGAAAAGAAGCAAAACAACTACGAAAAGAAGCAAAACAACTACACAAATACACAAAAGAACTACAAAGAGATGCAAAACAGCTGCAAAGAGAAGCAAAACAACTACAAAGAGACACAAAACAGCTGCAAAGAGACACAGTGAGACTCACAACAACTACAAAGAGAAGCAAAACAACTACAAAAAGACGCAAAATAACTACAAAGAGACGCAAAACAACTACAAAAAGACGGAAAATAACTACAAAAAGACACAAAAAAGCTACAAAGAGACACAGTGAGACTCACACTGACTATGAAAAGAGGCAAAAAAACTACAAAATCATTCGTTTATGTTTTAGTCTTTTCTTTTGGGTGGAACAGGATATTTAGATACTGTTGGTCGGTCAAACATACTCAAAATGTGACCTCTTTACAATACTGAGCATTTGTTAGAATAGACGAAATGTTTACGGCATCGATGAGAGATTTAAATAGTTTGACAATGAGTAAATGAATACATCTCCATTTGCATCCAATAGGTGCAATATGTGCATCGAATATTCCTTTCAATCCAGTTCTTATGAAACAGAGATTTTATTTTGTGAACTTTAGAGGTGTAATATGAGGAGTAAAAATCATTTTCAAACTTATATATTTATAAAAGATAAGTGGCAATTTGGTGACAATTTGAAACCCATCTTGTGAAATAGAATGCACGTTGCAAAGTGCCTACTATTATTTACTTATATTTTGTTGATTAATCCGCAGCTAAGAATAGTCCCCAACGAAAGCTGCAGTTTGTTTGATAAAAACCACAGCGAGCAGCTGTTTTCGGGATGTTTTTTAAAGATCAGTCTGAGCCAAACAAACACTCCACGATCCAATTTCACTGCATGTTAGAATATTTTGACCTGCAGCAAACTGAAGCTTTTAATCATTCTTAAGCAATCAAATCAAAACCAAACATTAATCTAGTTCAGATTTGAACTTTGGCTTTTTTTTTTTTATAAACTTCTTTAATTAATGTTGCAGATGAATTAAAACTTTATTTAAAGGAGCCAGGCTTTTCAGGAGAAACACTCATTACCCGTCCGTCACGCTCCTGTTTGACCTTAAATCATAGATATCAATGCAGAAGTGTGTGTGCATCTTGTGATGTTGAGAGCATTACATTTGATTCATGCAACACTTTTACCAACACAGTACTTAGTGTTGGTCATTTTACCAATCCTTTCTAGAAATTACAATAGAGTGACTCAACTTTTGGTTTTGTCTTTCTTATGAGGGGAACATCAGGAGGATGGAAGGACAACCTTCGGATGTTCATACCGTTCTGCAACCCGTGTGACATAACTATCGTTATTGTACATAACATACATAAACTACATTGTAAATGTATGTGCACATTGCATGCGTTTTACTACATTTAAGGCAGAATATGCGTCCTGAAAAAATAGAAAGAGTGCAACAAATTGATTAACAGGTCTGTTTAAACAGAAGACAACAACTCAATGTAAGGTACTAAAGGTGGCCTCTACGGTTAAGTGTTGCACTATAAAGTTGCAGGGATTGTTATAGATGGACGCATGCAGCGGCAGAAGCCAAGAAAACCTGAATGTTAGTCTCTTGTATAGGTCAAGCTGCAAAAATGTCCCATAATGCAACTGGATTGCATCTGTAGAAAGCATCTAATTGAATTCTAATCCCAGAAGAGGTAAAGACGAGCGCACAAAAAGACACGTGCAGTGAGCGGAACACACCAGCAGAGAGCAGTGGTTCCTCACATATGTCATCTGTTCTGTCTCCAGGCTTCAGATGGACCTCTGGATCCTAAACACATCGCTGTGTTTAACGGGCCTGATGGTGACAGTCTGTCAGCAGAAGCACAGATCCCTTCATCAATGAGCTCCACAGCACTGGAGCTGTGTTTCATTAACGTGTGTGTGGTCTGCTATGCATAGCCTACTTCTGTGAATAACCAGGAATGAATGAAGTTAGATTAAATCGAATTAATCTAGTTTGTCTCTGACTGCTACTATTACTATCTTTTTTTGGGACATTTTGTTTTTAGTTTCTGTTTAAAAATATCAATATTCTCCGTTACTCTCAGACCCTCTGGACATGTGGTCCGTGTATTTAGTCTCTGTTCAACTTTTCTCTGCATGCCTGCTGCTCCACCTCCACCTCCACCCAAAACAACGTGTCAACTTTGGAGTATTTCAGCCGTAGGTTACAACGGTTACAACGGTTACAACAATGTGACGTTAACGAACCACAGAAAGTATCACGATTTACCAAATATTGAAACAATGATGTAGAAACTGTGGCTTGTGTCCCATCTCTTACCAACAGTCAAGATGAAATGACAAATGCCTTCTTGACCTGTGACATCACTTCCCCTGTCATATTGTGCGCCTATTTAAGAATATATGCAAAATTAATTTTATTTAAAAAATTAATTTCTTTTTTTTTTTAGATCAAAGTCATTTTTTCCTCCTTGGCTAGTACCAACCAATTTCAACCAGTACTATAATGTTATCCATCCATTGCAGGTGTGTGTGGAGCCACAGTCCTCTGGAGCTCCAGTAAACTCTAATCCCGCCCACTCTTTAGCGGTCCAATCAAATGCAAAGGATTTGATTTAAATCTCTCTTGTAACTGCACTAGATATTGCGTTCACGAAGGAAATACGTCAAAGTACAGCAGATAAAGACGCTCTAAGATAAAGACTTCAACCACTACGACGAGCTTCCCTCCTCTGAACCGGGTAGTTTGGATGGAGTGAGTGAGGTGTCCAACTCTGTTAAACAGATGAGATGTTGGTCATTTGGGTCGTTTTGGGACAAACTGACAAAGGAACCAAAGAATGTTGCTGTTTAGATGTGAGGACTTGTTGGACTCCACCAGAAGACCTGTAGAGTTCCCTCTGGCTTCAGAGGCCTTCACAGTGTTGCCACTGTTTCCTCATCAATGTGAATCAGTGCAACACCGATGCTGCAACCGTTAGCACACAGCGAGGACAAAAAAAAAGCCCATTAGATGAATCAGTGAGCAACATGACACTTGTGCTCAGGACTTTAAAAGACTCCTCGAGGACTTTCACCACAGAGAAGCTATTACAACATCACACCGAGTGTTTGCTGCAAAGCACCACGGGGACTGGAAGCGCTGCACACGCGCAACATGCTGATGTGACACATGTGCACTTTCACAATCCAGTTTATCTCTGACATCATGTCCTCCTCCTCCTCCTCCTCCTCCTCCTCCTCCTCCTCCTCATCCTCTCGCAGGAAGTGGAGGAGAGAGACTGGAATCTGAGGTACTGAGGCTCCTGTGTCAACCTGGCCTCTTTAATGAGAGCATGTGTGTTTTTTTTGTTAAAACCAGTAAGAACAAGCTGTATTGGTCACAACATTACAGCTATTATAGATATTATAGAGCAAAGAACTGACGTTTGTTTGTTTTTAAAAATTCTCCAAATGTAAACTGCTCTTTGTTCTCAACTGTCAGCCACGGTTTTAGGTCAATGGGCTCAGCAGATATCTGGGAATAGAACAGAATAAAGCAAACAGGAGTTGGTTGTGTGGAGAGGTGACACCAGCTGAGAGCCCCATTAGGCTAATAGCCTCTGGAACTGGGAGGCAGTGGCACTTTATACCCGCACCCAAACACCAGATCCGGGACCAGCTCCTGCACCGGCAGTTATCAACCAGCGTCCCTTGAGTGGACCCCCCCCCCCCCCCGTCCACAATTCAGCCCTCTCAAATCCAATAAGTGCCCCCCCCCCCCCCTCCCATCCTCGGTGGAAATGGCTAATTGCGCGGCTCATTGTGGCGGAGGTGGACACGGCTGAAGCTGCTCACGCACACATTGTTTTCACATTGTCCATGTTTTGTTGCCATGGCAGGGGGGGGCATGGAAACGTGTGTGTGTGTGTGTGTGTGGGGGGGGGGGGGGGGGTTATAGGCCCAGGTACATATATTCTCAATAGAGCTCTCTTTTTAATCTCTCTTCAATTACACAGAGAGACATGCGTGTGATAGTGGTAGGGTTACACAACGAGGGGGGGGGGGCAGTCCCTGTGCTCTGCTATGTTATTTGTTGGTGTCATGGGGCTCCTTCAAATGCTTCCATACAGCCATAATAACATATTGCAGAAGTACACTGCTGCAACTGACCTCGATAGAAAATGAACACACACACACACACACACACACACACACACACACACACACGCTGTGTTTTCACTTTCACAGTCGCAACTGTTTGGAAACTGGACCGGTCTGGAGTGAGGAAAGTACTCTGCATGGTGAAATTCACGTGTGCACAAATACACTCAATAACTGCTGAAATAGAATCTGAAGTTGTGTGTTTTGTCTCAGGTTTGGTTTAAGCCCAACAATCACCCAGCATGAACAGAGGTTTGGTTTCTCTTCGCAATCATGTCTGACTTATTTCAGGTTGTGCACAGCTGTTTTTGTATTTGTATTTGTTCCTCATGTTTTACTGTGTTGTTTAATGACAATAAATGATCTTTGAATCATTGGATCCTGGAACTTGTGTCTTGTGTAAGTTCATCATTTCTGCTTTTGGGCCGAGTCAAACCGCGAAGCGCTGGTTTGTGTTCATATTTCCTGGTTTTTAGAGAGCTGAACCGTTCCGTCTCCAGAGACCGAGTCAAACAGAGGCAAGCCAGCACGAGTCGATGGAAAAGGGGCTCTAGTGCTCTATGGTAAGTCTGGTTTGGTGGACAGACACTTACATCATAGAACAAACGGAGGTCAGCAGGCTGGGGAAGGTCGGGCGTGATTGTTAAACGACACTATTTTATTAACTGAACAATGCAATATTGTGCAGAAAGTCACGCAGGGATATTTAAAGCTCATGAGATCAACTGCAGCTGCAAGTAAGTGAACAAGTAGCTGCTTTTTTTATTAGCACTTTGTGGAACTTCACTGAACGCCCCGTCAGAATGCAAAGAACAGACGCTCACGTTCGGTAGAAGTGAAACCCTGAGAGTTAAATGTGTGTGCAGAGAATCAAGTCTAAATGCTGCTTTCACTGCTCAGAGGCCGCATATCCTCTTCAAATGTAATGCCACGGGGAAAGCGGGGGCTGCAGTTGCAGTTTTGCCTCCGCCGTACACCACAGTCTCCTGTGGGGGAGGAGGGTGAGGGGGGGTGAGGGGGGTTGTGGGTAAGTCAGCATGTTTGTTTTACGGTGATTAGCCTATTATGGCGAGCCCCACTGAGCGCTGTACGCGCACGCCTCTGTGACCTCGCTGAGCTGAAGCGGGGCGTCATTATGGTCGCCGCTCAGCTGGTGAAGGGGGGGGGGGGGGGGGGGGGGGGGGGCGGGGCTACAGCGCTGTCCTGGAAACAGAGCGGGCGGAGGCCAGAAAGGTCTGTGAGTTCAACGATGGGGAGGTCACGGCGGGTCAAACACAGCTCGCACCGTTTTCTGTGGTGCTGTTAAAGTGACACGGCACAAGAGAGAGAGAGAGTGTGTGTGTTCTTTCTTGGTCAGATTTTGGTCCCGTGCCGACGTCCTTCGTGGATTTCCTAAAACAAGCTCAAGCTCTGACAGCTTCATGGTTTAACTGGAACCGACTGCATTCAGAGAGGAAACATGAAAATGAAAGAGCCGCGTCTAAAAGAGTCCTGAGATGATCGACTTTCCTCATGTCGGCTTTATTTAACATAATGCTAAATCTGTTTTTTTTTTCAAATGTTGAAACATCTGAAGAAGAAAACTACAACCATCTTTATTTAATTCGGTGTCCAATTTAAACATATATCACAAATATTTGTATTAAAATGTTTAATTTGAGACTGAAAGTCCATTCTTGACCTTAAACACAAACTTCGTCTGCTGATGAAGATGTGTGATGTGATAGAAAGATGGAGCTTGTGGGGAAATTTCAACCTTTTTCAACAAAAACCTTTTATGAACCAGTCTCAGTTTAGTCCTGATCCTCTCTATGAACCAGTCTCAGTGTAGTCCTGATCCTCTATCAGACCTCCATCAGTAAAGAGACCATCAGAGAGAAGATGGTCTATTTCTATAGAGTTATTCTTAATGCTCGTCATCGGAGCCACCGGGTCGGATTCTGGTGAAACCAGATGAAATCATGCAGGTTCACCAGAAACTCCTTCAGCTCAGACTCCAGCAGAGACCGGTCCACCAGGGACAGACCCAGATCCGGCTTCACCTGCAGCCTTGGACCTGTAGTCAGAGCTCTGGAGCGTGTCCTCCTCCTCCTCCTCCTCCTCCTCCTCCTCCTCCTCCTCCTCCTCCTCCTCCTCCTCCTCCTCCTCCTCCTCCTCCTCCAGGAGCAGAGCTTCTCCTCTCTGGGAGCCAACACCAACACCACGCTGCTGGAGACCCAGGACGTATTGCTGGACCTGAGAACCAGAACCAGGACTAGGGGCAGACTGTCAGGCCCTGCTACAATAAAATGAGAGGTTTTCTAAAGGGACTCTGGTGCTCAGAAACACTCCCACTTTTGTTCACAATAACCAACAAAATCAACACAAAATGAAAGTCTTTCCCGGTTCAGGCAACAAAACAGTGAATAAAGAACCGTTTCGGGTCAAAGATTCGGTCTTGTAGATGTAGCTCTTGGGATGCAGGTTTTCAAAGCCCGAAGTTCTTGTTGCTATGATTAAAGTTTGGTGCTTTGTTTTTCTGACAGGATCATCCGCCTCCGCAAGCCCGAAGACAAACTCTTGTCAGGTCGAGTTTGGGGGAACGCCTCTGCGCGGTGTCAATGAACAGATTAACGACAGATTGTTTCCACGCTCTTCAGCTACAGTCGCGTGTCTCTGCCGGCTAATTGATCCTGGCGGGTCACGAGAGCAGAGGATCACGCCCTTCACCCGGCCTACAGCGTCACATACAGGGGTGGAGCTGCACCTTTACGGGGGCAGAGCTGCAAAGAGTCACACCGCTCCCAATCCTCTAACACCACACCGACACTTCATCCAGAGATAGATTCATTTTTAAAGAAAGTAGAAGAGATTCATCTGCAAGTTTCTTGTGCATTTCATTTATTTAAAATAGCAATTATGTCAATCACTGAAGCCTGTGGCTGGTGGGGATGCTGTCACCTCATTCAATGTTTACAAGGAAGTGGAGAAACTCATGAAGTTAACTGGTATGATTCATAGCAGAAAAATGACTCAAGAGTGTTTCTATTTTTGAGAAAACTGTGCATGTTAAACTCTTGAATTTCAAAAGAATCGCTCTCTTATGGCTCAAAAGTCACGACGCTGCCAAGTAGTGAAAGCATGAGAGGTCTGATTAACACCAATGAAAACTCCACGGCGTTTGACTTTTATGAACAGCGGTGGTGGTGGATGGAGAAAGCAGATTGGACCGGCCCGAGGCCGCCGTGAGAGCGTCTCCATATTGTCTTTGCGTCTCGTCCCTCGCTCTCTCTCTCTGACTGACTACATCATGTCTTGGCACGCAGATTAAAAACACACTCTGGAGGTTTTTTGGGACATGGAACGATAACCACATGAGGGTAATAACCCTCACAGACGAATCTAAAAGAGCCGGCCCCGATCAGTAAATCAAGCTGGAATGAGTGTCGGCTCTTAAAGACACAAGATGTGGTCGAGTTATTTGTGAAAATGCATTTTTAAAGGCAGTTTAGCGTAATAAAGCGGAGTGGTTGTGCTGCATTTCAAACACATTCAGTCACTCCGTGCGACATATCAAAGCAGTGAGATTTAACAGGGAAAGGACAGATTTTAACAACCAGCTTAAACTTCAATCAAGCTGCAAATAAATTAGGTAAATGTGCATTTCTTCAACATAAAATAATGTGCATATGAAAAGGTATATTTGTTGTCTAAACCTAACTAAGTTGTTTCCTGGAAAGATTTTTGAATTATTTTGAAAAGACTGTTTTAAAGTAACGAGAGGATATTGACACGTGTCACTGACGACGTCACACAACTGAGTTCCCCTTTTGAAAAAAAATGAATAGTTTGTAATAAAATTTAGTTTGTATAAAATATATTTTTTTCAGTAACTGTTGCTATTGTATTGTAATATCTGAATGCATTTTTCAGATTAATACCTAACGTTTAATGGTCGGTTTGTTGTATTTATTACCTCCAAGCCGCCGTTTGTTAGCCCGATTACAGAAAAAGCCTGATTTTCATAAAACTTACTGGAAAGTTGTGGCGTGTGCCTACGAAGAACTCATTACATGTTGGAGTGAATCTGACTGACTCCTGGTCCAGTTTAAACCCCGACAGCAAAACACCTTTTGACCTTTTGACTGAGTCGTCACTGGGAGGGTCAATTAGTCTCATTCAAGATCGAGCTTTAAATCAGTTTAACCATAAGTTTAATTCTGAATTTAACTGTTAAAGTCCAGTTTTTAAAGTCACTACTCTGTTTGGTTTTTGGAGGAACAACTGTGAAAACAGACTTAATAAACTGTACACCCCCCCCCCCCCCTTTCCATACAACAACTGAATATGCAGTAAAGGAGACTGAAGATGAGACAATGGGATCGACTTTCAGAGGCATCTCCTCCTCCTCCTCCTCCTCCTCCTGCACACTCCCAGGAGTCTGTGCTGTCCGTCAGACGGCTGTCAAGTCATCAGTCAGACTAAAAACACACACACACACTGAATGCTTTTCCTGGAACATGCATGCAGACATTTAGAGAACACACACACACACACACACAATATTTTACCCGCTTGTCTTCACACATGGACACACACACGTTGTCTGTCCCGGTGGTTCAGTGTCACCTGTTGGACTTCCTCACTCACTCACACACACACAAAGAGAGTCTGTCAGGTCGCTGCTGTCTGAGGGAGCTCAAAGAGGACAAAATAGCTCGTTCTGAAAGCTGCTTTGTGCAACATGTTGTCAGACCTAAAGGGTAAAATGACTCATATGATGATATGTTTATGATCTGCCAGCTCCACGGTTAGCGTGTGGTTACGTTCAGGAAACGAAAATGAGTTGGTCAGGACTAAGTTCAGGAAAAAGATCGCATGTATGGGTAGAAGAAACCACTGCTGACTTTGTATGTCCAACCTTTGACCCCGACTTACTCCTCGAGACATTAAACAGAGTTATCGCGTGACTTATGGCTATGCTTCTCAGAGGCGGTATCGTTTGCTCGTCCACGAGAGGTCGATTGTGCAGAAAACATCTTTTAATCGTCATTTAAAGAGAAGACTCCGAGCGAAGATTGGAGGAACGTGCTCTTGTTGAATGAAAGACGCATTCTTACGAGCGTATACCTCATGGAGGATACGAAGAGAAGAACGTTTTCAAACGTCATCAGCTGCATTCCCATTGACCTGTTTTAATGCTCAATTTTAATTTGCGCCAAAAAAAACCTGAGTGTAAACGCTAGTCTCGATGAACCAATTCCCAATAATCACATTACGGTAGTGGATGGAGAAAAGCATTCGTTCGCATTTTCTTTTTCACATTTTCTCAAAATTCAGTTAAACTTTGTAATAGATTGGGATGGAAACCTGACGATCTTCTACCTTAGATCTAAAAAGCAGTCGTGATGTAATCACAAAATAATCAAATCTAGTGAAAACGATCAGTTCCGTGACAATGAAAGCGATCAAATGTTCACAGCTCGTGTTAATCAGAAGAAAACTACCTTGTTGTGGCAGCAGGATATGAAGACTGTCACTGTGAGACATCTGTTTGCACACACCCTTAAACATGATTACACATTATGTGTGAACACAAAACACACACACATCTTCTGCGCTGTCACTTCAAACTGTGCAGAAGCCATTTCCTTCCACTAACCTCCTTCTGAAGGAGATAATTGCCCGTCTCGTCAGATAAGACGGGCGAGGAATCAAAATAAACACTCTCTCTTTTCTTCCCACCGTCAATCAACCAGCCGAGCCTCTGGCTGGTGGCGGAGCCGGGGCGATGGCGATTACGCAATGACAGAGACAAAGCCAAAACAACAGAGAGACGCTGTAACGGATAGGCAGCGAGAGAGAGAGAGAGAGAGGGAGAGAGAGGAGAGGAGGAGGCCTGGGAGGGAAGGAGGGATGGGACACGGATAGGAGGGGAGATAAGGAGATTAGAAACGAGGAGGTGACATGCGAGTATACGATTGATGCGATAAAAGGTAGGGAAAACGAGGGCAGGTGGATGAAAGACAAATGGAGAGAAGTGGAGGAGAAAAAGAAACAAGAGATGAGGAAGAAGAAAATGATGAAAGAGGAGAAGAAAAGGAAACGAGAGAGAAAATAGAAATGTAGAAGAAAGAGAGGTGGAGAAAGGACAAAATAAGACTTCTTTTATTCTTTTATCTCTCTCATGTTATACTTATATATATATATATATATATATATATAGTATAACATGATATATATATACACACACAAACAAAAGGTTCAGAGTTGAACTTTACTTATTTCTCTTCCCGCCTGAGGCACATGTGTGTATTCTCAAGGTCTCACACAAATGTTCAATGCATTTCCTTCCTCAATAAAACATTTGCAAAGCTGCTTTTTAAAAACGTTTTTTGCATCCATATTATCTTGCTAACAGATTTCTTCTTTAATGCCTTCATGGTGCATTTCTTTGCATGTTACCGCCGCCAACTATCGATCGGTAAAATGCCGTGAAACCAACAGGGACCCGCTGGTAAAAAGATTGTTCAGTAAAGCTACTAAAGTTACTAAAGTTACTAAAGCTACTAAAGTTACTAAAGTTACTAAAGCTACTAAAGTTAATAAAGCTACTAAAGTTACTAAAGCTACTAAAGCTACTAAAGTTACTAAAGCTATTAAAGTTACTAAAGCTACTAAAGCTACTAAAGCTACTAAAGCTACTAAAGCTACTAAAGTTACTAAAGCTACTAAAGCTACTAAAGCTACTAAAGTTACTAAAGTTACTAAAGCTACTAAAGCTAGAATGTGTGTCTATGTGTGTCCACTTCATATTGACTAAAATGTGCTTCACACTCACACCTGAGGCAGAGAAAAGAAGAGGGGGATGTAAGATTACATATGAGAGGAAAAGAGAAGCAGGAGAGAGAGAGAAATAAAAGGATGGGCAGAAAGAGAAAGAGGGAGACAAGGAAAGAAACAGGAGGAGGTGACAGAGAGAAGAAAGTGAGAAAAATGGAGAAGGAGAGAAAGAACGTGCGGGGCAACAAAAATAAAGGTGGTGAGAGTGTGATGAAAGAGAGATAAGGGGGAGAAGTGAGAGGCAAGATGGATGAGACAGAGAGGGAAGGAGAGAGGGGAGGAGAGAGGGAGGGAGGACAGCCATTGTCACCCCACCTGTCTGTGATGGCAGGATTTCCGGCGCTGGCGGTGTTGTTTTCTCTCCTTTATGTGGGTTTTCCAGCCCCCAGGATACGGGGGAAGCATCGGGATATCTTCACACACTTCCTGTACAGCACAAAGCCGCCCCAACGCTGCTCTGCAGATCACCAGATAATCCCAACACTCGCTGTGTGTGTGTGTGTGTGTGTGTGTTTAAGAGAGAGACCCAGAAACACGAGAGCAGAGCGACGCTTCGTTTCACACCTGATGCCACGTTCAACGTCTCACGTCCAGAATCATTTCAAATCAAAGCTCCTTCATGGAACACAGGTGTGCACAGTGCTGAACTCGGTGGACGGACCGCGGATGTGTTAGGAGAAGTGGTTACAGTGTGGAAAAGTCAGCTTTGCAAGAAGAACAAAATACTACCTTGTTGAAAAACTACGGATATTGTTCAGGTGTGTTTAACAACTGCAATAATACAAAAGCCTTAAAGGAGAGACTAAAGACGTATACTTAGGTCTGGACCAGTCACCGCACATTGTGCTGGAAGGGTACCCACTCTGAAATAGAAGCTAAAAAAAAAAAGTCCCTCAAAACAGCGTTCTCAGAACCAAAACCGTTCAGAGTTCTCGGACACAATACAAAGGGGGGGGGGGGGGTTCTTAGAACTATGTTCTTAGAATCTGTTGTCGTGCTGTGTTCAGAGCTTATTTCTGAGCCTGCAAGAGGCCCCCAGAAAATATCAGGTTTTGTGGGTTTAAATAAAAGTAAGAAAGAAAGAAGAAACCATCAGGGAAAGAGCCCTGTGCTCATGCTGAGTACATATGTACCGTGTGTTCAGTGAAAGCATGTGCTCTTTATATACATGTACTGACACATCACAACTGCACCACACGGTGAGCCGGCAGACATGCTCTGCTCCAAAAACTGCCTTCTCTAGTGACTTATTGACCAACCTCCCCCCCATAGGTTCAACTGCTGTTTTACAATTTCCACATTACTCCTCTGTGGAGTCTGATCATGTGACCTCATACACAGTGACCGGTCCCTCCGACACAACGCCCTCTTGCCTTGACATGAGGCCGGACACTAGTTTGTTTCAAACTAACACGGTTTGTTACGTCGTTTAAGTTACAGATGTACCTTTAAAGTTGACTTGTGGTGTCACGCGGGACACGAACAGATGGTCCACCTAGACCTTCGTAGACCTTCGCGGATTATACTGCTGACACGTATTTGTGATACGTAAAAACAAAAGTCATCGGGAGAAAGTACGCTATGTTAACAATGCAGTTTAGTTGAAGAGGAACGTAGTTTTTAGGAGGCGTACCCTGGCCTTCAGTTCCTCTCCTTACTGGGTAATCCTAAATAGTAGACCCTCGCTCCACTTTCCAAACAATTACACGGCCAATTTTCTTTCGTAAAGGGAGGGGGATGCAATACTAAGCCGGAGGTCCGACTACAGGGAATCGAACCCCGGGGAACAACCACGCTTCTTTTAAATTAGGTTTTCTCCAGACTTCCAGGAGCTCGATAAAGCACTACTTTAAATCCCAGTATGAAGCAGGACCCAGTGCTGCAATCCAGCTTTCCACGAGGAGTTGCGCTGATGTAAAGCGCTTTATTGAGAAAGTTATTGAGTGTTACAGCAACCGTTTCTCCATTTCAACCACCCGGAGACTCAGAACGATTACAACACTCTAATTCGATTAAGTTTCAATGCAAGCAGACAGGAATGTGAGGGCGAGGAGCCTCAACACTCCCCTTTCTTCTTGATGCAGACGTGTACGACAACACCCACGTCTACTGCCAGGAAGCCTGCCCCGGGGGGCCTCTTCAGCTACCAGGAGAACATCGTCTCACTCAACCTATAGAGGGTTTTTACTCAAAAACCCACCGACGTCTAAGTTGACGGATGCGTTTTGTGGGGCTGAATAACGACACTTGTTGGCCGCACAAAGGCAGCCGGTAGCTTTTGTTGCCGAAGATGACAAGCAGAATCGCCTTACTCTGTGGTGAACAATGGAGGGCTGCGTTGATTTGGTGTCGTGTGTCCACATTATCTCTGGCTGTGCTTTTTATTTTAGGTCTCTGTGATGAGGAGGCGCTCTTGCCTTCACACAAGATTTGATTTCTTGTGAAGCCACCAAAGCAACAAAGAAGCTGAAATGCGCCCTCTTTTTTTCTGCTGGAAGTCGGGGCGGGGGGGGGGGATGAACACAAACAAAGCGCTCAGGATCATAGAGTTACAGCTGTTTCTAGAGTGCAAGGCCTTAAGAGGCTTAGAGGGGAAAATCCAACTTGAAACACGCGTCACCTACATCTCTCCTGTGATCTACAGGCATAATGATGATCTTCCTGCCTGTGATCTGGGAATCTTCGGGAAAGAAACAACTCGTTCAATGAGCAGGACTGTCTGCGGTGATGTCATTCAGACACAAATCCTGCAGCTGCTCCACTGAAGACACAAACACACTGATTGTACGTCGTCGTCCTACACACCTTCTTGTCTTAACTCCACTATGTCCAGTGAAACATTTGTTTCAGGTTGAAGGTGCTAAATTAGGAATTCTGAGCATTTTAATATATCATTAAAGAACCGTCTGTGTGAAGATATAGCAGAGTAATGTACCCGAGCAGAGAATGAAGTGTCTCTTCCTCTGTGTGTGTTGTTATCAGAGTTCCTCTGATAAGTGCGCTCACACAACACACTCTCACCGCAGTTTGTGAAATAGTCACGAAATGCACTCTATTAGTTTTGTGTACATCGACACAAATTGTCCGGGTTTCTTGTCATGTCCCTCGGGGCGATTTTACGTTAAAAGCGAAAGTTAGGTTGAGGCAACAAAACAACTTAAGTTAGGTTCAGGAAAAAAAATCAGTGTTAGTTAGGTTGAGGCAACAAAACCACAACAATTAAGTTTAGACAACCACAAATAGTTAGGTTTAGGTTATTATGTATATAATAGCATAGTTTTGTAATGTTATTTGTCTTTTTACTGTCATGTTATTAATTTTCTTTTCTTTTATTGTTATTGTTTTAACTGTTTACCATGTAAAGTGCCTCTGAGTACCTTTTAAAGCCCTCTACAAAATAAATGTATTATTATTATTATTATTATTATTTATTATTGCAGTAGTAGTAGTAGTAGTAGTAGTAGTAGTAGTAGTATATAACTCTCTGTGGGTTTGTCATGTAATAATTTGTTCTAACTGTTAATAAAAGCATTCATTAGCATGACTTTAAAAGACATTTTATTTTATAAAAGCACATCAGTTACTGTCTTTACTTTTCATGTGTTGTAACTCTAATTGATTCCAGTGAACACAGCTGTCATTCCTGCAGCCCAAAAAAAAAAATCAAGCATGCAGGAATGTGTCGTCCCCACTAAGGACAACAGTCACTGTAACACACACACACACACACACACACACACACACACACACACACACACACACACACACACACACACACGGGAAAAGACCCATGTCCACCCCTGGTCTGGAGGAGGGATGAAGATCGACCCCCAATGTATGTTTGACCTGCGTCACTGTGTTGGACTGAACAAGTGTGTCTTCTTCTCTCACACACAAACACTCATTTTCACTCTCACGCATATATTCACATCTCTATTTCTGCTCCCTCTCATATACACACACACACACACACACACACACACACACACACACACACACACACACACACACACACACCACACACACACACACACACACACACACACACACACACATACACACAAACACACATTTTATCGTTCCTCAGCCCCAAACCTAAACTTGCTTCTACTCTTTAACCCCAAAAAGTCCAACCTGAACCTTGAAACCAAATATTAACCCTCAAAAAGCTGTTTGATGAAGTCCGGAATGCCCTCACTGTCAAGGTCTAATTCTCAAATTGATCCTCGCAAACATGCAAGAACACACACACACACGCACACACACACACGCACACACACACACACACACACACACACACACACACACACACACACAGACCAACTGCAGAGCTGGCTGCAACAAGCTACCAGCAACACCCCAGGAGAAAATCAATAACATCTACTGTGCCCCAACACACACACACACACACACACACACACACACACACACACACACACACACACACACACACACACACACACACACACACACACAGACCCCCCTCCCTGTGACCAAAGAACAGGTGATCAGCTGCAAATGGGTGAAGTGAGGGAGGGAGGGGGAGGGGAGGGAGACAGGCCATTCATCAACCCAGGGTCTGCCACCATCTCCCCCTACCACACACACACACACACACACACACACACACTGCAGCAGACATCTCCATTTAAGAGCACTTGAACGGCAGCTAAACAAACTGGGGGCCCTCAGGTCGGCCACTCGGGGGCCACACAACTGGGTTTGAAGCCTGGCCGGCGTGCAGCCCGCCTTCCTATTGGGGCGAAGTTCAAAGGAGACGCACACACATCTTCAATCACAGGTGACGCACAGCAGGGGGGGGGGGGGGGGGGGGGATCAAACAGGACCGGTGTGCTGCTGAGTCACCAGGCGATCACTGACACAGACAGTTGTGGACATTAAACCCACATTGTTTAATGCTAATTAAAAAAAAAAGCTGTGGTGTGAAAGTTTGTCCACAGAGTCTGATGCAATGTTGGATCACAAGCAGGAAACACTGGGTGCACCACATACACACCAAAGCGACCCCCGCATGATCATCATTGCAGTTTATCTTGTGGTCTCATTCCAAAATATATTTCCTGCTTCATGCAGTTAGTGGGCGGCAGACAATGTGGTGAAAGGTTTTAATGGGTTTAATCTGTGCACACTAGAGTAAGACCTGTCTGACGACTCCGTCAGTCCTGACGGGACAAGAAGGGTTTACACAAGACGACGCAGAATCTATTGAGATCGATGTGGCTGCAGTCCAGCTCACATCGCAATTAGCCTGACTAATTGGTCATCTTTGGTCTGAGTAAACTAAGATGACTTTAGTCGATTAGTACATTTACAGCACATCTGTTGCTTCTGCCGTACAGTATGAAATAAATGAACAAAGCAGAATATTCATCAGGAAACAACAGAAAGACGATGTAACAACAGATATGTCGTCGCTCTTTGCCGTCTCCCATCAGTCCTCCAGCGTTTTCTCCCCACTTCACACTTTGTAAATCAGCTGAGAGCAACAAGAGATGAACCGAGACGTGAGGCGGGCTGTCTGCCCGCCGACGTCTCGGTCAAAGGGTCGACGACCTCTGACCTCCATGTGAGGCCGCACTAACAGCAGGTGCTGCCCACTCGTCATGTTCAGCTCTCTGACAAAGTGTGGAGACACAACCCCTGAAACTCTCTCATGACAATCCGCAAAAAATCATTAAGAAAATAAAATTGTTCATTTCTTTTTTAAATCAGAGCTTCTGTATGATTTAAATGATGTGCTTTTCCACCTGGGGGCGCTACAGACAGCTTCTTAAAGGAGCTCCCAGCCTGGTGAACTTCAACCACGGTGAGCTCTTTAATTACCGGGGGAAATCTATACCGGGGGGCAAAGCTGTGTCCAGGCTCAATCTTTTAAGTGCACGCTGGAGTAGCAGCAGGCTTAATGTCTGTTTACGCTTGTTCACAAGAGGTTATGATTACCGACGACGGTGGCGTCACGGAGGGAAGCTCCGTCAGCAGGTGCAGACGGAGAGAGGGTGACCAAAAACACAAGTCTGGGAGCTTTAACGAGCATCCGAACGTCCAGCTCCATCATGAGAGTCCAGCTGCCCGGCTGCTGATGGCGGTCATATTTGATGATGGTTTCACTGCCCCGTTTAAACGAATCCTTCTGCAGGACTTTGTTTTCGACGCTCACAGCAGAGGCAGCTTATTAAAGCGTTTAATCATAGCAGGAGCACTCTCAAATTTATGGATGCACCTTTAAATGACTGTTGTTGGTATTATGACTGTTCACTGTGATGGATGGATTACTGAACGGGTCCACCGGGCGCAGGCCCAACGTGTCAGGGCCCCGCCCCCCCCTGCCTTCACCTACAAAATGTCACTCAAAGAGTCATGTAGCAACCAGGAAGAGCACTGTAAATAGACCAAAACAACATCAAATAGACCACAGAGTGGCTCTCAACAACTATGAAAAGGGGCAAAACAACCACAAAGAGACACAAAACAACTACAAAGAGACAAAACAACTGAAAAAAGAGACTCAACATGACTACATACGAACACAAAACAACTACAAAGAGACACTAAATTACCACAAAGAGACACAAAACAACTACACAGACACAAAACAACTAAACCGAGGTGCAAAAAAAGAAAGAAAATGTGGGAATCTTTAGTTGATTGAGCGTTTTATTTGCAACACGTGTAACCTGAGAAGGTGGTTGCAGGCAGAACAGGAGGCTGAAACACACCGCTGAATGCTGGCTGTGCAGGCAGGCACAAGCAGTGCCAGTCGGTAAGCCCAAACTGCCCGGGGGCCACTTCAGCTGTGCGACACACCTCTGTAGCCCGTTGTTTATGAAGCCAGGGCCTAAAGCCTGGATTTACCCAACATATCAGGAACAGCGCCGCACTGTTCAGGGAAGAAATCTACCCAGACTGGCAACCCGTAAATTAGCCAGAGCAGCTCATGTTTGAGTCTCCCATGAAACACAGTCGTGTATGCCGACACCGAACCACAAACTAAAGGGGTCCGGGGTCAGAATGTGTTCACACAGCTTGATGGAAACTGAAGAAAGAAAACTTAAAATCCGTTTTTTACTTAACATTTCTACTTTTCTTTGTTTCTTTGTTTATTCCCTATTCCCATCCTTCTTTCTCTCCTAAATGCTTATCTTTCATCATTTCGTATTTTTAGAAGCGGCTCTTCTTAGTGTTTTAACTTTCTACAACTTTACTGCAAATAGTTGATATCTTCTCTTCACATTTCGCTATGCGTGACATTTTCCTGCTATTTCAGCTGAAGGCCTCAGTGTCTCCAGTTACTCCCCTATGTGTTGTGTTGCACTGTAACACATTAGTGTGTGTGTGTGTGTGTGTGTGTGTGTGTGTGTGTGTGTGTGTGTGTGTGTGTGCGAGGACTGATGAAAAATGAAGACTTGATGTCACCAAAGCATCCGTGTAAACACCAAACATGATTTAAGGAGGTGTAACTGAGCCCCTCCTCTGCTTCTTCCTGCCTCCGTAAAGCTACATGACGACCCACATGACAGTGACCGAAACTTGTCAACATCTATTTGAAGGATTGTCATGGAATTTGGTCCCCATTAAACATTATACCTGCAAAGCATCAGCATGTTAAGGCCAGGAGGCAACCTCCGGCTCTGAAAAGTGAAGCCGATGCGTCATGTGTTAAAGCTGCATTCTCTCTAGTGTCCACCAGGGGGCGACTCCTCTGGTTGTATAGAAGTCTATGAGAAAATGACTCTACTTCTCTCTTGATTTATTACCTCAGTAAACATTGTAAACATGAGTTTATGGTCTCAATCTCTAGTTTCAAGTCTTCTTCAATACAGCATGATGTTTATTTAGTACATTATGGTCCATTTAGAGTCAAACAGACAATAAAGCAGGGTATCCTTTAGGGGCGGGGCTTACAGTGATTGACAGGTCTCTACCAGAGACGTATACAGCGTTTTTACGTCACTCCTCCTCAGTCCAAATATGGTCACTTCCTGTTCACTGGTTGCAAAAATCCACGATGGCAAACTCGAGGCTTCAAAACCTCAAAAAGTTTTGGCCAAAAAAGTTGCACTTGAACACAACGCATGACCGCATTCAACAACCAACTAGCACGAACACTTGCATAAGAGAAAATAACTCTCCGTACCAGCAGGTGGTATAGACTTTGAGTCAACACATTTTGTTACTCAATCTCACTTTCTGGCTGAATAAAAAAAAAGAACAAGAAAAGAGAACGACATGAACGAGAACATAAATAGAGGAAGCAGAGAAGTACAGCAGGGAAAGAGAAAAGGAGGAAAGCATCTGTCAAGTATGAACGTTTCAAACTAATCCTCCGTCACAGTCAAACGATATCAGCGATTCAAACTCTCAACACTTCGATATGAAGAGCAAATAAAACCCATGAGATCAGCTTAATCCCGTCTCTAATGTTCACTGTGTAAATGTTTCCACTTTCGGCGGACGCAGGGAATTTCTCTCCGGTGATCATAAAAACACGCGGCTCGCGCCAGAAACCCTCTGCTATTAATCACGCGGGCTTTAACAGAGCGGCGGCGCAGAGAGGCCTTCATGTGGGTGGGATGGAAATAGGTTTTTTTCTCCTCCAATAATTAGCTTATCAGACCATTTACACGGCTACGAATCATTAGCACCAGTTTAATGAGGTGGCTAAAAATAGAGGAAGCACATAAAGGATCAGAGGAACCTGCTGGAACCAGAGCTGCACACTCCGAGTGTGTGTGCGTGAGCATAAATCCACAACATCACTCTCCATGTGTGGCTGCGCATTCTTGCATGAGTGTATCTTCAAGTGTGAGTGTGTGTGTGTGTGTGTGTGCAGGTGTGTGTTTACATACTTCCAGTGTTTTCCTGAGTGTTTAAGTTTCCCTATTTCAATTTATATGGCAAATACGCGACTCCATCATGCATTTCTGATATTTGTTTGTTGTTTGGTTTCATATTTGTACGCAATAAATGGGATTACGACGACATTTGCTTGCAGGATATGAACATTAAAACAGTGGTTACTGCTGCAACATTTGAACTCTGAATCTTGAAATGCTTCAAATCTCTCAGTTAGAAATCTGTCTGCTAATGTCTCGGTGTGGATGCACCATGCTGACACAAACACACACACAAACACAAACACACACACACGGCACAAGGACAGCAGGAATTTACAAACTGTGCAAAGTGAGACATCGAGACACCTGAAACCAGAACTTATTTGCCAACATCATGTGATTATTGTGCAGAGCGCTTACAGTCTGGCTGCTCTCGCCTTCAGCGAAGTGACGTGAGCAACTGTTTGGGCTGAGGGGGTCAAGTAGGTGTGTGTGTGTGTGTGTGTGTGTGTGTGTGTGTGTGTGTGTGTGTAGAGTAAGTTACAGTCTAGGGCAGCTGGAGCAACACCCACGCAAAAAAACAACCACCAAGCACTCGCAGACATACAGTATAAAAACACACACACAACCAAGATGTAGGGCTATCAATACCAAGACTATTGGATTAGCAAAGAGCTCATTCAAACCTTAATAAACATGCAACTCATACGTAAGAGGGCGTTTCAATATTTAGGCTTCAGCAGAACCTGGAGAAGTTTCCCCCGCAGGGATACAAACAGTCACATGTGACAGTGTGCCGCTCTGGTCACGTGACTCCTTTTGCATCCTCAAAACATTCATCAAACTTCCTCTGCACTTCAAACTCTGTATGTGTGTGTGTGTGCTCAACCGGACCTTTGTGATGTCAAAAATGTACCATATTTTTGTTCTTTAAATCACTCAACCACATGTGATTTTTTCATTTTGTTTATCGTATTCTGATTCCATTTGAATAAAATCAAGTAGTGTTAGAGGCTCCACCTCCACATTCCTGCAGGTAAATCTGTAGATCGTCAGATTATTTCTTCATATAATCTGAGAAGTTACACCAGTTTTGCTCTCGCGTCGGTTTGTTGATGTACTTTTTTACCGTTTTATTGCTCTTTTCAACCTGGGCACGTAATCCGGCTATCGCAGCCTCGATGAGCTAATTTCTCAAAATTTTCATCTTGGAATAATTGTGGTAATTTGCAACACATGCATCGAAACAGGTGTGTGTTTCCTGGTGGAAGAGAAGGTGGCGATGCCGCGTGTTAAGTGTTGGTGACGTCTGTGGGTGAGCTGTTAGCTGGGAGAGGCCGGGATGGGAAGTCTGGGAAAGTCTTAATGACAGACTAGTAGCGAGACGAGACACAGAGCCATAACCATGAATCACATGGTAATTAATGAGCAGGTTCCCATGGTCGGGGCTTGTTTGATGGTAAAACAAAAAGCTATCTGGACCACGCAAGCGTTATTTACACACGCATTAGACAGATTAAGTTAGCGGGGAGGCGGGGGAGGGGAGGGGTTGGTGAGACGACGGGAAGGTTAAAGAGAGCAGCTTATGTGGTGTTTGCGATAAGAGGAGGTTAGTAACAGCAGGTAAAGTGGAGACGAGGCGGACCGGAGGCTAATGAGGGAGTGGAGGACCAGCTGGCTGCCTGGCTGCAGAGTGGAGGGGAGGGCCAGAGGTCCTGCTAATGATAGCCTCGGCCTTCTCCGAAGTACACCGGGGGTCACACAGAGGGGCAATAAAGCCCAGCCTTGCCCCCCACATGAAGACGTTTTAAAACTCTCATGAGAAGTCATGCGGTCGCTGCGAGCCGGGAACTCGCAGTCATCTCTCGCTCGTCTTTCTCACCTTCACAACAATGAGTCATGTTGTCAGTTTCTCACTGGGAGGAACAAAAATAATAAGAGAGAAAACGAGGTGATAAATACAACGAGAGCAGAAGTGCAGGATTATGGGATACAATCAGTGTCGCAATAGAAAAACAATCATGGTTATAAATGTTTAACGACACGTCTTCTAAAAGGCCTAAAGGACCATTCGGAAGCTTTGCAAAAACAAATCTCCGAGACTCTACACCACTGAATCATCAAGAATTGAGACATTACTTAATGTGTCCCATACTTGAGAAATATTACTATCCTTTACTTTAAAGTTACACACTTTTAACTGGTTATGAAACAGTCTCAATTTAATACGGATGCCTCTAAATGAACTTCATAAATAAACCGGACCGTCACCTCGGACGCACTTCCACTTCTGTCCACAGGGACCGCCAAATCAACACAAAATGAAATTCCTCTTAGTAGCTTTAAGTATAATACCACAATATAAAAATATTAAATTAGGCTTTAAAATAAAGCATATTGGCAATAAATCCAACGCAGACAAAATACTGTAAATGGGCAAATAAACAAGAGAGCATTATACCTGTTAAATAAATGTATTACAGCAAAAAGTACGAGAAGTAACAAGAAGTCATTGGTAAGGTTATATATATATATAAATATCTGTTCTAGTGATCCAATCAAAGTCATTTTAAGTCTTGGTGCAGGGTTATATAATGCATAATAAATGAAATACTGTAAATCAACTCCCGCACTTAAAAACATGTTTGTAGATAATTATACCGACAGCATTTACTTGCAGTGGTTACCCACAGACGTGAAACTCTCCTCTGTTTTACTCACCACACTGTGTACAAACACATGCACCGCCTTTCACAATAAAAGACACCACACAGAAGACATGAAGACAATTATCTCAAAGACACAGACCAATTAAAGGGGCCGGTACGATTTAAAGGGACAGGACGTGTATGCTGCAGTGACAGCGAGCGAGCGGTCTGTCAGCCACGAAGAGGGCGTGGCCAGCTGGGCGTGAACAGGAAGTCCTGGAAGGCGTGAGAACAGGAACATGAAAGGCTGGTGGGGGGGGGGGGGGGGTGGTTAAGATTCATGGAGGACAAAACACACACACACACACACACACCGGTGGGACGTTCTCACGCTTGAGCAACAATGCTAATCATACTGCTGCTAGCTGTAGCTGTTAAAGTGAGTGATGACGCTGCTCTGTGTTGTGGAAAGACGCTTCACACCCACACAGGCTTTTCCATAATAGATGCATGCAGCTCTACTGGAGTTCACACTGAATACACCAACACACACACTCACACACACCATTACATGCACAGTCATATGCTGGCGTGCACACACACACACACACACACACACACACACACACACACACACACACACACACACACACACACACACACACACACACACACACACAATAACTATAATTATTATTATAACAATGCTTATTATAGTAATAATAATGATAATAAAATAATATGAATAATAATAAACATAATAATATAATGACAATAATACTGATGATAATAATAATAATACATCTGATGCATTAGTCACACTCATGCACAAACTGGAGATGCTGGTGTGCAAACACACTAAACCAGAGGTATAGAACATTTATGAGTTCATTATTTTAGTTTGGTGTGTTTTCCCGGCCAATCACATTCAACCTGTTGTGCATGTTTTCAGCACTTTTACAGGTATCTGATGGCTGGAAATGTTTAATTGAACTAAGATTTGAACTTGGCTTTGGTGTCAGTTCCTTAAAATCTGAGAACAAAATCAACAAACTTCTTAAATCTGAAGTTTTCCACCAATTGTTGGACCAAAAATATCTCTTAAAGCAAATACACATTCAAGAATAATTATTTTCAAGCCTCAATTTCTGCTTTCAATGCTTATTAGCCCGGTAGAACAGATAACTAAATCTACACTTTAATGCAATGTGATGCTTATTAGACCAGTAGAATAGATATATATAGATAGATAGATCTAAATCCATGCAGAGAACACTTTAATACAATGCTTATTCGACCAAAACGTCTACAGAGCAAAGAAAAGGCAACAGCAACTGAACTTTCCCACGTATACGGCCCACAGCTGAGAGCGAGCTCCAAGAGAGAGAGAGAGCTTCAACACTTGATGATATCGGAGAGGATTGGTGGGTGGAATGTTCCTTTAAGAGAAGTTTCCACCCACGGCGGCGCTCTTGTCACATCCCACAGACTCACGCCGCTTCTCTCCGGGCCGCACAATCAGCTGAGAGCCCGGACACTTCACACACCGACGAGAGGGAGCTATTTTCAGCCGGCGTCAGAGGGGAGCTCTCTGGAAAATGTGTACAGTGTGTGTGTGTGTGTGTGTGTGTGTGTGTGTGTGTGTGAGAGAGAGAGAGGGGCAGCATAGTCTGGAGGAAGTGTGTGTACAAAACATGCACGAATGTTACATGCATGGATGTCTTTTATGTACGCTGCCTACATGCTTGCATTAATGTGACTTGTGTGTTTGCAGGTTTTTAACAAACACCGTAAAAACACTTGTCTTTACTCAGAGGGTTCATTACAGCAACTTCTTTACATTCGTGCATTAAAAACCCCTTTTGTTGCTGTAAAGAACTCAGTCAGTCATACAGCAGGAGAAACAACAGGGATCTACAACACCGGCGTGACACACATATTTATCCGGTTATGCCACTGATTAAAACATAAAAGGTTGTTTTCGGTTTGTTGCTTTGTTTGTCTGTTTGTCGGCAGGATTATGGAAAAAACACTGGCCTGATTTTCTATGAGCTGAGGCCGAGTAAGGACTCGTTGAACGTGCCGGATGAATACATTATTTTTCTTGGCGGAGGTCTGCGCTCTCCGAGTGCACTTCTAGATACAGATGAGATTATTGGTCAATCGTGATCTCCCTGCCTCATAAACCGCCGATGACATCTTTCGATGAAACATGTGCCGACATGATATAGTTCACAAAATACTGAGAAATCTTCACTCACGGTGAACCTGAGGGGTTTACTATGAAGCAAGTTCACCAGAGTCAGGCTTTGGCCTGAGTCAGCTGGCTCCACCAATCCCCAAAACAAAAGTCAGAGAGAGCGTGTTATCATGTTAATATTACTTGAACACCTCTACCTCCTATCACCTACTGTACTGAATGCATCTATAGTTTAACTTATTCCATCAGCTGGGAATCTGCATCGTTCATAGAGAATATCGTCAGGAAAAACCAACGGATCACTTCGGTCTGCAAACACTCTCCAGATCGTCTTTTGAACTTTGATTGACGAACTGAATGCACTGCTGTCGTTCCATCGTGTGTTGTATTCTTGTGACTAATTGCTGCTCCATCATCATAGTAGATCAGACTGTTGAAATGATTTGTGTGGTTATTTTTATTTTTATGAGAGTTTTATGATCTTTGGATCCTCAAAAAAAAAGGAATACAAAAAGAAATGCTTGTGATACGGAGTCTGCACAATCAGGATGAATAGCTGACCTGAAGTGCTAACACGCTCACCGTAGCAGCTAACCAGCTACTCTGCGAAAAAGGCCAGCTGAGCGCTCCGAGGCCAAACCGCCCGAGAGCAATGAACCGCTAGCCAAGAGAAAACAGAGACGGTTACCGTGACGCTGCCAAACGCACTACGAGTGCATTTACCTGATGATCTAGTTGCTAGGTTGTGTTTCCACGTGTGTCGGCGTTGTTTACCGTGTGACCTGAGGTGCATGCACGTGTGCGTTTGTGCACTAGTTTGCATCGGGTTCTGCACCGTCTGCAGTCAAACAAGCATCGAATCCTCCTCTTCAAGCGCTCAGCCAGGCGAAGGAACAAACATACACAAACAGCTGGTCCCACATGTCCTAATAAGAGAGTGGCTGACTGGCAGAACGTCCTTTCCACCCCGCCGCAGATTGGATTTCACTCCTTCAAGGCTCCTGACTTCTTCCTGGCACGGCCTCTTCGTCTGATTAGTCCGTCTACTACAGCAACTGCTGCTACAAACCCTCTTAATATTTAAAGGTATACTCCACTGAAAACATTTCCTTTGAGTCTCAAATACCCACCACCTGTAGGTGTAAGTAGCCTCGTTTTCGGTTTGTTCATTATTGGAGGACAGCAGCTGTGGTCAGCTTGGATTCCTAATAGTTGCAACAGATTCCAATACAACAACAAAAATATCCATAGATGGCTTCTGAAACAATCAACCCTCAGCCAGGTGATGTTCAGAATGTTTTAAACAGGCAGCAACCTCCCGTTCTGAAAAGTGAAGCCAATGATTCATGTCTTAAAGCTGCATTCTCTCTAATGTCCACCAGGGGGCGACTCCTCTGGTTGTATAGAAGTCTATGAGAAAATGACTCTACTTCTCTCTTGATTTATTACCTCAGTAAACATTGTAAACATGAGTTTATGGTCTCAATCTCTAGTTTCAAGTCTTCTTCAATACAGCGTGATGTTCATTTAGTAAATTATGGTCCATTTAGAGTCAAACAGACCATAAAGCAGGGTATGCTTTAGGGGCGGGGCTACACAGTGATTGACAGGTCTCTACCAGAGAGGTATACAGCGTCTCTACGTCACTCCTCCACAGTCCAGATATGGTCACTTCAATGTTCACTGGTTGCAAAAAGCCAACATGGCGACGGCCGTAATCCAAGATGGCGACGGCCAAATCGCCAAACCCGAGGCTCCAAAACGTCAGTGTACAAACAATGGGTGATGTCATGATGACTACATCCACTTCTTATATACAGTCTGTGGTTCTAAACTATAGTAAAATAGACTTCTGGTGATGCTTAAGAGCTTTGAAGAGACAACCAGTGTTGAAACAATTAGAACCACTAACTGCTTATTTCACTCTGTGTCATAATAACACACAATTACATCACGTAAGATGACAAACACCAACCAAAACAAACTGAATGTCTCATAGTTCAGAAAAGGTTTGACTCACTTTTCAGAGTGACGGGTACAAAGAAAGCATGAAGATAAATATCACACATAACCACTGACTTCATAAGAATAACATCATTCTTCTGATATTCTTCTATATTGTTGTGTTAACTGAAACACAGAGAGCAGGCATCGGTGAGGATTATTCATGTTTTAGCTCCGGGAGGCCGGGAAGACACAGAGATCAAATATTCTTTCGTGTTTCAGATTTACTTTCAGCTGTGAAATTGATCTCTATTGTATTACAATTGGCACTGAAACAATTTGAAAGGCATTGATTTAATTTGCCCGTAAACTATTTTGATTTAGTTCTGCACAAGCAGCCCCTTATAACATGGAGACGTGAGCAGAAGACAGAGTGTAACTGAAGGAACAGTCGTAACAAAACCGGGGAGGACACCTGTCGGCTCGTGTGGTGTGTGCCGGGTTGTAAGGATCTGATGTTATTTATGTCATGTACTGTAAATCTGTCCGTCCCTGCTTTTAAATCTATTTTTAACCGGCCATGTTGTTATGCCAAAGACAGAGTACCACATGTCAGTGTAATGGACAATAAAGTTGTCAGATTTGCAAGATGGATGATTGCAATGTTGGAGAAGATTGATATGTGAGGGATAGGAAATGTGATCCGGACAACCAGGTTGACTGTAAACATGTGTGATGGTTTGAAGAGTAGAAAAAGGTTGTTAAAATACTCCATTTTCTAGCCATTTGGCAGTCCAGAATTTGTCCCTGACACCGTTGGTTTCAGACCACGTTCGCTCCTACTTTACTTTACTAGCTGGTGACAGGTGATTAGCCTAGCTTAGCATAAAGTCTAGAAGCAGGTGGAAACAGCTAGCCTGGCTCTGTCCAAAGTTCACTCACCAGCACCTTAAAAAGCTTATTAATGCATCTTGTTTGTTTAATCTGTAGAAGAACAAATACAATTAAAATGAGTATTTGCGGTTTTAGAAAGAGTGACCTGCTAGAGCCTTGAGTCGAGACACTGCACAGCATGCTAATCAGAAAATAGATCCACACAATGTTGTTCTCTTAGCCCCCCGTTTGCATGAGGAAACCAAAAAAACAAAGTAAACTTGCATTGGAAGTTTATTTTGAAAAGCAACGGTATGCATCTAACGAGCAGAGCGAACACGGACGTTTATTTTGAAAAGGGGGCAGAAACTGACACATCCTCAACTGAGAACAAGCCACCTGGTCAACTGTTTCTATTTGATGAGTTTGGAGAGAGAACTTGTTTGAAAACTCAAGTTTCACAACTCATATTGTATAAAAAATAATAGTTATGGTTTCAGCTAATCTTTCATCTCAGTCATTTTGCTTCTGATTTCTATGAATCCTAAATGATTCTTGGAAATACCTCAGATAACACAAACAATTCTTATTTTTACTCCGGCTGATAATATTGCTTATGGCAAGGTGCTGATGAGATTGTTTAGCAAAAACAAAATAGAATAAATCTCACCATAAGATTGATCACTAGGTCTTTGGCTTGTGGCCTAACTTTGCACCCAAAAGAAAGACAGACGCCTGACAAACGGCACTGAAAACATCTTTGTCATAAGCAATTAACACCTCAACGTCTGCACTACATGCGGATGAGCTCGTGGAATTCCTGATATTGCACATGGTGGAGGTTGAACTTCCTGATTTAGCAAAGCAAACTTTGAAGTTCAAAATGCAGAACAAACCTTCTGCCAAATTCCACCAACCGCCTCATTTGAATCCTGACTGAAGTCGTGCTTTTAAGAAGTTCAGTTGCGCGACGTAAACGCAATTAGCCCAACAAATTTCAATTACCGAGAGTTTAAATGGTCTGAAATTACAATCATGAAGGATCCTCGTGACTCTGAAAAGGATTGAGTCAAAGAGCTTTGTCTGAAAAGGACAGGAAACATCCAGCTAATTTTAACCCCGTGTTTCATTGATCCCCAGAGTGACTTGTCTTTACTTCACCCGCCACCGACTCTTGCTCAGCAGCAGTTCAACAGGGCAGGAACACATTGTCCCCACTACCGTGCCGCTACCTACCACCCGGGTCTGGAGGACAGTGGATGTGTGTCACCCCTCTGGAGGGTGATTTGGGGGAGGGGGGAGGGGGGGGGGGGGGGGTTGCTGATGTGCTGTTGACAGTGTGTTCGGGACGGAGGCAGCTGGGAATGCAGAGCCAGCGCTCCTCTGTGTCTCGCTAATCAGGCCTGTCCCGTTGTTAGCCGCTTTACAACCACTTCTTTTCTCTCACACAGTCTGCATTGATACATTATGTGTTGTACATAGAACAGGTTACACAAATAGTTTATATTAATATAGTACATACGTCGGTGTTGATCAAACCACTCCCCCCGATAGTCAACAGATTCTGATTCAAATGTGTATAAATCCTGATTGGTGCACAGAAGTATGTGACATCACCTTTTTCCCCCCAAGAGCGAAAAAAGGAAAAGAAATCTCTGGTGTAAATAGCCTGTTCATGTAGGATCCCATCACTGATAGTAAAAGACTATTTAAAAATGAGTTTTCAGGTCTTTTAAGATGAGTAATGCTTTCAGAATGAGGTCGTTTTCCATACACTGTGTATGAGAAGAGGACCTGGTCACTGTGACGTCGCTCATTGGTTCGTGGACTGCTGTTTTTTTAGGCCTCGCAATTTGGCATTTTGGCCGTCGCCACCTTGATTTTTAGCCAAGGGTGGAGGGTACAACCTTACGACCTACAATTAGCTTTCATGAAGTGAAAACATACTGTGAAAGGGTTAAAGTTGTAAGATGAACACACGGACAACTCCCAGACCGGACAAGCTCGTAGTAGCAGCCTGTCAATCACTGTGTAGCCCCGCCTTAATGTACACCCTGCTTTATGGTCTGTTTGACTCTAACTGGACCATCATTTACTAAATGAACATCATGCTGTATTGAAGAAGACTTGAAACTAGAGATTGAGACCATAAACTCATGTTTACAATGTTTACTGAGGTAATAAATCAAGAGAGAAGTAGAGTCATTTTCTCATAGACTTCTATACAACCAGAGGAGTCGCCCCCTGGTGGACATTAGAGAGAATGCAGCTTTAAGACACTTGAGGTTGCCGTCTCGTTGGGGTGGAGAAGAGATCTGATTCCTGACCTGCTGCATGTATACATAGATTAATATAGCGTGTGCTGTGTTTCTTGAGTGCACGTTAACATACTGTTCTGATTTCTGTGATCAAACACTCACTGATTTACAAGTTCATGAATTTGGCCAGAAACTAAACATGTACCACCACAGTGCAGCTGATCATGTGATCAGTTCTCTCCTGGTAATTAGTCCGTCTTACAAAAGGTCTCAGCTGATGTTCCCGGCAGACACTGCAGTGATTGTTGTACCTAAAAAGGCACAACACAGGTGAACAAACAGGGCTCAACCGCTCCAAAGCACCTTGAGTGCAAAGATATTTTCTAGTTTTGTTCTAAGCCGCCGCCAAACACGATCTGGGTGCTTGGAGACCAAAACCAAACACAGCAGATTCAGAGAGAGGAACAGAAGGAGAGAGGAGCTCACACACACACACACACACACACACACACACACACACACACACACACACGTCTTCATTAATGCATTATACAGTTTTGAGGAAGAACATATCTCTTAGAGAAATGGCCTGGAGGAATGGCTGCTGTAGAGGAGGCAGGAGATTAAATCTCGGTGCAGCAACGAGATATAAATCAACTAAGAGTGCAGCAATAAAGTAAAATGTCATATAAATGCAAAAACAAAATATTACAAGCCATAAAACCACTTAGATAAAACAGTAATAATGTTCAAACACACTCAAAATATCCAGCACAGATACAGACTGTGTTATAGAATAATTAAGAGTGTGGATTAGAATTGGGGTTTGATTTATAGAAGATACTTATCAACTACAGTCATATTAGGGCCAATGTAGGAAATAAATATATGTTACACTACGTATAGCCGGTGGAGGGGGTTAATATATGATAAAAAAAATTCAGATTAAGTTGTAAATAAACAAGTATGCCGTCATGATTCTGGGCTAAAATCACAGCGACTTTTCTCGTAAATGTGTAACTTTAATGTCTAACAATTTCAGTTAGAGATTGTTCTCGCAAATTCATGACTTCATAATCTCCGAGATGTTCCGTTTCTCGTACATTTTTTTAGCTTTTTTTCTCCTAAATTCACCAATTTAATCTCAGAGAATATTCAAGTGTTTCTCATAATATTACCCCCCCCTCCTCCAGCTCCATTTTTATTTGTCTTTTACTCACAATGGACCTTATATGCCGTCAACATTGTGTTATAAAGTATAAAGACAGGGAGACAAAAATGGGAGGATTCATCTGGGGACCCTGAAAATCCAAATTATATGATAACCCATCAAATAGTTGTTAGAATATTTGAATCCAGACCAAAATGCTGGACTGACATAGAGCCACGTCTCTAGTAGTGTTTGAGCCACTGACTCTGTAATAACAACTCTTCTAGGTAATAACAACTCTCCTGGCGTTGTATTTGTCTTTCCTTTCCTTTCCTGTCACCTCTACGCTGGCGTGTAGACGCTGAGGTTTAGAGGCGTCATTCATGTTCTTTCCTCGTCTCTTCTTTCAGAGAGAGAGTGACCTCACGACTTCAAAACACCAAGGTCTTTGAAAAATGTGCTAAAATAAGCAACCTGTGGGAAACAATATGAAAATATAAAAGGAAGTCACGTCCAGAATTAAATACGGTGTTTAATAATAGAATATGGATCAAACCCCACAACTGGAGTTAACAAGTGCACACTCAAAAGTCTGCCCACGTGTTGACAGTGATTGAATAGGATATAGAATAAGTGGCACTGGGAGGAACCTCCTTCTGATGTGCATTTCCTGGTTTATATAAGGGTCCTCCATGTCTCATAAATCTATTAATATCCCGCCACCAATATGAATGCAAAACAAACACAACACAGGCTGTGGTGCACGTACACACATCAGAGCTTTGTGCGGTTGTTTGTTATCAGCAGGAACCCGGGTCTACATGAGGGAGGAAGTGTTACTGGTTCCCACCATAACTCAGCACACGGGCCTAATCAGTGATGGTAGCGTGATGAATGGAAGGCTACAGTACACACGGGCATTTGTTTCACGAGCCTTAAACAATGAGTCAGACTGGTATATCTGACAGTTATAACCACCCTTCAAGGACTTCTTAACATATCTAAACTCGGTCTTAACCCCCCCCCCCCTCTGCACACACATCCCCCCCTCCTCCTCTTTTTAGCGCCAGTCATGTGGTTTTGTGAAATGACAGGCTCCACGTTCTCACACACAGTAAATCAGACACACACACACACAAGCGTATATCACTGTTGGCGTTTACTGTTTGACCTCCACCGGGCTGTTTGCAAATGTCTGAATATAGAGAGCAGCGATGCGAGAAAAAAAACCCAACTACAAAGCAGCAAATGATAACCTCCGTGTTCTCACGCTTTGTAGTCGCACACACAGAACATTAAACATCTGTCAGGTCGGTTTGAACTACACAGTGTTGTACTCAGTCCAGAGCTGGTGCAGGCCAGAAGTCTTGTCAAAATAATGACCATGACTTCATGATTTAATCTATGAGATGCACTCGCTTTTGGAGTTGATCTGGATATGAGAATCAGTCAAAGTTGAAGGACATTAGTTGTCAGTGTACATTATTTACCTTTGTTCCACATCAGCTGTTGCATGCACTCCTTCAGACGCATGCACAGGACCCACAATTAGTAGTTTCACTATGTACCTGAACACAACACAAGCAAATGAGCCCTCCGGGTGACTTGGTTCTCAGCTTCTCCCTGCGTAAAACAAATTAAGATATTTCTCCATTGCTAGTGGGAACTCGGTGCAAAGCTCTGGGGCAATAATGAGGTTTGATTATTGACTATTAAGACTTTTTTAAATTATACTCTGTTTTTAATTGTTGTATTCTCATTTCAGTGTATCCAAACATTACCTTTTGGTGAATTTAGGAGAAATCTACAAATGCAAATACATAAAGTGTTGTTTATTTTCTTTCCGCTAGTCTGAAATGACAAAAAAATACCAAAAATTCAAAATTGATCAGTTCATGAAAAATGTTTTTGCCTTTAGTTAGTCGTCTTAATAATATATCCCGTATAGCGTTGGATCAACTCAGTCTCATGGTCTCATGGTTTTGCATACAGGGACACGAATTGTCGTCTTCGTGTGCCTCAGCACGGCCTTTTTTTCAGGACGACATTACGCTAACAACAAAAGTTAGGTTTAGGAAAAACATCATGTGGCCTAAAATAACTACGTACAGTTAGTTTTAGGAAACAAAACCACGTAATTACGTTAAGGAAAACCACGACCATAAAACCACAACATGGTGTCCAACACCAGTCTTCTGGTTTGTTGGACACGTCCACTCACAGAAAAATGTGGTTCCATGAAAAACCATCACAGAACCATTTTATCTATTGGATGGCTCTACATGTTTGTCATATGGTTCTTTGGGATATTAAAGGGTTCCTGGGATGGTGGGGGATGGTAAAAATGAGCAAAAGAAAATTGAAAAAAGGTTCTTCAAAGAACCAGAAAAGGTACCTCCAAGAACCATTTTTTGAAGGCTCTTTGAGGCACCTTTTCTGGTTCTTTGAAGTTCTCTTTGAAGTTCCTCAAACGTTTTTTGAAAGAAGCGTTTAAGAAGATGGTCCTTTAAAGAACCTTGGTCTGTAAGGTTCTTTGTGGAAGCAGAAATGGTTCTTTGATGGCATCACTCTAAAGAACCATCTCTGGTTCCAGATGGCACCTTTATCTTTCTCTGTGCACCTCCCGTCCACTGAAAGTCGTCTTTTCTGATATTATGAAGTCTGTCTCCTGCTCTGACTGTCGCTTAGTCTCGTGGATGCATTTCATTTGTGTGTCCACCACAAATAAGGATCCTAACTGACTTTCAATTGACATTATTTTTTTTAATAAAAACTGAACATTCGCGTCCCTGTACACAAAACCAATAGATTGCATTTGAGTATTTCACAAACTGCCATGATACTGGGCTGGAGGACAATGTTGTACAACAAGAATGACCACTACAAACCACTACATATACAAGTAGTACAATTACTGCAAAACAGTAGAAATACAACATCTGAGGATGACTAGCAGGGTGGAGTCAGTGTGACTCTGGACAGAGACTCGGAGAGACAAAAGGGGACAAACCAGTAGTTATTGCATTAGCCTCAGATAGTAATGAGGGGGCTTTGCTCTTCGCTTACCTGGAGTTTGGTGCCAGAGAGCACTGATAATGAGAGGGAGAAAAAAGGGTGTGTGTGAGCCTGAGTGGGCGCTCTAATGACAGTGATGTGTGTGTGTGTGTGTTAGTGTGTGTTTGCATCTGCATGCAAAGCTGCTGATGCAGTTCTGTGCAGACTGGTGAGGTCGATACATGTGTCCGGGGGGTTCGCATGTGCATACATGTACACATGAAGTGTGTGTGTGTGTGTGTGTGTGTGTGTGTGTGTGTGTGTGAGGGATGGTAATGTGAGCGTCTAGCATTAGGAGCCAGTCCCTCAATCTGCCACTCCCACAGACAGTCTGGAGCTCTGCAGCACTTGAGCACTTTTTCTTGGCAGGCTGTAAAACAAAAAACAATCCAAATGATGGTGATCGGTTTTCTACGAGATTTTACTGCCCTGCTGTTTATCTGCAGGGCATTACAGGGATGTTGATCAAATACTGATTACTTTGCTTTGGAATACAATCTAACCACCGATTGGGTTCAACGCCACACCGACGCTCCCCACCTATACCTGGTTTTGGTGCAACCAAGGAGCAACCTGTGTCATTGCCGTGTCATTTGTACCCTAATTTACTAACTTAGGAGTGGTGGTGGGGGGAGGGGCGCATCCCATTTCAAAAACACACACTTTAGATTCCAAATACGTATCAACAAAGTGGTCTGGGTGAAAGTCCTGTGTTTGTTTGACTCGTCCTCCTCCCTACGTGGACTTTATCTTTGGACTTTTATACTTAGTCACCTGACTTCTTTAGAAACAGCCCGGCATGCTGGCTCTTTGTAACGTGGATTACACACAAATCGCAGTGCAGTTCAATGTCATACAGTATGTTCTGAAAATGACAAATCTATCGGCTAAACATTTTAACATAATAGAGGTCACAGCACCTAAATATGAGACGTGTTGTGGTTCCGTAATGGCTGCTAATGCTGCGACAAAACAGAATCTAGTGTTGAGGTAAGTAACTATGTACAGGCCACTAAAACACACACAGTTATCATGAGTGTGTTTGTATGAATTTCTGCAGTTCACCTTGAGATTACTTTGTGCACACAGTGAGTGATGCATTCCTGAGCCCCTCAGGGAACGCATTAAACAATACTAATTCTGAGGTTAAAGCAACCTTTGATGATGGTTCACCCTTCAAAACAATCATCAAACTTCATGTGTTTAGCACAACAAACCTTCAACCATTAAAACTAAATTATGTTAATTGTTAACAGTGATTTATCTTTATTTCACTTCATAGAAAAGTGGATATCCCAACTTTCAACCAACACTGTTGTCCTCACCCTCAAAAACGTCTTTTTTTCCAAATCAAATCAAATTTTCCAAAAGGTGAGTTGCTTTCCAAATTGTCCCTTACTTCCCAAATATATGCTCATCTTCCAACATGTCCTAATTTTCAAAAATGTCTCAACTTCCCAAGAATATGTTCAATTTCCAACGTGTCCCCAGATTTAAAACAAGTCCCCTCGCTTCAAAAGTGTCCGTCCTCTCAAGGTCTATAATTCAAATAAGTCCTCACAAAGATACATGAGCGCACACACACACACACACACACACACACACACACTGAGTCATTTAGGGCCTTTCCAAGCAGAGCTACTGTATAATAATCTGGATGACATAAGAACAACCTCTACACTAACACTTCCACACTTTTGCTTCTGCACGCACACACACACACACACACACACACACACACACACACACACACACACACACACACACACACACACACACACACACACACACACACACACACACACACACACACACACACACACACACACACACACACACACACACACACTGATATGCAGCAGGTACAGACATGTTAACACACAGACTCAGAGTTGCTGAAACATACTGTTCATATGGAAAACACACACACGCACACACACTTCTAGCTTCCACTCCCTCTGGCTCTGCGCCCGCTCTAAATCTCTAGTGAATAAAAAACTGACAAGAGTTTGAACAAATGATGCAGTAAGTGGTTTTTCAAACACAACGCTTAGCAAACCTTCAGAAACCCGGGAGGTGATGATTACCGACCAAACCGCCGGAAGGAGCAGACGCGCTGCTCTCCACTTTGAGTCGAAAGGAGGTGCCCATTCATTTTCTGAGCCAAACTAAAGAGAACGTGTGAGAATAAGAGACCATTACAGAGCCGCCGCAGCAGAGCGAGGCCTGTGAATTCCCGGCTGCACAAAGTTGGGAACTTCAGAAACAATCTTCATCCTGTGGGAACTTCTTCTTTACATCGAATGACAAGGCGACGGAAACAATGGTGGTACCGAAAGTGTGATGTTTGGTTTTTCCACTGCAATATATCAGCGTCACATTTACTGTAAAAACAAAAGCGGATAAAACACTTTTCCGGCCTCTATACCACTGTTTAAACGCTGCAGCAGTGGATGACATCTTGTGGGACATCATCTTGATTGCTTAATGACAGAAAACAGAAAGAGGGCGCTGTTTTGTCAGTGTGAGCAGACCGACAACAAATAAACTCTCATTGGTGATGAAACCAAGCACACAATCTCTTCTTATTTTCTTCATTAAATCCAAAAGAAAGAAAGTAAAACAGAGATCTGCTTCTGTTTGAACACAACCGTTATAAGGAATGTGTTGTTCATTTTAAAGAAATCAGTGAAACCACAGGTATGAGACAACGGCTACCAGCCGTCTCGAGCATGGTTTAATTTTAAAGGTAATTACACCAGGGTTGCACAACTAATTAGATGTATTGTCAATAACAGAAGCACACTCTTCTTTTAGGTGTAGTTAGATGCGTTTCCTAAGCTGACATTATAAAGGAGCTAAGAGTTTTACAGAGGGAATTTTGGATATCTCTTTTTATCGCTGCATTAAATCAGAAAATACTGCCAACAGCCATACAAAATGATGTTCTCCATGTTTTACGTAATAAAATGTTGTATGAATCAGACTGAATGATATATGAACAAACCCCTCTCTGCATGTCTGTGCCCAGGGGCCCATGTTCTCATAATCAGCCCATAAACATGCAGCAATAGGTACTTCAGGGTGCAGGTTCTCGGGGTGCAGGGTTAATCAAAGGAAGATCTCACTCACACACTCTGTGCTTCATGAAAACCTTTTCTTTACCATCAGATAATCTTGGGACCTTTCACAGATGGAAACGTCTTGAAAAGAAGTAAAATGTCACTGGGTTCGCTTGAACATCCGCAAATGTTCTAAACATTCTGTTGAACTTTTTGACGCCATTCATCACTCGGAAAGATAACATCTTCAGAGTGAATTACAGGATTATGTGACCTGAAACGCCTTTTATGCAGCTAAAACGTATGTCAAGGCGAATGAAAGGTCAAAGCATTGATTAGCACGGTTCTTTTCTTCTCTTCTGTGGCGTCTCCATTCTTTACATGGAAGTTGCCAAGGAAACCTTCAGATCGGGGCGTGACACCGGTAGCGTCTCCTTCACATCAAAAGACGGGAGAGAGAGAGAGAGAGAGAGAGAAAGCCAAATCGCCCACTCATGAAAGGTTTTCTTGTTGAGTCACTGGAACAGCGCATTGGGCCCCCGCGGCTATGTGTAAGAGAAGTTTATTCTGTGCCAAAGCATTTCACCCTCCGCTGCATCACTCTCGTTCTCAACGCCCGCTGTTTGGCCCAGACAAGCACAGGTAGGCACGGCGATGGCGGCGTGTTTAGGCAGGGAAGAGGGCTAAACTCGCTTGCCAGTAATGTTCAAAAGAGGAACTAAGAAGCACACCTCGGAGAATTAATCACCGCTAAGTCTCGCTGTCACTCTGAGTCGTCCTTCTCTTTCATGGAGGATCAGCAGCCAAGAGAAAAAGTGGTTTTAAACTCGCGGCCATTAGCTGCAGCGGTTTGCGTTTCATGAAGGTAATCACCAGATTAATACAGACTCCATGGAAATATTGAAATATGCTGCGTCTCCCACGCGCACTTCGGTTGTTGACATTCTGACTATGAAAATATGTGACTGGTAGATTTCCAAACTTCTTCACGGCCCACTGACAACCGTTTTCTTTCTCTTAAACTTGCACTCACTGTCCATTTTTGTTCTGTTTTGGAACAATGGAAAAATGGGACTTTGTTTAATTTCTATGTTGGGTTTGTTGAGGTTCAGTTACATCACATGCGCCCAGAAGAACAAGTTGTGTTAACTTGTCTTTCCATCAATTTAATCCAAATAATAATAAGATAATACAAATCCCAGTGATTACAGATACCCAACGTGATCTCGTATTAATAACACAACATCAAAAGGATATGCCGCGCATCATGATGAATCATTTCAGGCTTTTCTCGTCATTTCATGCCGAGTCAATACCGTGAGATACCACAGTAAACATCATGTATTGGGATTTGTATTTGAAATCACGGTTGCATCAGCTTATTGGCTACCAGCTGACTCGTGACATCCAATCACATTCATATGTTTCTACAGTTACAAGACTTTCTACCAAAGCTGTGGACGTTCCTGACCAGACTCCATCCCCCCAAAAAAACGTCCCGAGCATAAGAAACACATCGACATGACACCTGCCGACAAAACTGAAACACGGCAGAGACTAAAAGATTCTGTCTCTTGCAACGAGATGTTTTTCGTCTCGCTGTTCCAGAGGATCAGCGATGAATTAAACCGAACTCTCAGGTTTGTGTTGGCAGTCCACCAGCCTGTGAACGGGTAATCATTAGATCAAGAAAGGGAATCCATGGCAAAATACAAAAAATACGTCTCCCACGCAGTGGATCATCTCCGCGTATTGGAGTTGTTGATGTTCCGGTCTGAGGCCGTTTGTGAAGAAAGAATAATTGGTGGATGTAAAGAACCATTTGCAAACAAATCTTAAAACACGACTAATAAGGTTTTTGTCTCCTGAACAAATCAAGAAAGGCGATGATGCAATTTTGGTGAATTCCTTGTGAAAGTTTGTTGTGGTTTCACCGGATTCACCACAGCAAACACTAAAATTACTGTTTTCTTGGTATCGAATAAAGACTAAAAGCTGGTTCCCACACAGTCGATCGAGCGTCACTGAGGTTTGATGCATCATGATGCAGGTTTGTTAAGACCAGACTGATGAGTAAGACGAAGACAAATACCTGTGAGAACAATGACCGACAAAGGAAACATATTTCCCAAGGTAAACCATAACTTCACAATACAAATACTAATGTTGAGTTCTGACTCGTGACTCCTTGATATGAACCAGTGTTTACTTGCAACCCCTTGTCACGAGTTACATGTGCTTTTCGTCCAAAGCAGTGTCACACAGTTTCATTTGATAAAGGTCTGAAAGTCCAATATATGTGATGTGAGAAATGTGTTGACAGTTAATCATCTTGCAAGCTCTCTGAACTAATATCTGAAGGATTCTGACCCCTTTGTTTGGAAACCACTGTCTATAAACATGCTAACCAGTGGGGCACACACATGCACTGCAAGACGGTGCTGCCGGCCCGGCTGTGTCGACAAAGCAAGGAGAAGCTCGGATAACGACACACACACAGAGGGAGAGTGACTTTACAGTCATTTAGCATGAGACGCTTTTATCCAAAGCGACTTACATTTCAGATTCTATCCCATTCATACACCGTAGGCACAGCAGCGAGAGCATGAACGCCATGGCAGCCAACTCTCCTCCAATGTTCTGTGGTCGGCCTAATACAACACCAGCTTTAAAATACAGAACTCAGACTTCACTTAAACTTCTTGCAAGCGAGTTTCACTTCTCAGCACATTGTTCTCATATAAAAAAATCATAAACTCATTTATACTTTGTTTGTTTGCACGATATAAAAACGTTGAATTATCAGGAGAAGTGTGTGATGAGCTGATGAGTTGTGTCTAGTCAGTGTAAGTGAGTCAGGTCAGTCAGACGTTCAATAAGGTACTTTAAGATGACTTTGTTCTGAGACACACATGCACAAAGAACAGCTGCTGCAGACCTCAAGCCTTAACAGCATGAATAATCAGACATGGTATGTCCTAAACAAACACACACACACACGTGTCTTCTTTTACTGGTATTCATGAGAGTGTCGTGCTTATACATACAAATGGCCAAAAAAGATGAACTAAAAAGGAGTGATGGGACTTGAGTACATGATAACTGTATATTATTAATCAGTATTATTCACTGGATGTGTGAGAATATGGTCCTAGTTTTATTTCTGTTTCTATCCACTCATCCAGTTTCTACACCAGTTGATCCTGTGCAGAGCTGGAAACCTTCCCTTGATCTTAAGACAGAAGTAGACAAAAGCAGCGTCTCATTTTAATTCAGCAACCATCTATTTTGGTGACTGAAACAGTGTTCAGTTCAGGTAGAACCAATCGCTTTACTGGCTACCCACTAGGGGTGCAACCAGGCGGCAACCTCCAGTTCTGCCGATTGAAGCCAATGCTGACATTGGCTTCAATTGGCTTAAAACCTGCATTCTCTCTAATGGCCACCAGGGGGCGACTCCTCTGGTTGTATAGAAGTCTATGAGAAAATGACTCTACTTCTCTCTTGATTCATTACCTCAGTAAACATTGTAAACATGAGTTTATGGTCTCAATCTCTAGTTTCAAGTCTTCTTCAATACAGCATGATGTTCATTTAGTACATTATGGTCCATTTAGAGTCAAATAGACCATAGAGCCAGGGTACGTTTTACGCAAAATTGCCGAACTCGAGGCTTCATAACGGCAGTCCACAAACCAATGGGTGATGTCACAATGACTACGTCCACTTTTTATACAAAATCTATGGTTGCAACGAATCATAAAAATCACGGTTCGGATCGTATCACGGTCTTAAATCACGGATCGGATCAGCACAAAAAAGGACTTTTAGAGGCACATGTTTGAATACACACAACACAACACCAGCAGTGAGAAGCAAAGAGTAGAAGTGAGAAGCATACGCTGACAAAAGGACAGCAACTCTCTGAATCCGCTGAAATCAGCTGTCGCAGCTCACCGCTGCAAGAACACATCAGGGTGTAAGTGGAGCTGAAAAGTCAGCTCAGAAAACTGTGAGGTCAAAGTTGGCCACATTAAATGACGTGAAAAGGAAAAAGACAGATGATGACACCTGATGCTAACGCTTGGCCTCCAGCTGTTTGCGGCGCTCGGCATCAGAAGAGGTATGCGGCCAACACGGCTTGTAATGTTTTCACTCCTCACCGCATGGATCTGGTAGCTATTTCCTGTTTGACGGGATTCACACATGCAACAATAAAACAAGTTAAAAGTCTGTGTGTCACTGAGGTCAGCGCTCTCTGAACAGGGTGGATGCTAAAAGTGTGTGCTTACAACCAAATCCAAGCAAAAAAGGACATTTCTTAAGACATCAGTCTTGATCTCACAAACTATAATACTTAAAAGGTATTTTTTTAACAGTAGGCTAGCAAATGACAAAAGACTGACATCTCTATTCATCGTTTTTTATTATTGTGTTTTTGTTACACAAGCAGGACTTCAGGATGCAATGTCAGCTGGTCCGTCAGTCCAACAATTTCATCCACAAAAGATCATCTTAAAATCATCATAACCATTTTATCACGTACACTAGAAATGCAAAAAACCTAATGGACAGGTAGCCCTAGCAGAAAGCCCATTCTTGCTCCCCAGAGGATAAACCCATTAGATTGTATTGCTTCCATCGCTCCACCCAACACTTTTTCCATTCCGCCCAATTCTCATGAACGCGACTACTCAGGAACGCCCGGAGGGTATTTATTCAGATTCCCGGGGATGAACCGATTAGAATTTGGTGGTTAAAGGTCAAAGGTCACGGTCACTGTGACCTTACGTCCGTCCTATTCTTGTGAAAGCGATATCTCAAAAACGTCTCGAGGGAATTTCTTCACATTTTGGCACAAACCTGCTGAAGGATGAACGGATTCGAATTTGGTGGTCAAATGTCAAAAGTCAAGGTCTCCGTAACCAAACTAAGCACATTGTTGGCCCTAATTAATATGCTAATTATGACAAACAAATGATCAAACAAATGTCCAACAAGATAAAATGATGAAGTGATGAAATAATTCCAGTTGTATTAATGATGGGTCAGGTAACTATGTGTAAGGCGTCGCTCGTCGTGATGAAGCCACCTGACTTTTTAGCATCTTTATAGCATCTTTTAAATCATAGTTTTGGTTTTATGGCCCACATTTTACAGTTAAGTCTCACAAAAGCTGCTCTTCCCGCTCCGTGGTGCAGTGACAATTTGGTTGTTGAAGGGAGAGATTTATAGACTTTCAGTTTCCATGGAGGGATGCTTAGTTCCACTACAACTTCTGAAACCGCCAAACATGAGAATCACACTCGTTTCTAAAGCATTAATCTCATGAGAGCTGACCTTCGGTCATCTGCATCTTTTGAAGTTTTGACTGACGAATCCCTGAAAACGGATCGGGGCTTTGAAATAAAGCCTTCTTTTTTCCCTCCCTCATGAGTGGATCCAGGCTTCCTCGGTTGTGGAGGTTTCTCTGGGAGGATGAGCAAACCGACCTGCCAGTGATCATCGCGGATGCAGAGCGTGTGTGTGTGTGTGTGTGTGTGTGTGTGTGTGTGTGTGTGTGTGTGTGTGTGTGTGTGTGTGTGTGTGTGTGTGTGTGTGTGTGAAAATCAGAAGCAGGTGTGTGTTCGCTTGGTAAAAATAGTGCAGAGCTGGTGTCCAGCTGTATGTGGAAGGTGACAATGTGGAAACCTGAGCTGCAACTGAACAATGTGCTCGTATCAGATGGTGCTCGACGGGTTTTCTTGGTTTGTCAGAGATGTCACTGAAAGTAGGGAAGGCGGCATTATTAAGGCGCTGATCATCCTGGAATATTGATGACAATCCTTTGGACCATGGTTACGCACCCTAAACAATATGCAAAAGTTCTTTCTTACAGGTATGTTACTCCACAGCTTAACCACCTATCTGCAACTGAAACCTCAACTCTCTACTGGAGGTGAAAACAAACACATTTTGGAGGAAAGAAAAAGTACAGGGGGCTATTTTAGGGTCGAAATATTTTGAAGGTCTAAAGATGAGGGCTGTTATGTAAGCGACAACGCACCGCTACAGTTGGTGTTCCAGTATTTTTAAAAAAATGCACGAGTGGGCGTTCAGATTACCCTGCATTTAAACAATGCACAGTTGTGGGGGCATGTTGTTTCAGGTACCGGTGAGAAGATGAAAGCAGAGCCATGAGTATGCAGGCTTGTCAGATGCCAAAACACTGTACAGTGGTTTTAAAATACTCATCAATATTGCCGCCTGTGCCGCCATGCTTTAGACCTGTCAGGGAAAAAAATTGGCAAGTTCTCCAACAGCTAACTTGATAGTCAGGTATTCAGTTTTTACTTTTGCAAATCATAAAATCAGTGCTTACTGAAATGCAGTGGCGGGCCGTGCATTTTATACCTGGGCCTTCACTGCTGTCCTGCAGCTGAAACACAGCTACGGTTATTATTTGTTTTGTGTAAAATTTAAGCCAACACGTATAGATACACTAACTGCAGAGAATACGCCGAGAGTGCGTCCCCATTCACTTAAACTGCAAAGGGATTCACTTGTGAGTCTGCAGCCTCTCTTCTTACTGAGAGACACAGAGGTGAAATCTGATTGGATAAAAGCTCTACTTAAAACAAGCTGCACTGGAAGCAGAGCAACTGAGGAAGACAGTAGCTGTGCAATGAGAAAATAAGATAATGGGAAAAATATTTTTATAAATTATAATACATGTAGTGTATTTATGAAAAATTATTAAATTATAAAATAGCTATAACTTTGTGATTCTGTCTCGGCCAGCAGAGAAGGCCTTGAAGGCCCTGACGGCCCACCACTGCTGAAATGTGAGTTGACTGTGACGCTATGTTCACGCTACGAACGACAAGGCAACATGCTCAAAAAATCTTAGTATTTCAATAAACTAGCGTACTATAGGTACACTAAATGTGTAATGTAATGTAATTTTTCTTGCCGTTATCCAGTTCCCTACATAACTACGTCAACGAGCACTTGAGCAATCCTTCAATGGTGACTCGGCGTCAATGTAGGCACGCTTGGACCGTTTTGTAGCAATGGCGCTCGTAGTGTGATCATAGCATTAGTGTCGTTGCAATGGTTACCTGCAATTATTAGAATGGTGATTTAACAGTTTTTAATCACCGTGGCTATTTGTTGGCTACACAAATAAACTTCCAACTAATGAATTTGACTTAAAGGGAAATCTAACAATACTTTGGAAACAATTCGGTACCAAAAAAGTTAAATGTTGAGGCTAAGTTTCCCGTCTGCATACCTCTGCAGTGAGTGTTTCTGCCTCGTGTTACGAGCTCTACATGTCGATCATGGTGTTAAAATGAGAGTTGTGTTTCACGGAGGTGAGAAGAGCGTCGAGCTGCTTGGAGGCACCGGAGCGACATCCAGGATCTGTGGACTGTCTTGTCTCTCCGTCTGTCAGTTATTCAGATCCCCTGGCACTCTGCTGGACTTCCACAAGAAGCATCTGGGACTCAAACTCTCTCTCTCTGTCAGACTTGGTTTAAAAAGCAAAGTTGAAGCTTTGAAGTGCGAGCCAAAGCACCAACCTGCCTGCACTGGCCAGGCTGAGGCGTGGGATGGCTGCAGGGGGGTGGAGATCACACAGGAAGTACAGAAATATGCCCTGATTTACATACGCTGATGTGGGTTTCTCTCTCTTTCTGCCCAGGTTCTGTAACACAGACTTTAACTCCTCTGCACGGTGAAAACTGGGACGTTCAGGGTCCACATGTTCCCATGTTGTAGCGGTAAGGTATGATGATTTATGTCACATAGATGCATTTACAGGAGGCATTAAAATTCCATTGCAGTTGGAAGATGCATCCGAGTTATTTATGTGCCAAAGCAGCAGTAAACAGTGTTGAAACACATGGAAATACACGGAAAGATCTGAATGTTCCACCTGCTTCCAAACAGTTCTTTAGCACTTGTGGTGTTACATTTTTAGTGCATGTAAATAAAATCTGATTCAACCCTGCTATGGATTTATGTTGCACTGTGCAAGGGTACAATAATCAGTTTTTCATCATTAATTACAAATAATGGATAGTAAGGAGGGTAGAAATCAATTCATCACAGATAGACCACATATGTTCCCTTTTAACTAAGGACAATCCTGTAGTATAAAAGACTTTATACTGAAAGATGATTGACATTGTCTATCATGATTGAAAGAAGCTAAGTAAAGCTACTGTGAGGAGCCTTTAACTGGTTATGAAACCTTCTCAATTTAATCCTGATCCTCTATATGACCAACGAGACCATCAGAGCGAAGATGGTCTATTTTTATATAGTTATTCTTAATGCTCGTCATCGGTGCCACCGGGTCGGATTCTGGTGAAACCAGATGAAGACCCAGACCCAGATTCACCTGCAGCCTTGGACCTGCAGTCGGAGCTCCGGAGGGAGGAGGAGAGCTCAGCTCCTGGCAGCAAGAGCAGAGCTTCTCCTCTCTGGGAGCCGACACCACGCTGCTGGAGACCCAGGACGTATTGCTGAACCCGCTGGAGGGAAGGGAGGCAACGGGAGAACCAGAACCAGGACTGAGAGGAGCAGACTGTCAGACCCTGCTGCAGTATAATGAGAGGTTTTCTAAAGGGACTCTGGTGCTCAGAGACACTACCACTGTAGTCCACAGGGACCGTTAACATCAACATAAAAAAGCTTTAAATAAATGATATATACAGTATTATAGTAATAGTAATATAGCAATTATAATTGGATTTTTTAGTTTTATATTATCACTGGATGTTTGATAAACTTGAAATTTTAGGTCATGATTTGATAAAATACTATTTAATAAACTGCATCAGATCCAATGATGTCAATGATTAGATTTACAGAAAACACCTACTGTTACAGTACTGCTGGTTAAATGTGTAAATAGGAAGGTTTTATACTCGAGGGGTTAACATTCCTGTCTTTAAGAGAAACGTATCGCCCCCCCCCCCCATGTCTGAGCTGAGGGTGGTCGGGTGTCTTGTGGTTCATCTGTGTCACAGACTTGATGTCTATCTTGAGATCTGACCTGAAACTCAGAGGTGAAGTGGCCCATTAACCCTCCGTCTGGACGCCTCCTCCCAGCAGCCACTTAGCATTGCTGCTGTCGTCTCAGCTCAGCTACCTCTGAAGAGCGGCGAACCTCTCTTTTCCAGAGAAGTCATCCATCCATCCATCCGGGACCAGCACAACAAGCCAATGCTAAGAGGTGTTCTGTTCAAAGGCTTTCGTTTTAAGCCGAGCTCAGCAGAAACGAGTCCTCGACCACCTCCCCAAAATCCGCTCAGGTCTTTGGTTTCACTTGCAGGGTGGAAAAACACAAGTCTGTTCTGTTGTCGGACATCAAAGCCGAGGAACTGAGAGCAGATTCATACGCTGGTCGTGTTCCCCCGTCAGGTTGATCCGTGTTTATACACCACTTCTTCTCTACTTGGACAGCTGCTGTGGTCAGAGTTAGAGATTATACAATAGCTTGGCAAACCTACTGTAGACGTGCAAAGGCTATAGTCAAACCCAGAGTAAAAGCATTCAGCGTTGATGGTGTTTACCAAAAATCCAATGAATCATGTATCATCCGGGACTCCCGATGGAACAAACTTCATGCTTGTTTCTTTCCTCAGCAGCGACGTGTTCATTCACACCAAAGTGGAGTAAATCACAGAACATTCGAGGGTTTTCCAGACTGATGACGCCACGTTTACGCCCGAGTGTCTGTGAATCATCGAGTACGATTCACCGAAGATCTCATCGCAATTAACGAGACTTAATTGGGGGACTTAGGTCTTGAGGTGCACAAAAATACTGTGCACGGTCCATTTCGGAATAATATACTATATTATATTGTGGGAATATAATGTTGATGCACTAATGTTGCAGCAGGTAAAGGTGGAGCTAGTAGCCTACATGAAACTATCCCAACATATGATGAATGTATTTTGCAGTACTATACTGTAGTACTATACTGTACTGTATGTACTCGTGAGGCACAGTTTGTGCACTGGCAGATCCGTCTGTTTGCAGTGTGTCACAGATGGACACCAGAGGGAAACAGACGGCGTCTCACATGTCGACCATCAGAAACCTCATGTTTATCATCACCGTAAATGTTTGTGCATGTTTTGTACGTGTGCAGAAAAGTCACATCATGCATGAATATGGATTTGGCCTTCGTTATGACGCTAGAAAGGAATAACCATGTGCTGGTGATCAGAGGAGGCCTCTTGCAGAAATCTGGGCAGGATCTGTTGTGCAACCCTGCCGTGCTGGTGGATGAATATCTATATCTGCAATCTCAAGTGTTGCCCTGATGTTGGGTGAAAGCCCTCTTTCTGTCTTTGCAGAATTAGGACTTTGGGAAAGAAAATCTGCTTTTGAATCGACAGCCATGAACCTCTGGAATTGAGAAAAAGGGCATTCAAAGGACTTCATCAGCCCACAGGGTCGGGAAACTACCTTATCCCAAAGACAAACAATTCATTCTTCAATTCAAGCAGAAGCACGCTAAAAATCATCAAATTCCAGTGGCACTCATCCGACAGCAGCTGCGGAAGGTAACTTTTCTCTCCTTCGTTTCTCTCTGCACTCGGAAACCGGCAGATCTCAACGTGTTTGATTTGAAATGCCACTTCAGCTCCTCCAGAATCCTGAGGGTAGCTGAGGATGTTTCTAATTATTAAAAAAAGAAGAGCTTGATTTATCATTCCATCAGCCTTTGATCACGTCGTATATATGGCACTGTGCGACTACCGCCTGTGGTGCAGCTTTGACAGACAGGCAGCACAAAGTGGTTTGAGTGAAATGAGCCCAGGGAGGCGAGAGCAGAGAGACGTACAGTCCAAGACAAACGCTCTCCTTCACTGAGGATGAAGTTGAGCAAGAAGGATCTCATGTTACAGAGGTGCTGCCTGGCACAGACTACATTCTGGAGGTTTTTGTGGAAGGAGACGGAAAGGTTTGGGAGTCCTGATGGAAGCACGAGCGAGGCGAGAGCGTGGAGAGGAAGCGTCAGACGCACCACAGAAAACCACGAGGCGAATGCAGGAATACACGGATACGTTTCACTTTGGGGACGTTTGGATGTGATGAATGTCAGAGGAGAAGAAAAGTGAAAATAAAAGACTGTTAGTGTCTTAACAGAGCGTCTCCTGGAACTCCTCTCATACACCAGTACATCACAGTACTAGCAGATCATATAGTATATATATATAATTTGAATTATCGTTCAACACCTAAGGTCATTAGGTCGGGTGTTAACCGAAAGCTTGTCAATACAACATCGGTTTCCCTTTCAATGTGTTGGTGACTTTAGGCCTGCACCATTGGTTGATGGGGGTTTGGCACATTTACGATCCGTGTCTCAGTACGTGTGAGGATTCTTTACCTCGGGCTACAGGAGTTAGACGGCTCATCAAGATGAGTGACAGAGGCGCTGCGGCGAGAACTTGAAGGCAGAACCGACAGTTTTATGCTGACTCACGGCGAAAGCCTGCATGTCGCCGCTTTAAATATAGTATCAGAAGGAGAGAGGCGCTGGCTAATGGCGACTAAGTGAAAGATGCAAAGAGGCTAAAGCAGCAGAAACTGGAGCCACAGTACGAGCTCAGAGAGGGGGGGGGGTGGGGTGTAAGGGCAGATTTGGCCGCGCTGCACTCACGGTTGACGTGCTCACTCATAATGAGAGCTGATTTGGGACTTAATCACGCATTAAGCCTTATTGTTGCACCTCCGGCCAACTGATGACACAGGGGTCCGTCCAGCACGCTGTCTCAACCCCAACGCCCCGGGGCTCCACCTCACAGCGTGCAAATGGCATGACGCAAGGTCCGGCTCGCCCCCCGTGCCACGCCTGTGAGTGTGTGTGTGTGTGTGTGTGTGTGTGTGTGTGTGTGTGTGTGTGTGTGTGTGTGTGTGTGTGTGTGAGGGGAGTAAAGGGTCACAAAGTCAGTCTGTAGATCTGGATCACACTGCGCTCATCACTATCCTTGTATTTACTCGTGTGTCTGTGTGTCTCCTCTTTTATTTATATCATTTCAATGTTTTTTTGTATTCATAATATAATATATACATATATATATATACATATATACGTATATATATAGTCATATATACATTCAAACTGTAAAATAGTTTGAAGAGTATTTCAAGTTTTTAAATAGTTCTATCGAAGTCAAGATGAAACATATTAGTATGTACATCCACATATTTCCATAAAATGTATATATTTTCTGTACTACATGAACATTAATATACTTAAAGACATTTTGTATATTTCGACTAATATTATCAGTAACAGCATTTATTTTCATGTAATATTATGCATCTCTTTTGTAATATATATTTATATATTCATATATCTTAAGAATATCAATTATATATATATATATATTATAAAGTAGTATATAAAGTCTAAATTAATAATAATATAAACTTTAACATTTTGAATTAAATCATATTAATTTTAATTTGCATAATATAATAATAATATATACTCAAAATATATTATTTTGTTTAAGTGTGTATGTGCATGTACATTTATTCTATGTCTCTTTAAAATATTCTATTTTAAACACACTATTTTGTATATTTTCTACATAAATATAATTTGTATTATTGTATAATTTAAGGATCGTCATTCGTACTTGTGTCCATTTTCTTCAATCAAAATGAAAGAATAATATTTATTCTACTTGTTTATTGATGTATGCATGTATATGACAACTATTATAGTTAATTAGAATATTACCCCTAAATATAATAGTGTATATATACAATTATACACGTATTTTGTGAAATCTTTTAATCTTGTAAAACTATTTAATTCACATAGTTCTGTTTAATTCAGCGTATTTATTTAAAGCACTTTGAATATTGCCGTCTGTGCGTGTTTCTATGACCGTCAACCGTAGCTGAACCGTTCCTTTCACCTTCAGGCCGTTACAAACCCTCACAGACCCTCAATCATTTGACAAATTAATGGCGTGCGTCACGCAGAGCTATGTCAGCGTATCAACAGCATCACAATAATCTCCACTTTCCACAGCTCCCATTATGTGAAGCTCTGACATGCTCTCTGACACGAAACAGATCCAGTCCATGTGCCGTGATGAATAGGTGCACGATGTACGGAGCGATGGCGTTCCCTCTCCGAGTCCAGGCTTGTCTATAAAATGTGTAGCCTTCGGTGGTTGTGCATGTAAGACAGGCGCGCCGCATCGAATCTCTTTTCGATTTCAAAAGGCAATGAAATGACTGAACACCATGGGTGATATAGATTAAATCATCCAAACAGTATATCAACGTAAGCAATAAAGTGACGTCCATGGAAAAGCTTCGTCAGAGCTTATCACACATATATATATATATATATATATATATATAGATGATGTATATACTCAGTACGTCAGCAGTAGCTCAGTGTGTTGGGACTTGAACCACGTACCCACACGGACGGCGTGACGGGCAGCTGGAAAAGGTGCCAGTTCACCTCCTGGGCACTATACTGAGGTCCCCTTGAGCAAGACACCGGACCCCTGACACTGGTCCTCGGGCGCTGAACAGTAGCAGCTGCCCTCTGCTCCAAATACTATACATGTTAAATTCTCTGTGTGTGTGCATTTGATTTACAGATGCAGTCCAGTGTGAATGAAATGGTTTGTCTGAAGTATGCAGGCGTGGGCTCAAAGTATGCGTCGGCCTATTCTATGCTCTCTGAATACAAAGACACATGACTAACGCATTACCGTCAGCTATTGTGATGAGGAGCCCAACCCACCTCTTACCCTCCTGAAAATCATTGATCCATTCTCTCTGCACACACACACACACACACACACACACACACGTGTGCTCCTTCCCTCTCTGGAAGTGCTCATTGTTTTGAGTCCTCCTCAACACTTTGATGTGAAGGGGTCAAGCGGAGGCTCCCTCCGCTAGAGGGGGGGGGGGGGGGGGGACAAAGAGCCAAATATTCAGCGTCGGGAACATCTGGGAGAGCGCCGCTAAGCAGGGCTCGCTTGGCAGGCGGTTGGTATTGGCACCGGCAACCTTCCTACCGGGGGCCTTTCATCTCCGTTTGAACATGTGGACTCGGCCCTAACCCTGGGAGGAGTCGGAGGGTTCGCCGCCAGCTGAGAGGCCGAGGCGTGGCCGCCCCGAGGAGGAATCCGGCTCTCCTGCTGTCCTCAGGAGCTCCTCTGAGCATTCCTGCCTCCCTCCCCGTCTCCCTGTCCATGTGCAAGATTTCCATCACCTCCTCCAATCTCCTGCTTCAAGCGCACCACGCTGGAAACCGATATCTCAAAATGAATCCCTGTCAGGGTTGCAAATCATCCTCCAACTTCAGAAACCTGAGCAGATTCAATTCTCTCGGGGTAGAGTTAATAGATGTGAGGAGCTGCACGGAGCCCGGCAGGTATCAGGTGTACGTCGGGTTCACAACTCCAGTGGAAGAAGTAGTGATTAGTGCTCTTGAGTTAAACAGAAGCAGAATCTGTTCATCTTTAAAATGTCACATTAAAAAGTCACATTTCTCGGACCAAAAACTAAATCCTATTGAGTAATCTGTGGACACGAACACGTCCCCTTTCAAATATTTGACTTAAAAAAGTAGTTTGTGCACTAATGCACATTTTATTTTGCCAATATTTTAGGAATTTACTTGAAACTTGCACCACATTTTAATGGAAACATAGCGAGACCAGAAGCCTGTGTGTTTATTGTCAGGTGATGTGGACACTGAGCTGGACACTGACACAGGGACTCACGGGGACTGACGGGGACTCACAGGGACTCACAGGGACTCACGGGGACTGACGGGGACTCACAGGGACTCACAGGGACTCACAGGGACCTGGTCCAGCAGCAGCGCTTGTGGCAGTGTTTCGTCATCCCTCGAGTGTGTGAGACTAAAGCACGCCGCTGGTGATCCTGTGAAAACAGGTGTGTGTGTGTGTGTGTGTGTGTGTGTGTGTGTGTGTGTGTGTGTGTGTGTGTGTGTGTGGCCTGAGAAGCAGGAGGAGGCTGGAGAAAGTCGTTGAGCCTCTCGGCCTCATTATATCGGGGTCATTGTGTTTAGGAGTTGAGCGGCGCCAGAGCAGCAGGTCAGAGAATGCCTCTGGTTTTACAGCGACCGGCGCTGCTCGGATACCCGTCTGATGGCGAGTTAACCTCACCCCGCTCGAGCCGTTTCATTTAATATCTGAGGTGTAAATATGAACACATGTTGGTATTAATGTTCACTCTGTAGAGTGTGTCACATGTCACCACACACCAACAATTACAGTAAGAACTATTAGGACTTTTTATATTTCATATTCAACTGTTCGGTTACATTTTTTTTGCAGCGTAATTATTTAGTTACCGGCAGTAAAATAGCAAAAACATGAGCTCAGTGTCTCCCCCTCTGGTTCAACTGTGTGTGAACCAACCGAGGCCTCTGGGTGCATTCGACACCAAGAAAATGTGAATTTTGACTTAATTTGACTAAAACTCATCATCAAAATAGAAAAGAAGAACTATTACTGTCTTCATGAATACACTGCAGACAGTCATTCAACTTAAAATCTCCTCATATTTAGGTGCAAAGTCTATTAACCTTTGTGTATTTTCCACAAAGATTTAACCAGACAAGCGTTTCTGTTCTACATGGAACTGAGAGGATTTTAAGGATCATTTATTGTCGTCATGCGACACATGGGTTGAAAAACAAAATGCAGCTGGAGCCCATTTGCTGCACAAGAAAAGAAACCTGACAAAACAAAACAGAAACAGAAGTGCATTCCTGTTGTGCTTTTTTTGTTTTTTGCATCAGGAGGAATGTAAACAGCAGCTCTCTGGGCAACATGGCCGACATCTACTCGTCCACTCGGCCTATGTTTGAGCATCAAGCCTGAGCTCCACCAACACAAACTACGTGTGTTTCAGTCAATAACTCTTTTTTTTGTCGATATATGCAAATAAATAATGTGATATCTTTAGATTTTATGTGCAGAAACCAGAAGGTGGACCTTAAAGAGGACGCATCAAAGCTGAAACGCTCCGTTTTAGCACCTGTCTCTTTAAAAAAGAGACGGTAATCTCACCATCTAAAATACGAGGCCTTTAAAACAAAAATCTGGGCCTTGAAGAGGAACCTCTGTCCTCAGATCCACTACAGTGTCTTTGCTCCTCTTACCTGGAACCAGGCGGCTCCGCCGTTCCGCATCGGAAGCCGTCCATCTCCTCAGCAGATTATCTGCCCCAGTGAGTCGGTCCGTCCGTGTGGATGAGGAAGACGTGCGAGACTTTCAGTTAAACATCAAGCTGAAGCGTTCACCCCGTCACCGTGGAGACCGCTTTTGTGTTGGTCGTTCAAACGATCCGAGAGGACGAGCGTCAAATGGGCCGCGAAACCGCGAGGAAGCTTTGGTGTTGTCCAGGCATGCAGGGGTGATTTAGGGACAGTTTGACATCCAGGCGAACGGGACAGATGCCTAATGCTGAATATCTGTCTCACTTACTTGAAATTCATGGTTTTTAGAGCAATAATACAAGACGGAAATTATAAATGATAAAGATTACAGCAGTCAACTATCAATTAATTCACTTGCTGTAGTATTTGAAGCTAAAATCTGTGTCGTTTGGGTCCAGGGTTGCAACTAAGGAAGACACAATAAACATGACTATTAAATATATTCAATCCAACGAAATGAAGCTTCAACAGAGCAGTACGAGTGTGTGTGCACGGCTGTTTTACAGGTGCTTAAACCGTGTCCATCCAATTAGTGAAATTTATCAATTGTTCAGTGCCAATGAAATTAACCAAGCAAACAGAATTATACTTGGATATTTTGCAGAATACAAGGTTGGCTAAACTTAACACTTCACCCCAAAACTAGAACTACACTCATCCAAGACACAAGGTGGACAACATTTACTACTTCAATTCTTCACACACAAGAATTCCAAATGTGGCAGCCATTTAAAAACAGCCCAAAAAGTGATAATAAAACTAGACCATAAACTCACCAAAAGTACAACCACAACCTCCCCCACAGCTCAGGTATTCACTGGAACACTCAGTTTACCTTCCTCACACATTTATTTTTGCCAAAAATATCACAAATATCAGCCACTTCCTGAAGTCTTCTCTTCTTTGAGGCTTCTGCTGCTCATTGGCTAACCTGATGCCATGTGGCCTAAGGCAGCCAATGAATGATGAGCTACATGAGGTCGTATTTCTGACTGTTTTGCACGGCTTAGATTGTGAGTTTTCTGGTGAAAAGGCAGAATGTTTGGGTTTTTTTGCATTCCAATGACACTTTTAGGAATCAAAGGACAACAAATGGGTTAAAATAAATCGGCAGACAGCACTGGACTTTAAGGAGAGGTTCACATGTTTAAGTCTGTCTTAAAGGGCCAATGTGTAGAACTTCAGGGGATCTATTAGCAGAAATTAAATATGATATTAAGAATTATGTTTTCATTAGTGCGTAATCTCCTGAAACTAAGAGTTGTTGTATTTCCGGCTGCCATGTTTCTACGGTAGCCCAGAACGGACAAACCAAACACTGGCTCTAGAGAGACTTTCACAGTTTTACGATGTTTTCTCGATGTCCCCAAATCCTACACACTGTCCCTTTAATACACTCGGATTAAAGGGTTTATTGGCTGCTGTAAGTAGACGTATGACAGCAATCTTCATTCTAAAAACGTTAAGGACTTCTCCTCCATTTCTCCACTATGTCAGTTTAGTAGCTGTTCTGGACTTCATTTGCATCACGTGATCTTCATCAGCAGATGGAGTTCGTCCAGAGTTGTCGTGCTCAGAATGAATGGAAATGTAAACAACTAAAGAAACGTTATCTGCTGATGAAGATCATTTGACCTCATTGTAAACAGAACAGATACTAAAAGGACCTTTTGGGGAGATTATTTGATCAACCATTATTTATTTGCAGCCACTATTTAATCCAGGTCTGTTTCATTGAAACCCTCAGATCCACTGAAGCACCATGAAGCCCACCAAGTAACCAGTGTGGACCAGTGTGCACCAGTATGGACCAGCGGCCTTCACTATAACCAGCTCCTGCAGGAATCTGGTCTCGGCTTACAGGCTGCATTGTAGGTTGACACGCGATCTCATCATCATCTCCTCTCCTCTCTTCCATTGTGCTTCTCTCCAACTGGGTCAGCGACCGTGCACCGCGTTGTGCGTGTGACCCGAGCGCCGCACCATCCAGGATTCCAGACACGTTTCCCATTCTTCTTCCCATTCTTCTTCGCAAACAACTGCCGGGTTAATGAACACACGGCACGGCACATAACGTCCCACCGAGCATGTGTGGATATCCAGCACAGCTGCTGGAAGGCTTTCATGCAGAGCTGGGGGGGGTGTTAATCATTTCCCACAGTGTCATTAGAGGGGCAGATGGAGGCACGCGGAGGACTCACCTCATTGGTCTGGCGCTAAATGAGGCGGGAGGCAGCGAGGTGGCCGATTGGCTACCTGGAGACTGTACGAGGTGTTCAAATATTTTCAAACTGATCTTAGAAAGAAAAAAAAAATGTTTAAGGACATTTTGAATCAAAAGCCAATTAATGATTTTACCAACTAACATTTCTTTAATTAAACATGTTTAAATGTACAGCGTACTGACCAGATCCGACAAATCTGGTAGGAATTGATTGAACCGGGATGTGGCGAGCTCACCTGCAGAAATACGCGTTTAGCGGCGTCGATCAACCCAGTCGCCAGAAAAATATTGGCATTGTACGTTTCTGCAAACCCCGGGATATGTTAATTGTCAAAGTTTCTGAACCGTAAATACGTTTCATATCAGCAAAACACACAATGCCGTGTGGTTAACGTCGTGGAACGATTGGTGAGTTTTGGGAAGCTGAACTACGTGGTTGAGGTTACAAAAAAAGATCATGGTTTGTGTTCAAATAACAACGTAACAACATCGTAACCAGACAACTCTAACATCACAGCTACCGTAAATAAAACAACAACCGCCCTCAGTGGAGAAGCCTAACAACATTACGTAACTAGTGTAAAGTCAACGTTTACTTTCGGTTTCACACAGGACAGAAACACTGGACTCCAGGGTGAAAGTCCTGTGTTTGTTCGACTCATTCCTCCGAGGATTTTCTTGCTCTTTGTACTCATTATTATACCACGGCATTTTTTTTATAGCGGTTGGTAATTGTACTACGACACTTGCTCTACGTTAACGGTCAACGTATCCGTGGTTTGCAGAAACGTACAATTCCAACATGTGTTTTCTTGGCGACTGGGCTGCTCATGGCGTTAGCTAGCTAGATAAATACTACCGCCGGCTAAAAATGAGAAGCTGCTTTTGTTTATCTGTCTGAAATAAAGGACCCATTGTATCAAAATGATCAGACATGACTTTGATGAATCAGAAAGCGTTATTGTGAACTGCATGAATAAGCTACCTTGAAAAGCTTTTTTTTTTTTTTTTTTAAAGGAGACAAAACACAATAAACTTTGGTATAAAATACTTTAATAAATAATAAGATTGTTCTAAGAACAAACAAAAAAAAAATTCCACTAACAAACCAAGACTTTTACCAAATTTTTGTACAAAATAATTACAATGTTCTGCACATTCAGGCCCTCCTGTGGGACTCACACAACGTCGGATTGACTGGCAGAATATGAATTTGGGTTCAAAATGATTTGCATTATTAACAAAAACAGCGAAATTGTTCATCCACAAACAGTGACAATATTTGACTTTTGTTTTTTTAATGTGATGCTAAACGTTTGTGTTCTTAGTGCAGAAACAGACTTTACAAAAACACTGGACAACAACCACAACAGCAACAAGTTGTTCCCTTCATTAGACCAGAATAGATACACGGGAGGAGAGGCGGGGCTAAACAGTTAGGATTCACTCGATTCCCATTCAAACCTCACACCTTTTGATTCGTCTAGAAGGGGATTCGGTGTCTTGCAATGGGGCACTTGAGGAGGTGTGGGGGGTCATACTTACTAAACACCCTGGCATCCACACTGTCTACTGACTGTAATATATATATATATAGAGAGAGACTGGCAGCAGAGCTTTTACGTTGTTTGGACCCTGTGCCCTGTAAGTGTGTCCTGAATATAGAAGTCAGATGCATCAGCGCTGATTTAAGACCCGATTCCCTGATGCAGCACAGGGCTACTTTACTGTATCTTGAGGTTCCTCAGATCTTTTGACTGAATTTAGAAGAGATTAAGATATGAAACAAAACTGGAGGCTGTGAAATCACATCCCATCTGAAGGGTTAGGGTTGTAGTTTCCATTATAATAATGGACAAAAAAAAGTGCAGCAAAACACCATTTCAGTTCTTTTAATTCCTGCAACTTTCAACCTGCAGCATCAACAGTAAAAGTGAACCGAGGATGACGACGGGTTCAGGCTGAATGAACGATTGACGTCTCATTTCTGCTGCAGTGTAGCCTGTGTGTGCTCGTACAGAGAAGCCCGTCGGACGTGAAACAGCATGAAATGTGGAAAAAGCTGAGAAGACAATTTCAGAAGAATCGTCAGTGGACTAAAGCATCATTCAGAACCTGTCTTACTGAAACACAGAGCATTCAAATCGGACATTTAGAATTATTTGTAGAGGGTTGGCCCATGATTTGAATTTGTGGGTGTGGAACGGCTCCAAATTTGCACACTGGGATACATTTGTTAAAAAATAAATGGCTGTATTTGGGTGATTTTTGCAAGGATGGCCCATAAGACATAAACATTTGTAGGTGTAATAATCATTTGAACTCTCAGAAACTTACAACTTAATTTTAAAGGTGAATCTTGCAGGTGAGAGGGAATCAATATTTTAAGAAGTCTTCAAAATGAACCGGTTAAAAAAAAAAAGAACCTCTCACAAAGATTAACATCCCAAACAAACAGATTTACATTCTCAGTATTTGTGTTCAGCTGTAACAAATAATCACAACACGTAACAAAAAAAACGATGTGTTTTCTTTTTAAACCGGCGCTCCTGATTCAGTCTGAACATCTGTATAAAACCTGTCATAGTGTCGACAGACACTAATAAACGGAATGACATCATTTAAAAAAAAAAAAAAAAAAAAAAAGCACGAAAACAGTCTTTAGAATAACTATGATACAAAGCATCACTTAAGTTACTAAATTCAAATATACACAGCCATTTCTTCATATTTACATATGTACATCGCAAAGACAATAACCTTTGTGTGGTATGAAGAGTTGTTGCTCAGACATCTTTCCCTTTAAATGTAATTAAATTCTGCATAAACTCTAAAGGAGGAACAAAATAAAAATAATAATAATAATAATAATAATAAGGGCTGAAGGCACTTTTCTACCGAAGCAAATACTGAAGAATCATCATGTGGACTCGCAGGAAGCAGTGACATAATTATTTTAAAGGATGTACATAAGAACCTTTAAGCCTTAAAACAAAATGGAAAAGATGTTTATGAATGTAAACAACAAAAAAATGCTCATGCCAGGTATCATACAGTGGATTCTCTGTGCCAACTTTCAAGGACTTAAAATGTATTATAAAATCTTTTTTTAGTTTTTTTGTTTCATAAAAAGACATGATGTGAAGTGTAGAAAAGGCCCGCAGGGTTCGGGGGCTAAGGCAGACGGGAGCCGAACGCACCAATCGGTAGAAACAATGTGAGCAGCTGCCAGCCGATGACGATCAGTTCCATCTCCAAGGACGAAGAAAAGAAGGAAGAAAGAAGAAGAAGGGGGGAAGCGTCAGCTCGGATGAGGCGAAGCGGAAAAAGTAAGAAACAAATAATAATCTGGAGCGGCGAAAAAAGAAAAGAAAATTCTTCTTGATTCCAGCGGTGTGACGAGAAAAATCCAGAAACCGTGATTTTTATTTTGTCTTTTTTTGTGTATTTTTCTGTCTTTTTTTATTGGGTAAAAAATAAGCCTCCGTGCTGCAGACAAAGTAGTTAAATAAGGTAAAAATAGAAAATTAAAGCATTTGTAATCTTCACTTTTTTAAGAGTCAGTGACGTTGAAGACATCGCAGTTCTTTTCTTTCTTTCTTTTGATCCGTCCTCCCGTGTGTTCATACATAGTGGTCTTTAACGTCCTCGCTGAGCTTGGCGGCGTTCAGGTTTTTACACCGGTTGTCTTTGGGGCTGTACGCCGTCCGGTGCGGCGCCTTGACCGGGCCGCTGCGTGACGTGCAGATGACCCCTCCCCCCTTACCCGTCACCCCCCTGTCCTGCGCCCCCACCGTGGAGCACCTCTGCGGCGGACACTTCTCCCCCACGCCCGGCGCCCTCTCCTCGTCTTCCTCCTGCTCCCCGTCCTCCTCCTGCTCCCCTTCCTCCTCACCCTCGGCCCCGTCGCACCTCCTGTCGGTGGGGGCCATCAGTTTCTTGCATTCGTACTGAATGTCTTTGTCCCGGTTGTCCTTGAGGGCGTTGCTCGGCCTCAGCACCAGCTGGTTGTTGACCGCCGTGTCCTCGGATCGGGGCGCTCTCTCGCGCTCTTTCTTCCTCTTGCGGGTCCACCAGACGCAAACGACGATGCAGAAGATCCAGAGGACGCTGAAGATGACGCACAGCACCGGGACCAGGTAACCTGAAGGAGGACATCGGAGGAGATGTTAGAGGGACATTTCTCTGGAAATAAAGAGCACTTGACCCCGTTTTGAGTCACATTCTCAAACTAGAAAAAACAACAACAACAACAACAGTCCAAATGTTGCCTTTAACGGACGACGTAAGACTTGTTTTTAGCCGATTGCCGGAAATGCATTTTGCTACTGAGCACACTACTTGTTGTGTGCTCCTACCGGCCCTTTAAGAGGAGTCAGAAGTCAATGACGGAATAAAACCACGAGATGATCCATAAGCAAACAGTCATGAATGAGCACAGAAAATATTAGCCTGATGGGTCCAGTAGTATGTAAGATTAGCCGCGGACAGACAGACACACACACACGGACACACATGATCTCCCTACAGGCTGATGCCTGGTGGAGATAAAGATGAATTTACATCCAGGAACCCCCCCAACCCATGTTTTTAGGTCTAGAGGACAGACTTTTCATTTGATTCAAAGAATTAGAGACATGTGACTCACCAACAGGCGGCGGCTCCACCTGCGTCTCCACTTTGACCTCCACCACGGCCAGCATGACGGTGCTGTTGTGGCGTTTGGAGAGGGCACCGATGATGGCGCTGGCCGCCTTCTGGATCTGCCCTCGATCGCCGTCCTTCGACCGCCCGTCCTGCTCAAAGGACTGAGACACACACATGGAGGACAGGAATCAATTTGTTGTGCATTTACACTGAATTCCACATGTTACAAAAAAAAAAAAAACGAAAGGGGACCAGCTTGAGGCCACATTTTTGAGATTTGGGGTAAATTTGTTTTTGACAGTCGAGTCCCAGCTCTCAACTGCATGGCTTGTATTTAAGGAAGTTTTGAGTAAATTCACTCAGAAACGTCCTGATCTACTTTGTAGAATGGTTTGGTGGTTCAGTGAAGAACCTGATTCAATCAGAACAGTAGAGAAAGAAAACTAAGCTCATTTGCCACATGGTCAGTGTGGCTGGAGGCTATGCAGGACAACAACACAAGAGAAGGAGAAAAACACACATTCATCCGTCAGAATAAAAGAGATTCTCATCCTAACATCTGGCAGGCCTCGGACACCCCCCCGCTGAGACCACAGAGGGTGGAGTTAATTGCCTAATAAGGTGCTGAGGGTGAGAGCAAAGGGTGGGGGGGGGGGATGACAGAGGGGGATTAGCTGTGTGCTGCGCAGTTCAATTAGGACAAACAATAGAGAACAGGCCAGCTGTGCTCCCCGCTCGGGACAAACACTCCTCTTTTCTTCTCCTGAGACAATCAGCAGCTCATTCACACACCTCTAGCCCCGCCCCCCCACCGTGACGGACAGACCGCGTCACGGCGACGCCGACTGTGTCCGCAGTGATCATCTACTGAGAGTTGGGATCGAACATTTTTTGCCTTAAAGATTTATTTTGTTTCTGTCGAGTTTGAATGACGGGGGAGGTCACATTACCGTTTCTGTCAATGGAGTCTGGTGTCTTTGAGGAGCTCATGTAACCGTTTCTTGTCACGTCTAACTCTGTGATTTAAGGGTTTTAATTCGGCCAAACCAGAGTTGGTGATTGTTGGAACAGTGGAAAGACAAACAAAGATGGTTTTTGGTGAGTTTTATTTTGAATGAAGTGTGTTTTGACGATCAGCAAGGTAAAAAATGATGGTTTCTGTCAATGGAGTCTGGCGGCTTTGAGGAGTGCTGATTTTATTTATTATCGATCCACTTCAACTGCGCGTCGTGTTTCCATCCCCTCCAATCAGAGCAGGAAGAATACTGCTCTTGGTCCCCGCGATGAATCCTGATTTGTAACCTTTCCCACTAGAGACCGAAGCCAGATGTTAGTGGGTGTTAGTGGGTTTTCGGGGTCCAGTGGTGAAGCGGCTTCTTTTTTTCGCCCACTTTCTTGCAGTGTGGCCATTCTGAACAAGGATAAACATTTCTGCATTCAGACGGGTCGGACGACTCTAGTTTATAGGATGCAGACGGAAAATAAATAAATATCTAACTTGGCTCCCCGAGGCCGAACGTTGCTTCTAAACATTTAACTGAAGCTACTTGAAGACCTGTTGACTTTCCTTCCAACACACTGGACGCAGCCTCAACATGTCCAGATAAAGCAGAGGACGCTTCACTCTCCGGGAGGAAGACAAAACCGAGCGCTCATCTTTCTCGCACACACACACACATTTAGACATATTGAACCACTTGTTCCTCGCTCAGGTCGGAGGCCTCTCAGCAGAGCGTTTCAGGGGTTTTACAAACACACCGAGAGCCTTTGGAGAAGAGAATAAATCGACTCCCCGAGGCTCACCGGGATTATAAAGATTTCACCCACACTTGGAAATGAGCGCTGACATTTCACTGCAACACGAGTCGCCAGAGTGGGAGTGAGGTTTTTTTTTTTTTTTTTAATGTTGTGGAGTTTGGGTGGATGTCAGGTTCGCCACTCCTTTTCCTGTATCTGTCGCTCAAAACAGTCCTGCAAACATCAGAGGAGCAAGAACTAATCCCCTCCATTAAAAGCTTAGAGCCCCTCGAGTCTGGGTGGCCGAGAGAGGAAGAAGCAGGGAATAGAGAGAGAGAGAGAGAGAGAGAGAGAGAGAGAGAGAGAGGGTAGAAAAGACAGCAACAAAGACGGAGAAAGAAAGAAAGGAGGAGAAAGAGAAGCAGAGGCAGAGCAGAGATCAGCAAGGTGTCCCAACAGAAAGCTAAATCTCATCCAGATGTTGTTAAAAGCTTCAAACGCCTCTCCCTCGTCTGTCTTTTCCTTTTCTCTTTCTTCTTCCTTTTTTTTTTTCATCTTTTCTTAACAAAGAGGGAAGAGACATGAATAAAAAAAGTTCCGATTTCTCTGGACTCCTCTGGAAACGATTTGCAGTGACAAATTGAGTGTGATTTCATTGTGTGGGGGAAGAAAAGAGGGAAAGTGAAGCTGTAGGTGTGTGTTACTTATGTACCTGCATGAACGTTTTATGTTGTGTATTTATAGATCAAACTCGGTCTACATAATCTGGTTAAACTGCTTGTTTCTCGACTTCATTGCAGCGTTTCCGGTGTTCTTAATGTCGTCGTGAGTGATGGAAAGAAGGGACGAGAATATGAAAAGAACGTTCAGAGATAACCACAATGAGGAGCAATCTGAGCCAGAGAGTCAGCAGACACATTTACATTGTTTTCTTTGTATTAATGTTCATGAAATTAAAGTGATTTGAGATCAGAACTGCGTCTGATAGAAAGTGATAGTGCCTTTTTCTAAATATTTCTATCAGCATTGTTACTTTTTTGTATTTGATCTTTTCGTTGGATCAATAGACAGTCCCATGATTGGGTCAATAACGCATATCAGTGTGTGTGTGTGTGTGTGTGTGTGTGTGTGTGTGTGTGTAATATTCACCATGGCGACCTCCACGGCGTCACTGTTGGAGTAGGACAGGTCACAGAGGATGAGCAGCGCTCGCTCCTCGGCCAGCGTCTGAGTTACGGGGAGGTACCTCAGCTCGGAGCAGATGTTCTCTACAGTGGTGCCCTGCGACGCACACACACACACACACACACACACACACACACACACAGATTAGTATCTGCACTGCTGGCGAGCAACAATCAGCTTCTAATTCCTCCTAAGTCTGTTTCAGATGCAGCCAATCAGAGCCCAGCGGGGGGGGGGGGGGACTGTGTCTCAGATCTCAGATCAGTATCTTGTCAGAGGAGCGGACTCATTTCCATTCATAAAACTCTATCCAGACCTGCCGCAGGGGGCCAGCGAAGGTATCATGATCCAGTAGTAAACAAGCAGAGAGGAACAGATCTGACACGTTGAATGGAGGTTTATGGACTTTATGTCTCGCTTTTTTTCCCACCACGTACAAAAGTTTTCATTTTTCAACAACAAAGAAGATCCAAATCAGATTTTTTTTTAAAACTGCTCATTTTCTCCCCTTGGTTGTTAACGATCCAGCGATGATCAAATGTTCATTTAAAAGTCTTACTTTGATAGAGAATATTAAAACCACAGAACGCCATGTGTTCAATGTCACATTTTAAATATTCTATTGTTAAATAAATCAGAAAGCTACGGCTTCTGTTTTTGGCGCCATCGCGCTGTGCGCTCGCGATGACGTCATTATGTTTCGTGCGGACATTAAAATGAGCATGTGTCGTAAAATGAACAATTAGCATAGTTCAAATAACTTCTCGTCTTTATGATCAATACGTTTTGTGTGTTTATTATGGAACACTTTGTATCGATTATCATGTTTGTGACGAACCTTTTAGCTCCAGTTGTACAGATTTTAATAATGCGAAGCATTTAAAAATATTTCAAGACATCACAATAAACCAAGACTATCAGAGGAGAGCAGAGGGTTAACAGAAGATGTCAGGTTGAAGTGCCTTGCTCAAAGGCAAAGTAGCAGCAGATGAACATAGGATAGCCTAACTGATCCTGGTGCTGATGGTCCAGTGCATCTCTTTAACTTTTAGATTCATTGTTTGTGTACAAAATGTAAAAAAAACGGTGAAAAAGTGTTTCCAGAGTATCGTCTTCATTTCAGGTGACGGAGATAAATCCCCACGTTAAACTCACCTGCGGCACTTTGTCCTTCTTGAAGATGAGCGTGATGCGAGCACAGCTGTTGTCGAGGTAACCGCTGTTGGGCTCACACTTGGTGTGCACGGGCGTCGGCGGGTCGGGCGTCGAACACACGCCCCACTGGTGGCACGGCGGCGAGAAGCAGGTGAGGAACTGATGCTCCACGCACTCGTGACCTCCGGGGCAAGACGGGGGGCTCGCGTCCGGGGCGGGCGGAGCCTTCGGGAGGAGGCAGGGCCGACGGCCACACCTCACCTGGAAGAAACACGACACCTCAGTGATCAGCTGGTCGCTCACAAGAACTGGCCAAACAGGGTTAGAAGTTGTCGTAGGCCTGACCTTGGAGCAGCGAACGTAGCCGTTGGCGCACTGGCAGGCGTTGCACTCCTCCTCCCACCGGCTGCCGTGAGGAAACTGCAAGCCGGCGTGACGACACGGCTTCCCGAGTCCGATGACTGGAGGGAACGAAAGGAAGTTGTCAATATTCTTCTTTACTTAACCGATTTGCACGGCAGGAAACGTTGAAGATTGAGGTTTACGGTACTCACACTTCTGACAGCGAGGTCCGGCGTGTCCCGGAGGACAGACGCAGCGGTAGCCGTTGATTTCATCCACGCAGGTCGAACCGTCGGCACAAGGAGACGACTGACACTCATCTATGTCTGTGAAAAGAACGGAAGGCCAGATTTAGACAGGAGCAGGTAATAACATACCTAATCGACAGACGAAAGAAATACAATAAGAGCTGCAGAAGCGTTTCAGTGGCGGTACAACCTGTTTGTAGTCGAACTTGCTCAACTTTAGCTGAGAGAAAACGGAGCTTTGGGAGATTTGAATGTTGAATTCAAGCGTCTTTAATGACTGATGGAATTCAGAGGGATCTTTTCTTTGCACAATGGGGTTTCATAGCAGTTTGGTTTGAAACGCTTCAATTGGATAACACTCTGGTTGTGAAAAGGGCTTTTCTGAAGAGATTTCTCCCAGAGGGCCGCGGGAGAGCGCACCGGCCCGTCTGATCGGACCTCAGCTCTGACCTCGGCTCAGCGCGGAGGGGAGAGGTTAAGACCGCCTTCCTAAAAGGCTTCCTAATCTGTCGACTCGAAACAATCGGCTCGCGCTTCCCCCCCCCCCCCCCCCCCCAGCCGCGGCCTTTCACCTTTGACCCCCCTCCACACACACGCCCCCCCTCCCCCCTCCGGTTCCCAGGGACTCACTGATGCGGCAGTCCGGTCCGGCGAATCCCGGGGCGCATTCACAGCGGAACCAGTTGACGCCGTCGACGCAGATGCCGCCGTTGTAGCTGCAGAAAGGAAACAAGAGAGACGACATGTGAATCCACTGCTGCTGCAGACGCAGAATCAACGGTAAAAAACACTCGTCCCTTATCAAAGAGAGATGGAAAAAGAGAATTCATTCTTGGCTTCTACCTAAATTGACTCCCCGAGGGGGAAAAACCTTCTCTTTGCAGGCGAGCTTTTAAAAAACTATAAATCAATGCCCTCCGTCTAAACCCTTTCTTCTGTTAGCTGATTTAGCTGACATTTGATTCTGAGAACTGATTGTGGCGTCCCCTGACAGGAATACCTGAACAGTGATGCTCAGACTGATATCTGCCATTTATTGCACCCGTTAAACCAAAAGTACTGCAGAAGATAAACTTTGCCTCAACATGCCCGCTGAGCCGCGTGACGTCAACACAACCGTTTAAGTTCGCTCGTTCACGTGGATTTCATGTCGAGACCAATGACACCACTTTATCTGTAGAAGTACGATTTAAGAGAGTCACTAAACACGTTAATAATAGACATAGATTAACGGTCTCTTCTATTGTTGGGTTTTTTGTCATATTCTATTAAGAACTTTCATATTTTGATCATCTTTATACCTTTGTACTTTGTTTATTGTCGTGCACAAATCACCCATTACCTGTGCAGCATTAAATCCTATCAACGAAACGTCTTAAGAAGTGACCGGTTTGTAGAAGTTCTGACAGAAACTTCTCCTTTTGCTCATCATCTTCAGACCAAACTAGATGAAGCTCCACCACTACCAGAGGCTGGAAGGTCGTACGAACCCACTGAGGTCTGAGACTCGTGTTCGGCCCTCTGGGCTACAAACTATCTGACTTTTTTTTATTTCCCCAGCGTTTGCAGAGACTCGGGAGTGTCGGCAGGCTGAAGCTGATCCCTGATCAATGTCCAGACTTCATATGTAAATCCCTGCAGACCACATACTGAGCAGCCTCCCCCAACACCTCACAGCTACCCCCAGGTCTTCACACTCTCCGGCCCCCCCTCTCCCTAAACCCCCTCCTCCTCAAAACCAAAACCACCACTAATCCACCTGTCAGTCATTGAAGAGGCGGGTGAGGAGGAGAGAAAGGGGGGGGGGGGGGGGGGGGTTTTAGTCCTGGGCAGCCTCTCTGATTCAGAGAAGCTGGTTTTTGCTTTAATAATGTCAATAAAAATGTCAAAAAACTTCTTGTTTTTGTTCGATCAACAGTCCAACACCCCAAATATTATGAATTAACAATGATATAAATCAGAAATTATACAAAAGCAGAAATCCTCACATCAGAGAAGGAAAAAAATCCCGTTTTCATCCAAAATCTTTAACGGGAAAATCCGCAGCATGAAATCAGATTTGCAGAATGAGAGCAAAGTGTGAGAGTCTCTGGGAAACCCTGTCGCTGCTCCCCTGCTCCGTTTCATACGCTCACCACGAAACAATGCTTCTCTGGCTGCTGGAGTTTATCCAGAGTGACTCACAAAAGATGCAAACGTCAGCCGAGCTGACGTTTCTACATTAATAACAGCAAAAGGAGAAGATCAAAGGTGGCTGCACCCAGCAGCGATAAATAGCTACGAGAGTTTAGGGCTGCAGTCCAGACCGCATCGGCTGAAGATCAAGTGAGGTGAAGTTCATAACAGATCACAGACGTCATATTTTACACCAAAACAGGCAACTAACAGTGTGCCAATGGAGAGAGAAGAGGTGAGGATCTGTCTGCAGAAACAGGTTTCTACAGGTGAGCTTCTTCTGTCTGCTTCAATAGCTGTTAACTGACAATAAAGCCACAACCAGCAGCAAAATATTGCATTTCTGCTAAAAAAAAAACATTTGAGATGATAATGAAAATGAATCCGTCTTACCAGGGATGTGGATTGCAGTCGTCGACATCTGCAAGAGAGAAAAAAGAAAATGGCAATCGGTAAGTAAGTAACTTAAGTAACCTTTATTCAACTTCAGGTGCAAGAGAGATGGTAAAAAAAGCAGTTGCTTAAATACTTAAGTCATTTAAGACTCTCACATGACTGATTTATGTAACTTGGTGCTAAATAATAAGCAGCTGAGCTCAAGCTCACGGTGATTCAAACTTTAAGGGGTAAAGTGATAATTTATTCACAGTGTTTTTAACGTAAATATGGATCTCATCTCCACCAATCCATCCCTCGTGACGTGAACATGGCCTCTAACGGAGACGTACTCTGTGCACAGCTGGATCCCTCCCAGCCGTCCTTGCAGATGCAGGTGAAGGCGTCGCCCCCTCCGACACACGTGCCTCCGTTCTCACACGGACCCGAGTCACATGTGCTGTTCTTGGCTAAAAAAAACGAAAAACCAGAGATTCCCTTTTAATGACAATGTTGTTATTCAGACCAGCTGCTCTTTGGCCCCGTGATCACAGTCCGACAGAGCGTCGCTACATAACGTCACGTCGGTATTATGGATCAGCAGCCGTGTGAGTTTCTGACCTGTGTTGCAGGTGCTGCCGCCCCAGCCTGACGGGCAGCTGCACAGGAAGGAGTCTCCGTGGTCGTAACACGTCCCTCCGTTTCTGCAGGTGGTGGAGTCGCACTGGCTCTCACCTGAAGAGGAGGCAGCATCGGGAGAAAGAGGGGTTTTAAAAGGTTTCATTTGACTCTGTGCCATTGGTGAGTAGCGAATACTTGAAGTACATGTTCAGAGACGCTACGGGTGTGTATCTTACGTGAGTGGCAGGTCTTTCCCTTCCAGTTGTCCACACAGTTGCAGTAGAAGTCGTTGAGCAGGTCGAGACATCGGCCTCCGTTCTGACAGGGGTTCCTGTTGCACTCGTTCACATCTGGAACAAAGCCAAACAGTGCAGTTATTTAAGTTATTGATTTGTATTCATCTTCAAATGTCCGGAGGCACAAAAATTTGCAGGAATTACAATTCATATGTAAATCCTTTTAATGCAGCAACAAATTGGTAAAAAGTGAAACGGGAATTAAAGTTTCAGTATATAATGTATATCGTATTTAAACATGAAATATGATTGGATAGATCGGCCCTCGTCATGAGAGAGAGAGAGGGAGATCATCTCAACACAGGAACATAAATAACAGTGTCATCTGTAAATGTGCACACTGACCAATTTAGAAATTCAGAACAGATTTAGAATCAGTCAGCTGGTAACGTTACCACATCGTTCTGCTTGTTTTCATCTCCAAAACACATCCTCCATTGTTTAGTCTCAGACTGCTGATCACCCCTCTGCTGCTGGGGGCCACTGATTGATTCTCTCAGGGTACGTGATTCACCGGCAGCGTGACTTAGCAAACGCTCTTCCCTAAAATTTGCATACCTGTGCTGTTGCTCCCGTCGAACCCCAAACACCCAGTTCTCTCTGACACACACACAGTTACACACACAGTTACACACACATACTCACCAACATCACATAGACTGCCCTCCCAGCCGTCTGGGCAGAAACACTGGAAGGAGTTGATCCCATCGATGCAAGTGCCTCCGTTCTTACAGGGGGACGACGCACAGTCGTTAATGTCTGCAGGCAGAGAGAGGAGAGATATGTACGGATGTTAGGTTATTTTTTTACTTTAGTTATTAAGTTATTAGTTTGTTTTAAGTCTGTTATTTGTTTCTTTTATGTGTGAAACTTTTTTTGCTGCCATCCAGGCCAGGACGCCCTCCCTTAAGTCCCTGAATTAAACAGATACAATCCAAAGAATTTAAAATATATACCAAAAGATTTTAAAATTCCTGATTTTTTGCCTATTTTTCTTTTGTGCATGGATACAAATTAAATTAAGGTTGCACGTCAGTTTATTATTAAACTGTCTGATGAACAAATATTTTTGCTCCACTTGCTGTATGAGCATCAGCTTTGTGCATAAAGTGGGAATATATCAAATTACAATCACTAGGTAGGTAAACGAATGTCTTACAAAACTACTTGTTTTCCTGTTACTATCATCTTTTGAGAATGAGAGAAAACAGGTGAGTTTGTTGGAAAGAATTCAAAGCATCCTGTGAGTGTACAAAACAAAAAAACCTAATAAGAGGCAAAATTATTTATCAGTATTTTCCTGCTAATGTTTTCCTCCAGATGTCCGTTTGTGCTAAATGTTTTCCCTTCTGCTGTAAACTAAACTAAGAGTGACGAGAAGTGAAACTGGAGTCTGTATTACCGTAAGAATCATGTGGTTCCCAGTGATGGTAACCGAAGGTAAATATAGTCTGTGTGTTACATGTATTTGTGTGTGTGTGTGTGTGTGTGGAGCTAATAATGACTCACTCTCGTGGCAGTAGGTGCCAGTGAATCCCGGCTCACAGGAGCAGCTGAAGTTCCCGGCAGGCAGGCTGATGCAGCGGCCGTGGGGACCGCACACATTGGATGAGATGTGCCACACCCGCTTCTGGGTGTCATTGGTTGCCACGGCTACGGTGCAACTGTCAATCACTTGGGGTTACAGAAAAAAAAGAGACGATCAGAAATAGAAATGATACGTCTTACTTCCAAGCTGGTTGATTGAAATCTTTAAATCAAAGACACCAGGACTCTCCGGGTGCCGTGTTACCTTGACACTGGTTGGTCTTGCAGTGGTCCTTGAGTTCCGAACAGGTTTTGCCCTCGTAATCGTCGGGGCAGCTGCAGTAGAAGTTGCCCATTAGGCTGTGGCACTGGGCCTTATTGTGACATGGGTTCGGGCTGCAGGGGTCGTTCTGCACCTACAGATGGAAAACAGGGAGGTAGAGGTGTGTCCTTCTCACCAACAATGAAATGGAGCCGAGTGGTTGTTGGTTTTTTTTTTTACTCGCTGGATCTAGTCCTCACCTCACAAGTTGTACCAGCGAAGCCCTGCGGACATTCACACATGAACCCGTCCAGCAGGGCGTGGCAGCGCCCACCGTTCCTACAGGGGCCGCTGGCACAGCGGTTTCTCTGAACCTCGCAGTGTCGACCCACGAACCCCGCCTGGCAAACACAGCCTCTGGCTCCCTCCTGGAACAAAGATCCTGCTGTCATATTTCACTCAAATGCAGATGATCAAAGTGGCGGCGCTTCCAATTTATAGGGTTTTTTGTCCAATAAAATGAAAGGCGTTGATTTATTATTAAAGAAAACAAGCACCCAACAGGTCAGAACTTGAACACTAAGAGAGACAGAGATTTGGGGATATTGGGAGCTATAACAACATCAAAGGATATTATATTTAATGAAATGGCAACATGTAGTTGTGGTTAAAAGTTGAAAACCTGGGCTTGGGTGATTCTGTGTCAATCACAACAAGTTTCCCAACAATATATATTAATATAGGACACGGCTCAGTAAAAAATACATCTTTAAACCGAACTATGTCGTTTTAATCTGGCTCTGTATTTCTGTTGGTTTTCAACACTGACTCGTCGTATCAATATTTGTCACAAAACATCTGATTGCACTGCGTTAAAATCCCCTTGACTTCCCCGTGTTTTATTTTGTACTTATTCACTAATATTAGGAAAGGAAACAATAAAAACTTCAGGCAGTACAAGTTAGCAACCAATGTTTCAAAACCATAACACCCTTGAGCAGATCATCTTATGTTCTGACAGGTACTTTGAAGATCTATAATCTTGTTCCAACTCAATTACCTCATCGTGTTACGTTACTGAGTCTATCAATTCAGCACCCTTTAAGACGTCAATGTTAATGAAAGCTATATAAACTCTTTGACATTTGTGATTCTCACCTTGCAGGTCCCCCCGTTCTGACACTGACCGTGACAGCTGCTCAGATCTGAGAATAAAAAACAAAAATCGAGAGAAAATATGAGGTTTGAGTTTGACAAACCGGGAAGGGGAACATGCATTGGGTGCAGGAAACATGCAGCCGCTACAGAAAAGGTGGTCAATGCAATCAAAGCAAAGTGATCCATGCCTGGAGATGCAGATTCAGAGGTGCAGTGAGAACATGCAATGAAACCAAACAAGTCAAAACTGCCCCTCAAGATTTCCTCTAAAAGGATTTACAACCGTCAGGAAAAACATGAAGTCATATAGCTTAGAGGAGTTAGGTCAGGGTGTGGGAGGTGTAAACAGCCATCTAAGAGGCGAGAGAAAGGAGAGTGAATGTTCCACTAGCTTCTTTAACTTCCTTCATCGCTCAATCGGAAAAGCCGAAACATGTTGCTGTTGTTTTCTGTGCAGATTATATCTCCAGATGAATGTGTGTCCATCGAGGAGCCCAGATTTCTGTTGCTGGCATTCCACAATACAAAAGTCTCAAACATGAGCATGCTGTCAACGCCTCATGGGGCTGTAGTACAACGGGTTTCTGTGGTTTCCTGTCCATATTGTGAGACTAATGAGTACATACAACTTTAGCTTCGAGTAATATTTGAACAAGAAAAAGCTACGATTATCTTGCAAGCTCAACAACAATATATCTCAGTGGTCTAATCCATTATCTTACAGCTTACCTTATGAGAGCTGTAAGATAGATGTAGTAGATTTGTGAAACAACTTGGGATCCAGCAACAAAAAGCTAAAAAAATGTTTGAGCATTCAGCATGTCAAGGATCTTAGGGGGTCATTCCTACGTTTCTAGGGTCCTTTGTTCCCCAGATTTATATGGCACATAATAGGAACACGACAAAGGGTCCTTTGTTCCCAGGGTTCAATGTACCTAGGGTCCTCCCCCGCACCCGTTCTTATTCACAACTTGTCACATACGGACACTTGGTCCGGACCCTTTTGGAGTCATTTAGGTTCAGGCAACAAAACTACTTGGTTTGGTTTTGGAAAAGTTTGTGGCTTGGGTTAAAATAAGTATGTTTTTGACAACCTGGGACTGAGAATAGGCTGGTTCCCCAGTTGTTTTTACTTAATATGACATACGCTATTGTGGGAACTCGTCAAAGGGAACATAGCATAGAGTTAAACTTAGAACAAAGTTTACTTTGTGGAACATAAATTTGAAATGGGAAACAAAGGACATTGGGGACATAGAACCCTAGGAACATAGGACCTTGTGAACATAGAACCCTAGGAACATAGGACCTTGTGAACATAGGACCCTAGGAACATAGGACCTTGTGAACACAGAACCCTAGGAACATAGGATCTTGTGAACATAGGACCCTAGGAACATAGGACCTTGTGAACACAGAACCCTAGGAACATAGGATCTTGTGAACATAGGACCCTAGGAACATAGGACCCTAGGAACATAGGATCTTGTGAACATAGGACCCTAGGAACACAGAACCCTAGGAACATAGGATCTTGTGAACATAGGACCCTAGGAACATAGGACCCTAGGAACATAGGACCTTGTGAACACAGAACCCTAGGAACATAGGATCTTGTGAACATAGGACCCTAGGAACACAGAACCCTAGGAACATAGGATCTTGTGAACATAGGACCCTAGGAACACAGAACCCTAGGAACATAGGATCTTGTGAACATAGGACCCTAGGAACACAGAACCCTAGGAACATAGGACCTTGTGAACATAGGACGTTAGGAACGTAGAAACGCTCCTGGTCTTAGCCACTTGCATGCTAGTAAAGCCCATAGGAGCTGTTCGTCTGGCGTTAAATCGTTATTCTAAGATTTTGTCATACTAGAAAACTCAAACAACTTGACATTTTAAGCATGAAAGCACTGCTTATTTTGCCCATTAGAGATTATTAGATAAGTTAATTTCCTAGCAAGGATTGTTTTTCTTGGTAAAATTGACGTGTTCACATTTTACTGTCCAGTATAATAGTAAATACTAATGTCTCCATAATAACAGAAAACCACTGAAACATGTTTTGGCCTTTCAGAAAGACTGATGAATGACAGAAAAGTGAGAACGAGCCAGTGGAACAGAAGCTAGCCAGCGGAGAGGACAGGCCTCGGGTCTGTCGGTGCTACAGGTGGAAAGAGGCTGAGGACCAATAATTAGCTGGATTGATACTAACTGATGTCACAGTTCTTGCCAACCCATCCACGAAAGCAGGCACAGTGATATCCACCAATCAAGTTTTTGCAAGGGTAAGCATGAAGGCAAGGCTTCCCCTCACACTCATTAACGTCTGCAAAATGGAGACGAGAGACACAAGAGAGAATGAATAAGAGAGCTGAGAACCTGCTCAGGAGCCCCGTCACCAAGCGCAGCTTCATGTGGTAAGAACACACTGAAATCATGACTTCTCTGAACTCTTGACTTCCAACCGTTTTCTTTTTGAGGAGCCTCTGTTGATGCGCCTTTAAGGCATTGCATCTGTGACATTGCTGGCTGTATCTACAAAAATGCCTTTTGGTCTTTCAAACATAGGACTCTATACGATGCTCGCACAATATTACACTTGTGTCGCTCTGAAGGAAGTTTTAAAAGGTGCATCAGTCGAGGAATTAACAACTTATTTTGCAGCTTCTTCCTTCTTCTCATGAGGAAAAATCATCTTCAATGAACACAAATTCTTAAAAATAGCTATGTACTTATTCAAATTGTCTCATTCTCAGTATTCATGTTAAATGTACTTTATTTCTTGGTGCATATATAGATATGATGACAAAGTAAGACATTTATTACCGTGTGGCACATTTAAAGTCTCTAATATTTATATTCAGTTGTAACTTGGTACCATGTAGTCAGATCACTTTCATGACTTTTACGGGTAAACAACTCAAACATTGTCAGATAGCCAGAACATTTACAGAGTGAAGTTCATGTCTGACAGGGTTTCATGTCTTCCACAGCTTTCCATCGCTGCTCTATCCTCACCCCCGTCCCCCCCGTCCCCCCCTCCCTCGGGGGTTAATGTCTCTCTATGGCATTCCCTGAAGGCCAACCTGCGGCATTCCAAGTGGTCAGTTTCAGAGGCAGCTATCGCCGCGCCCGCCGCGCTCACTATAAACCGACACAGTGCATTAATACTACTCCCAGGAGGTGAGCGGCATCTGTTGACCTGCTGAAACTAAACACCCCCAACCCATTCCCAAAAACCCAACCTCCCCCAATACCACTACTCCCCTCCCCCCCCCCCCCCCCCCCCTGGTCCCGCTCGCTCTCCCAGGTGCCACCTCGTTCCCCGAATGGGTGAGCGCTCTGCGAATCGGGAATGCAAACCGAAGCGTTTCGGTCGCTCCCCGCGCGTGTTTACAGGTTATAAAGTGTTTCCCGGCTGAGGTCGAAGGGGGTGAGGGCTCCGCTGTGTCGGGGCGTCGCCTCACCGTAGCGTTCATGCAACCCGGCTACGCCCAGTCTGGAGCCAAAGATAACCCCCCGCTGGACTGTATTTTGTCCCAAGGCTAGCAGTTGCCAGGCGGGTTATTTTTAGCTTTACTCAAGTCACCTGGCTCGAGTTGCAGATGAAACCCAGCGAGCGTCTCCATTGGGGGCGTGCATATACACAAACACACACACACACACAAACACACACTCGTTTGAAATTAGTGGCCCTCCTGCAGTAATACTACTGGTTAAACGATGGGGCGGGATGAACACCCAGAGATGCTGTAACTCTGCAAGCAAATGGTGATTCCTGGAAAAGGAATTTGGACGCATTGGCATTCACTGTAGGTGCAACACACTCACAAACACACCGGCTTCATCAAAGCAAAACATCACCCGACGTGCAACAATGAAAATTGCTTAAATATTAAGCAATAAACAAGTAAACACAAACGAGCCTGCTCAAAGTTATTATCTTCGATCACAACGTAGGAATGAGACGTACCGATCTGGCAGGTCTTGCCCGTCCACTGAGGAGGACAGAGGCATTCGAAGCCGTTCTCCATGTCCATGCAGGTTCCACCCTGAGCACAGGGGCTGGAGGCACATTCGTCCGTGTCTGAAAACAGAAACCACACTGATGTTCAAAGCCATTGTCACTTCAAAAACTCCAGCTTCCAACGGTGACACTGAGTTCAGGTTGATCTACTCAACCGGCGACCTCTTTAAGTCTGAACATCAAGCGGGTGAAACACTGGAAGTAGCTGTTCCTCAACGTTATTGTGACGTTATCCAGATGTGTTCAAATGTAAGATTGTAAAAAAGTCTTTTTTAAATATTCTTACACTTTCCATCTCAGCCAATCACCAGAAGTGCTTAATGTCAAGCCCTGATGTGCTCACATAAGAACATTAAAATGAATAGATAACAATAATTATAATCCCTCACCTTTAGCACAGGTCGGCCCGGACCAGCCTGCTGGACAGTGACACTCAAAGCCTGACGGGACTTCGTGGCAGGTGCCGCCGTTGGCACAGGGGTTGGAAACACAGGCGTGCTCCGCTGGAGAAAAATAAATCAGAGAAAAGTAGGAATGCTCATGAATCTTTCGTCAGATTTCAATCCAGCGCCTCAGAACTTTACTCTGAACGTGACGTGGCACAAACAAAACGTCCCCGGTTTTGTTTGATTTAGAGACTCACCGATCTCACAGTTCTTGCCAGAGTAGCCGTCTGGACAGGCGCAGTTGTACTCGTCCGGCTCCGTGTTCATGCACGTCCCGCCGTTCTTACAGGGACGGTTGGTGCCGCAGTAGTTCAGATCTGCACAGCGAAGAACACTGATGTGACCAACTCCATACTCCATGTGAAACACACATGGTACACAAGCTCAGACTGCTAAGTGACAAAAACGTGATTAAAACATTCTGCAGTGTTTTAGAATACTCTCGTAGGCGATCTTAAAGCCCGTTCCTGTGGACTCTCAGGACTTGCAGAGATCCAGAAGACGGGGTTATGTGAACATCGTGAGATCTGACCTTTGTCACAGAGCAGACCGCCCCAGTTCTTCTCACAGGTGCACTGCCAGGGCTCGTTGCAGGTGCTGTGAACACATCCGGGATACGGGAGGCACTCGTCGCAGAGCGGACCCTGCCAGCCGTAGTTACACCTGCAACACACGGCTCACAGTTTCATTCTTTCATCTTGACTCCTTCTTTCAGAATCAGAATCAGCTTTATTGGCCATGTATGCGTACGCATACATGGAATTTGACTCCAGATTTGACTTCCTTCTTTCCTATCTCATTTGCTTCCTTCTTTTCCCTTCTTGAAGTGATCTGAAACCACCAAACTAGAGAAACCCAACAAGTATATTTCACTCAAATATGCTGATATTGAATTACTTTAACGTGAGTGAAAACAGTCCACAGAGAACAGAGTTCAGCGGGTGCAACGTTGGCTGAGTGGATTTATTTTTTTTTACTAAAATAAGAGCGTCTTATTTCACAAGCACACTGACAATGTGTGCCTGTTCCCAGCCCCGGCCTGAGGGAATATCAGGCACACAGATGCACTCAATAACGCAGAGGGAGTTGGCCGTGATATAAAAAAAAAACAATAAAACAGCGATAGTTACGTCGTGATAACAAGCAAGTGAGTTAATATGTTTAAATGTGTGAAAGCACAGAGGAGCGCTTGATGCCAGTCAAACGTCCTCTTGTAAACACGGAGAATGCTGTACGTGCCAAACAAATATAAATAAATATATGCACACATATATATATATATATATATATATGCTTTTAACCATTTTAACACAAAGACTTCTTCATGCAGGAGATATTGATGAGGAAGAGGACAGACACTGATCGGGTCACAGCAGTCATTTAGCAGACAGAACGTCTTCATCAAGGTGAATGACACGTTTAGCTGCAGCTCCTAATCTTAGGACACGCAGCACCAGAGGACATTCCTGAGTGTGTGTGTGTGTGTGTGTGTGTGTGTGTGTGTGTGTGTGTCCAACTGTATCATGCAGCTTACAACACATGCACGTATTCATGTTCATCTTTTACTGTTTATTTTAGTGTTGCTGAGAGTAAAAAACAGCTTTCTCATCAAATAACTCGTTAACTGTCGTTAATTGAACCCATAACCTATTTTTTAATAAAGTTTTAAAGTAAGATGTTTATGGTAGAAATCAACATGCATCTAGGGTTTTCTAGAAATGAGCGTCTTTGTCTTGAAACAACAATAATAATACTCGACACAAGCTGGTCTGCGGTGGAAACAGGCTGCAGCGAATCCTTTCTATCATCATTAATCAATATCTCCGATATGTTCAATCATCTTCTCTTCTAGAAATGATGATCCAATAGAAACCATTAGAAAGTTTGGCTTTTTTTGTTTCAACAAATGACTTAAAAGCTACATCAGCAATATTGTAACACGCTGCTTTTGTTCAGAAAGTCAGACGTAGGATGAGAAAAACCTGATTGTCTAAGGAGCCGTTTTATTTGTGTCGCGAGCTGCGCGGAGGTCAAACCTGGAATGAGCGGCGGGTTTTGTGGAACGAGGGTTAGCGGTCTGGACCGGGAGGCCGGCGGAGGGTTAGCTAATCTGTTGGTTTATGGCAGCACTCTGTTATTCCAAGGCCAGCGGTAACCTTGCCCCACCTGTCCTGTCATTTCTCAGTCGGGGCTATTTTAGGGAGCAACCCCCCCCCCCCCTCTCCCCTCTTCCACTGCAACTCACAAACACTTCTAAATGGATTCTAACCACACACTGCTACGCTGCTGCAGGACGCTGGTGTCCAAATGACAGTTTTCTATCTGTGCTGATTCTCAGATATTTATGGTTTTGACAAAATGAAAATGCTGCTGTAGGACCAAGATCTGGTTAGGCTGAAAGCATGCACGAAAAACTTTGCTTTGTGCACAATTCAGTAAGCTGAAGCGAAATTGAACTGTGTGCACGACCACAACAACTTCACTCTGCTCTGCTTTGTGAGTGAAGCCCAGCTATGTGCATGTGTGTGTGTGTGTGTGTCAGTGCTGCGTATTGTTTACTACAGTACGTGGTGTTGTCCGGCACTGCGGTCGGCCGGCGGTGCCCTGCACACTGTCAGCCGTGCGACTGCGGTGGCAGCGTGGACAGTCTGTCTGGCTGCAGTGTGGGAGAGAGCGGGGGAAATGGTTTCGAGCAGCCGCAGGCCAAAGGGTGGCATTACCCACAAGCCCCGTCGGCTGCTGCCGTCCCATCAATGGAAAGGGGGCCCGCGAAGGGGGGGGTGAGGGGGGGGGGGGGGGGGGGGCAGCCCAAAAATACCCCGCCTGACCACAAACCCCTGCTCCGGTGCTGTCTGCCCCCCTCAGACAGACCACACCCAGAGGACGGGACGGTGGGCCGGGGCAGAGGTAGAGGGGCTGTGTGTGTGTGTGTGTGTGTGTGTGTGTGTGTGTGTGAATTATTTACAGGCGAGCCTCGCGCCCAAATCCAGCGGACGGACTTAGCCGGCTGTTGCCTAGCTACATGTTTAGTAGTGTCACATGAGGGAGCGTAGGTTGTGTGTAAGAAACAAGATACCAAACTCTCTCTCTCCTCTCTCTCTCCTCTCTCTCTCTCTCTCTCTTCCTCTCTCTCTCTCTCTCTCTCTCTTCTCTCTCTCTCTTCTCTCCTCTCTCTCTCTCTCTCTCTCTCTCTCTCTCTCTCTCTCTCTCTCTCTCTCTCTCTCTCTCTCTCTCTCTCTCTCTCTCTCTCTCTCTCTCATCTCTCTCTCTCTCTCTGTCTCTCTGTCTCTCTGTCTCTCTCTCTCTCTCTCTCTATCTGTCTCTCTGTCTCTCTCTCTCTCTCTCTCTCTCTCTGTCTCTCTGTCTCTCTCTCTCTCTCTTCTCTCTCTGTGTGTTACAATCTTGATATTTAGGTCAGAAGAAAGCCAGTAAGTGGACCTTGAATCAAGATTATTTTGTCAAACAACGACTTCTGAAGTGGGACGACCGGGAACCAAAAATGTTGTTCTCTCATTCTCGTGTGATATTCATTATAATAATATAATTTTTTACTAGCTTCTATGCTACGCTAGCAGCTTCACATTCACACCGATGGTGTTAATGCTTCAAACCAACAACAACAAAAAGCTTTTATTCTCCCTGCATCCATCCTCTGGTTGGATGGATGTTTGTCTTCCTGTTTCTTAGCTGTGTGTGTGTGTGTGTGTGTGTGTGTGTGTGTGTGTGTGTGGTGTGTGTGTGAGAGAGAGTGTGTGTGTGTGTCTGATTGCGTTGAAGCTCCAAAATCACATGTTGAGGCACATTCCAGGGTGTTCCTCTCTCTTCCAATCCTCCGGCCATTTCCAATGAAAAATGTCAGCTTCATTTCTTTTATCTTTTTACGAGAATTCATCTAAATCAAACCTGCCTCAGTGTAACCCCCCCCCCCCCTCCCCTCTCCTGTCGTCCCCATGTACTTGCCACAGTGTGTGTGTGTGTGTGTTTGTGCAGTTGTCTTTTTAAGGCTCTCTTGCTCCACTGTGTCTAAATGTACAGTTCTGCTCGACGTGTAATCAAATCTAAATGTCTCTCCGCTGCCTCCTCTCCACATAACGCCCGCTCAGCCTTTTTCTGAACAACACTCAGCAGCCATGTTCACTGTACAGTCCTGTGCTCATCCGTCCGTAATCAATTTACTTCTTTGGGACTCAGACGAGATTAAAAAAAATTGCATAACTGCCACATTTCTTTCTGCACTCACCAGACTAAACTCACCCCCCCCCCCCCCCCCCCCGAATCTGCATCCCCTCCTGCAGCAGAACAAGGCCCAGGATAGGAAGGTGGTGATGTGGCTGCAGACATGGGGGGGGGGGGGGGGGACATATAGCACAAAAACAGGCCTGTGTGTGTGTGTGTGTGTGTGTGTGTGTGTGTGTGTGTGTGTGTGTGTCCAGCTTTAGAACAGGAAGCAGAACAATGGCTTCTAGATCAGAGTGGAGCTGAGGGATGGAGGTGGAGGAACGGTGGGGGGGTAGACTGCTTGGTATGTTATCAACAACCCCCCCCCCCCCCCCATCCACTCCTCTCTACACCTCTGTTAACCTCATTAAACTCTTACGGGGTTTTCCATCCAAACAACACTTGATGTGACGCTGAACAAAGAGGAACAAACACACAATAAATAAAGAGGGGGGGGGGGGGGCTCACCTGCATTCCCCCGGTACGCTGCACCTTCCATGCTCCAGGCATGCTCCAGGCTGCATCCCTGTTTGCAGATGGCTGTCACAGGAGAGAAAAGGTTCTGTTAGTTTCATCTTGTTGGCTGCAGAGTCACCGTCTGAAGGTGCGTCTACGGCAGCGATCCGGAGTTTCCAAACATTCTTTGAATTCTTGCAAAAGCAACGTGAACTTCCGTGAACTTCATGCACGCGATCACTGACTTTTAACTCACTTATGGTAAGAAATAACATTCCTGAGTGAGATTCGATGTATTGAATCTGTTCTCATTCAGTAGAAGCGTCGTGAACACCGTGTTGTCTGCTGAACACCCCCCCCCCCCCCCCCCCGTACCTGTTTTGCAGTCGGGCCCCGTCCAGCCCTCCATGCAGCCTCGGTTCCCCAACTGGTCGCACACGTAGTGGCCGAAGTAGTCGTCGCGTGGACGGCACACTTTGTTGCACTTGACGCCGTAGTAGTTTTCGTCGCAGCGCACGCGGATGGTGTACTCCAGACTGGCGGTCAGGCTTTTATACTCCACCGGCTGCTTCTCGTCGCCCGGGTTGAGCATCCCTTTGTAGATGCTGCGCTCAATCAGCAGCTCATCGTCTGGACAGGAGACAAACACAGTGTTTACTCAGAGGGGTTCATTCAAAAAACATTTCATTCTTCAGCACTACAGAAGGAAAGAGAACACTCGGGCCGAGTGTTCGGGTCGGTCTTAAACAACAAGGAATTCTGAATGACATTCCGAGGAGCAGGGCTGGTTCCGGTTATTGGGGGTTTGACCCAACAAGCCGGTGTTTAGTGAGATAAGACGGACCGCGAAGGCTTCGAAGAATGCCTGTTGTTAGCGCACATCAGAGGGGAAGGTGTGACCTTCCACCAAGAATGTGGAAGAAGAGGAGGAACAAGGGGGAAAGAATGGGAACACGGCACAAACAGCGGGAGTTGGAGCGAGGTCTGCGAGGGCTTGATAACCCAAAAACGCTTTTTTTCAGTTTTCCTGCCCTGTGAAATGATTCACTCCCCTCCCCTCGCTCAGGATATCCAGCGCCGACTACATCGGAGCCAGGCCGGAAATAATAAGAGCCGCGGAACAGACGAGGAAGGGCGACATAAGGAAAGGACCCTTCAGCTCGTTCTCAAGGAACAGAAGAAGTGTGACCCAGCAGGGGTGAGAATAATGTAAAGACGAGTGTATCGCTTCATATTAACTCCCAGAGGAGATGGAGAGAAGAGGCGGTGACTCCGAGCAGACTGAACTACACAACATTATATTTCTCACTTTTATAACTGAGAGGGTCTGAAAAGAAGACAATAAACATGTTTGTTTCTGCTGTAAAGTTGCTCATTTTAACACCGGCTTAATCTGAGACGGATCGGCTGTTTGATCTCCAGCATCTCCAGGTCACTTAGTTTAAGAAGCAGGAGAATCTTCTCAACACAAGGTGCATTTGTTGTCATTGTAAAACAGGATTGTGCAACAAAATGCAGTTCGTTGTCCCATTTTGTGACATAAGAATGCGTTATTTCTTCTTTTAAAAGTTAGTTTTCTTCCGAGTTCGGATCCTTTTTTAAAACATTTATGATTCTCCCGATGTAACTCACATTCCTTTATATGTTCTTAAAGCACAAAAGGATCCATTTCCACGCTGTCCTGATTTACTGCCACGGATCCCGTGTCCCACACCCACCACCTGAAACACTCACTCACTGCTCGCTCATCTCCAGCAATTAGATGTAAAAATATAGACCAATCATGAGCTGCGTGTGTCCCCCGGAGGAGAGGCTGTTGTTACTAGGGAGAGCAGCAGAGAGTGGGCCATTTAAAAACCCGGCTTACATAAACACCGAAGGGGGGGCTTCAGATCCGAGCAGCTGATCCGGAGCAACACGATGGTCTTGGTGTGAGGAGACGGTTTGGCATCAGAAACAAAGAGCCGCCGGTTCACACACACAGAGACACGCAACAAGCTGCAACTGGAGTGGGGTTGTTTTTTTTTTTGTGAGAGGGGCTGAAGCACCTTTTGTTTTGACCTTTGACCTCTTTACTGCTTGTTCCCTTTGTAACAGTGGTGACCTCTGAGCTGAAGTCAAGACTGTGTTCACACCGCCGGTTAACATAATCTCATGGTTTCCCTTCTCGTTCCCATCTGGACAACGCGGATTTGTTTCGATAACATTTGAATATTTGTGCCTTTGCTGTCACACACGTTCTCACTGCAGCACCATGTTAGAAGCACAGCTTTTCTTTTTTTTAATTCACCTTCATCTTGGTGATCGATAACAGCTGGATGGATACAATGATTGTGAACGCACAGCTGGAATGAGAAACATCACTCTCTCACATCGACGCTGACTCAGCGCTGACGACCCGGTGGTCAGGCTGTTATTTAGTTTTGGGAGGCGTCCTCCTCCAGGTGGTTCAGCGCTGCACCGACACACTTTCACAGCCATGTTGCTTTCTTTATTCTTCAAGCAACAATCATGTTTTATTACTAAAACGTTTAAAGGAATAGATAAAAGAGGCTAAAATGACCAACGAGTCCTCTCTTCTCTCTGTAGGTTTGTTTCAACCTGGAATTTAAATTATAAGGCATAAGACATAGGGTACTTAACCGCTGTCCTGTGATTGCCAGATCTTTATAATGAAGCTTTTTATCGCTGCACTCAGCTTGGCACACACTGACACTCATTGTCATGGCTCGCATCAATCTTAATCATTTTAAGAGCAGGGTACCGCTTTACTTCTCCGTGCAGATTGGAAGTTGTTAGTTTTGTGGTCAGGAGACGTGAATCAGTATCTGACACACGGCTGTTTATGTGCAGTTGTCTTGAGAATACAATAACAGATATTCTGATATAATAACCCTAACCTTACCTGATATGGTAGTTTTCATTTTACATTTTTGGAAACCATAGATATTGAATGACGACGTTTCATTAATATGTTTCATATCGGCTTCATATCACGCTTTAGGAACAATACCACGTTGTTAACGTTTGGTTAAGTTGTTCAATTAATAACATAAATAACTAAATACCAACCGCCCTTAGCCGTCTTTCTTATGAACGTTACAACGTAACAATTGTAACAACGTTAGTAAATGTTGATTTTTTTTTTGACACGAACAACGGTCTCCTGAGTGAAAGTCCTGTGTTTGTTGGAACAAACAGGAGGAAATAGTGCATTTGCTGGGGACTATTTTCAGCGGCGGATGAATCCACGCTTGGTGCTCTGGAGCGTATTTGTGGCAGCAGGACAACAATTAATTAATTGGCAGTATTGTTGTCAAAATAATTTTCTGCCAATTGACTAACCGATCAATAGACTAATCACTCTCCCCATCCTGTACGAAATACTACAAACACCGGCTGTCTTTACTTGAATGTACTTTGGGTCAGCTTCAGATGAAATGTGCAGCTGCGTTACGTATGAAAATACAGTTCAGTGTTCAGAGGACTTGTGTTGGCCGACAACCGGAGGACTGGGAATAGATTTTAGGGCAAAACAAAACCTGATAGGGACATCGCTAGATTCTTTTTCCAGTGCACACCTGGCCCGTATAAACAGACGCCAACTCTCTCTCTCTCTCTCTAATTATGCCACAGCTTCACTAATGCTGGATGCAACAGGTTCATGCCTGCTCGCTGAGGTTGGTCGAAAATGTAGGAAATCCCAAAGTGAGGCAGGAACAAGGGAGCGAAAGTAGACACACAGAAGTAAATAACAACATTTAATCTGCTGGAGTGAATCTGCTGACCGTCACAGACAAGCGGAGGGATTTAGCTTATTATAACATTGCGCTTGTATTTTTAGCTTGTCCAGTGTGAGTTGAAAAAGAAGCAGGTAAAGTTTCACTTTGAAGGGAAACTTGGCCGCCCGACAGACTCACTGACAGATTCAGGAATCAAACTTGTCGATCTCGCAATGAGAAAATACTCAGTCCAAGTCTACAAGACGGGACACGGCGGGTCGAGACGTCAGCACCTCTCCGCCCACCTGCATGTCACTGCCTCCAAACCTCCACCCTCGCCCCCCCCCCCCCCCCCCCCCTCTGGCCGTATCTACCGGTGGTTCGAGCACGCAAAGCATCCAGAGCTGACCGTCCAGGCCGAGGCACGGCAGTCTGGATGCCAGCCAGAGGTCTCACTGTTCGGGGATAATGAAGTGCCGTGCAGTAGCCGGACAGCTGTCGGGGGGGGGGGGGGGCTAATTAGCACACAGACACCAGAGGAAAGAGGAAGGGGGCGGGGTCCGCAATTAATGGCTTAACGATGCAATGCTCTCACAGGCTTAATATAGAGGAGAGCCGAGAACAGTCGACCACGAGGAGGGTGAGAAAAAGAGTAGGGAGAGAAAATGAGCGACCTGTCGATCAGAAGTCCGATCTCTGCAGGGGGGGGAAGTCGAGCCTCGGCCTTCTAAGATGTCAAGTACGAGCTTCACATGCTCGCACAGCGCAATAACCCCAAAACATGGCACACACCTACCATTCCTTTCATTTCAGTCAACTCATTGCAGGTGTTTCATGAGTCAGGTCGGCTGGTTGGCTCTCTTTCCAGTCTTATTCTGCTTGCGGCTGCAGAGGCTAGCTAGGTCTCGTTAACGCCGATCGACAGTGTGACTAAGGGCCCGGGGAGATCTACGTCATCCAGTACAAATATCTATGTTGATCTGCATAACCAACAAAGACCAGGTCAAAGCGTGCATTCTCCGGAGAACAAGCATCGTAATGTAGCAAAAGCAAGCCGTAAATCATTTTTTATTTTCCTTTAAAAAGATGATTCATCATGGAGAGCAGAAAGAAACCAGTGTTGGTGATCCTTACCCTTGCTGTGTGTGCCGTTGTCTCTGTCCCACGCCTCCACTATCACTGTGTACGCTCGCTGAAACACAGAGAGGGGGGGGGGGGGGGGGGGGGGGCAGAGGTTATCACAGGGCACACCAATACAGAAACTCAGATATGCCAACTTCTTGACGCAGACGTGCACGTGATGTGGAGTTTGCACAGAAACTCAAGATATATGAGGCAACATTACTCATAAACTTTCACACACATATTTTGCATAAAAGGTGAATAACGCTGGGAGAGTCGGTCCCGTTCCCACGCTGCTGTCACTGATTAGCTCCCGTCTGCCCCGGGGCTGGTTAACGAGTGCAGCCACGGATCCGCTTTGTTATGAAAACCTGGTTTCAGAGTCAAAAAGTGAAATCCGGTTTTCCCCCTTTGTCACTTCTGGATCAGGCGGGGACTCGTTCTGTCGATCAGCGTTTCATTGACCGCAGAAGGCGTGCGTTAGTCTTTTCCTCGGCCCCACGGGGGAATTAGCAGGGATTGGATGACTTGCTCAAGGGCACTTTGTGTTGTAATGCATTGATTTCCAATAGGGGGAACTTCTCCACCGGGATCTGGACTCAGTGTGCCTCTTAATTTAAGCGGCAGAGGAGACACTTGGGATGATGGAATCAAGAGCGTTCAGGGGTTCTTGTTCGTTTTTTTTCTTACATTAAAGGAACCGTGTGTAGTATTTGGTAGCATCAAACGCTAGCAACTAGCGGTTTGGTTTGCCTCGTGTCTCGTTGACTTTACGCTTGTTACGTACCGTTACGTACGAAAGTCCACTAAGGATGGTCGTTATTTATTTACCTTGTTACATTTTTATTGAAACACAAACCTTGATGTTTTTTTCCGACTGTAACCAGGTAGACTTGTTGTCTAAAGCCAACCAATCGTTTTTATAGCATTGTATTGTGTTAAAGAATGCCAACTTTACATGCCTTCTTACTCACTATTTAACCATGGTGCGTTTTTCTGAGGATATTGCGTGTGAAGGCGCAGCATGCCTGCACACTATGCCCTACTTTCCTACTTTGCAGAGGAGACGGACTCCTCCATCCCACAGCAACAAACTCAAACTCTGGATTGTTTCAGGTGCAGGGCTATTTATTTCCTTTTTTTTCCACGGGCATCAGCAAACAAACCGAAACGGAGCTCGCCGTCCGTCGACTGCATGGGGCCGGACGAGCAGCTGTGAGTTCCCATGACCCAAGTGTGACTCGGGGGGGACTGAGGGCTGCGGGGAAGATTACAGGGGAGCTCACAAAGTGGAGAGATTAGAGACGGAAGAGAAGAGACAGAAAGCCACGATAAAGCTCGTTCTATGGTGCTCGGATTTTAGGGCAGGTCGCAGTTTTGAGACGGAGAGAAGATGCAGGAAAGACGAAATCACGAGTCAGATACGAAACCAAGTTGTTACAGGTATCTGGTTGATGTAGGGTGTGTTCACAACATGCAGGTTTGGAGCTGTTTAGGCAGCAAATAAACTGTGTCATGGCGTCATTCATCATTCCAATGATCGCATCCATTCTGTGGTTTGCTGGCAGTTTCACCAGAGAGCAGCACATAAATGATGATTTACGATCTCATCTGAGAGGGAAAACGATGTTTACCACTTATCCTGTACGGATGTGGTATGATTAGCACTGGCCTGATCGCTACTGAGCATGTGCAACTCTTCGATCGCTGCACCTGACATCGATGATGGAAGAAGCTAACGAGTGAGCCGCCTCGCTTCTGACTCACTCTATGGCGATTGTTGCACATGCTCAGTTGCGATCAGCAAGATTTAGGGATGTGACAGCGAGTGACAAGTGTTGTTCCTTTGTAGCGTGAATGAGCTGATCAATGATAACGTGATGATCAGATCGATCCAGCATCTCAGAGGCCTTTCTGATACTGGTATCGGAAACAACTCTCATAAATAAGTACATGAAAATAAGAAAGGATATTGTAACAAAGACCTGGACGCGGAGCAAATCAAGACCCCCTGCTGGGGCAAAAGTCTGTCCTGTACCTCCTAGTTCGTCCCTGAGCTGGAGCGATCTCACCAAGCACACCTGCTGAACCAACAATGGGATCAAATGTGAGGGAACGTATCCAGTGGATGTTTCGGACAGGTGTCTGTGAGATGTCAGGTAACTTTCACAGCAGCATCCTTTAAAACCTCAGAGAGAGATCACAGACACCATTACTGTAACTGTCTTTATCTTAGAGTACAGTAGAAAAATAACTGTGAAACATGTAAAACAATATATGATACTGTGCCCTGAGGAGCTGAAAAAATTATCACAATATCAAATAAATGTTATCCGGTGGCTCACGTATCAGTGGAGAATGTTTAGTCCTCACTACCAGATCACAGATATGTTAAGATGTGGAACAGAATCTCAAACTTAAGCCCTTTCACACATACAACGCCACCCTGAACTTATCTAGACATGAATCAGAGGAGCCGTATGTGAGAACATATATGTCCGAATCATTCGGACATTAAACAGACTTCACCCTGCCGGCTATGTAGTACAAAGTCTGTGTAATGTCCCGTTGAGCTCGTGTGTGAACAGAGGCGCTCATTGTTTGGAGAATTCACAGCGAGCGAGTGTGTTGGTGACGTTTCTTTCATGCGGGCCGGCGCAAAACCGGGAGACAACAAACATGCGAGGGTGAAGAAGAAGAAGAAGAAGAAGAAGAGTCCTTAATGCGAAGACGCCAACAGAAAGTCTAACTGGAGAGAAGACGAGATTCGGGAACTTCTGTCGCTAACGGCCGACACTGAACCCACCAGAGAACCTCCGGTTCTGAAAAGTGAAGTCAAAGCTTCATGTCTTAAAGCTGCATTCTCTCTAGTGACCACCAGGGGGCGACTGCTCTGGTTGTATAGAAGTCTATGAGAAAATGACTCTACTTCTCTCTTGATTTATTACCTCAGTAAACATTGTAAACATGAGTTTATGGTCTCAATCTCTAGTTTCAAGTCTTCTTCAATACAGCATGATGTTCATTTAGTAAATGATGGTCCATTTAGAGTCAAACAGACCATAAAGCAGGGTATGCTTTAGGGCGGGGCTACACAGTGATTGACAGGTCTCTACCTGAGACGTATACGGCGCGTCTACGTTACTCCTCCTCAGTCCAGATATGGCCACTTCCTGTTCACTGGTTGCAAAAAAAAACACAATCCACAAACCAATGGGTGACATCACTACGACTACGCCCACTTCTTATGTCTATGAATGTGACGGAGGTGTAATCCGTGTCTCAACCCAGACGTCATCCCTCGACTAAAACCAAACTTCTCCTGGGAAACAATCTCCGGAGTGTATGTGAGAAAACAACTTCAAATTATAATTCCAATCTCTACCGCCCCCCCCCCACAAAAAACAAACAAGACATCAGCCCGAGGACGACATCGGCTGCAGATGACCCGGCCGTGATTTATGAGCCCAGCGAGCGGCACATAACTCTGTAACGAGTGAAAATAAGTGGACATTATCATAATCAATCTTTTCCTTTGTAATCAATTTTAAATGTCACGGCCGCTGGCTCCCAGACAGATGGGGCTGTCCTGTCCCACGGCCTCAGAGCAATGTGTGTGTGTGTGTGTGTGTGTGTGTGTGTGTGTGTGTGTGTGTGTGTAAGTGTGTGTGTGCATCCTTGAAGGACAGGAGCTGCAGGATCAAAGTGTCACGTCCCTTCTGTCTGCAGTGGGACGACTTTAGGAGTCGACTCTATGTGATATGGGGGGGGGTGGAGGTGTGGGGGGGGGGGGGGGGTGTTAGTGTGACACTTGACACCTCCGAACCAATTTACAGGAGTCAGAGGGATTTGAGTTTTCATTAGGCGAGGAGAAGCCGGCCCACTCCCTCGCCGCCTTCACCTGTTCAATGAATAAATTACGGCTTCAACAGCCGCCGGCAGCACGGAGCTCTACTGAGGATTCACCGTACGGCTGGAGCTGCTTCGTGATGGTTTCTATACATGCTAATAAGATTTAATCTTCTGCTTGGTTTAACCTCGTTATATCTGACTTTGGAGCGTTAGCAGTGTGTTCATACTCTGATGGTTATCGTACCAGCGGTGGACGCCGCTGCGTTGGGCGTCGTGTTCATGAAGAGGCTGAAAAGTGAATACCGTTAAAAAGTCCAGTTATGAACGACACGGATCAACGATTTGTGGCTGTTGAGTTTGCAAAGCGAAGTTTATTCTGAAAACTGTTCCGCTTCCTGTCCCCGACGTCACGACGTTCCAGAATTAAACCCGCTGCTTGATTGACAAGATGCTCAGAGTCACCAACACCACGATGTGTGCGTAATATCACAAATATCATCACTTTAAAAGGAGCGCTTTACACCTTAAAGTGGATTAAAATAGAGAAGAACGTTCCTTTAATTGAAATTTCACAGCAGCAGGGAAGAGAAAGAACCCAATTAACAACTTTTCTCGAGTTGTGATCAGAGGAAGATGAAGAAGAAGAAAAAAAAGCAGCGGCAACACCTGTCAGGTCACACCTGTTAGTCTATTGACATGAATAAAACATGTGGCTCCCGGCAGAGAGGAGCTGGGATGGTTAATTTAGCACATTATAACAGAACGAGCCCACCGCCCCTCCACCAACACCACCTCCTCTCTCTAAGGAGCCCCCCCCCCACACACACACACACACAGGAGGCCTCGCTCAGACGGCAAATCTAATCAAAGCTAATCTAATCAGGTCTTTATACCGAGCTGCAGAATGAGGAAAATGACCCAATTCACTTTTTCCCACACCAAGCGCATGAAAATCTATTTGTGTCGCTCCAGGTTACGACGGAGAGGAATTCTGAGGATTCGTCTTTTAAAGAAAAGTGCGTGAAGGGAAGCGGTGGGAAGAAAATACCGCCTTAAATCCATTAGTGAGTCCTCTGATCCAGCGACACGCTTACAAACATACAGTAAGGTGACGTTCTTTTAACTGTTGAAGGGAGTTTTTCTGTTTGTTCTTCATATTAAAGTCAAACAAAGTCACAGATAAAATCTGAACAATCTCAACCACTGCGCTCACACAGGCGAACGGTGCAGAGACGTCTCATCCTTCACTACTTTAAACCTCGTATCACAACCGCTCATCTCCTAACTCAGGATCTCAGACTGGTTTATCGAGGGCAGCGTCTCCTTGGAGGTGCACGCAGTCACGATAGGTGGACGTGCTTTCACGCGTCTGATCCGTGCGTTATAACAAGGGACAGTTAGCAAAGGAGGAACATGAAGAATACAGAGAAAAAGGATCGTGTAATACTATGAATGTGTCTGGAACCGGCTCAAATGCTTAGCTGGAGCTTACTGATTCGATAAAGAAGAGAAAAGATCAGAGAGACGAGCGTGGAAAACACCGCGGTGATTCACTGAGGAGAGCTGGTTTTCTGAACCTTTGAGGCGCGGTGGAAGCGTTGGTGGCTTTGGAGTAAATGTGCATTCAGACGTGAAGCGACAAATGTTGCAAGTCTTTGAGCAAAAAGACTTTTCTAGATCTGGCCGCAAAAAAAAAAGATTGTTTTGCAGGTTTAACGTCCTTCTTGGAAACATATTGTCATGAAGGTTGTTTTGGACTTCGCTGCCAAAACGACCACTTTTGTGTTTGTTATTTTTAATGCAAATGACCTACAGCATGAGGAAGCATCAGCTAAAAGAGGGAACCGCAGCACAAAACTGGTTGGTGCACATTTGGGCTCAGAGAAGAGAACTCAAATGTCTCCACAAAGCGAGTATAGGACTCGCATAAGACGCCTGACAGGTTGCTCCGTGTTCCTCTGGATTCTCTTAGACTGCTCTAGTTTCTGAAGAGCGCTGACATATCTACACATCAGGTAGACGGGACTCTCTCAAGAAAACCACCAGTTTGATGGATCATGAATATTCATCCTCGTCCTGAGAACGACTGTGAATTCAGAGCTCCAAGTGAAGCAGGTGTGAAATACCAGATTCAGCATGTTGCACCCCAGAGAGACTCTCTAATCCCTCTCGTGACATTCTGCCTCCTATCTCCATCTCTCTCTGCCCCCCCCCCCCCACACACACACTCCACTCGTCTTGATAACTCAATATCTGGGCACAAAGGCCGAGGTATAAAGTCATTGTTCCCCCTCAAAAGGTGCGGTGACAAAGAGGTTAAGGCGGCCCTCGTTTCCACAGCGCCGCCGGGAAAGTGATATCCACGCCGTGGGAAACCCCCCCCCCCCCCCGACCGGCTCCTTCATCAGCGATCCAACCGAGCGGTCCCCACCTGCACCCGGCAGCAGATAGAAGTCTTTCATGTGGAGACGAGGTGGAGGGAGAGAGACCAGTTTGCTGCGTGCAACATCAACTCTGACTCCCGCTGTGAACGAGTCTCTCCTTCGACCTCTCCGGGTTAACGAGCATCACTTTTACACAACGTTTAACCGCGACGAGCTCCAAACCCACGAAAGATTATTTTCATCACTGTTTTATCACAATTCAAACAAACAAACATCACCCCAGAGCGTCCGCTTCATCCCATTACACAAACACATCTAATGAGCAGCGTGGGTTTGATTTCAGACGTTATGGATTAGAGAAAAGTGTGTGAGAGTGTTGCCGGGGTTTCTCCATGAAGTGGGCGGTTTGGGTAACTGAGGTCACTGACAAGAGATTTTTGGGCCCCAGATGTGTTGAGAAACCCTGCTGAACCCTCACCCGATCCCTCTGGAGAGGCCGGTTAGGAAAGGACGCTGCACGACGTCCACGTTGCAGCAACGTACGGAAGAAGAAGAAGAAGAAGAAGAAGAAGAAGAAGAAGAAGAAGAAGAAGAAGAAGAACGCTGTATGAATTCTTACATTTTTGGGAACCCTGAACTCTGCTTCTGACTCCGTGGGCGTTTGGTTCACGAGGAGAGCCTGAATGTTGCAAAAATACAACACAGAAGATCTTCTCCCACTCTGTTTCGGACCAAAGAAAAGCAAAACTGCCGGTGCGATCACACGCTCAAAGCTAGCAAAACAAGCTAACGAAGGAGGAAACGCTGCAGCCAAATGATTTGTAACGCAGGAAATATGTAGCTACGGGGTTTTTTTTCTCCCGGCGGGTGCTCCGAGAGAGAAGATGGACGAAGACAAACAAGATATTAGGAGGTAAAGACAATCAACAATGGAGCTCTGTTTTTATTTCCCATCATGCACTCCTCTTCCTTCAAAACGCCTCCCTCCCTCTCTGTGAGGTCCAGCTGAGCTCCATCAGCCCTGTGAGCAACTACTGGGAGTCAAGTGGGAAATTAAGCTGCATGCTTTAATCACCTCAGTGCTCACGACCTAAACACACACACACACACATCGCGACGATACACACATTCACACCTGTAGTCTGTAAGTGGATCTCTGATCTGGACGAGGAGAAAAAAGGTGTAAAACGCACACGCCGAACAAATTGCTATCGGATCGGCCCGAAACCGTACCTGGAGGTGGATCTCAGCGGGTGTTAAAGGACATCTGCAGAGTTCGGCCATATTCTTAATAAGAAACAAATGCAGCGAAACAAGGATGCAAAATCACAATGTGGACGGAGCGGAGATGGCAGGACGCTTATTATAATAACAGGTGTAATAAAGGTCATAGAGCACACGTTAATGTGCAGACTAACATGCATGAAACTGATCTGTACATACTGCACACGGGGAGCTTGGCAATCATTCAATAATGCACCATGGCTACGGAAAAATACTCGTCCCCGATTGGCTGGCAGGTGCATTGAAACTGTATATCAGGGCATCTCAAACATAGTGCAAGTTTAACCTCCGGTTCTAAATCAGTGCTCAGTGTAGGATGAACTAGAGGAGCAGGGATACCGATGCTTCAGTAAAGAGGTCATGATATTTAAGCATGTTATAAAATGAGTCGCTAAAATAAAGCAATCTGATTGGTTCATAGGATAGATTTAAGTGTCTTAACACTTGCCTTCTCTCTAATGTCCACCAGGGGGCGACTCCTCTGGTTGTATAGAAGTCTATGAGAAAATGACTCTACTTCTCTCTTGATTTATTACCTCAGTAAACATTGTAAACATGAGTTTATGGTCTCAATCTCTAGTTTCAAGTCTTCTGCAATCCAGCATGATGTTCATTTAGTCAATCATGGTCCATTTAGAGTCAAACAGACCATAAAGCAGGGTATGCTTTAGGGCGGGGCTACACTGTGATTGACAGGTCTCTACCACAGAGGTGTCTGTGTTTTCGTCGTGTGTTTTCACTTCATGGAGTTAATTGTAACATTTTGGTCTTATTCAGCGTTCGGTTGTACTTAGCTCCTCCCTCTAGTGTCACTTCTGGTTGCAAAAAAACAAGATGGCGACAGTCAAAAAGTTGAATTGGAGGCTTCAAAACATCAGTCTACAAAGCAACGGGTGACGTCACGATGGCTACGTCCACTTCTTATTCACAGTCTATGCAAAAAGAACCACGATACCGCGGCTTATGAGGTCTAAATCCTTTGCATTGCCAGTATTACTCGTTATAATGCGTCACCACCGTTCACTAACCATCGGATGGTCTTGACGCCAGAGAGATTATGTGTGAAACCTCTTTGCTGAGCTGTTCAGGGACTGAAGAAAGTGGCAATAGCTCACTTCAGTCCGTGAAATGTTGTGACTATATCACATTAAGAGGCGACGTTCGGCCTGACGCAAAGCAATTCAATAAGTGAGTCTGATAGAAGTGAGTCTGTGGATGCCGTCTCTGATAATTTCTCTGTATACACATATTGGCAATATTCCCATATTGAGATATCGCGGCTTCCAAACTAAACTAACTATTTCTATTCTGATTTGCTGAAATACCAGATTTTGACTTGTTGGGATGAAGATTAATTCAACTGAATATCATATCAGCATCAACATGATGGATATGTACAGCTTACACACACACACACACACACACTCTCTCTTAGTTTTAATGTTGGGACACTGACTCACATTAATTCTCTGGAGACTTAAACCTGAAGCTTTAACCCACGTGGTTTATCTTGTGTGGACCTGCTTTTTGTGCCTCATAATGTAACTGTGAGAACATATTTATGTCCCGACACGAGGACAAAAAGCTGGCCCTACATACACACACACACCCGCACACACACACACACACACACATCAGTCACACACACAAAACCAAAACCACCAGCAGCCTCAGCAATCGATCAGCTCGCACAGACCGAGCAGCTAATCGCACATTGTACAAGCCTCAGAACCAGGTCAGCTGACGTGGAATCCAGCGACAGCGTGGGAAAGACAAGCGGACTCGTCCCGACCGCAGTTAACCGCCACACACACACACACACACACACACACACACACACACACACAGCGCGTAACAGAGCCCTGCTGAGGCCTGCTGCAGGCTTCTCAGGCTTAATGAAGACACACGGAGCAGAGAGACAGGGGTGAATGTGTTGTTTTACAGAGAGACACGTGTTCCAGGTCAACCGACATGCTTCATGAGAGGAAAGCTTTGGAGCTCCAAAGTCACGTATGCATGAAGAAAACCATGTCCTGCTGCCAATACAGTCTGTTCAAACTCAAGGATGAGTCAGTTGTAAAAGTGGAGATCATATCTTTACTTTAATTTGCAGTCTGATGAAATATTATTTCTGATCACGAGAAAGGGGAGTCGACTGATTCTACTTCATTCAGTCCGTGTCTACGTCTACGTTAGCCATGTAGCCATGTAGCCATCGCTAACGTCTGCACATATCAGGCTCACGGGGAGGAGCGGATACAACGCTGAGCGGTCTTCATTAAACTGGATATCATGGTTTCACTTAGTTGCAGCATCTGGTTCCGTTGTTGCACAACTGGTTGACACGTGTAGGCCTTCAAAATAGGACATTTTTTGGGGTCTTTCTTCATTTTGCAGCATCACCACTGGACACAAACGTACCACATCATCTCTTCTGCTCACCTAACACACAGCCCAACCCTCTCCTCCTCTTTCCCTCCGAAACTAATCAACCATTAAAAGCAGTCACCAAACCGAGAGGAGCTCCTGACGGAGGAGCGTGCGCCAAAGACGCACTCGGCAAATGAGCCAAACGAGCCGACCCGACCGGCAGTGACGGCATTCGAGGAAACAACGGCCGGAGACGGAGACATCCAACATTGCACTTTGTGATTGCTCACCGATACTCCTCCGGGTGAGCTGATCTTTTGCTTCGTCAACGCTGTAATCATAGCCTGTTCTCCTAATGTTGTTTCACTAAAACATTTATTCCAGGAGGAGGAGGAGGAGGTCTCCAAACAACAGCTGTTCCACCTCTGTCCTCTCAGATCTGCCAGGCTGAGGGGGAATGCTGGCAGAGGGGGAGTAAAGAAACGGGCCATGAAACTGAAGGAGGAGTACGCACCCTTGATCCTTGATTTACTCACAAGAGGGGTGAGGGGAGGACAGCGGCTCTAAAAATACCCCATAAGGAGAGAGGGTAAGGTTTGGGTGAGATGGGGGGGGGGGGGGGGGGGGGGGGAGCAGAGGAGAAGAAGTAAATGCTTGTTTTTTGCAAGTTTCTGCATCCCAAAAATACTCTTCCCTCGTGACAGAACGCTCACAAGGATATGGTGGAGTTTTTTTTTATTTTGAAAAGGGGGCTGCTTCCTCTCTCTCCTCCCCATCATCCCTCGCTCCATCGGTCAATCCCCCCCCACCCCCCCTCGACCCCTCAATGAAAAAAAAAAAAGATGTCACTAAAGACCCAAACTGCCAGAGGGCTGAACATGAAGGGGGAATGATCGGCGGAGCAGAGGGAAAGAACAATGTCCTTCTTTTTTTCTCTGCAGCTAATTCATGTCAGGACCAGTGGCCCAGATTACTGGGGCCGACCAAAGGAGTCCACTATGGCAGCACCAGAGGCTACAGGCCACACACTCACACACACACACACACACACTTTGTTAGTGACTGTCAGCGCTGTCTGTGGCAGGAGGAGGTCTGGGTTTGAGGAGAGGGAGACATCCGTCTTCTTTCACAACCTTCTGGTCGATGTGTGAACAGAGGAGGAGACGTCCCTCTGTGTAGAGGCTGTGCTGTGTGAACAGAGGAGGAATCCCTCCTCCGGGGGTCGACAGGATGCTCTACATGTCTCAGACACACACAGAAGACGCGACAGTGTTTAAACTACAACATGATGGCGACTGGATTCAAGTGACTCATCAAAGTCATCCATCAAGAAAAGAATGCCGAACATTCTCTGGTTCCAGCTCCTTCTCTCCGTTTCATATCTTTGTAAATTGAACATCAAACTGGGAACTATTCTACACATTTATATCACACTGATCAATCAACAGCAGCAGCACGAGTTGAATTCAATGCTCATTAAAGATTATTGTCAAACAATCAGAGTTTACCTTCAATAAGTCTCATATTTCAACCACTGAAGGTTGTTTTTGTGTTCATTCTACGTCCATCTTCCCTTACTGTGAAGCCCTTTGTGCTGCACTAATAAAGTTCATTATTATTATTATAATAATGCAGTGGTGGCGCTGCACAGAGAGGGTCACACACCAGATATTTAACCACCAGTGAAAACTTGAAGGCGTCTAGAGAACTGATTTAAAAGCGCGAGGTGTGATGCCATTTCTTTTAAAAAGCCTTTCAGCTGCTTCAACCTCATCAGGAGAAGCTGAACACTGATACCCTCCTTCCTTTGTGCCCCCCCCACACACACACACACACACACACACACACATAGTGGAAAGTCCTGACCCCCACACACGCCGAGCGAGACAATGACCCAATAACGGATAGAGCGTGAACCTGAGAGGCGGCGAGGTAAAGGCATCCCCCGGCCCAGATTGACCGAGGATCTTCACTTGTTTGAGTAGTTGGTGACACCGATACCCGCCGCCTGTGTCACACACAACTTAGTGGGAACCCAATCCGCCCGCAGGGCCCCAACTTACTACTTCCATCTTCCCCTCCGCTGACAGCTGACCATGAGGAGTGATGAATGGAGGGGTCAGGCCAGCCAGCCGAGCACAAAGCAGCCGATACGACGTTTCCACCGCGACACCGTCCGTTAAGAGTATCAGCGGCGAATGATTTCATATCTGTATGTGCGCTGATCAATCACAAGCAGTCACGTGCTTTTACTGCTGCAGGAAACAAACGTCCATCACACATTCCCAGAAGTTCAAGTCATATGAAGCAGAGAAAACGAGCTGATCCTTAAACTGGAGAAGCGAGCAGGAGTTCTTTTCTATTTGTTCTTCATACACTCAAAAAGTCTCCAAAGTCATTTTTGACTGACATTGAGGCCGAAAGGTTTGTCCAATAAGAATCAGTCAGTATGTGGAAACAACACCTTTAGACAGATTGCTTCACAGCATTCAAGAAAATACTTCAAACAAGCTTCTGTAAAATGTTCACATCTCACGTGTTTGAAGAAAATAAGACTTTACAACTCAGCTACAAAACAGCTACAAAATGACTTGGTGAGACGGAAACTGTTGCACACTTTAGTAAATGATTAACTAAAGAGTCATAAACTACTTTTCTCTTGATTGATGAGCTAAAATAACTACATCATCATCATCATCATCGCTGTTGCTCTTTTCCAGTAGGACTCTTATTTTGACAGCTCGCTCAGCTGTTGTGGGAATCAAACCTGTGACGTTTCCTCCTTTAGCACGTCACCCCCTCCATTACAGCTCGCTGATACAGATCTCTGAGAGGAACAGCAGCTCTCATAAAGCTCTGACTGTCACGACTGTTCCTGTTTCCCACGCTGGCGCAGCTTCTGATTGGCTCCGCTGCTTGTTTGGATTAGATAATAAGTCACCTGCCACTTCTTAATCAACCCCCCCCCCCTCCCTCCTCCTCTTCAAACACCGACACCACAGCCCCCCCCCCCCCCCCCCCCCCCCCCTCTCTCTCTCACACACTGTAACGAACAGCAGCTTGTTTAGTAACTTATCAAACTGCACCGCTGCTGTGCGTAAAAGTCATGCGTCACGCGCGCTCATGGGCTTCGGCTCCATCAGAAACACACAGACATTCACTCAAAAAAGCTCCACGAGAGGAATGCGATATCCCTCACGAGGCATTTGATCACGTAGAGATGCCAAAAAAAAAAGCTGCCACGCGGAGGGAAGAATGAGCGGCACGCAGAGACTCAGACTGACTGCGCCAAAATGTGCCAACGTACTAACAACCAAACTCCCTCTGATAAGTCTGCATTTTAAAACACATCGTGGAAGATTATGAACATGAAAACATCTTTTACATGAAACTGGTGAATCTCCACCTGTTCACGCGCCGCTAAGATCCACTTACCGGCCAGGCGAACTGGAAGGGGATGGTGATCTTCCCGGCGTCATTGTTCCGGTTCTGGCCGGTTTTCTGGCCGCCCTTGAACTGAAAAGTATTCCCACCGATAACCTTAGTAGTTTCCGAGCCGTAGGTGCACTGTCCGTTGGTCGTGACCTCCATTTGGTATTCCTTTAAACACACTTTGAAGTAGGTGTCGCACTCGTCCGCGCCGCAGTGGCCCTCCGCCGCGCTCTGCTCCGCGTCGCAGCAGTCGCCGTTCAGGAGCTGCCCTTCAGGGTTTCCCACCGAAATCAGCTGCAGCTCAAAGTACCCGGTGGACCGAGACACCTGGGGGGGAAGACAGGATGAGTGAGACGGACTGAAAGGGTGTTTACACTGCAGTGTCCATTCAGATGTTCTTCTAAAGGGACATTGTGTTGCACGTAGAAGTTATTCCTTTCTATTAGAGTCTCACGCTGCTTTTTAAGGGACTTAAAATGCCACTTGATTAAGATGTCAGGGGAAAGTGTGGCGTATTATTTGCAGCGAGCAGTCACTCTGCAGCCCCGCACTACTGTACATTCTGGCACAGCGGAACTTCAGGGGCTGCGTAACGAGACCTACACTCCAATTTAGCTCACTCTGCATATCAGGCCGAGCACCTTAACGAGACCCGCTGCAGCCTCAGTGGAGACTTCTGACAGAGAGACAAACACATCCACCAAAGAGCTGAACTATTTAGGATCTGACTTCTGCAACCTGTTATAGAAAATGAACATGCAGGTGAAGCTGCGCTGCAAACACTGTTTCCTTCAAATCATTTGCGTCTTCAGGCTTTTTAGAATCTGCGTGATACGCACTTCATTTTGGAGATGTAACTTTAAAAACACAGAACTTTCACCCAGCCGTGTCTTCGTCACTTTACGGTTTACGTCGCTGAGCAGCAGCTGATATCTGTAATACCGACACTGCATCACACAGCGGATGATTTTTACTGCGCTAATTTAGAAATCCTGAGATCACATGATTCAACGACCCGAGCAGGCAATTCAATTAAAGCTGGAATTTAAACCCTCTCCAAAAAAAACAAGAAAAAAAAAAAACTTCCAGTCGATTGATACGTGAACGCACCATCGATAACCTCCTCACCCCCCTCTGAGATTAAAGTTCTCACCTCAGCCCACAGCGTCAGGAGCAGACACACTAGAGAGACGCGGCGCACTGTCCCCGGATTATTCCACATGTCTCCGGCTGCGCGGTCTTGGTTACCATCGGGGAAATAAAAAGAACATGTATGTCTCAAATCCGTCGGAAAATAAGAATGCAGAAGAAGAGCAGTATCCCTCCTCCCGGTGTCCGAGGCGTGCACTGTGCGGGCTGCTCCCCGGGATGCCTGCGGCTCTGGAAGAGGAAGAGCGCACCGCTGCTGCTGCTGCTGCTGCTGCTCTTTGGTCCACGGACGCACTACGAGACGCGCGAACTCCACTTCCCTCCAACGCTCGACGCACTAAACAGCAGAGAAGGAGAGCAGCGGCGCGTCTCTGTTGCCAAAAGCCAAAGAAGGGGCGCCCCCCCCCCCCCCCCCCCCCTTCATTATGAGGGACAGCGGTGTGGACCAATCACAGCCGTCTGGGTGGACCGTTTGTCCGCTGAGAGCCAATCGAGAGGAGGGGCTGTGAGAAGGGGAGAGGGGAGGACCGCTGATGGATTTATCGTGGAAGTGTTCTCACACAGGAGCTTGTGTTTGTGTGTTTATTACACTCACACCGTATTCCAGCAAACACACGTGTCTCTGTGTGTGCTGCAATAAGTGAAATATATTAAAGAAATATATTATAACTTGGATTTATTCGGAAAAAAACTAATAAATCCAAAGTTATAATATATGTTTCTGTTGCAATTGTAATTCAGTGGATTCAGATCAACAGAATATAACAAGTGAATGTGACCCGTGAACAAAGAGTGAAGACAGACACACACACGCACACACACACACACACACACACACACACACACACAGCTGAGCTGTGAGCAGAGGAGGCTGTTAGCGCCCTCTACCGACCACTCAGCTCCACACGCACACACACACACACACACACACACACACACACACACACACACACACACACACACACACAGTGAAGTGATCCACTGCATCACATACTGCAGGTTTTGATGTATAGATTCTTTACTAAATGGTCTCACTACCTGTCTGACATTTTATTTATAGGTCTGGTCCGGTCTAAGACCCACTGTGGACCTATATTTTATATTTGATTGTACATTTTAATATGTTTTGATGATTTTTTAATGTTATGCTCCACCCACCATGTCAAATTCCTTGTATGTGTAACAAACCGTGACAAATAAACGGTTGTGATTCTGATTGTGACCTGAGCCGACAGTGTGGACATCTTTATAAGATAACTTCAAACTCACCTTTTAAGCCCAACTTTGATCTACTCACTAGTTTTGTTGAACTTTATTTGACTCATTTACATGTCTCTATTCATTTTATGATCGGCACATTGGATTTAAGACACATTTACTGAACACAAACAGGGAAGAGCACGAGAAAAACACTTCATGTCCAAATAACGTGTTTCTGCAGAAGATGATTTAGATACAAGCCCAGCGTTCAGCACCAATAAATGTGGCGTTACGTAGAAAGATAACGATGTGTTGGTCAACTATCTGATGCTTTACACAATGTGTGTCTCGTCTCAAACCAGCAATGACCGTTGATCCCATCGACCAGGTACTCCTCGTCAGACAAGAAAATGCAAAAAACACCAAACCTAACTAACATTCAGCCGTATTTAACATTATGTATTTAGCCACATTTTGGCGAACACGTAAGGCTTATGGAACTCACTTAGCTTAAAGGTGGACAACGACAGCTTGATTTATTCCTGTAGGAGCGGTTTGAGGAGTTTCTGTGGGCATACATCGTTTTTCTGCCAAAACATTGTAAGTCTACAAAGGATGAGCATGATACTCAAACTATAGATGGAGCATTGTGCTTCAGCTGATGTTAGCATGCTAACATTTGCCAATTAGCAGTAAAATTAACGTACAGCAGAGGCTGATGAGGACGTTTTTCGTTGAGCAGGTAACGAGTCGGACAAAGTGAAACGTTGACCCGATGATGGCGCTACATTTAAAAGTCATTGAGACAAACATCTAAACCAAATTACACGATAATCCAATCCGACAGTTGTCGAAACATTTCACTCAAAGCCACAAATGTTAACCAGGTGGTGGCGCTAGAGGAGAAGTGAGGGGATCACAGGAGCCAGTAGGGTCCATCCTCTGGGAGCCATGAACACGTGTGAAAGATTTGGTTCCAAAACATCTGGAGGATGTTGAGATGTTTCAGTCTGGACCAAAGTAGTGATAGCCACTAAAAAAAAGAGACGAACGCTCAAATAAGTTGCTATTAATATGAATGTAAAGTCAGTTGTGCTTTTTGGGGATATTTTTGGGGTCATTTTGCCTTGTTCCAGACCATTTCCAGATTGGAAAGTTACATTTAAGAATTCCAACATGCATTCAAAGCCCCTCAGTCTGTTACTTCCAGCGTGCAGACAAGATTTCCTGTTGCTTCCACATTCGGCGGACGTCTCGGATGGCGGGCCACGTGGACGCTCCAATAAGACAGCTGTTTCTCTCCACACATCATCCGGCTGCAGCTTCAGCCTGCACAGACAAGAGATCAGTTCTGCAGGCTGGTCAGTCAGGACGGAGGCAGACAGGTGGCCTCTGACACCCTGCAGCAGATGTTTCCTCCCAGGGAAGCAGGTGCAGACCAACACAAACACACACACACACACACACACACACACACACACTTTGCACATACTTGTGTACATATGACTCATTCACACGCCTGCAAACAGACACAAACTTCTTGTGTTCATCTCTTTATGGCGGCTCTTATCAGCATGGGATAAGGAAGTATGGGAAACAATCCTCGGACAGATAAACTGGGGAAGTAATATGTTTAATCAGCTGCATTAAACAGCAGCTGAGGGTATTTGGAAGCTTAAGATGAAGGAAAAAATTATTTAATAAAGACATTAAATGTATCAACAAGTGTAGACGTAGCTTAAACTAGACACATTGTCCACTGCCATGCTATCGCCGATCGGGTTAGACTGTACTAAATGTACTAAATGCTCGAGAGGAAAAGTCAAATGATCACTTAGTTTATCCTCTGGGGATCACGAGTCACTGAGATATTTCAGTCTGGACCAACACATCAATGTACATTGGCACAAAAATTTGCTTTAGAATGATCAAACTGTGAAGTAGAGTTTGTGTAGATCTTCTGTACATGTTTGACTTGTTCTTTGGAGATGGATGAGTACAGTAGATTCTGCAGTTGAATGTTTTTGAAGGATTATGAAACTCAGCAGGAGATAAAGTCCCATCTCACATTGCCGGGGGCCTCTAATGCGGAGCAAAGACTAAACAAGAGCCCCGCTGAAGTCTACACAACCTGGTCTGATACGTGCCGCAGATATGATGCTGCTGTTTACGAGTTAAAGTATTTTAAGGTGCATTCATGATGGAGAAAGAAGGAGGTACCCGACTGTGAATGAGCCAATAGAGGACTCTCTCTTATTACGTTATGTAATGCAGCTATAGTTTGTTGTCTTTATATACAGTAGATGCTCTGTGAACGGATTTTTTTTTTTCCATGACGTGTGTGTCCTGCTCTACTTTTACAAGCTCAGGTCTGTCTTCTGCACCCATCCCACTGATACAAAATTCCTGCCCATTAATCCCACGCCGGTGATTAAAGCAACCGAGCCTCTGATGACGTGAAATAATCAGACTCGCCGTGTCATCGTTAGAAGTCCTGAGTCAGCTCTGCAGGCGTGTGCCTACCTGTCCTCCCTTTCACTTTTTATTCCAGCGTTTAGTTGACCTGATTTCAGATCACTAAGCAACCGATTCACTCTGCTCCGTCAATATTACAGAATCTCTGCCGGCATGAGCCTCAAAAACAAACTGTTGAAATCCTGAACACAAGGCTCTGCTGATGAGTAAAACCACTTCTCTTTCTAAGGCTATATTATTCTCATTATTTGGCGTCCCTGACTTCCCTTTTCTGACTTCCACCTCGTTCTTTCTTTAGGACTCAGGAGCTACTGTCTTGTGAGGATTGATGTGTTTTCAGGGAGGAATATGCCCCAAAAAAACACAATGGCTTTCACCTTCACCCGGAGCGTCTGTGTGCTTCACAGCGGCACACAAAGAGGCCGAGGGCTGAGCGAGCTGCCATAGAAACGTTTACGTGTCCCGTCCTGAAGAATGCAAACAGACCTGAGCGGAGCTCTTATCTGACAAAAGAGTAAACTTTAGACAGTCCTGTCGCGGCTTGCCTTGTGTGGTCTTTTGACTACAACATTGGACGATCATCTTCTCACATTGTCTTCGTTTTTAACGCAGCGACTTGAATGGAAATGCATTCTTGTTTTTAGGTGAGCATTGCTCGGGGAGGTGGGGGAGGACTAACACGCTGTCGCTTCTGATTCACTCTCCAGTTCCCAGCAGGGATTCAAACGTGTGATGCTTTCATTCCCGGATCGCCATTGCTCATCGGGGGGGGGGGGGGGTGAAGGTCTGCAGAGAAATGGTGGCTCAGGTTGTGTCAGGCGAGCTATCAGGCGGTCTGAGACGGTCATAAACTCTGATGTGGATCAGCGTCTGGAAGCAAAGCTCCAGTCGTCGTGAGTGTCGGCTGCTGAAACGCATCACACAACTAGGACAGCAAAAAGACGAGCAGCTTTATATGATAATGTAACGTGTTTGTGAGTCCACTGGTGTAAAAGATGCACCAGAGAAAACGTGATTTCACTGTTTCTTAGCGGAGACTCTGGCAGCGTTTGACGGAGCAGGAGGCCCTGTTTGCTCAAATAAAGAACCATATTCTGTTCATGCTTGAGAGAAAAAAGGTTTATGTACGTGTGTGTCTGCTGAAATGTTGGGAAGTCACAAAACACGATACTTCGGCTCCAAGTCGATGCCAAAAATTCTGAAAATATGACGTTTTTCCGGCGATCAGGGCTCGAGACAAAACGGCGGACGATATTATTTATTACAATTATTCATCGATTTTTAGGACCTCCTGTTTCTAAAGCATCGAAAGGTTAATTGGCCTTCTAAGTTTAATCCCTAGAAATGTAAAAAAAAGTGCTTTTAACAGTGAAATACACCTGCTGATCCAAAGTCAAGACGCGCGTTGGAAGGTCAGCGGTGAATGAAGGAGGAACGTCTGAGCGGTGGTTATTAACGCTCGAGGTGACGACGTCATCACTTTCCTCAGAAATACGGACCCGAGCCGGAGTTACGGACGGATGAAAGCTCAGAGTGACGTGACCTCCTGCAGGTAGACAAAAGGTAAAAGAGGATTTATTTGACCTCCTCTCACACCTTCAGAGGAAACGCTGTTTGATCACCTGACAGCTCGCTGACAGGCGGGAAGAAGCCCGACCTCCGACCTCCGCACATACCGACCACCGCACTTACCTCCACCGTATGCGTGGACTGTTGGAGCATTCCTCATGAAGCACTATGCGCCGCGTTAACCGTCCTCTTGTGTGTGTGTGTTTGAGTCACACACCCACACATATTCATGCATTCTGTGGAAACATTCCTCACATTGCAATACACCGGGATTATGTATCTTTTGTTTTTGTTTTGTTTGATCCACAGTTTGGTACGAGGCGACATTCAGACTGCAGGTTAAAGCGGATTAAGCCCAGAGACAAGGGATGAAATATAAGCAGTCTGTCTTCTAGAGATAAATAAATGAATGCAGGACAACATGAGAACATGTACGTCAGAGCATCCCGAGGAGCTATAAATACCTTCAATGAAACACAAATCTATTGATCGCAGGAACTTTCCCCACGGAGAACCTGTGGAGGAACCAAGAAGGCCCTGGTTTGTGCTGTCTGAGAGTGCAGGACCTTTGGGGATGGGGTTCGCTGATGGGTCAAACGCTCACTTGAACTCGTGTACCACTTCTTTCATTCATCAAACAAGGAAGTACTCAGAAACGTTTCAGGACGAGAGGAGAGGATCGCTCTTTGTTTGATGAGATTAGAAGTAGAGAGAGAGAGAGAGAGAGAGAGAGAGACTGCTCTGCTGTGAATAAGAGAAAAATAAATTTTTATTTAAACTGTTTCGCGCCGGTTGCGTTCTAAAGCACAAATGAATAACCACCGTAGTCAACAGATTGTCTGTGGAGACAGACGCTCTCCTCTGCATTTCATTCCTTACAACGTGCATCAGTCAATACTATGCAGCAGTAAATGGGAGACGAATCCTAGCAGTTCTTTTTCCTTTTGTTTTTCCTGCAGGCTGCAGAGTGTGTCAACAGCAGCCGCCCTCGCCACGCCTCATGTTGCTTCAGACTGTAACATCACGGGCAGAAAGAGAAGCTGTGATCAACCCGCCAGGTATTTCAAACACGTATTTGAACCCAGTTTGTTTCTGGTAACAAGTATAACTTTGCCCAAACCATGGTTTTGGTTTGAAATATGAGAAGTTTGAATCAATGGAGGTCTGTGTGACATGTGGAGTGTGTCTTTTGGGGATTTTCCAGGTTAACAACATCACTATGCAGAATTCTGGATAAACACAAATATTTAACCTCAAAGGAGGCGGAGGGGCAGGTGGGACAGGTGTGTGTTCATCCCCTCTGAGCTGAGGTCAGACTGTGAGCAGCAGCAGCAGCAGCAGCAGGTGCAGCGGTTCTAAACCAAAGGTGTGTGTCTGATAACGCTGTGGAGCCTTGACGGTTTACTGCCTTTATCAGCAGCAGGGACACATTTAGACATGTCTGTCTGTCTGTCTGTCTGTCTGTCTGTCTGTCCGTCTGTCTGTCTGTCTGTCTGTCTGTCTGTCAGTCCGTCTGTCCGTCTGTCTGTCTGTCTGTCTGTCTGTCTGTCTGTCTGTCTGTCTGTCTGTCCGTCTGTCTGTCTGTCTGTCTGTCTGTCTGTCAGTCCGTCTGTCTGTGCAGGCTTGTTGCAGAGCAAGCTGTTTTGATCATGCAAAGCCTGGACCAGTAGAGGAAGAGAAACAAAAAGACGTTTTTTGCAGCAGTTTGCAGCAGTGAGGAGGCGAGGATGAGAACCAGGAGCTCACATGTCCTAAGAGGAGGCTTGATCGGGATGCACATGTAGTGTAGTTTATACTCGCCGTAGGGAAGGAGGCGTGAGGGCCACAAAATGACTTCATCACGACCAGAGCGTTGTGCGCGAAGGGACGTGCTGGTCCCTTTTTTACATTTTCAATTTCATCAAGTGGTCGCAGCGCTTGATCATGCACCTCTGAATTTTTGTACATTTTCTTTATAATGCATTTAGTACTTGACTTCTTTCTTTACAGCGCTCGTATAAAGACAGTAAAGTAGTCCATGGATACGAGGTACGAGTTTACAGATAATTATACTTGTTCGCTCAAAGTAAGGTGTTGATAAAAGTGTCAGTTTGCTATCGGAATCGAAAAACTCAAGGAGCAACTGCAGCTCAAAAAGGAAACTTTCTTGAAGCCGGATCCAAATGCGTCTTCCTCTTCCACTCTGCTTCAGCACTTTGACTGACAGCAGATGTGCCGGGCGTCTCTCACCTCGCTGCAGGTCGATGGAGGCCCGGAGGCTCTGATTTCAGCACTAAAACCTCTTAACAAGGCCACAAACACAAAGCAGGTCCCTGTCATCTTACACAGCAGCATATGGGCCCCGGGTTCCCACAGCCAGCACCGTGTAAACATCTCATTAAGCTCTGAAGGGAGGGGAGCCCTCCGCCATAAAAGGAAGGGACAAAAGAGGAGACTGCTGCAGGTCCTGTGAAGCTGCAGGTAATCGCTGCAAATGAATACCTGCGTGAGCTCGAGGGGTTTTCTGTGAACTGTGTGAAAGCTTTTTTTTTTTTCAGATCCTGCACACCCGAGGATTCACAGCAGCGAGCGCGTGGATCAAATGTTTGTGTGTCCACAAGCACTTCATAATGAGAACATAACCGCTGTGAGCACTCTGAGGACAAAGAGAAGCACAAACAAGAACAGAGAGGGAAGAGAAGCGTCTCTTTTCAAAGGCGGGGTTTAGGTGTCGTGGGGGGGTCAAAGGGTCCACAGGTCAGGAGACGCGGCACCGAACACAAAGACCTGAGTCTGGAGCGTGAAGGTGTCAAGTCTTCGTAGCGTCCGTATCTCCCTCTTATCTGCTCGCGGCCTTTGTGTTGTTGCTGTGGTGGAAGAAACTTTCTCTGGGCGTTATATCAGCCGCTGCTACGGAGTGTGAGTGTGAATGATCGCATCGCATTCTTTGATGAAAAGATGAAGTGGATGTGGGTAACCTCACAAGGTGAGGAAGAATGTCCTCATTCAAACTCGTGATGTTAAATAAACTCGACAGGTTTCATTTCAGTTAGTCAAAAAGGGATTTTTATTGCCCGTTGTTTTCACGTGTATTTAATGCCCCCATAGCACTGGTCACTGCAGCGTGAAGTCTAAAAAAAAAGGATCTTTTCTGAAGAGCAGAGGTCAGAAGATTCAAGAGGGCTCTTCGTTGGTTTAAACTCTCCGTAGTGACGTAATCACGGCCTGCACGTCGCTCCTGAAGGCTCCACAAGTTGTCGCAGCGTTTAGTCGTGCACCTCTGAATTCGATGGACTAGGCGCTCGCTGCACACGTGATCAGAGGTTTAATCCGGACCAAATGCTGCATTTGAGTATTTCAAACTTCAGGCAGAGATCTGGATTTGATGCCAAAATTCCCACCTCAGAGCAGAATGACAAATAGCCTAGGCTAGCCAAGAAAATACCAACATTTTACGAGCTTTATTAATGTTAAACGTGCAAATCAGAATCTACAAAGTGACCATGACATTAAAAAACTCCACTAAAACACAAATACTTGTATACTGTACTTTCCATCTCTGAAGTGCAGCAACATGTTGGAACCCAATAAAGAAACACTTCCTGGCCTGAAGAATGCCATTCGGTCCAAACACGTTAGTTTTCCTCACTTCATTTCTTTTTTTTTTGCTTTGCACACCATCCTCGGTGGGAGGTGAGCCGGGGATGCGGGAGAGGCTTCACTCTCACCACCATCACCACGAAGCACAACCAGGAGCGACAAGTGTGTGCTTGACTGCATATTTGTGGAGGTGGGAATGTTTGCCTTGCCTCACATGAATACCTTTGGTTATTTGGTTAGTACAGTAGGTTGAATTCGCAGGAAATAAGGCCGGTTTATAACTTCTGTAACACCAGAAGAAGACGTAAATCTCTTCTTTTCACTGGAGAGACGTGGATTGTTTGGTGCGTTATCTCTGAGAAGATCTCTCTTTTTCAGCTTTTCTGCTTTCTCTTATCAACAGAAAAGGGAGGGTTTAGAAACGTGGCGCCCTGTTTCTCAATAGGGAACGCCAGTTTGTTGCATTGTGTTTAGATGTTGTAGAAAAAAAAAAAACATATCTAAATTATGAGTCATTGCGTCGACTGTCGGCTCAGGCTGCATTCAAGTGACAGCACGGGGGGATAAATACATATTGTCCCAGAGCAACAGCGCCGCATACGTCTGCGTTTACTGCCTAGTGGTAGATGATTGAGGTGTCCTTTCAAGGCGAAACACACCATTGTTTCGGCTAACAATCCACAATCTGACGCAGGAAGTGACACACAGGACACAAATACAATGAGCAGCGCGGCTGCGGGTTGGCGACAACAGAACGGCGGCTCCTTCGGAGCAGTGGGAAAAACTGTTCGACACATGTAAAATACACAAACGCACACAATACAGATGTGGAGGGGGGGGGGGGGGTGGGGAGGGAGATACTGTACAGCAAGACATCACAGAGCAAAGCTGCAGAGGCTACCACCAGCAGACAGGTGGTAGTGTAGGAGGCTGCATTGTTTACTAGAAGGTATCTGATGTCATCTGTGATTGTGCATGCAGGACGGGTCGGTTGTTAACAATAGAATGACAGAACTTTCTGTTCAACCTTCGCCTCGGATGGTTCTTCAAGAAATGTCTGAACAGCTTAAAACTCCATGAATCCGACCTGATGAAGAGAAGTTTTACGCAAGACGATGAAAGTTAACTTGGAAAATCATTTCAACACTTCTAGTTGACTCGTAGACGGTATCTCATAGACTCATAGACGGTATCTCATAAACTCATAGACGGTATCTCATGGACTCATAGACGGTATCTCACAGACTCATAGACGGTATCTCACGGACTCATAGACGGTATCTCACGGACTCATAGACGGTATCTCACGGACTCATAGACGGTATCTCACGGACTCATAGACGGTATCTCACGGACTCATAGACGGTATCTCACGGACTCATAGACGGTGTCTCACGGACTCATAGACGGTATCTCTTGGACTCATAGACGGTGTCTCGTAGACTCATAGACGGTATCTCGTAGACTCATAGACGGTATCTCACGGACTCATAGACGGTATCTCACGGACTCATAGACGGTATCTCACAGACTCATAGACGGTATCTCACAGACTCATAGACGGTATCTCACAGACTCATAGACGGTATCTCACAGACTCATAGACGGTATCTCATAGACTCATAGACGGTATCTCATAGACTCATAGACTCTGGGTCGGTAGGATCCTGGTAGTTGGTCCTCTACCTGAATCTATTCAAACCTTTTATTGAAAAACTGTTGCAACTGTCACAAATCCGCCGTTCCTGCCAGTATGAATAGTTTTGATGCAAAATATTTGGAACCCATACTTCTAAGACTGGATGATGAGTACCTTAACTTCGACACACGTACAATTTGCTGCTTATACTTTGACTGAAAGCTTGAATTTAAACTGCGGTATTATCACTGAACACCACTCTGGTGGTGACGGATGAATTGGTAAACCGGTGGATGGTCGGCTGCTCAGAAAGCAGTGACCGGGACGAGGATTTGGCTTTGAGGCTTTTGAGTGAAACCAAAGCAGCTCCGGGGTCAAACACAGCGACCCGCTCAGAGCGGCTCCATCATCGCACCGACGGCCCCCAGACTGACCTCCCATCTCTGCTGCTCTCTTACCGCACGCTCTCTGTTCTTGTTTACCGTCAACACGGATAAGACGCCGCTTCAAACGCTGATTTTGTTTATTTGTCTTTTTCCTTTTGTTCCCTTTGGACGATAGGATCTCCAGCGGAGAGAAGCGGCGTTATTTGAGGGCACTTTGTTTGAGAATTCCTGGTTTAATCGCTCTGAAACTCGATGCAGCAGGTCCTCTCACAGCCGCATGGTTCTCTCAAAAAGAGGGAAAGTGTTTCGTGTTTGTGTGTTCGGGATGGAAAAAAACGAAATATCTTTTTTCGTCTAAGGAGTTCTTTACTGCCGTGCCTGTGGCGGTGCTTTAATTGAATAATGACATTTAATTTGAAACCAATTCAAGAAAATGTTTATAAAATGAGATAATTTCCTTCTTTTTTTTTTATTTAACTAGTTTAGAAATGTTCTTGAATCACTTTTGCTTAACAGATTATTTAGATGCCAATCAAGCTGCAAAAGTTCTTGTTAATATCATGAGTCACGGCCTTGACACCACAGAGTTGCACTGATTATGCTGAAAGAAAAAAAAAAAAAGAAGGAAGGCAATCTGATAGGAATGCTGCTGGAATTCCCCGGAATCCCCCCCCCCCCCTCCTCCACTTTCCTCCCTCCATCACTGTTCTTGAATCCATGAGGAGTTTTAACATGCAGCACAATAGACAAGGGGAGCTATTCTGCGACCATAATGCAAGGAAACGTTACCTCAGTGCAAAAAATGTCAGGACCATGGAGGCCCCCCGTCCTGGAAACAATCAGCGAGGAAGCTGAGGCAGGTGCCCACCTCCTGTGAAAATATCCTCCTGCAGAGGGAAGAGCTGGGCGTGTCCACAGTGGCAGCAGAGGAGCAATTAAACCATAAAGTCGTAACTGTACTGAACACCGCATGGCCGATCACCAAACAAAAGGCACTGGCGTGCAAAGAAACGCATGCACAAGAACTCCTGTTACTGCAGGAGTTCATCATAATATGCAAATCACTATAACGGTCTTGTACTAGATATGCAAACACAGTGGGAAACACAGTGGGAAAAGTAAATAAATGAAATCAACGGTATAGCAGGAAGATGAATAGTAAAGGAACACAGTATTCATGAAATAGTACAGGGACACCAATCGGTTGTTTTCGTGTCAATCGGAAAAACATTATTTTTTGGGAAGACATTACGTTAAAAAGGAAAGTTAGGTTGAGGAAACAAAACTAGTTAGGTTTATGGAAAAGCATCATGGTTTGGCACGAAATAACTACGAACGGTTATGTTTAGGCAACAAAAAGTCGTCTTTTTGGATGTTATAAATACGTCTGACTGTTGCTTACTCACGGGGATGCATTTCATTCGTGTGTGCACCACAAATAAGGATCCTAATTGACTTTCCATTGGCATTATAAATAGTCCTAACTGACAATTCGTGTCCCTTTAAACGAAAACGAATAGATTGCATTTAGTGACTATTTCACAACCTGCCATGATACTGGGCTAAGTAACAGTATACGTAGCCCTGATCCAGTACCGTCATGCAATGTATCACAGCTATTTGATGGAAAGATTTCTGTCATTCATAAAATGTGTGCACTCTGCACGTTGTGTTTTCTTTTATTTTACATGCAATAACAAGCCTGATCTCTTTGGCCCTGAGCCTCAAACTATGACTTCTAAAACTCAGAAATGAGTCTTTCACTTCCTGTTCCCTCGTCTCAAAGTCAAAATGTTTTTTGAACATGTCTTTGGTTAGATGTCTGAAATAAGGTCTGTGTTTTATCACAACGTTTAGTTCTCTGATATGAAACAGGTCAGTGAACGCCCCTCTGGTGAATCTTAAAAAGAGTGTAAATGAGTCGACTAAGCGTCCTCACTAGCACACTATCCTCCTTTAGCTTAGTGGTGGAGACGTGAAGTCATGTGACCGTGGACATGTGAACAAACATCATAAAAGTGGAGTTCATTAGTGAAGATTATCTTGATGAACAAAACATGTAAGTATCATAAACAATCTGGTACTAACAAAGATTCTTTTCTGCAATAATCAAAAATCTAATGGAAGAATCCCGTTTGTTTTTTTGTTGATGGAACCAATGTGATGCTAACTTCCTGTTAGCCTACAAAAACACATCATACCTGCAGCTCTCTGTTGGGCATTTAACGTACAACAGCACAGTGTCTGTGTACTTTTGGGGCCTTACATGTAAAGATTTTAAAAGTCAATAAAACACAAAAGGTTGTCAACTTTCAGAGTTCGGGCACCCAAAATCTGCCGTACTCTGTATTGAGAGATGCATTGAGATAAACACCTTTCATCTGGGAAGCTTTTTCAAACAAAGGTAAATATATATATTTCATCTATTCATATACTATTAATGCAGGATAGTGCTTCTTTTTTATGAAAATTAGCCCCCAAGCTACTTATTTAGATGAAATGCTACTGTAGAACATGCTGGAAAGCTCTCAGATTACCAGCAACAATGAATAAGTGCCCAAAAAGAAGCTGAAAATGGCACCATTATGTGGAACAGGATTTTTTATTAAGCGCTCCTCTCTCTGAAACAACACTCTTCACTTCTCCTCTGTGACATGATACGAGATGACGATCTAGACTAGAAACGCTGGGTATCATTCGATAAATTACAGGGACATTAGAGGCACAGGATACTGTATTTTCTTCTTTTTTTAACCAACATAATGAACGGGCTAGACGTCCCACGAGGGGCGGCGGGGATCAAAACTCTGCGGCCTCCCGGAGGACTTCCTTTAATGTCTTTGTGCGCGCGTGGATTTGATACCCTCGCTGCTTTAAATGAGATCCCACTACATCCATTAGTCACAGAAGGCTGTTAATATGTCTCTTCAGGGGGAGGGGACCCCCACAGAAAGGTCTTTATCAACCTATTGTGACTCTGGAAACTAAGAGGACCTTCAATTTGATTGAGCATTGATGTTTTATTAAAATTCTCTTATTTCTCCCGTTGTGTGTTTCACATGTAAAAAAATTATATTTTATATTAGAATTCAGCTGAGTGTGCCGACACCAGGCAGATAAATGAAGCCAATGTTGCAGTGCCTTAAAGCTGCATTCTCTCTAGTGTCCACCAGGGGGCGACTCCTCTGGTTGTATAGAAGTCTATGAGAAAATGACTCTACTTCTCTCTTGATTTATTACCTCAGTAAACATTGTAAACATGAGTTTATGGTCTCAATCTCTAGTTTCAAGTCTTCTTCAATACAGCATGATGTTCGTTTAGTAAATTATGGTCCATTTAGAGTCAAATAGACGTATGCTTTAGGGCGGGGCTTATTGTGATCGATAGGTCTCTACCGTGGTAGAGACCTGTCGATCACAGCTTGACTCCATTTCTTCTTCTTCTACATTATATCTACAATCTACCTGGTTCTCTTCCACCTGTGTTCAGGGTCTCTTTACACTCCAACAGGAAACTCCTCAAACAAACTGCAACACAACACAGATGCAGCAGTCAGGATTTAAGAAAACGTGGGAGTTGAAGGTCAAAAAGACAAAGCTGTGTGACTACAAGTGTTCATGGGTGTGTGTTATCGCTGGTCAGGATCTCAAGAGGGTGCAGCAGCGATTGTTAATACGCGGTCATTTTGTTGCTGCACTAAGTGACAGACGGGCTGGAAATGTATGTTCCCGGGCTTTCTTAGGGAGGTGGCAGCGCGCGGCTCTCGGGTGGGTTTAACTCGAGGAAATGATACTTTCTCCCCGCGAGATATCAATCTGGCGGAGCGCGCTGCCAGGCACAACAATGCCGTGTTGAAAATTAGGAGTGAGCCGCGTTATCCTCTATCCGGGCCGGCCCGGTTCCGAGCCGAAGGAGCGGCCCGGCTGGCGAGCCTGATAAGCACCAGCCACAAGGCCGTGAGGAGGAGAGGTGGGAGCGCCGCGGCTCTGATTAACACCCAGAGTGACACGAGCATGATGTCACCCACCGCCAAATAATCCAGGGGTGATTCACTTTAAGGTGCGGTGCGTGAGAAGTTACTCTGAAGATCAGGAGGAAGACAACAAGGGAGGAAAAGGAGATCAGCTATCAGTCTTACTGCATCCTTTCAGATAGACATACCATAAAGCAGGGTATGCTTTAGGGCGGGGCTACACTGTGATTGACAGGTCTCTACCAGAGATGTATACGGCGTCTCTACGTCACTCCTCCTCAGTCCAAATATGGTCACTTCTTGTTCATCGGACGCAAAAAAGCCAAGATGGCGACGGCTGTAATCCAAGATGGCGACTGCGAAATCGTCGAACTTGAGGCTTCATAAAGGCATCGCTAAAGCGGAGTCGAGAGGAGGAGAGCCACGACGGAAGCTAAGCTAACCCAGCTGGGACCTCCACCCAGTCGGCTCCGGGCTTATGTCTGGTCGCAGGAATATTCAGGCTAACCAAGCAACAAGTGTTTACATCAATGATGCTTGGTGCTCGAACATATTGAAGGTTGATGGACAATGCTTCTGTGATGTTGAATTCATTTTTTTATGTGAAGTCGTCGGCCGTATTTCCCAGAGAATTTTTATGTTGTAACGTTATTTACATTACCATTATGTAACTTGTGAATAGCAGTCATTTAAACATCTAACCGGTGATACTAAGAGTAGACAAAATATCATGTCAGAAAAAAATGTAAGGTAGTTAAACATTCACACAATTTTATACCCCAAAGCAACCACAGTCAGTGCTGGATATATATTAGTTATATGTGGGAATTATATTATGTGTTATAATGCTGCCTTCAAATAGCACTCATGAAAATTGAGTTAATCACCGTTGACCTGCTGCCTTTTTTAGAAATGATGAATTGCTGTTGAACTGAACAAATTGAAAAGACTGAAGGAGAAAAAGTTGGTGGTGTTGAGTGTTGGACGGTCGAGCTCAGGGCCATTACCCTCTCAGATCCTAATTACAGAGGCCAACCGTGGGGCACAGAGAGAGGGAGACATGTCTGGACATGTGGCCCCGGTCCAACACTTGGGCCCCTTTAGGGACACACACACACACACACACACACACACACACACACACACACACACACACACACACACACACCTGTAACTGAGCCTCAGTCACTGCAGTTAGTCGGTTGCTCCGTCTTTGAGTATGAAAAACACTTCATGGTTTATTTAATCCTTTAGAGTTGCTACATGGGTGCGGTTTACCACACGAGAGAATACAATGAGCAGTGAAGTGTTCAATCACAGGAAAATATTGTTTCAGTTCGTTCAGTTTACCTTCCTGAGAGTGACAACTCGCCTCAAACACTCAGATGTTTTTTTTAAACGGATATTTTCCTCTGGGTTTTGACCTCTCGTCCACACGCAAACTGATATTTTAAGAAAACTATATGTAAAGGACATGTTCATGTTCTTTCATGAAGCGATGACGTCATCTCCCCAAGATGGGCGTGTGCCCATTGTTGCTTTGTGTACTGAGCGTGCGCCAGAAACAATAACAAAGATGGCGGACTAGCGGATCGTTTATGTTTTGTTAGCACCGCTTAGTCTAATTCGTACTTTACATTTAAACTTAACATTGCTGCACGTCTCATGCCCAGTGTTACTTGGTCCACCTCAGCTACAGTTTTACTATCCTTAAAGGAAGATAAGCTCACTGAGCATGCTCAGATTCTTCTTCTCTGGTATTTGACGTATCGCTGACGTAGCCAATTCCAGAATTTTGCCGACCCTTTTACATGATTAACGTCACAGTGTTAGCTGGATGCTAAACAAAGGACAGACTGGAAGCCAACACGAATCCCCTCGGAGTAGTTGGCTAAAGTCAGCTGTATTTTGTACCAGAATCGATTATCACACACAGTTGAGACAAACTATATTGTAGCGAGCTACAATATCTGCAAAATGTCAATCCATCCAACAGTTTTATCAGTTGTTTCAGTCACTATCAAAGTATCACGAGGCATGCATTTGTGTGTGTGTGTGTGTGTGTGTGTGTGTGTGTGTGTTGTTTGGGTGCCTCACATGAGCCACGGAGGCCGGACACGGGCGAGCGGCTTCTGACAGGCATTTCAAACCCCTCCTGCCCTCTCCGCCGTGTGGCCTCGCCGATAATGGGAACCTGATCGGAGGGAGAGCAGAGCGGGCGGTGGAGGTGTGTGTGTGTGTGAGGGGGGGGGGGGGAGTGTGTGGTCCGTCTTTTGTGAGAAACTCTTCAAAGCGCTGGCCCTCCTATTTGTCCAATGGAGCTCTTTGTAACGGTATCCTCCACTGTCATTTTGCCCCTTTTATTTTTAGGCAGGGCTATTATTGCCCCCCCCACATACCCCGAGGCTTTGTGTGCAGGGCCAGGGTCAGGTTTTTACTTTGTTTTGTTTTTTTTGGTGTTTTTTTTTTTCTTCTTTCGCTCCCCCCTCCACCACATGTTGCGCGTACAGAGTCACGGATCTCAACCGGCGCTCTGCTAATTCCAGGTCTCACTTGGGAACACAGGAGGACGTCTGGTTGGTGAACAACCCGCCAGTACCGTGATTAACGTCCGTCTCTTCTCAGGTCTACTGTGGGGAGTAGTCCCCCAATGATGTGTATTAACACAAGACATGGAGCAAACACAAAGGTTTGGCCACAAACTTGAGCAACAACTATCTATTAGAGGGCTGCTGTTGTGAAAATGTGAATTAGACGCGCAGACTTGAGACTTGCACTAAATTGGGATCCCATCCAACCCCGTTCGACTGAATGTAACTTGGACCGGCCCGTCAGACCTCTAGCGCTGAGAAATGACACTAGTCTTTGATATGTTCAGGTTCTGGTTATTTGGGCTTCTGGGGGTTACGTTCGACAGACGCTCTAGAAGTTTGGACTGAGATAACAGATGGGACGTTAGTAGAAGAGGGACCACGGTGTTTCATTATAAGGGACCCTTACACTCCCTGCCTGGCCCGCCTGCTTGTCGGTCTGTTTGTGTCCACTTCCTGACCCCGTGGTGCAGCAGTGCATGCCCCCCCCTCCCCTCCCCAGGTCGCCCCGTTGCCCTGTAATATCTGACATGAGTAGATGAATAATACATCAGAGGCTTTAGCCGCCCTGTAACTCTACCCGAGTCCCAGGACAGGAGGCAGGCCGGCGGGGGGGGGACACGTGACGGCAGCAGAGCGGCCATTCAGTGCGACCGTTGAAGAGTAAAGAGCCGTAACTGTTGCCGCCAGTCAAACGGCATGTGGTTGATGCGAAACGCTTAACTGGCCGGTGCCCGCCACCGAAGAACTCGTTGTGCATCCAGCTGCTCTGCTGCACACAGCTGTGGAGGCAGAGCGACGTGTGTTGTGTGTGTGTGAGGTCCGCTGGCTGAGTTCAGAGCTACGAGTTCAGACTGAATGTGACGTGTCTGTTGTCAGTGACGTCCAAGATCCTCTTACTATCTTCTTCTTGGAGCTTTGACTGGACACCGAAGACACTTTGAACAGAGACGCCTCCTGTCACGTGACTAAAGATCCATATTAAGGTCACGCGATGACAATTGAGCAAAATCAATCCGCTGATGAAGACCGTGAGATGCGATTGAAAGCCTTCCAAAGGACAAGAATGAGCTTCATGTTCCTTGCCTTTTGTAGTTCATTATCGATAAGAAACACAAATATTTGGACCCAAAACAAACAAATGGGACTGAAAAAGGTGCAGTGCAACATTTTAGTAAACCACCAGCTGTTATAATTCATGACGTATTATGAGGCTTACTTCAAAACATGCAGAAACCAAAACAAACAAACATGATTTCATCTGGTTTCACCAGAATCAGACCCGGTGGCCCCGATGACGAGCATTAAGAAGAACTCTATAGAAATAGACCATCTTCTCTCTGATGGTCTCTTTACTGATGGAGGTCTGATAGAGGATCAGGACTACACTGAGACTGGTTCAGAAAGAGGTTAAAAGTTCCTCACAGTAACTTTAAGTTACAGTAGCACCGCGTTACATTTAGCCGTTATGCTGACGCTAAAGGCTGAGAAACTGAAGCAGAATAAAGAATTGTTTGCAGCCGTTACATTGCGGGTATATAGAAGGAGGTGAAGGATGGAGAGGATATGATTCAGGGGATATGAGAACGACGACACTTAGGTTTCATCCTTTGGGAGAGGGGAAGCTAATGTCTTTCAACTGGAGGTAGAGGGTTGAAGAAGAAACAATAAAAAAGGTTTCAATGAAGTATAAAGTAAGAGATGCAGCGGTGCTGTGATGAATGAAAAAAACACGGTGAGTCAACCTGCAGCTGCTGGAAAAAAACATTCATTCCTACTTTTTCCATAACAGGATAAAAGTCATAAAGTCCTAATAAACAAGATCAAAGCTGAGTGACGTCCTCTGTGTTCCTGTTTTATTTTCTACAGTGATAAAAGGAGCATTACAATAAACGTGTTTCTATTGGACATCTGAGGAAAACCTGCAGAACTTCCAGGATCCCTTATTTTGATCAAAACGTGAAATCATGTTAATATTAGAAGACAAGATGGTACGACTACGAACAAGCCAGCTGCATTGTGACTATTGCATATACAAACATGTCACCTTAAAGATGCAATTAGGAATTTCTGGCCACTAGGGGGCGCAGGGGAACTACAGCCTCACTTGTACTATTATATAACGAGTGTAACTCATAGATAGGCCCGTAGACTGTAGGTGTAACCGGCAACATGCCATAAACCTCCACAATGAAGAGGAGGGATTGTAATGATCTGTAAATTTATATCTCATATTCATGGACTACTCTTCTTCAATACAGCATGATGTTCATTTAGTAAATTATGGTCCATTTAGAGTCAAACGGACCATAAAGCAGGGTATGCTTTAGGGGCGGGGCTTACTGTGATTGACAGGTCTCTACCAGAGACGTATACGGCGTCTCTACGTCACTCCTCCTCAGTCCTAATATGGTCACTTCCTGTTCACTGGTTGTAAAAAGTCAACATGGCGACGGCTGTAATCCAAGATGGCGACGGCTTCGTAACATCATTCCACAAACCAAAGAGTGACGTCATGATGACTACGTCCACTACAGTCTATGCATCAAACTGTACACATGTCATTTACACCTGGCTAAGATCCAAACACAATGCGAGTCAGACCACCTCACCTCCCGAGTCGGTTTCTGCATCCACAGATCTCATCGCATGTTTTGCATTGTTTCTAATCCAGATAAAGACTGCGTGTTAAAACCAGGTCGACATGTGCAGTAAAACCAAAACAACAAGCTCGGGAAGCTAAAAGAAAAAAAAGCTCAGCTGGTGATCATTTCCTGCTTCTGTAACTCACACGTTGTCATTTGATGTTATATCGATACAAACACTAAAAACAGAAAAAAGAGAAACGAGTCTTGTGTTCTGAGGAGGAACACGAGCCGGCCTGGAGCTGAATGCAGAGTCGATTACAACAGAGCATCCGATTCACACATCGACCAGAGAAGAATGCAGCACGCTTGGATACTCGCACAACAAATGCACCGAGAGGACACGCGCGCACACACACACACACACACACACGCACACACACACACACACACACACACGCCCGTCTCTCCAGAGAGGATCAGGTTTCCTTCTGTGTCCAGTGGCTTATTAAACATTAAGCTCAACAGCTTCCCTACAGGAGGGGGGTGGGGGGGAGGCCTCCCCCCATCCACCTCCCTGCCTCCCCTCTCTCATTACAGCTGTTGAGGTATGAGACAACAGAAGCGCGGCTGCAACAATGGGGCCGGAGGCCGACAGCCAATCAGTACGTTCGCCGTGGCGTTCGCCCGGCGACAGCAGGTAGGCCTGAGATTAACTTCTGTTGTTCTTTTATCACACGGGAACGGAAATTCAGCTTTTCATGTGCTGGTCAGAGGGGAATTTATACCAACGAGGAATCTCATGCACCTGTGTGTACTGTACACACACACACACACACACACACACACACACACACATAGGGATCAATAACAGACGAATATCTAAATAAAGTACAGGGAACTAGAGAGAGTTAGTTACATGTCTTTCAGGAAAAATCCTAAACATTTTTATCTACAAACTTTCAGGTAAACATTTCAAAATAAAATGGTCACCAAACATCCGTTTATCTTGATAGTTACCGGAACTGACTTCATGTTTAATTTGAGGGAAACCAACTTTCAAACATCTCTGTTTACAATAGAACAAAGAGTCTTAACACCAGAGCTGAAACGATTAATCAATTAGATCGTCAGGAAACTATTTGGCAACAATTCTGAAAATCTGTAAATGATTTTAAACCATTTTTTTTTTTTTTTAACTAAAATACCACAAAATGAACTGGTTCAGCTTCTAAAGTGTGAATGTTTGTTTCTTCTATGAAAGTAAAGTGGATAGATTTGGATTGTCGGACAAAACAAGCAAATTGAATATGTCACCTTGCATTTTGGGAGGTTATAAAAACAGCGATCAGAAAACAACAGAAGAAGAATCAGGTCAAATAAAAAAGTCTCCTTGTTGATTCTCCTCCTCTGCTATAATTACTTATTCTGGTTTAACATTATTATTATTACTATTATTATTATATTTATCTAGATAAATAAACAGAATTATTGTCCGTCCTGCTCTCCTCTCTGAGCTCTGAGAGGGTTTCTCAGCTTCTCAGGTGTTTTGGTGACACTCCCTCAAGTGTGTGTGTGGTTGGTAGTTTGACACCCGACACCTGACAACAAGCTAAGGGTGTGTGTGTGTGTGTGCGTGTGTGTGCGTGCGTGTGTGTGTGTGTGTGTGTGTGTGTGTGTGTGTGTGTGTGTGTGTGTGTGTGTGTGTGTGTGTGTGTGCGTGCGTGTGTGGAGCAGATCCGTGTGACCTGAGGAGTTTTGCTTAAACACCAGTGCCACCTGCTGGCACAAAGAGAGATCACAGGACTAAAAACATTAAATAAACTTGATGTGCTGGAGTACAACGTTCAGGTAATTGCAATATTGTCTGCTACTTATACTCTCCAGTCTCATGGAGAATAAACGAAGCGATGTTGATTTCACTCTCATTTAATTCATTTCTGCTGGAGCCGATCAACTTGATCTGTTTATTGTATCACACATTAAAGGAAACAGACGGAAACATTGAGAAAGATCAAATGGCAGGAATGTAATTTATAATAACAATAAGCATGTTTTCAGTGTATAATAACAAAGAATCTTTTTTTTTTGTGACCTTAGAATGAGACATTTATATCTATGGAGCAGGTCCTCTTTATGACCGCAGGGTTTCTACGGAAGCCCAGAACGGACAAACCAAATCCTTTGGACTAAGTTTGAATAAGTACATCATTTGAAAACTACGTAAGGGGAATCATTTGAAACTGTGAAAAGCAGATCAGTGCGGGAGGAAGAGCATGCACACTCAGCAAAAGCTCTTCCTGGATTGTCAAAGAGAAAGTGAAATATGAAAACGTCGAATCTTCTCACGCAACGCCTCGATTTAGAGGCCAAAACTGTCAGCCATCATGCGACTCTGAGCGTCGTCTTCCTCTTCCTGTGGTGTCATCTCTTCTGTTTCCTGTGTCGTCACAGAAGCTGTCCTTCATCCGAGCAGGTAAGGCAGGTACTGGTAACGCATTAGAGGACACTGGAATGATCTAATTAGCAGCCATGTTGGATTAGTCTGACTCAGAAGGGGGAGCAGAGACGAGGCAAGCCTCCTCCAGGGCCCCTCAACGTGCTCGTGAATCCCAGCGTGGAGTCTTTGGGGGGGGGGGGGGGGTATAGATGATTAACGGACCTCTTTTCTCTCTCTGAGGAGCAGTGAGACGAGTGAAGAAGAGGAAGTCGCCCCACATTGAGGCCTAAGCAGTGCAACCCCTCCATCAGGGAGATACGTAATTAAACCTGGGATATAGTTTGTGAATTATTGTGAAGGGTTGCGCGTTAATCTCTTTTCCCGACATAAATTTGCCTGGTGGGGAAATTAAAAGTTTCCTAATCGCTGGTGGTGACGACAAACTGGCCCCGGAGCTCCAGACCATTAGGGGCCAAAAACACCCCACATTATCTTTGTGGCCATTAATACCAGATTACTTGAAAGTTTAGGTTTAATCCTGTGTGTACAAAAGTTTACCAACAAGGCCTAACATACAGTAAACCCGTTACTTATTGGTGCTAATGATTCATTATACAGCTAAACTTAAAAAGCAGAAAAATATTCATAATTCACACAAATTACAAGCTCTCATCCTCAGTTTATATCATTGCAAATACTGACTCCTGCAAATAAAATGCATTTCTCTCATTGATATATGTGCATGCAGTCTTGATAACAACGTGACCACTGTACGCTATGTTTTCATAAGTATTAGTTCAATAAGTACAGTTCTCATATTTAAAATCCACTGTTAAGATTAATAGTTTTCGGATGTTCTCTGTTGAGTAAATTGATCCAAAGGAACTGTAGGGGGCGCTGTTTCCCCCATCTGAGGAAACTCAATAAAAGATAGTGTTCACATGAAGCAACTTTTTTTTCCTTCCAAATTTTATTTAAGTCAAATAGTTACAATGTAACACATCATGTACATAACTTTTATTAAAGTAACAATTAAAACAGTAGAACAATCCTTTATTGAACCTTGAAGTTGTATGAAAGGGAGAGGACTACAAAAGCGAAGGCGTTACAACGAGCACCAGCTGTTGCTCTCACTGGAGACTACTGGACATCCTTGGATCTGCAGTCGGAGCTCTGGAGGGAGGAGTAGAGCTCCTGCTCGCTCCTCCTCCTCCTATTGGATCAAATGATGAAATGTCATCAATAGCTTATAATCAATCAATAAAAATAAGATTATTATCCGTTCACAACAGTTGAATACAAAGCTGATTGTGGGTGTTACTTCTCACTTCAACATTAACTCTGCTCCATCATGAGGGATCATTCTAGAACAATAGGAACATTTACAGGTGTTTGGATTTTCAAGTTGATTTGACTTCAGTGTCTGTCAGTACGAATACAAGCAGCAGAAAGAACTAATGAAGTATGCTAAAACATGAGAGTTTAAATAATGGTCACATCGTCACCGATGTATAGCAAAAAGAGATCAATAATCACTGATGTTCACAGCTTCATCGATACATATTTAAAGTGTGTGAAAGAATGTTTGTGACTCACAGATCTCACAGGAGGTCTCTGTTTGTTTCCTGTTTTCTACAAACATCAACACGCTTCTATTAAGCATGAGCATGATGTTTCCCAAACCTTAACCAAGTACTTTATCTCACCCTGACCCTGTTAATCACTGCAGTTACACATTCATGTTCATAAATCTTAACTTAGGGAAAAATTAACGATGTGATTGTTTGACATATCACTATTACAACAGTCAGTGTAAAATAGATTATTAAGATTATTAGACATTCAGTCACAACAACTGCTCAGTGTAGTCCTGATCCTCTATCAGACCTCCATCAGTAAAGAGACCATCAGAGAGAAGATGGTCTATTTCTATAGAGTTATTCTTAATGCTCGTCATCGGAGCCACCGGGTCGGATTCTGGTGAAATCAGATGAAATCATACTTGGTCATCTGGAACTCCGTCTGCTGGTCAGAGATCTGCCTCAGCTGGGGGATCTTCAGAGACTGGTCCACCATGGACAGACCCGGATCCGTCATCACCTGCAGCCTTGGACGTGCAGTTGGAGCAGAACTCCCGGAGCTCCTGGAGCTCCCGGGAGCGCTCCCGGGAGCTCCCGGAGCGGAACTCCCGGAGCTCCCGGAGCAGAACTCCCGGGGCAGAACTCCCGGAGATCCCGGAGCAGAACTCCCGGAGCTCCCGGAGCTCCCGGGAGCGCTCCCGGGAGTGGAACTCCCGGAGCTCCCGGAGCTCCCGGGAGTAGAACTCCCATCTATTGGATAAAATGATGAAATGTCATCAATAGCTTATAATCAATCAATAAAAATAAGATTATTATCCGTTCACAACTGTTGAATACAAAGCTGATTGTGGGTGTTACTTCTCACTTCAACATTAACTCTGCTCCATCATGAGGGATCATTCTAGAACAATAGGAACATTTACAGGTGTTTGGATTTTCAAGTTGATTTGACTTCAGTGTCTGTCAGTACGAATACAAGCAGCAGAAAGAACTAATGAAGTATGCTAAAACATGAGAGTTTAAATAATGGTCACATCGTCACCGATGTATAGCAAAAAGAGATCAATAATCACTGATGTTCACAGCTTCATCGATACATATTTAAAGCGTGTGAAAGAATGTTTGTGACTCACAGATCTCACAGGAGGTCTCTGTTTGTTTCCTGTTTTCTACAAACATCAACACGCTTCTATTAAGCATGAGCATGATGTTTCCCAAACCTTAACCAAGTACTTTATCTCACCCTGACCCTGTTAATCACTGCAGTTACACATTCATGTTCATAAATCTTACTTGAGGGGGAAATCAATGAGGCGACCGTTTGAGATATCACTCCTGACGGACACACCAGAGTCTGATGAAGACCCCACCTCTGAGGAAGGTTTGGGGTTCAGTCTGCAGCAAATAACAAGCACAGTTATGATGTTATGATGCTACTTCATTAGTATTAAATATATATTAAAAGCAACATGACTTCAAATATGATAACAGAGTGTGGAACAAGCTACAGAGGTTATACATGTGAAGTGTGACTGTGCAGAATGTAGTTTATCACCTTAACCCTGTTAATCACTGCAGTTACACATTAATGTTCATAAATCTTACACGAGGGAGAAACGATTGATGGGATCGTTTGACATATCACTCTTGACGGACACATCAGAGTCTGATGAAAACCCATCATCTTCTTCTTCCTCCTCCTCTTCTGAGGAAGGATTGAGGGTCAGCCTGCAGCAAATAACAAGCACAGTTATGATGTTATGATGCTACTTCATTAGTATTAAATATACATTAAAAGCAACATGACTTCAAATATGATAACAGAGTGTGGAACAAGCTACAGAGGTTATACATGTGAAGTGTGACTGTGCAGAATGTAGTTTATCACCTTAACCCTGTTAATCAATGCAGTTACACATTAATGTTTATGGAAGCTTAACTTAATTAACGATGTGATTGTTTGACATATCACTATTACAACAGTCAGTGTAAAATAGATTATTAAGATTATTAGACATTCAGTCACAACAACTGCTCAGTGTAGTCCTGATCCTCTATCAGACCTCCATCAGTAAAGAGACCATCAGAGAGAAGATGGTCTATTTCTATAGAGTTATTATTAATGCTCGTCATCGGAGCCACCGGGTCGGATTCTGGTGAAATCAGATGAAATCATACTTGGTCATCTGGAACTCCGTCTGCTGGTCAGAGATCTGCCTCAGCTGGGGGATCTTCAAGGCAAGGCAAGGCAAGTTTATTTGTATCGCACATTTCAACGACAGGGTAATTCAAAGTGCTTCACATAAAACCATTAAAAGCATCAAAACATAAGGCATAAGAAAAGGAGATTTAAAAACAATTAAGAACAGTCATTAAAACATTAAAAAGCAGTGTAATAAATAAAATACAGTAGTAAAATGCAGAAATGCAGGAAATTGATTAATATCCTTGAATCTGGTTCAATTAAAGGCAGCAAACAGAAAAGTCTTCAATCTTGATTTAAAGGAGCTGAGGGTCTCAGCAGACCTGCAGCTTTCTGGGACTTTGTTCCAGATATGTGGAGCAGAAACACTGAACGCTGCTTCTCCATGTTTAGTTCTGACTCTGGGAACAGAAAGTAGACCGGTCCCAGACGACCTAAGGGGTCGGGATGGTTCATAAGGTAGCAGCAGATCAGAGATGTATTTTGGCCCTAAACCATTCAGTGCTTTATAAACCAACAGCAGGATTTTAAAGTCAATTCTTTGTTGGACAGGAAGCCAGTACAAAGACCTCAGAACTGGAGTGATGTGATCCACTTTCTTTGTCTTAGTGAGGACTCGAGCTGCAGCGTTCTGAATCAGCTGCAGCGTTCTGATTGACTTGTTACAGAGACCTGTAAACACACCGTTACAGTAGTCCAGTCTACTGAAGATAAATGCATGGACAAGTTTTTCCAAATCCTGTTGAGACATAAGTCCTCTAACCCTTGATATATTCTTCAGGTGATAGGAGGCTGATTTAGTAATTGTCTTGATATGGCTGTTCAGGTCTGAATCCATAACTACACCTAGATTTCTGGCTTGGTTTGAGGTTTTTAACATCAGTGATTGAAGCTGAGCGCTGACTTTCAATCGTTCGTCCTTGGTACCAAAAACAATTACTTCTGTTTTATCTTTGTTTAATTGAAGAATGTTCTGGCACATCCAGTTGTTGATTTGTTCAATGCATTTACCCAGCTCTTGTATGGGATTATAGTCCCCTGGTGATATATCAGAGACTGGTCCACCATGGACAGACCCGGATCCGTCATCACCTGCAGCGTTGGACGTGCAATTGAAACTCCAAAGGGAGGAGAGCTCAGCTGCCAGGGCTCCGGTCTATTGGATAAAATGATGAAATGTCGTCAATAGCTTATAATCAATCAATAAAAATAAGATTATTATCCGTTCACAACAGTTGAATACAAAGCTGATTGTGGGTGTTACTTCTCACTTCAACATTAACTCTGCTCCATCATGAGGGATCATTCTAGAACAATAGGAACATTTACAGGTGTTTGGATTTTCAAGTTGATTTGACTTCAGTGTCTGTCAGTACGAATACAAGCAGCAGAAAGAACTAATGAAGTATGCTAAAACATGAGAGTTTAAATAATGGTCACATCGTCACCGATGTATAGCAAAAAGAGATCAATAATCACTGATGTTCACAGCTTCATCGATACATATTTAAAGCGTGTGAAAGAATGTTTGTGACTCACAGATCTCACAGGAGGTCTCTGTTTGTTTCCTGTTTTCTACAAACATCAACACGCTTCTATTAAGCATGAGCATGATGTTTCCCAAACCTTAACCAAGTACTTTATCTCACCCTGACCCTGTTAATCACTGCAGTTACACATTCATGTTCATAAAAAGAGAGAACTACCACCAGGTGGTGAATTAGATTATTAAGATTATTAGACATTCAGTCACAACAACTGCTGGATGCACAGAAACTACCAAGTAGGCATCAGAGGTGACCGTTGATATTTACTGACTTCAGTGTCCGTCAGCGTGGAAACAAATGAAGTTAAATTACACGTAGTAATACTGTAGCAGCACATTAGCTGACAGAGATACTGGAATCATAAAGTAACATCATATTTAATGACTTACAGAGGCTTTGAGTATCTCTCCATGGGCCGTTCTGGACTGTCTGGTCTCTGCTGCAGCTCTGAGCTTTAACACACACACACACACACACACACACACACACACACACACACACACACACACACACACACACACACACACACACACACACACACACACACACACACACACACACACGCACACACGCACGCACGCACGCACGCACGCACGCACGCACGCACGCACGCACGCACGCACGCACGCACGCACGCACGCACGCACGCACGCACGCACGCACGCACGCACGCACGCACGCACGCACGCACGCACGCACACACACACGCACGCACGCACGCACACACACACACACGCACGCACGCACACGCAAGAGGGAAAAAAAGAGGGACTTTTAACTTTTATGAACCAGTCTCAGTGTAGTCCTGATCCTCTATCAGACCTCCATCAGTAAAGAGACCATCAGAGAGAAGATGGTCTATTTCTATAGAGTTATTATTAATGCTCGTCATCGGAGCCACCGGGTCGGATTCTGGTGAAATCAGATGAAATCATACTTGGTCATCTGGAACTCCGTCTGCTGGTCAGAGATCTGCCACAGCTGGGGGATCTTCAGAGACTGGTCCACCATGGACAGACCCGGATCCGTCATCACCTGCAGCGTTGGACGTGCAATTGAAACTCCAAAGGGAGGAGAGCTCAGCTGCCAGGGCTCCGGTCTATTGGATAAAATGATGAAATGTCGTCAATAGCTTATAATCAATCAATAAAAATAAGATTATTATCCGTTCACAACAGTTGAATACAAAGCTGATTGTGGGTGTTACTTCTCACTTCAACATTAACTCTGCTCCATCATGAGGGATCATTCTAGAACAATAGGAACATTTACAGGTGTTTGGATTTTCAAGTTGATTTGACTTCAGTGTCTGTCAGTACGAATACAAGCAGCAGAAAGAACTAATGAAGTATGCTAAAACATGAGAGTTTAAATAATGGTCACATCGTCACCGATGTATAGCAAAAAGAGATCAATAATCACTGATGTTCACAGCTTCATCGATACATATTTAAAGCGTGTGAAAGAATGTTTGTGACTCACAGATCTCACAGGAGGTCTCTGTTTGTTTCCTGTTTTCTACAAACATCAACACGCTTCTATTAAGCATGAGCATGATGTTTCCCAAACCTTAACCAAGTACTTTATCTCACCCTGACCCTGTTAATCACTGCAGTTACACATTAATGTTCATAAAAAGAGAGAACTACCACCAGGTGGTGAATTAGATTATTAAGATTATTAGACATTCAGTCACAACAACTGCTGGATGCACAGAAACTACCAAGTAGGCATCAGAGGTGACCGTTGATATTTACTGACTTCAGTGTCCGTCAGCGTGGAAACAAATGAAGTTAAATTACACGTAGTAATACTGTAGCAGCACATTAGCTGACAGAGATACTGGAATCATAAAGTAACATCATATTTAATTACTTACAGAGGCTTTGAGTATCTCTCCATGATCCCTCTGTGTTCGGAACTCTGGTCTCTGCTGCAACACACACAGGTATGACTCTGGAGTTAACAGGTAAAAATAATAAAAACAAAACAATTTTTTAAGGCCTACAAAAAACAAAATTCTGATCCTTTTTTCCTGTTTAGTTTTGTTGTTGTGATATGAATAAAAACATTTAAAAGACCCAGTTACAACACCTTTAGAGGGTGAAAAACAACTGCGTCACAAGAGAAGCAAACGTGAAACTAAACTACTTTAACCCCCAAGAGATAAACAAGAGAAATAAGAAACAAGGTCTACATATCAGAGAAAAAAACAAATGGAAAGATTAATAAAAGTATGAGACTTTTAATGCACATATACCTTATGATGGTATTAAAATAATCACGCGGAGGCTCCGTAGTCTGCACCAAGACGGCTCGATCTGTTCCAGACGCCCGATCTGTTCTGCGCATGTGTGGAAGCGCCTCGAGGGAAGACCCGCCCCTCTGCCTCTGATTGGCTACATGCTACTAAGCTATAACGTTAACCTAGCTATGATGCTAACCGACGCTTCGAACTAGACGGGCCCGGGAGCAGCGACTCACGTTTTTGTTCCCGTAGAAACGAACCAGGCAGCTGGAACGTATCGGGCAATGACAACAGAAACAACTTTATTCCACCGATATAGTCAAGAGTAGCGCATTTCCGTTTGTTACTCTTTCCGTTCTAGCCTTCACAATAAAAGCCCCGAACACAGAAAGTCAGAGGGCTCCTTCACTCAGAAAATCAACAAAATATCTGAATAAACAAACATAAAGAGTTAAGGAATATTGAAAGAGGGGGATCCTCATGAAGTAGGCTTACTAATGAGAACCAACCCCCTAAACTCACCTTACAGGAAGTATTTTTTTTCTTAATGTTTTGTCCATTTTGTGCTACTTTATACTTTTAAATTTAAAAAATATATTTTGTATTTGTTTATTGATTTGAAGTTATTACGAGGCTTCAGCAGAGTGAGTCAGTCAAACCAAGGTTGTATCTTCAAAGGTTATTCTGTTGTTTTTGTATGAAAATGTTAAAATAAAAAAGAGGTATATACAACAAGTCAAATAATAACTTAATAGCAATTAAAGATATACAATGTACACCAGAATAATATATGTGATTACATAATGACACATAGTATGAATGTAATATAGTATATCATGTATACTATGATATCATTTTCATAATTTCCCCATATTTGACAAATATAACACCTAGGCACCACAGTTCATAGTGGTCTCATTCAATATTTTGGAAGTAGAATTATGCGTAATTATTGCAAATATAACGTGTTTACTTATCACGTATTGTGTTCGGGATTAAAATCACATAATGCGGCATAGTTTATCACATATTGTGTTCGGTAATGAGATTGCAGATAAACTTGCCAAAAGAGCAATAAACAAAAATTATATTTTAGAAATTTGTTTTGGGAGGTCAGAAGCAAAATCAGTAATACAGCGAAGAATTATTACATCTTGGCAGGAAATTTGGAATAATGACAATAAGGACAGAAATTATAACAAAATTCAGACGTCAGTCAGAGTGAGAAGTGATAGAAGTAAAAGTATAAAAGAAGATGTTACTTTCAGTAGATTAAGGTTCGGACATACAGGACTCAATGACACCTTATACATCATGGAAAAGACAGAGTGGGATAAATGTGAGATATGCAACTGTAAAGAAAGTGTTGAACATGTGCTGATAGAGTGGAGGAAGTTCAGTGTGGAAAGAGAAAGACTGAAGGGCAGAGTGATAGATTTAGGAAGGGAGTGGAGCATCAAAGGACTGTTAGAGATAGGGGACAAACAAGTTCAGCTTAAAAGGGCTTCATTTAATTTATGAATGGAACGGGTTTAATACCCACAATATAACTTCTATATGAAGTTTATTTTTTTAAATGATTTAATTTAATTCATAAATAACATTATTATTGTGTTTAAATTAGTGCTGGGCAAGTTAACGCGTTATTATCGCGTTAAAGCATTAATTAATTAACGCCGACAATTATGTTATCGCTCGTTAACGCAGTTTTTTTTTTATTATTATTATTTTGAAAGTCTGTTGCTCACTGGCTCTGAATACTTTTTTATTTCTTCTCTCAGTTCTCAAACACTTCATGCTCCGGCTGATAACTTTTAACGTTAGACTCGGTTGCAATTAATCTTCTTCTTCTGATCTGTTCTCTCAGCTTCTAGATGACAGAAAATATTTACACTTAAAGTACAAGTTTGTTCTCTTTGATAACACCACGTGTATTTTGACTGCGGTCAAGTCAGACACTTCAATTTTAGTGCGCCTCTATGCTGAAATTCACGGTAAATGCATTAAAATGCACATATCGGGAGCAAGCGAAGGACTTTACAAAGTTAGCGGAAAGATTAACGTGAGAGAACATCCGGTTTTTAAAATAAGATGCCAACAAAATGTTTATACATAATGTATGATTTTAATTATTATTTTCAAGAGATCAGAGAAGATGTAATTCTGGCAGACAAGCAAATATAGGACAATGAAAAAAATAACAAATCAATTTGTAAACCAAATTAATCAAACAACATAACTCAGCTGGATACAAATGAACAGTTATCCAAACTAAGCTTGTGACTATGAGACCTACACTGAGAAAGATTAACTTTTCTTCAGAGTTTTTACCAAAATACATCCATCCTTGTATCTATGAACCTGCGTGTCCACTCGTGATGGATACAGTGATCATAAAATCAAAATAAAGATCAGATACAGATATCAAATTCAACTTTTGACATTTGAAAACAGCCATTTCTGTCTTCACCTAAAATTAATTCAGCATTTATTCTACTCAGCATGGTTAACAGGACAGATGATGAGAGGGCCAGAGTTTTTACCATCCTGATTAGAACAGGGAGAAAAGAGTGGGAGGAGTTTTTCAGTGAAGGAGCAGCCAGTAAAGGCGTAGATAAGACTTCCAGCACCAACATCATAAAACGAGACCAGACCCTCCTCATAATCTACAAACACCCCGACCTTCTCAGGCTTCGACTCCACAGAGAGAGGGACATGGGTCTCCGTAAGAGCACTGTAGACATTGTCATTACCCAACCATAGTGTCCAGTAACCATTCTTAGAGCTAACATTGATTATCCCCTTTCTATTGACTGACTCTCTGGCAACGCCTACAACCCATCTAGTCTTCTCTTTAACCTGAACCTCAAAGTAAGATCTTCCTGTAGAAACAGACTGCTTTCCTAAAACATAGATAAAAGTAGAAAATCTCTTTGGGTTATCTGGTAGATTCTTCTCTACAATACCGCAATGTACTTGTTTCCCATCTTCAGACAGGATGAGCAAGGGATTTGCTGTATCAGGATCGAGTGCGACGTCCACTGCAAACTGCTGGACCCTCTTCAGCTCGGTCTCTCTGATCACCGTATTCATCTCATTTATGAGCATCTCCAGTACCTGAGCTACAGTTGTCCTCTTCTCATTCCCCTCATATGGAGGTGGACTGACTCTGACATCTGCCCAGTTCTTTGTGGGTGGAGCATTCAGGGACTTGAAGTTCTGGACGAGGTAAAGGTGGTCTCCTGAGTGTGAGAGCTGCTGCAGCTCAGCACTCCTCTTGTTCAGCTCAGAGATTTCCCGTTTCAGCTCTTTGATGAAGCCTTCAGCCTGTTTCGCTGTCGCTTTGTGGTGCTCTTCAATCGTCTTGATGACTTTGGCCTGGTTTCTCTCAATAGCCTCCTTCAGTTTGGTGAAGACAGAGTTTCTGTCTTCTATGTCTCTGTTTGCATTTTCCCTGCTGACCTTGACTGAACGTTTGAACTCTTGGATCTTAAGTCGTCTCCCGTAGATCGTCTGCTGAATTTCAGCTTTTGTCTTCTCAACCTCTGCCTTCTTTGTCGTGTACTCTTCTTTCAGAGGAACAACATCATGGTTCTTGTGGTCTAAAACAGTGCAGAGCATGCAGACACACATCTGGTCGGTCTTACAGAACAGCTCCAGAGGTTTATCGTGCTTCGTACACATCCTGCCTTCCAGATCCTCCACGGGGTCGATCAGCTGATGTTTTTTCAGACCTGATCTTGTCAGGTGAGGTTCTAGGTGAGTCTCACAGTAGGACACCAGACACACCAGGCAGGACTTCAGGGCCTTCAGTTTGGTTCCAGTGCAGATGTCACAGGGAATGTCTCCTGGTTCAGCAGCTTGTTGCTCTGAGCTGCTGCTGCTGCTTCTGTCTCTCTGTTGAGACAACTGTCTAAAGAGGGCAACCATCTCAGAGACAAAAGTATTCACCTGCAGCTCAGGTCTGGTGTAGAACATCGTATTACAGTTGGGACACTTGTAGAGCACATCACTATCCCAGTGTTTAGTGATGCAGGTTTTGCAGAAGTTGTGTCCACATGGTGTGCTGACTGGATCAGTGAACACATCCAGACAGATGGAGCACAGGAACTGGTCTTCAGAGAACGAACTGCTGGCAGCAGACATCTCTAAACAATAAAAACAAAAGTGAAAGTGTAAAAAAGCTAAACTGGAATCACAAGATTCTTGATTATTAGTTTAAAAATATGAAACTATGATTATTACAAAGCTAACACGCAATTCTGTTTTATAGAGCTACTTTGCACATACGTCAACATTTCATTACACAAGATTTGTTCTGAAAAAACAAAAGTGTCTTTTGTCTTTGAGCTCTCAGCTCAAGCTCAGTATGTGTTGATGTTGGTGGTTTGAACACAGTCAAGATCATCAGCTGTACTCACCAGCGTCCAGAGACTCGGCTGTGTAGTTCAGAAAAGATCCTGTGAACTTTGTTTCTTGTGATATTTCTTAAAAAATAAATAAAGACGTGTCTCAGCTGCAGTCCTCCTGTTGCCTCTTTCTAACTTTTAGTTTCCTCTTTCAGGAGTCTGACGTTGAAGCTCAAAGTCTTGATGTTGCTCCGCCTCTTGTTTCAGCTCCACTGGTGACTATTGTTTTTGCCCTCTGCAGCTCGGTTATTGCGACACACCTCTGGCACACAATACATCTAACAGGAAGTAAAGCATACAGCCACCCTGTAGTCACTAAGGAGACTTTTCACTTTTTTATGTCTTCTTTGTCTTTAAATGAGGGTCTATAGCATTAAATAAAACATACATTTAGTCCAAGATATGCAAAGGTCTTTTTCACAGCAAACATTTTGACATGTTATAGTTGGAAACGCAAAGCAAATTAATAACGTTAAAAGTTCTCAATTCAACATTCAGAGCATTAATACAGCAACAATCAACTATTATCCATGTAAAGATATAGTGGAGTAATATCTACCGGAGCATGAAGTCACTCCCTCTGTGTGTGTTGGTATCAGAGCTTTTAGTGGCCGTTGGCGTCATCGCCAAAGCGTAGCGCCCAACCTCCGGTTCCCCCTCAGGTAAACACTGTTTGCTCTGCCAGCACTGTTACCGTTGTTTGCACTGTTAGCTGCTAGCCACCAGCTCAGCCGTCGCCATGTTGAGAGCCGTGTGGAGGCAATCCCTTCAGTCATGTGTCTCAGTAAGCTATGAGAATATAAACAATAGAGCTGCAAGCCGTTAAATATGATTCAGTCATCATTTATTTTATTATTAACACCTATGTGTGTGTCTCCTATTTTAATATTTAGCTTCAGGTTTCTTTTCTCTTTATACTTATTTATTTATTGCACTTATGTCGAGTGATTCTCAGATTTCCCTACAAAACTTTAAATTCCAGCTACTTTTCTACACAGCATGCTAACTTAAGCTAACTACGTGCACTGGTTGCAAATTGTCAACCATCACAAGGAGGGCTACTATAATATACTAAACTATTCTCATTGTGCGACGCTGACGGATGTCTTACTTCTTTTCTTTGTTGCTGTCTTGACTTCTTGCTGCTGCATTTTAATTTTAGACACCAGTATGTGATTGTGATGATTGTATTTTAGGTTGTTTGTATCATGTGTTGTATGATATATATATATACGATAGAGAAACACTGCAGGGGAAAGATCAGGATGGCAAAACCTTTTCATTAACCTCTTAACTTGATATTCCCTCCTCACTGCACCCGAGTGGCCCCGGGGTCCACTCAGCCACCTCAAAACAAGGGCTGCAAATGAGCTCACACACACACACACACACACACACACACACACACACACACACACACACACACACACACACACACACACACTCTTTGGCCAGCACTTGCCATGCAAATGACATGATCTACTATATACACTGAGACGTCTCACTCACTCTCAGCCGGTCAGCTCTTAATGAGCACCTCGGAGTGAAAATCACACACACAGCTTTCAAAGTAGTGCTTGTTAAGCTAGGAACACACGCACACACACACACACACACACACACACACACACACACACACACACACACACACACACACACACACACACAGACACACACACACACACACACTAAATGCAAATGATGATAAAGAGCCATATTAATAATGTATGAGGAGGAAAATGCTCTCTCTGAGTCGAAAAAGGGTTATTAGTGTTTTTAATTAATTGGTCTTTCTTTAGCCCGAGGAGGTGCTTGAGTGCTTCTGAGATTTTATATATATTATATATATATATATATATATATTTATATTTATATATATATATATATACAGAGAGGGGAGGAAACAGAGGAGGAGGCTGGGAAGGTCAAGTAGGAAAAGGACAGAATTGGAGGCGGGTGTAAGGATGGAGAGGAACAAACAGAATAATGAGGGATAAAGAGAAGAAAGAAAGAAAAGGAGAGGAGGGGGGGAGGAAGGAAAGGGGAAGGAAAGCGGGAGACAAAGATCTAGAGTGATTAGACTAGATCTACTTTCTTTTTAAACATACATTGTGTCATATATCTTCCTTTGTAACCACGTTGTTGTCATGTGAAATAACCCTTTTTGTAAGGTGAATAATTGGTTAGAGAGATTAGTTACTTTACATTGACTGAGGATGCAGTGTTGTGTTTCCACCACTGCATGGAGCTAAATGACCGTCCCTGTTCTGTTACAGCTCAGGTCTCCCTGCTGCTCCTCACATTTACTCACAAGGCACACGAGGACTTATCCTTCTTAAATAATTAATTAGATTGCAGAGCACTTTGTCCCGGTTTATCGGTTATTGAAGGACAAAGTGGTTTTAAAAAAAAATATGTCTGTGTGGCTCGTCTTTGAACAGAAGATATTTTAGTTTAGTTTTAGTGAAATTCAAAGTTTCCATTGCAAATCACATCATAAAACTTCATGTCTTCAGGGTTTGGTCTCGTAAACTGAATTCTAAAAACGGCTCATGAATATGAAAGAGGGCATCGTGGACAGGAATGACCCAGGACAACCCTCTGCCTTTATACTGTTACATCTGCTACAGGTACTACTGCCAAAAGTACACAACTCTACTACTATTACTGCTCCCCTCTGCTGCTTCTGCTTTTACTGCAGGGCCCATCCAGAGCACCTTTAGGGCCCTCGGCAGCCCTCATCTAACGACCCCTAAATGTGCAAATGTCTCCAGTAACAAGCTAATTTCAGCTTCTGCTGATTGAATTCTGCCAAAACTGGTAATTCAAACGTCAATTTAAAAAACAAACAAACAAAATGAGACGTGTTAGATTGTACTCCACAATTAAAAACATGCACACGATGGGTATTTTATAGGCTGAGTCCAGTAAAAAAAAAACAGGATTGAGACAAAATAATGACCAAAGGAAATTAAAAAGAGGTCAAATGTTGACCTCTTTTTGATTTGTCAAACTACTGCCAGTACTACTAATACTACCACAACTGCTGCTGTACTGTAATAGTTATAATATTTATATATATATGCTTTTTCAATTAATCTGTTGTTCCTTCCTCTGAAATATAAAAACATAACCCCGTGAAGTGAGCTGTTCATCACTGCTTGCTAATTACGAGACCGCCTCGCCATCATTAAAAATAAAAATGATGAATACTGTGATGTAACAGTTAATGCGCCTCCTGGAATCTGCGTTTCCACAGCCACAAAACAAATGTGATTTTAGCATCGGGACGGGCGAAGAATTTAATTACAGGCCGACATTATCCTGAGAAATGACATCGGTGTGGAGTTGACTCTTGGCCCGTCGCGAGGCGCTCGGTCAGAAACACGCCGGCTTCATAATGATGAAATAAGTGACTCTTTCCTCCTTTTGTTGTCGTCTCAAAGAGGAGAGATTCATTCTCTGATTCATTCTCTGGGATACAAAAAGCCTTAATGTAGCCCTTCACACCCTCCTCCTCCTCCTGGTCTCTCCATCTCAACACAAAACCTCGCTCTCATGTTCCAGGTTAACTCAATTACACAGAATAATCCGACGCTTCCCGGCTCCGCACATGAGCAGTGTTTCTGAAATCACTGCCGTTATAAAAAAAAGAAAATACTGGAAGTCCGCTCTGTAACCTGCTATGTTTTTACATGAACTGAAGGGTTCTCGATGCTCCACCGGTTTGTTCAGGTATTTGTGGAACCAAAGTGGAGGACGGCCTAACGGACTAATACCGATTAATATCCAATATGTTCTCCACGTCGTGTTCTATCATTTGAGGTTTGACTGGAGATCTTTTGAGATGTAATTTAGTTGATTTATGGTATCCGACCAGGCTCAATGCAGAAGCGCTTTAAAGCTGCATTCTCTCTAATGTCCACCAGGGGGCGACTCCTCTGGTTGTATAGAAGTCTATGAGAAAACGACTCTACTTCTCTCTTGATTTATTACCTCAGTAAACATTGTAAACATGAGTTTATGGTCTCAATCTCTAGTTTCAAGTCTTCTTCAATACAGCATGATGTTCATTTAGAGTCAAATAGACGTATGCTTTAGGGCGGGGCTTACAGTCTACAGTCGGCGTTGTTTGGCGTCGGAGTTGTCCGTGTTTGCGTCTCAGAGCTTTAACCCTTTCAGTGTGTTTTCAGTTCATGAAAGTTAATTGCAACCTTTTATGGTCACCTAAGAATGTCTATTTCAGCGTTCGGTTGTTCTTAAAAATCAAGATGCCGAAGCAATTTTTCTTTCTAACCAACAAATTGGAAAATGGAAAACACGATCAGTCCATTTCTAGTTTAAATAAATAATTGAGTCAACCCTTTCATACAGCGTGTACTCTCTAAAATCCTCAGGAGCATAATAAAATATCAGAATGTCTCTTTAGTTGAAAGCATATAAGAAAAGACTTGAGTGATGATTGGATCTGCACACGGCACCATGTGACCAACAAGGTACCCCACCTCACTTCCTCCCCAAAGCTGCCAGAGAAATGGCGGATGAAATATTAATCTTCTTGAATTAATGATGGAGGACAGCGGGTGGGAGAGAAGGAGAGGGAGGAGGAGAGAGATTGGCTGGTGAATAGAGAGATATTAAAACAAGGCATTAGGAGGTAGAGGTCAAGGAGGAAGGAGAAGAGGAAAGAAGAGGAGTTGGAAATGACGGACACGGCAGATTCGCACGGGATTAAGATCACAGGTGACGTCCGCAATTAATACAATTACTCGAGGTCCCCAGGTAACACTAGTCCTGTTTGCATACGGCTTTAGATCCCAACCAAGCGGGTCCAGAGATATTTCTACTCAATTACACAAATTCAAGGTCATGTTAAAATCCCTAACCTGTTTTAAGTAAATGAACCATGAAACACGACACACTTGTGCAAACAGGATACTAACTTCACATTTCAGTTTGACGGAGTGATTCGATGCACAGACTCGTGCCGCAGCAGAGATGCGCTTCACCTTTCCCGACCCTAAAGTAAAGTGATTCTGATGAAGCAGCTCGTGTCCGTATTGTTCCCTCGTGGTGGTGATCGGGCAGGGCGGAGTTCTGGTCGCGAGTCAAGAGGGGAGACGGCAGCACCTGAACCCCATTAATCGTCTCCCACAGTGCAGATTCCTCTTGGTTTGTGTCAGCAGGAGCAGCAGAGTGGAAAGAGAGGACACACACCGAGGAGGGGTTTGAATCCAAGTCTTGACGGGAGACAGGCAGTAGTATTACAGCGCGGAGCTGGTTTCATGCAGCATGTTTAGCATTTTCGTGCATCGATACAAAACTCCCAACGAGACAAACAGAGTAAAAGTTGCTTCAGTACAGTTCATGAGCTTGTTTATAAGCCTGTAGCGGGCACATGATTTCTGTGATGCTGCTGCTCATTAGAGTCATTCACACACTAAACACCTACGTCTGGGATCTGCCCTGTTCAGCCAAAGTCATGTGCGGTTGACCACTGAGCAGATGCACTGCAGCAGTGGGGGGGCGATGAAGCACCTTGCTCAAGGGCACCTTGATGCTAGTTAATGAAGGGGGGGAGGTAAATGCTCCAGCGTCCCTTTGTGGGACTCAGTCTGCGTTTTCAGGCAGAAAACCTTTCAAATTCTGCTTTTCCAACCTGAAAAAAATTGGTGTTTTTTTCAGGCCAAATTGATCCGTGCTGTTCAATGTGACATGTGACATTGATCTACTATCCTACTGAAACGGAGCTGTGCAGGGAAGTCAACAACAACACGGAAGAAACAGAAAAAAAAGGGAAAGAAAGGGAAGCTGAATGTAGAAAAACATGAACGACATAGAGGATAAAACCTCTGTGTTGGTGCAGTTTGGATGCTGACTCAGAGGGTCGGACACAAAAGTGAATAAAAGAGGTAACTCAGTGTCGCCCTGCACAAAAGTCAACCCTGACTCAACATAGCTCAGAGGTAAAACGGTAAATGGACCTGCGTTTGTATAGCGTTCATACAGAGGCAGAGGCTGCCATACGAGGCGCCACCTGCACGTCAGGATCTAAACATTCATGCACTTTCTCACACTGATGGCAGAGCCAGGATCGATCCGAAGAGAGTGTGGGAGGGAGAAAATGAACACTGCTTCCACGGTTCATTCTGTGCCTTGCACTGTGTAAGAAGAGACGTGTTTTTGGGACTATAACAGACACAGAACCACCTCCTCCCGTTCAATCAATAAAAACAATACATGTTTTAAATGGTGCTATAACGCAGGTGCAGCTCTCCCGGTGGGTGCCTGGCCTCCCCATCACCCCCCCCCCCCCCTCACGTGCACGACTCCCACGCGTTTTGCCTTCTGGGTCACCGCTACAAGGCAGGTCACCAGAAATTGATTTGCCCCGTATCCCGGCCACATTAATCACCCATTCATCCCGTCGCACGGTGAAGGCTGACGTCTGGCGAAAAAAATCAATTCACAGAGAGAGAGAAAAAAACAAAAGAATAAAACCATTGGCTCCGATACACACACTTCTTAGTTTGTTCTGTTGTCTGACTGCATGTGAGGCCATTTTTTTTTTTAAAGCTATTGTTGGGCTATAAGCTCGCTGACACATCAGCCGTCAGGCTGTCAGAGACGATCGCGAGGGACGGCGGCGGATGGAGGCTGGCGTGGTCGTGTGGCTGGAAGGACAAATGAAGAATGAAGTCCTCAAAATGACACAACACTTAACACAATGACGCTGCGCTGCCAGGGTATTTTATGTTGTAATTTAGATGGAAATGTGACCGTTTTCTGTGTCACAATATGATGTAATGATTGCCTGTATGTGTGAGTACGTCTGCATTAGAGCCTCACACTCTCATGCAGAGTGACTGTAAAGCTTTGTTACAGCTGTTAATGTAATAAAGTCATAATAATGTAATGAACCATGACGGTAATGGCAATTGACATCCATTACTGTCTTAATCAACTTAATGTAATAAATCCCCCCCCCCCCCCCCTCCCTTGGTATACCAAGACTAAGGCTTTTAAATCCCCATTGTTGAATGAATATAAAGTATGTTGCATTGGCATTCAGTGTGAATCTACTTAAGCTTATTTTGGAAAGCTAAATCTTAACAGAATGAAGCGATAGGAAAACCTCAGGGAGGTCTGATTCTCGTTCTCTCTGCTCGACAACCAGGCATCAGCTTTTGTTTGCCGAAACTGAAAATGTGGCTGGCATTATTAGTCATCCTATATTTTAAGTAATTAAGATACTATACAGTTATGCACCAGCTTAATAATAAAAAATGCGACGTAAAGGAATTAAAGCTTTAATACAGTAACCGAATAAAATTATTTTAGTTTGTGTTTTAACTGATAGTTTACAGAACTACACAGAGGTGGTAGCGACCTGTCAATCACAAGGTAGCCCCGCCCCTAAAGCATACCCTGCTTTATGGTCTGTTTGACTCTAAATGGACCATAATTTACTAAATGAACATCATGCTGTATTGAAGAAGACTTGAAACTAGAGATTGAGACCATAAACTCATGTTTACAATGTTTACTGAGGTAATAAATCAAGAGAGAAGTAGAGTCATTTTCTCATAGACTTCTATACAACCAGAGGAGTCGCCCCCTGGTGGACATTAGAGAGAATGCAGCTTTAAGACATGAAGCATCGGCTTCATTTTTTCAGAACTGGAGGTTGCCGCCGTTGCAGAGAACGTAATAGATATATACCTGTATCAGTCCGTTAGTCCGTCCACCACTTTGGTTTCCAGAAATACATCAACAACTATTGGATGGAATATTTATTGGTTTTGTCCAAACATTCATGCATTCTCTCTCCAGGCCCTGATGGCCAGACAGCATTGAAGTCTTCGATTGTAGGTCCCTCAAGTGACACCAACATTCGTGTTCATTAGGCGGCCACGTTTTGCCGTTTGCTGTCCCTATTTTTATATGTTAAAAAGCCAAGAAAAAAAAAGCCAAGAATCGGTTTGCCAACTTCTCAAAATGGTTGCCAATAGCATCCTGGCAAACCTTACCGTGGAGCCCTGTATTTCTTTGTATGTTTTTTTTTAAGCCGCGCTGGCATCCTGGCTCTCGGGATGTTGGTCAGCAGATCCAACACACTTTGGTCCGAACTGAAGCTTCCCAACAACTATGAACTGGATTGCCGTGTCATGGTCCTCAGAGGATTCATTCTACAAACTCTGCTGATTCTTCAACTTTTATTCTCGTGCGCCTCTTACCCTTTAGGTAAAAACTACAAAATGTAAAAACCGACACTTGGTTTGGTCATCTGAAATATAATTTGTATATTATATGGAATTTGGACTTCTTTCCAATTAATACGTTTCATGTGTTTACGAACCCTGTTTGGCCCACACAATTAGAATAGTTTGTGTCACCCAAACAGAGCCCGGACACATTCCCACAGACATGTAACCATTACCCCATCAGCTGCCTGCTCACATTTGGGACAAACAATGACGTTCTTACCGATGCCGTGTGTTTTCCTAGCCCGAGCTGATTAGATTAGCGGGATGGAGGGTGGAGGGGTGAGGCCGGTGGCTGCCAGCATGGGGGGGGGGGGGGAGGCTAAGCAGGGCAAACACAAAAGAATTCCTGGTGCCATTCCACTGATGCCGATGTGGTCATTCCAACACACCGGAGGGGCGAATGGAGGCATCTGGGCTCTGGGAGGAGACAAAGGGGCAGACTGTCGGCCCACCGGGGGCTCATCTTAACCCCGGACACGCTTGTTACCCCGAAAGCTTTTTAAAGAGGAGATGGGAGAAGAGAGAGGGAGAGACGGAATCAAGCAGACAGAGGAAAGTATAATATGGTTTCGGGGGGTAGAGCAGAGCGAGAAGGAAGAGACAGATTGGGCAAAGCCAGTGACTATTTAAGCAACACTAATCAATATGTTTTTAAAAAAAGCAATGGATCAAATGAATGTGTAACATGAGAAGGGGTTGCTTAACCTAATATCTTCAACTCTTTCAGGTCATAGTTTTGGTTTTACGGCCAGATATGTTTCTCAGGAGCTAGTGGAGACCAAAACAGAGCAAAAAGAAAAGTGAATATTGGACTCAAATTGTTGCTCTGTAACGGCCGGATGTGTAAATTGGCTGTAACTGTTTGCTATGTATGAAATCAGTTGTGTTGATTTGGTTCAAAATGCAACGCGGACAAACGATGGCCGAAACAAGTACCAAAATGGCGGGTAGTAGTGAATCCGCTCTGGTGACAAAAAACATGTTTTTGGGAAGTTTTGGTAAATGGTAAATGGATTGTACTTGTGTAACGCTTCACTAGTCTTCCGACCGTCATGTGAACACGACATGTCATCATTCACCCATTCACGCCCATTCATACACCGATGGCAGGGGCTAGCATGCAAGGTGCCACCTGCCCATCAGGACCATCTTACCCATTCATCCCCACACGCACCTGACATTAGAGATGTGAGGGTATGTTATCTAATTGCTCGTTTTTTTGTGAACCACTTTACATTATTTCCTGTAATCTAGTACAATCATTTCTTAGTAGCTAACCCAAACAGCGACGGTCAGTGCAATACTGACCGATGTGTAGAAAATCAAATATCACAATACTTGTGTCCACAATATCGACATATTGCCCAGCCTTAGGTTATACAGGATTACTGATGGTAAAGCTGCAGTTCAACTCGTGCATTGAGATTACTTCTGCCTCCAAAGCAGCTCTGCCTCTGAGAAAAAGTTTTAGATGAACCGAATTTACAATTTAAAAAACAGTTAAAAGACGGACAGAAAATGTTAGAATTATTCCAGGTGAGAGAACCAGAACAGCTGAGAAAGCAACACATCTGCACCTCGGTTCTTTAACAGCCTGTTGAAACCAAACTCTGTAAAACACACACTCTGATAACCATCCACACACACACACGCATCCACACACACACACACGACAGCCAACACTGGAGGGGGAGCGAGACACAACAGCTGTCCTTTTTTAAGAGGAACCACAATGGAGGAGCTCTGCAGGGGGGGAGACAGCACCTGCTCCCTCCCTCCTCTATCCTCACCCACAGGAGGCGAGTGGCGAAGGAGGGCGAAGGAGGGCGAAGGCGTGCGTGCCTCCAGTCGGGAGGCGTCTATTCACCCCATTCAGCTGCCTCATCTGCATACTGTTTGACTTGCTGCTTCTAATTTGGGCGCCGTCCCCTTTGAAGGCAGATGTGTGTAAACAATGTCTCTTTTCATCTCAGCAGGATAAGGAGATGACGGCTTCTAGGTCATTAACCCCCGGAGGACTGACGGCTAACAAAGGCAGACCCGCCGCTGGTTCAGAGCACAACTGCATAATCAGCCGCAGCAGTCGAGGCCATGTTTGACAATTACAGAAGGCACGCAAGCAGGTCCTTTTAACACGTGACGTGCCACCACCACCACCTAAACGAGCGGTTAACAGGTCTTGGCCATTTGACGTATTTCTGTGTGAACGGGTTGGCCAAACTGCACGCACCATGTCGTGAGACAGAGGGAAACCTAACAAAACTCCTTACGGTTTAGGTAACAAAACTACCTGGTTAGGTTTAGGAGAAGATCGTTGTTTGGGGCTAAAATAAGTATATAGGTAAATCAGTCAATGTTGACTTGTGTCACACGGGACTTGAACAGCGGTCTCCATGAAGTCCTGTGTTTGTTTGACCCATCCATCGCCCCTGACCGCCGTTCCAAACAGGCTTTGTCGCTCTATATCGACTGTATATAAGAAGTGGACGTAGTCATCGTGACATCACACATTGATTTGTGGACTGATGTTTTGAAGCCTCGAGTTCAGTGATTTCGCCGTCGCCATCTTGGATTACAGCCGTCCCTATTTCGTTTTTTTTTTGCAACCCATGAACAGAAGTGACCATATTTGGAATGCGGAGGAGTGACGTAGTGATGCCGGATACGTCTCTGGTAGAGACCTGTCAATCACAGTAGCCCCGCCCTAAACCATACCCCTGAAAATAAAACATTAATGATTCTGATCTGCAGTTTGTATGTCATGATTACAGTGGTAGAGATGTGTTGCCTTGTGGCAATCCCGCAAGATGAGTATCACTACACACACTCACACACACACACTCTTATCTAACCCACACCATCACTTGCACTGTGACCCTGCGTATTCCCCGCAGCGATGCTCTGCATATTTATAGGCAACACGTGTACGTGGGTATTTCTGATGTAGTATTTATGAGTACTCTTCGTTGTGAGGTGAGTACCTCTTCACATGTGTGTGTGTGTGTGTGAGACAAAAAGAATAATGAGAGAAAAAAGAAAGGCATGCACATGTGCAGCATACAGTGTGTTATGTATGCATGCATGCAGAAGAAATAAATCCTCTCTGCATATCTGAAATGTTCACCTGAGAAATTTACTTGAAGTAGTTTTTTTCGTGTTTAAAGCAATAATCCATCACATTGGATATAATACATTTATTTGTTTCCCTCCTGATCAAGCTTTTATGGACAGCGCCTGCAGCAGGCGGCAACATCTTGTTCTGATGAGTGAAGCCAATGCTGAAGTCTTTAACCTGCATTCTCTCTAGTGTCCATCAGGGGGCGACTCCTCTGGTTCTATAAAAGTCTATGAGAAAATGACTCTACTTCTCTCTTGATTTATTACCTCAGTAAACATTGTAAACATGAGTTTATGGTCTCAATCTCTAGTTCCAAGTCTTCTTCAATACAGCATGATGTTCATTTAGTAAATGATGGTCCATTTAGAGTCAAATATTCCATAAAGCAGGGTATGCTTTAGAAAATCCAAGATGGCGACAGCCAAACTCGAAGCTTCAAAACATCAGTCCACAAACCAATGGGTGACGTCATGACGACTTTGTCTACTTCTTATATACAGTCTCTGGTCTACTGTCATGCTAGCAGCTCTGTGAGGCTGTGTTTAGGCACTTTAAGCTAAATGCTAACGTCACCAACATGCTTTAGCATGCAAACATTAGCTTACTAGCATTGAACACAAAGTACAGCTGAGGACGATGTCTTCAGTTTTGCAGGTATTGGACAAGCTGTGACCCGATTGGCGCTACATGAAAAGTTCGAGAGATCACCAAAGTTACAACAATGCGTTCTGAGGAGAACATGAATATCTGAACCAAATTTCATGTCAATCCTTCCAGAAGTTGTCGATGTATTTCAGTCTGCACCAAAGAGGTGAACCAACCAATTGTTGCAACCATATCGCCAATTTATATTCAACAGGAAGGTTGGCATTTTATTTTGGCACATGATTGAAATTTTAGCAACTAAACTAATTCTGACAGTCTTAGTTTGACTAAATCGAATTGTACTTTAAAAAGAAATCACATATGCTCAATTAAGCAACCGGCAAATGAGGTCTAAAAATAAATGACTCAAACTCGTCGCTGTGAAATCAAAACAGTTCAACCTTCAGCGACAGTCCTGTTGGGATCCGCTGACCCCAACAGGAATTAGACGAGAACACAAAGCCCTCGCAGCTTTGCCGGGGTGAGGAGTGTGTGTCGGTGAGGTTAGTCGGGGTTACGGGAGGCGAAAGTGTGTCTGTTTGCAGGGTGTGTGCTGGGGTCAGGGGGCGACACAAACACACACACACATACAAACACACATATACAAACACACATATTCACCACCTCCGGCAAACAGACATCTGCAACCTGAACTCTTTATTTCTGAGGTCATCTGGTGTGTGTGTGTGTGTGTGTGTGTGTGTGTATACCAAGTGTGCCATCATGAGCAAGGCCTGAGGGGGAGTCTCCTGAATTTATGACCCATTGTGAGAAGCACAACAGTGCACTTACTCCCACACACACACAACACAAACACACAGGAGGATCCCAAACCCACCCAACACGCTTCAATATGCCTGAATGTTCAGTGGCCGTGTAGGCAGATCAAATGTCCGACGCCTCTACTGAGCGCGTGCAGACAGGTCAGATCCAGAGCTGAATACCGATTGGCTGAAACACGAAGGGGGGAAGGGAGAGCGCCTGCCACAACTTTTGATAATCAATCAGTCAAACTGTATTTGTGTGGCAGGTTTTGTCCTGTGATTTGGTTTGCGACACAAGAAAAAACCCACAATAAAACAGAGACATTAAGTCAAAAAGTAGGTGGCGTTTGATGAAGCGTTAAAGCTGCAGAGCAGATAAAAGGCGTCGGCTTTAAGAACAGAAAAGACAAAGAACACCTGCCTCTTGACCGGGGAATCCCACTGACTCGCCATTGATTTTCAGAGGTTAAATCCACTCCAGTCATCCAGGAAAGAAGAAAGAAGGAGATTTATGTTCAACTCAGACATTGATTGCAAAGGTTGGCGAAGTTATGAGCTTCACAAAACAATAAACACACCGAGCTTAAAGCGGCGCTGAAAAATAAATCCATAAAAACCTGTTTACAGAAGAGGCAGGTAGAGCTGTACAGGTTTTTAAAAAACACTTATTTGCATAGCAACAATGTTCAAGCAATACCTGGATCAAAATCAACATTTACGGCTTTACAGATTGTCACTACGACCCCGTTCACACCTGGTATTAACCCTCTGAACTCCAAGCCGTCACACTTTTCTCTCTGTGGTCTTGTTTTTCACTGTAAAAGATAGAATTTATAAATACACACTATCCGTGGTTAACTCCCACTTGAGACTCTTGGTACCGTGAGACATTTAAAAAATATAAAAGCACTTTCTAAATAAAACGAATGAGGAATTTTTTACTCCGCTGAATCCTTCCGGAGCTTCTTTAAACAGCTTTCTCAGAGTTTGAAAATATGTGTAATATGTAGTTGTGTGGGTAGACAGCACGCCTTCTATATTACTAAGTCAATATGGCACAATATGTTATTGGTCTAAGCTCCAGAAGGCCTTTCGTCATAAGCAAATCGCTTGTTCCCAAAGGCCCCAAAACTATGAGGTACTTGGCCAATTCCTCTGAGGCATCCCTCTGGCCTGGAGGAGACAGCTGGAAGGTGATGAATATAAAATACACCGGTGGGAGTAGAAAAAAGAATTTGGAGCCACATTTACATTTTAAGCATTTGGCTGACGCCGTTATCCAAAGTAGGCAGGTGAGGGATTCAAAGTGTTGCTTCGGGGCTTTTGTGAAGCTGAGGAGAGCTGCTGATGGACACACAAAAAGAGACGAGTGTAGAGATCAGAGCCTTTTAACTTACAAGATATTCTTCATGTCCGCCACAGATCGTTCTTTGTTTTGATGTCCGAGCACAGCTACTGATCGAAAATGTTCGCTGTTTAATCAGTTTAAAAAGATTGTTGGAAGTCAAAAGTTCAGGTAGATTGTTTTCTGTGCAAAGAACACAGAGAGATGATTTATTTTGCTTTTGCAGGGTATGCTTTAGGGCGGAGCTACTTTGTGATTGACAGGCCCTTACCAGAGACGTATACGGCGTCTCTACGTCACTCATTTCAACTTCTGTTCACTGGTTGCAAAAACCAAGATGGCGACAGCCAATACGCCGAACTCATGGCTTCAAAACGGCAGTCCAAAAACCAATGGGGGACGTCACGACAAGTACGTCCACTTCTTCTATACAGTCTCTGGTCTACTGTCAGGCTAGTAGCTCTGTGAAGCTTTGAGCTAAATGCTAACGTCACCAACATGCTCTAGATGACTTCGCTAACATGCTGATGTTAAACATCATCTTAATTTAGCCTGTTAGCATGCTAACTATCACCTACTAGCACTAAATACCTAAATACCAGAGCCGTATACGACGTCTTTACGTCACTCCTCAGTCCAAATTTGCTAACTTCTTTTCATTGGTTGCAAAATGTCAAGTAATCTATTTGACAGTTGTTGAAATATTTATTTTATTTTTCCTACTTGCATCAGTTGACTGGAGTTTAAAGAGCCTGCCTTGTCTGCAGAATCACGTATGCAGATAGATGTTGAGATTGACTCTTTTGTGAGATGCCAAAAGTTTTCAAACCCTTCAAGTCGTCAACCTGGTTTCTCCCAGACTTTCCAGACCCGCGTGTGAACCCGGCGAGGATAAAGCAGCGATATGATGCGCCTGTCTTGTTTCCTCAGCAGCTTCTTTATGCGTCAGCTTGATTTTCTTCACCGTGAGATTCAGATAAGAGAGGCCCATGTCCCCACTGTAGTCATTTAACTAACACATTTACCCAGAGTGCCTTGTGCTGTGTGAAAATCCAAATAAGATGTGATTCCTAGAACAGCATGAGCAGCCTCTGATGAACATGTGTATTCTAGTTAGTAAAGCATCAGATAAGAGAATGAGCCAAAGAAAGACGGGAGAAAAAGATGATTTTTAAGTAAAACTTCACTGTGTCTTTGTTCTAGCTGGTAACAATGCATATATTTACTCTTAGTACTTAAGTACTAATATGCAAAAATTACATTTTAGGTCCTCAAATGTTGCTGCTATTCCTTATATAATAACACATTTTCCTGATTATAGTTTTACCGAAGACCACAGACTGTATAAAATATGGACATATTCTCAGAAAGGTTTCTGAAGAGCCGTTATGTGAAGCCTCGAGTTTGGCGATTTTGCCGTCGCCATTTTGGAATACGGCCGTCGCCATGTTGTTTTTGCAACCAGTAAACAGAAGTTACTGTATTTGGACTAAGTAGGAGTGACGTAGAGACGTCGTATACGTCTCTGGTAGAGACCTGTCAATCACTGTGTAGCCCCGCCCCTAAAGCATACCCTGCTTTATGGTCTGTTTGACTCTAAATGGACCATAATGTACTAAATGAACATCATGCTGTATTGAAGAAGACTTGAAACTAGAGATTGAGACCATAAACTCATGTTTACAATGTTTACTGGGGTAATGAATCAAGAGAGAAGTAGAGTCATTTTCTCATAGACTTCTATACAACCAGAGGAGTCGCCCCCTGATTGAGAGAATGCAGCTTTAAGACACTTTAAGACGCCTGGGATTGACTGACTTTTGGAGGCTCAAGTGGACATTTGATGAACTCCACTTTAGGCCCTGGAGGTTACCGCTTTGTACGGACTGACGGACAAATTGAAAACATAATGCGCCTCGCGTCACGAGTCAGACTCTGAGCGCGGCCAATTTTAACTCACAGAATAGAACATTCCCCCAGATTGACGCGATTCCATTAAAAGTGCACATTGAGTGCAGAACAATACGGAAATGGATGCGTTTTTCAATACGTCTCAGCCTTTTTGTTGGGCTCCGTTTTCCCAATTCCACTTTGGGTCGACATGCATTATTAAGAGCCGCATCTCTGAGAAAGTACCGGCGCTGTGTCGAATGAATAAATTGTGATGGCAAATAGGATGCGAGTGAGAACTGGGTCAGAGCGACTCGGTACAATATGACTCAGCATTATCGCTCATCTCTCCAAGCCCCCCCCCCCCCCCCCCCCCCCCTCTTTCCCTAAGCTCCCTCTCACACACAAACACACTCACTCCATTAAAACTTCTAAAGCTTCCGTTTCCTACATTTAGATGCTCAGCGTGTAGCAGCCTCCCTCTGACCCTGCTGCAGCATGCTAATTGAGCCAGGACGTGGAGAGAGAACCCTCAGTAGTGATACTCTCTTGCTTTTCTTTGTTCCTACATCTTCTCTCCCACGCTGACATTGAATAACATCAACTCTTCCCTGGTATCAGCGCATGTGTTTTCCAGCGTGGGTAGCCCCCAGTGGGGCACGAATCCTTAACAACATTAACACAAAACTCAGCGCTAGAGAGGGAGTCGAACTCTTTTAAGGTGACAACCACACAGGACCTCACTCTTCTGGATCATGTTGAAATGGCTTGGATGCCTGATATTCACATTTGCGCTCTAAATCAGCACGGTGAATCATTGTCACCATCCTCAGTTTCACAAGCTGAGCGGCTTCACTCTATCAGGGTAAAATAGAGCTCGGAGTGGCCGCTATGTTGGTGACGTCTTTGACGAGATGATAAATGTCTGCCGGGTGACGTGATGAATGGCAGGAACAAGCAGAGCAATCAACATTTTTATGATCCGCAGCAACAAGCCAGAAAAACACGTAGTTTCATTACTGCTTGTTTCAACTGCAATTTCTGTGGTTGTGTGAACTCGCTGGGTTTTAAATCACTTCATTCTTTTCCAACATGCATTTGTAAAAGCCCCGAGGAAAAAAAAAACGCCTCACATCATCACCATGAATCAAAATAGATGCCTCTCGACAAGTGCCCTTTTTTGCAGCTTTTAACTTTTACCCTCTATCGAAAAAAATCCACATAATGTTTTTATAATAAACTCCAAAGATGGAGGTCCATTCATCTTGCAGAAGAGGCCTGCCACCGCTGTATTGATTCTCTGGTTCTGGCTCTCCATGTTTGTAGTCGTCTTTTCTACTCAAAGGGGGGGGTGGGGGGGGGGGGGGTAATGGTGAGAGGCAGGGGAGGAGCAAGAGCTGACTTTAATTGCTTCTCTTGGGTGAGTGGGAGGGACTGATTGACTTATGAGGTATGGAAAGGACAAACCTGCTGCCACAAGGGCTGTGTGTGTGTGTGTGTGTGTGTGTGTGTGTGTGTGTGTGTGTGTGTGTGTGTGTGTGTGTGTGTGTGCCTGCAAGTCTCTGTGTGTGTTTCAGGATGCGTGTCTCAGTTTGTATTTACAGTGCACGTGTGTCGTCTTCTTGTGTGAATGCAGACTGGTCTCAACCAGCATTCGTAGCAATACCTGCGAAAAATAATGCACCTAGATGCAACATGCAGCATGCAATAGATGTCCCACAAAGGTTTTTTGTATGTTACCCACGTAATCTTGCAACGAGGAAGAATAAACACCTCTGAAGCACACACCGGGCGGAGGGAGGAGAGGTGGATGAGTCCAATAAACAGCGATCGTACTAACTTGAGTACTGTGAAGACGGAAGTTTATTTTGAAAAGACCGTATGCATGTAATGAGCCTAAATTGAAAAAAAGAGGAGTGACATTTAGTAGGATATCATACGAACCGTTGTATGAGGATCTGTTGATTTGTGTTGTAAGAGGTCTCAAGTGTGTGTGTGTGTGTGTGTGTGTGTGTGTGTGTGTGTGTGTGTGTGTGTGTGTGTGTGTGTGTGTGTGTGTGTAGGAGGTCTGTGTCAGAAGCATCTGTTGAGGCACGGGCCAGATGGAGTGTGTGTGTCAGGAGTCTTGTGTGAAGGCACGAGCTCCATTCTTCCTCCTGCTCCTCCTCCTCCTCTCCTGCCTTCTGCTCCAGTAAAGAGGAGGCTCGACAGATGTGTCAGTTTAACACCAGAGGATGAGGAGACAAAAAAAGGAGGCGGGAGGAGGGGGCAAGAGTCACTTGCTGACCTCTGACCTCAGCTATAGACACACACACACTTCTTATGTGGCCTCAATGGAAACACCCTGACTATGTCACTGATAACCTTGAGCCAATCAGAGAGCTGCTCCCCGAGGAATAGGGCTCAGCATTAGAGGGTCAAACTGTCAATAAAGATTCATTAAAGAAACATAAGGTGGACCCGGGACATCCTGCACAAACACCCCGTTTTAAAATAGCCACGCTTTTCTTTCTTTTTTTTTTTAACTACGTCGTACAACTGATGAAGTGCAGACGTCCCCGTTTGTTGGCCGGCGGAACGATTCAGTGAGCGAGATGTTGAAGACGGCTGCTTCAAGCAAAGGCGCTGCGGCGATCAGCTGATGAAGGGGCGGCTGTGGCTCAGAGGAAGAGCGGGTCGTCAATATCTGGTAATCTGTTGATTGCAATCATAAAACAAAATCCCATTTCACTCATTAGGGAGGAGCGTAATATTAGCATCACAGAGACACCATCATTATGAACATGATTCTTTGGGATTATTAAGTTTTATATTTTCAGTCCTTATTACCTTCTTGGTCTCAGTAGTCCAATCGACTTGTCTACTGTCTGCAGCTGCTATGACTGAATCTTCCTTCAGGGATCAATAAAGTTAATCATATCTCATAGTGTCTTATTTTACCTCACACACACACACACACACACACACACACACACACACACACACACACACACACACACACACACACACACACGGTACCCCCAGCGGCTGCTTCAGGCCTGCAGCTAACAAGCTAGTGGTCTCTTGATGCTTGTTAGCATTAAAAAGATATCACATCTGTTTTGCATTTTCCCATCAGCAAAGACAGACACTCGCACTATAAAAGCTCATTTTACTCTGACAACGAGCGGCACGTGCAAAATATTTGTACATTTGAAGTGTGTGTTTCTACTTCTTCACAGTAACACACAAGACACAACGTATCTACCTTCTCAACCTCCGAGTCCGTTTGTGATGGATCAGCTGACTTATAGGTTGAGTCAATGAGTCATCGATCATTTAAAATCAGATGATTCATGTAAACCACCTGTGATGACGGAGGTTCCTCCCTGATGGCACTCCCCCCCCACTCCTGTCTGCATGTTAGCTGCATGTTTGTGAAATGCGTAGAAGACAAGGTTGAACTGGTTTGATTGCAGCTGCACGCACACAAACACACGCACACAAACACACGCACACACACACACACACACACACACACACACACCAGCAGCAGTGTAATGTAATATGTGTCTTCAATATACAACACACAGCAGTTCTGGGAAATGTAGGAGAGAATTAGCTCTCAGTGTGACTCATCCGGAGCACATCTGTCTGTAGGTGGGAGACCGACCTGTGTGTGTGTGTGTGTGTGTGTGTGTGTGTGCTGTGCTCATTGTAACCTTTGTTTACCATAAACACAGGAGACAGATGCTGTGGGCTCCGACTCTGTTTAACTTCACTGAGCGGAGGCACAATAGGACACTGAGGACACGGAGGACGTCCCCTTCTAATTAAACTGCACACTCAAAACTGCTCCCCACCTGTGTGTTGCCTTGTGCTTCTGTTCTCGTGGGAACCAGCTTCGGATTCACATCTTTTTGTTGTAAAAATGTTTGTTTTTGTAAAAAACAGGAGGACATGTTGGCTGCTGTTTGCTCTCCTTTCAGCTGGGGAGGCACCATCCCACCAATGGGATCAATATTTTGCAAAAACAGACCCTGGAAATGATCTCCAACAATGTGTCTCCTTACAGATATACAATAAAGGCGAGTTGTTCAAAAGGTTTGTGCATTTATCGTGCATTTCTAATAACGTTTCAACGTGTTTTATGTTACGTTTTCAAGCACATCAACACCGAAGAAAAAAAAACCTCTTTTGCAGTCATGCAGCTAATGACATGACAACTTTCCCGTCACCAAACGAGAGACAACGTTAGCAACCAGCTGGTGAACACAGCGGAGCCTTTAGCAGCTACAGGGACATACGTGTCTCTCAGGAGGTGGTGGAGACCAAAACCAGAGCAAAAAGAGAGAGAATACTGGACGTCAAGGTGGAAAAGAGCTATAAAGTTCTCCATCTTGGTTCCGACTACTGTACCTTTGTGTGTTTTATAGATAAAAGGTGCACCTCAATCTGTTTCAGACAGTGTCGATGCCTTAATTCGCTGTGCGAGGGCGTGTTTTTTGCCATGCAATATTTGCGAGAAAAAGGGTGCGTGTGAAGGCTGGCTTTTGAGAGTCGTTAGGATTATAGGCAGCACCGCAAGCTAGCTAGTAAGCTCTATAGCTATAAAGTGGCTGCTTGTTTGTTCTTGCTGACGGCAAGCCGAGTCGGACACAAAGTCCACTGTGTGCTAGTCTGTGCATTTTAGTTTGAGTGTGCTTTTACGAGTCCCAGTCGCTCGTCATTCGCTCTGATGTGAGTCTAATCACAGAGCTGCGCAGGTAATTATCATGCAAGTAACCAGGGACGAGGACCAGCCAGCACACACACACACACACACACACACACTGAATATTTTCCATTCATTCCTCTCTGATGACTCTGTCCTCAAATGTCTGACTTCTTTTATCTCTTTCTCGTTTTCTCCTCTCCCTCCCTCGATGAGGCAAGTGCTGAGGTGATTGTGTTATGTCTGAGGGGTGTCGAGGATGAGTGTGTGTGTGTGTGTGTGTGTGTAGGTGTGTGTGTGTGTGTGTGTGTGTGTGTGTGTGTGTGTGTGTGTGTGTGTGTGTGTAGCCCAGGTGGAAACACCTTGTGGTCGGGCCGTACTGTGAGTCAACATGAGATAAGGCGAAGACGTCGTGGAGAGAGTCGTCACTTCGACAGGAAAATAGACGCAGATTGACTCGCTCGCTCTGAGTCCTTCGCAGTCATTCACACACACACACACACACACACACACACACACACACACACACACACACAGGTGCACGCATACACACTCATTCACACACACTCACACACCTTTAAAGAAAAAATAAACAAGGACTGACTTTCACACAGTGACTCTCTCCTCATCAGACAAACATACTCCTGAGGACACTCTGAGGGCTGTAATGTGTTCTGTTTGCCTTGTTTAACTTTGGATTATAACTCTGTTATATATGGAAGCCCATTCCCGCCAGCAAAAAAAAAAATAAGATCACTAAAAAAAAAAAATGTAAAAAATAAGATCACAAAAAAAAAATAGTAACTTAAAAAAAAAAAAAAAAAATGTAATTCACAAAAAAAAAAAATGTATTCACAAAAAAAAAAAAAAAAAAAAATTAATTCACAAAGAAAAATAATATATATATATATATATATATATATATATTATTTTTTTTTTTTTACTTTTTCTCTGTCAGCAAAAAAGAAAAAAAAAAAGATGTTTCCAGTTGCTGTTTATTGGTCGCCACCTCAGCCACATTGGTTTTATTCTTTCTACGCCAGAGTTGCTTCTTGCTTAGAATCCTCTCAAGGGTGCGTTTGCTCAGTACAATCCCATGTGAAACAGCAAGCAATTGAAGTATTTCGTCTGTAGTAAAGCCACGTTTGAAGTAGTTTTCAATGTACTCACAATCCATTTCTGTCAAATGTAGAGTAACCTATGTAGAGCTGCTTCATTGACTGTTGTGTTAAAGTATCGTTTACGATATTTCGTATAAGATAATTTTTTTTTTTTTTTTTTCTTCAGAATAACATTTTCTTTTTTTTTGTGAATACATTTTTTTTTTTTTTTTTTCAGAATTACATTTTTTTTTTTTTTTTTTTTTCAGAATTACATTTTTTTTTTTTTTTTTTTTTCAGAATTACATTTTTTTTTTTGTGAATAGATTTTTTTTTTTTTTCTTTTAGTGATCTTTTTTTATTTATTTTTTTTTAGTGATCTTTTTTTTATTTTTTTGCTGGCGAGAATGGGCTTCCATTTATAGCCAGTTATAGCCTCAAGTCAAGTCTAAAGTCCCAGTTTAGTCTCGAGACCAAGTCAATCCGGACACAGTCACAAAGCGACTCAAGTCAAAATCTGTTTAAAGTCAATTGTCAGATCATTACATCAAGTTATTAGAGTTTTTATTTATTTTTGAATAACCTAAAAAGAGACATCTGTCAAAAATCAAGGTTGACCCCAAAGTTTAAGATGAGACAATAACTTTAGTTTTGTCTTTGTTTATTTGCATACATTGAAGAAGACACAGCTGTCGCCTGCACTGAATATTTTCGCCTACATATTTGGAGGAAGTGCAGTCATGCTGTGCAGATTAAGGTTTTTCTCAATATAACCACAGAATGTTAAGAGTGAATGTATTTGCACTTACGGTTAAGGATGCACAATACAGTAAGCTTGAGGTAAGGCACCGAAACACCTTCGTTGAGTCAAACCAGCTTGGTTAAATATTTAAAAAATGAATAAACCAACACATCATGGCCTCAAAAACACACATCCTGTTCCTCTCATCTTCACGGACAGGATGTGGTTTTGTACATGACAAAGTCACATTTCTGTGGCGACCGAATGCCAAACAACATCCTCAGATAACCTCCCCTCTCTAATTGAATCCCCATCAGTTGCTCTGTAAATGGCTCTCTAATACAACACACGCTGCTCGGCGCACATTTCCTCTTACACTCAATTAGCTCGTCTGTAACGCAGCAAAACAACAAGCAAACACCTCATAATTGACTCAATGATAGTCCACTGCTGCCTGTAAACCATGTAATTCTCCAATTCTGTGTTTTCTCACGAACACTGAAACTGAGGATAATATCACAAACCCACACAGCAGACGGGCTGAAAAGCTGAAGTCTGGTTTTGTACTAAAATGTATCTTGAGACTAATATTGTTAATATAATACAACTGTTTGACCTGTACTAACTGCCAGTTAATGAAAGATGTCTATTTGTATTATATTTGTGACTGAATGTATACGTGGAGGTTCGTGTTACCAAAGGTCTGTCGTTAAAGGCGTAATTAACCTCAAAACACTTTAAATTGTATATAGTGCTCACCTCCCGAGGCTCTCTGTGGTGCCAGATAAAGTTTTCTCATGAACGGCGTTAAGGAGAGCAGAGCGCCCCGAAAAACAAAAGCAAATCAGTGCAAACAGACTTTGACGGAGGCCGAACGAAAGACAGCAAAAGTATTAGTATTTAGTATTTTCAGATTATCCTCCCGTGAAGGAATGTGTTGTTTGTTTAGCAATGGTTTGCCCAAAAATTGTTGTTTGGATTTGAGCCCACAAACAGATAAGAGACATTTGGATAATGCTGCACAGGAATTTTTTCTAAAGTTTTCCGGACGTTATTTGTACCTTTTTGCCGGCACACTGGGTGTTCAGTGCCTTGCTCAAACACATTGCACGTTGCAGTAGCTGAACCCTTGACCTCAGTGTCTGCAGACTACCTCTGCAACCACCCGCGTCATAACTGCAACTAATAAAGCAATCGGGTTTCTTGGCTGAAACTGTGTTGTAAAGTAAAAACATGGTGCATGTCAAGTACAGGAGCACCACTACAAATCTAATTTACTGAAATGTTCCATAATTGGGTAATAAAAACAATATTTACTGCCGAACATGGGGAAATACCCAGGCTAAATCTGTATTATTGTCTCTCATTGGAAGCAGCAGGAATCCTGAGGTAACAGAGTCAGCTCGGTCTGGTTTGATAAAAATGAACAAAAGTGCAAAGAGAAGACTTAAATCTCCTTTTTAAACACACTTTTAAAGAGTTGCTTTAATGCTACCATGTTTAATCTGGTTTATTATTAATCTCACAGTCTTCCCTGTGTTTGCTCTACGGATTTATTATTTCTTCCTTTTTTGATTATGTTGATTATTCTCGTTTTATCTGTTCTGATAGCTCTTTGTTTACCCAGAATTTAGATGAATGATTAATAAGGTTTATTGTGCTTACTTTGTTTCTTAGTTCAACATTTAAAAGAGCGATGGTGGTGGTTCTCTCCTGATCGACTGGAAGGCAAGCAGCACACTGAAGCTAGCTTACCAGCTAGCTAGCAGGCTAGCACCCATACAGACAAAAGCTAGCGACCTAGCATGCTATCAATCTACAAAGCCTCTAACACCAGCTAGCTAGCAGGCTAGCACCCATACTACAGACAAAAGCTAGCGACCTAGCATGCTATGAATCTACAAAGCCTCTAACACCAGCTAGCTAGCAGGCTAGCACCCGTACTACAGACGAAAGCTAGCGACCTAGCATGCTATGAATCTACAAAGCTAGCTCGATTAATCCAACTTGTACGCTAAGATACTGACGATATAACCGATGCTAAACTAGAACTCTTCTTAGACCTCAGTCCCCGCTGGTGTTTCACCAAATATTGCACCACATACCGGGTTCATGAGGCACATTACGAACCATATAACCGTATATATTTTTGGCGGCATTTAAAATAAAATGCTGTTATTGAAAAATGCGATTAACAAATAAAAAATATATCATATAATATAAGCAATATATTTTCAGACAATGATTTACCTTATAGACCGAGGGTTTAAACTTCTGTTTAAATGTTAGGGAAATAAATCATTAGGAGCACCCCTAGAGACTAGATAATAAACTTATAATAGCCGCTCCTTTTGGCTTGTGATCCAAAAAGTGACTCTGTGTGTTAATGACGTCTCTCTCTGTGCACGTCTTCCTCTGAACCCAGGTCTGCTTTAATGAGCCTCATCATCCTCAGGCACGGGCAGGTCTGATTCCTCTGTAAACTCCGGGGACGAACAGGTCGGTGCGCGTCCCAAACAGCAAATTAGAGACGATCACTCTGCCAAGTTTTTACAAGGTGAGTGATCGGTTTTCATCTGCAGGATTAGGCCGTCAAAAGCAGCACCCGGTAGCTAATAAGCAGCTGTGCAGAACATCAGTGCTGTAACCACATCTGAAGTCAGAAATAACGGAGCAAAGAAAACCATTTCTCTGCGGATGTTTCCAGGCAGCCTGTCAAAAACGTTCAGTCGGAAAACGTCATGTGAGCCGAAAACCACAGAAGTGATGTTTGATCGCTCAACGTCACCTCGTCCTAAAGAAACCTTTCATCTCCATTTTGACTCTTCATCTCCCTTTCCCTGCTGCAGTGTATATGTTAACTTTCAGCCTCGCTCCAGGGAATCCCCTCCCCTGAACAAGCTGGTAGTGATTGATGGAAGATGAAAATAACTACAATAAACACTTTCTTACCTCTGTCAGCAAAGATGAAAGAGTATTTGGTTTTCCCTTATCAGCCCTTTTTGATTTGATTATACAGTAGCACGATGTCCAAGTTCAGACTTCACAAGAGCAGTTCACACAGATTGAAATTAGATATTTCATGTTCATATAGTTTGCAATTTTTATCTAAGTGCAAAAAATTTAGTTATTTCTTCAGTTTTTTTGTTAAGTTTTTTTACTGTTTGGATGCTATGGAGTTCAATTAGTTTCAGTTTAGTGTTATGCCGTCATGCAAGGTGACGTTAAACACGTTTACGACAAAAACGTTTATGTTCATTAGCTGCAAGCGGATACGCTCAGTTCACCTAAACCACGAGCTTCTCGCACAACACTGAACACCGGTCCCCTAACCTGAACAACGTTACAACATTAACCGATTTAATTCAAACCACGCCGATTTCTATTTTTTTCCCAGTTTTGGAAGGCTGCATCAGATCAGTCAACACTTCTGTGTGTCTTATTATAAAAACGTATGCGGTCATTTAATTAAGAAGACTTTTAGGTATGTTTTTGGTTTATTGGTTGATAATTAACCAACAGCAGGATCCTTAAACTCAACCATTTGCTTTGAGTTGATTACTATAAAAAAGTAATTGCAGTTCTGATTGGTTACTTTACGAGAATTAAGCAACTTTATAGGCACCTTAATATGTTTCCTTATCATTTCCATATTAAAGTAAAACATAATCTGGGTTTCATTCACAAGATATTTGCGGTTGCAATAAAGTAGGAGACAGTTTTGGCATATTGGCCCTAATTATGAAATAAATACTTTTGAGATAATTTCCTTAAAGTTACAAGAAATAGAACTCATCATTTTGGGAATAAACTCTTTGGGAACCACAATCCTGTGCAAAGTTTCGCGTTTAAGCCGATACTAATAACATCCGTCATCTGAGTGATCCACTCGACTGCTCAGCGAAGTTTTAATCAAATGCAGTTTTAATCAAACGTGTTGATTTGAGTCGTGGTTGCAGCCAGAAGAGCTTTTGTATCTTTCAACATCGTTCAACATCCACAGATGTCACGGGAAGTTTGAACAGTGAAAGTTTAGGAGATAAAAGGAAGGACCTCTTCCTGCCTGATCGTTCTCTCCTCTTTGATCAGCAGAAGAATCGCTTTAATCAGCGAGTACAAAGGCTGCATGCAGAAACACACTCGGCTAATCACGGCTGACACATTACAAGACAGTTACCCAACACGCAACCGACAGATCCCGATGTTCTAGTAGCGCAGATAAACTGGCTGTAGGACAGTCCAGGAAGTATGAACAACATGATATAGAAATGTACGTGCAGCATATGAGACTCGTGGACCGCTCCCCAAATAAACCAATTAATGGGATTTACATGCCAGAACACATCGCCTAAGATACATCCAGTCAAATCCCAATAATAAAATTCACCGGGCTGGTTATGTTTTTTACGACTTGTCATTCTGGTTTCTGCAGAAAATACATCGAGAGGATTTAATAGATTCCACAGTGGCCTTCGGTTTTCATGATTGGAACAGCATGTCTGTGAAGAAATGGAAAATGAACACGAGCAGCTGCAGCAGAGCTCATAACCGCGCTCTGCATATCGGGTCTTCACTTCAAGTTAATGGTGTCGTTCAGTCGGTTATCAATCCGTTTCACAACAGGAGGCGCTCAAGTTTAGCTTCCCTCTGATCAGATTCTGTCCACCAAAGCATTCATTTTACTAAATCATAGCAACAGTATGGGTTCGTTTTCAGGAGCCATTTGGGATGCTCCGCTCTATGTTGTGTTGGGATGCAGATTCAAATTCTGGAAAATATCATTACTGTAATAAAGCTTTTATTCTTTTAAGTCACGTTTTTATAATTAAGTTGACGTATAACTGCATAGCATCTTAATTACTCAAAATATAAACCATATTTTTTCAGTTTTGGCAACCAAGACATAATAACCCAGTGTGGGAGCCGTGCTCATTGCGTTAGCTAGTTTAGCTATAGTCTTACTCTTTATACAAACATTTTGGTTTTAGTCACATTTTTGTCATTCGTAGTTATAATTAAAACGTTTCAGTCGATTAGAAGTCATCACATTTTCACACACACTAAAAGCAGCTGTGTAGCAGATTGGCAGTGCTGCTCATCTGCAATATAATCTCCAACAGAGTTTGTTTCAAAGCCACGGCTTCATTCAGGTCCTCTCTCTGTGTTCTTACTGTAAATGTACAACAAACGGTATGAAACACAGCGATGTGAGCGACTGCTCTGAGGTCAGTCTGGATTCTTATTATTGTGTAATATTTGGTGGCTGTGACTCAGAATCTGTGTGTGGGCGTCATCAACTAAAACGAGACGTAATTACTTCTCAGAAACAATAAGTGTTGTATTTTGTGTGTTCTCAGCTCTTTTCACTGCCGCATGTGTTCTACCAGCTGTGGTTCTGGCAACCGTCAAAAAACGTGAAAAAAGTGCCTTTTTTTATGAATACTCAAACCGTTTGGAAGCATTGAAAGCTGTGACGTGACGCAGCAGCCCAACTGCCCTTTAGTGTGACCTAAAAACCCAAATGAAACTGGTTGCCTGTTATTCACACTGCCAACCCATCTCTCTCCCGTCCAAAACACCAAGAAGAACTTTTTTGGACTGTCGGGAGTTGTTGTTTTGGTTTAGTTTTTTCACCAGAGATGCCGGTCTCCATTAAAGCAATGCTCTCACTGTGATGGTGATGCGGGAATTGAACAGGACAGTCTACAGTCCACACTCTGTCACTTCGTTGCAGGGTCCCCCGTTTGGCTTTGTGTGTGTGTGTGTGTGTGTGTGTGTGTGTGAGCACTCGTCCTGATTCTCATTGGGGAATACAGACATAAAGTGAGTATACGTTTACCGTGTCAGACAGGACTGTGGGTGGAGGAGAGGACAGCCGTGTGCCAGCTCTCTGCATGCTGTCAGGACATATCTGTGTCTCTCACACACACACACACACACACACACAGAAAAACACACACCACAAAAACAGATGCACAGACATTGTAATAAAACACACATTCTCAGACACGGACTCATTTCCATGTCACATTTACAGACACATGCATAAACATCACAGAAAACACACTCATCTCCTGTCACACACAGCTACAAACACACACACACACACACACACTCTGCACAGACTCCTTCAGACCACATGTGTGCATGCACAGAATAAAACCCAGCACCCACCCTCCACAAGTGTAACACAGATGAGCCCTGAGAGTCGCGTCAGCTCTCGTCACACAGGACCAGGAACATGACTCGGATGCTTCTTCTTCCTCGCCTGTTTGTCCTCCACGCTGAATTCTGTTTCGTTTGAAATCAAAGTAACTTCTATACACTTTAGCGTTGGCTTCACGGAGAGCCGCGGCGTGAGCCTCCACAGTTGGCAGTCGCATCTGAAAAATGTCCGTGTGCATAGGTTCATAGGTGCACAGCCAAGCGGCGCATCGTTTAGGCCGCGATTACGTCATTTTCTGGCGTGTGCACCACTCACCGGTTTCACTACGGCGAGTAAAAACTACGCTTTACTGACTGAACATCACATCTGCTCTCCTTCTTGAATAACAGCGCCTAAGAGGAAGAGTACATGTCTGCAAGCATCCTCCAAGATACACTGCACAACTTGTCTTTAATGTGGAGACAGCGTGAACTATCGCCTGAGCCTGGAGGTAAATACTGGCTGAGAATTGGTACAAATGGCAGAAATGTACCTTCAGCCTGCATGTGAGGGGGAAACAGTGCCCGTTTATCTCCCCAAGTACAGAGCGGTATTATTGTGTTTGAATTGGGGTTATTATTACGTATTGGACAACCAAAGATAGCAGCAGCTGCATGTTCCACCTCCTGCTGTTCTGTTTACTGTGATGAGAGCGCCGCTGTTCCTTTTAGTCAGTGTGTGAACAAAGATTTACTGAGCTAATATATCAGCTGCAGCAGCGCTCAGTGCATCGAGAGAGAATGCAAATACAGCACTAACACACACACACACACACACACACACACACACACACACACACACACAGGTACTTTTGGAAGCACATGTAGTTATTCTGCAGGCAAATAAACCCCTGAAGACAGTTCGCACACTTATATTTTACTCCTGTTCACTTGTTTCACCACAGAGTTTTACACTTCGGCAGCGTAATAAGATATTTAATGCACATTCCCTGAAGTCAGACTCCGTGCTGGGATGTTTTATCATCAGCATCCTGTGGATTGTAAAAGAAGAACAAGTAGAAGAAACAATTAGCGTCAGTATTCAGTTCAAGTGTTCTGTTATCTACAAAAAATCGGGTACACACTGTATACTACAGTCATGTGCCTACACACCACTGTGGATAAGTGACTTTACTTCAGTATATATTTTGACTGACTTTGTTCTTTTCCCATACAACCACGTTTCACTGTATTTTTCTTACTGAACTATGATACTTTCAAAACATGGAAAACAGCTCATACACGTCCCCTCTTCCTACCCCCTTACTTCCTGCTCCCTTGCTCGGCCCACGCCCATCTTCAAACTCAACCTCCAGCTTGATCTCATGTTCACACCTGTAGAGTGTGTTTGACTCCATCTTACACAGTCGTGATGCTATCGAGGACACAAATCTGTCCACAGACGGACGGACAGAGTGCCGAGAAGCTAGTTTGAGTTTACGAGGTAGTTCCTGCCACAGGACCACGTTGTGCCGCGATGACTCGCACACACGCAGACTCTCTCAAGGTGGAAACAATAACAGCATTTGATGATGCATTTATCTACGCAACTGTGCAGTAATCACACCCTTCACATGGAACCCCACACGCGTTTAAATGGCGAAGGCTAATGCACTGACGGGCAGACCGCAGGGCTCTGTTTACATCATGATGCTCAAACACAGTCACAGGTGAGGGACTATGTTTCCCTCATGTTGAATTTTGAATGTGAAGATGTCGGCCATATTATCTGGCCGGAGAGGTATTTTTAACTTGAAAATGCACAACAAGAACGTACTACTGTTTGTGTTTTGTTTTGTTTGTTACAACTGCATTTCGTTGTGCATCGCTGTGTTGCATGAACACAATAAATAATCCTTGAATCCTTGAAAAGATGCATCAATAAGCATACTTTTGGCCAAGTCGTACTTTCCCCGTCTGCGTAGGGTGCAGCCCAAAACGTGAATATTTCCTCCAAACGAGACCTCAGCGGTTAACAGAACAAAAACTACAAAAACACGACACAACTTCTATAAAACCAGAATTATCCTTTCAGTAAATGACCTAATACTTCACTATCTCTGCCAGGGAATATTTCACACTGACTTAGGATGAGAACATTTGGCAAAAATAGGAAAACACACACAGAGAGAGAAGGGTCGCACACGATTCCACCCGGCTGTGAAGGCATGTTTATGAATGATGGATCGCCTGTTGGAGGAAACGTTGAATATTCATAACGCCTTTTGAAGCGGACCTCCTCCGGCTACATCGGACATCAGTCGTATGGTGAAGGTCAGAGGAAAGCTGAGTCACGTTAAAATGCCCCCCCCACACACACACCTCTCCCCCCCACCAATACATCCCCTCCCCCGCCTCGCTACGCCTGTCAGCTCAGCATGTGACACATCCCATCTGTAGGCAGACAGCGGGACAGATACAGGCTACACACACACACACACACACACACACACACACACACACACACACGTACATACACTGCGTTCACACACGTGTACAAAAATTAAAGCAGGAAATACACACTAGAATACATAAAATATTCAAACTCATACAAGAAATGAACGGAAACAAATGCAAATTTTAAACAAAGTAAAATACGCACAAGCGTGAGGCACCAACTACTTCGTCGTTCAGGCTCGTCTCTCGTTCAGGATTGTGTGATTCAGTTTTGGCAAAGACCGTTATACCGTGAACTGTGATTGGCCGACGCACGGGAGCGTGCTAATCTTGACACGTATTGAACCGGCTGCTGGAGCTCCTGAATACCAACAAGGTGTCGGGTTTTCATACGATACACGACCCGAGTTTCTTTTTCCTAATTGGTTGAGCACATTTGTCTGTTAATTATTACATACAGATGCATCTCCGAGGCTCAGATGGAAGAACTGCTTTGGTTTCTATGCTTCTTACAGATGGAGCTGCAAAAGTATTTATGATTATTTTCCTGAATGTGAACTCTTGAGAAACAGTAGTTTGACAAAACCTTCCCAACTCAATGTCTCCTTTCAAGCCCACTGCTCTGAAAATACACACCGGAGATATTAAATGCCAGACTCCTTCCTGTTGCACAGGTGATACTACTAAATCACAATGTATGGCTTTGTACGACTCCGAAAGAAAGACCATGTCAGTCGACATTCATCGCCCCAGTTTGTCCTCACAAATGTAGCCAATATAATATATTTAAGTGTTGGTGGTAAACAATGAGGAGACTTGGGGTTCAATAAACCTATGCCGAGTGGTACTGCCATGAAATATTGAAAAGGCCGAGTTAACTGCATTGTATGTGCGTGTGCTCACATGAGTATAAGATTGAGTGTGTGTGTGTGTGTGTGTGTGTGTGTGTGTGTGAGAGAGAGAGAGACAGAAAGCCACATTAAAACGACAGCACACCTGTTTTCCTCCAACAAATTCAATTTGACGCTTCCCCAGCAGAGCATGATGCTCTCAGATGCATTCGGCGGCGCCATCTGTGACGGAGCGCGGCACGCTTTTCCTCGGCTCTGCCGTTTCCCACGACTCGTGTTCTGAGGCCTCAGATGTACTGCGGCGCTCAGCCACACGCGTACAGCGAGAGGAACCAGCCTGCCAGTCTGTCAGTCGCCCCGTAAGCTCCACTCCAACGCCTCTGAGACGATGCGGTGTGTCTGCAGACTATTAGAAAGTGCTTTCTACAAAGAAACTGGGCTTCAACCTCAAAGGTCCTGTCTCAGTTCCCGTTAACATAGAGTCAGACCAGTGTGTGGATGGCCTGAAAGTGTATATCTTGCATATTGGTGGTGTCCTTTTATTCAGCGGTTCAATTATGTTTCCTGAAATCCAGTTTACATGCACCAAATATTCTGTTTTTTCCCCTTATTCCAAAAAAAGATAAGTTGTTTACATGGCTGATGACAATTAATATTCCACTCATATTCCCGTTTACATGCAGCTGTGCACGTTCAGATGAACGTAAAACGACCCCATGCCTCATCACCGGGGGTCAGTGAATCCCACGTCGACTCCGTTCTCGTCCGTGTTTGACGGGTCGATGTCCTAACATGTCGTTTAACGCGTCAATCATATGGAAACGTGCAGGAGCCGCTGGTGCCATTTTGCTTCTTTGTGTCAAAAATGTGTTTCTTTCAAAGTGTTTCAGCGGTGGAGGACTTGATGGACCGTGTGAACTCAGCCTCCCTCTTTCATTCCTTCAAACACCTTCTCTAAAAGGTCGGCGTTGAGATATTTGTTCATATCCAAAAAACCTGTTGATATCCAAGTCCTTCATGATGTTTCACAGTAGGAGTCTTCTTCTGGACATGCATCTCTACTCCACCCACATAGCAACGATACAAAGCCGGTTGGGAGTCAGCAAAGTCTCCCTTAAAGCTCAAAACAGAGCTGAGCCCAAGTCCAGCTAAGGTTAACAGAGTCCAGCTTAGTCTAAACTCTACACTGTCAGATTCAGCTCGACATTCGTTGGTCTGAGTTTGCCTTAAAAATGTCCAACACAAGATAAATCCTGTGTGGTTTAACAACAGACACTTTGTTGTCGAGGTTCTGTTAGTGCAGACTCAAGTAAAACCACACACTGTATATATCAAGCTGCCCCAGAAGAAGACCTCCATACCGTTAGCAACAAATGCTAATCCAGAGGGCTAATTTGTGTTTACTCTGAGTCAGACTCCAGAAGCACTTTGACATAATTTACTTACGGATCAAGTTTATTTGGCAGCCTTTGGAATGCTCGTCCTTTTATTTAAAATCCAATCGAACTGTTTTGTTTTCTGGTGGGTAAAGATCATTACGGCCTCGCGGGGCGGCGGCTGCTGCTGCTTTAGTTTAGTCTGAATCTGATTCATATTGAGCCTGAGCCTGGTGGTTATTGGTGGATTAATTCCAGCTATGACTTATAAATTAAAGGTCAGTTCACACGTCAGTCACACCCTCTGCTGTTAATGGTAGATCCTCAATGATCTAATCAGACACATTACGTGGAGTGTAAATGCAGCAGCACGGTAAAACAAACATTATCGCTCTTCACAGGTAATTAAGCATCTGTCTAATGCGAGTCTTAATCCACCAACATCATCGGGGCTTTCAAATCTTTTACCAGCTCCCCTGTTGTTCATTAGAGAAGTGGATTCATCAAGAGCTCACCTGAGCCTCGTGAGCTGAAGCTCAAATACATCACATTACGTTTGTTTTCAACTTGTTTTTGTACACCGAGTGACTTTTCGTTGGACCTTAAACCAAAGAAATGAATATCTGAGTAATTAAAGAGCTATATTTATCCATATCTTTATCATTCTATGAACAGTATAGAGGATCCCATCAGTATACGTTTGTTTATCTAGGGTACATGTGTTCTATATTTTCCTCACTGTTTTGAGGTGTTCATGGTTCAAGATGCTTTAAGACACACTGAGGAACTTTTTTTTAAACTGCAAACAACCCTTAAAAATAGTAAACACAACAGCAAAGGCAGATTGAATTAGATTTACGACAAAAAGAACAACAGCTGTTATGAGAATTATGTTTTCAAAGAGTTAGCAAATTACCCTCTTAGCTGCAAAATGGAGCTATTATCTCCATTTAGTGTGTTGCACGCTCCGTTTCAGACAAAGAGAAGGAGGGAACAGAGATGGAAAGAGAGGTAGGGGGGGAGAAAGAGAGAAAGAGGGAGATTAAACGGACCATTAGACCAAAATGACTCCTGTGAAGAGGGATCAGAAAACAAACAGGGCTTTGGAGATCTGCTGGCAGCGCTAGCGGAGGCAATTACTATCATTATTATTGTGATCATGTTTACAGTGATTATTCGCTGCCTCGCCGCGATGCAGCACCACTCAGGAGGGAGGTGCTGTAGATTTAGGGCAACACAATAAACACCGAGCTGTTAGCAACAGGAAGCACCGGGAACGTTAAAGGACAAAGAGAGAATTAACGTTTCATCGGTGCGTTTTCACTTTGACCGGGCTGAGTGTGGATTTGATTGTTGTTCTATACGAGCTTGTTTGTCCAGGAGTTAAAGTGACTGTGAGGAACTTTCAACTTGTATGAACCAGTCTCAGTGTAGTCCTGATCCTCTATCAGACCTCCATCAGTAAAGAGACCATCAGAGAGAAGATGGTCTATTTCTATAGAGTTCTTCTTAATGCTCGTCATCGGTGCCACCGGGTCGGATTCTGGTGAAACCAGATGAAATCATGCAGGTTCACCAGAAACTCCTTCAGCTCAGACTCCAGCAGAGACCGGTCCACCGTGGACAGACCCAGATCCTCCAGCAGAGACCGGTCCACCGTGGACAGACCCAGATCCAGCTTCTCTGCACCCTGATACGTTTGTAAAACTGCGGTAACGTGAGCCGCAGAGAGCAACACCGTGGTACCGCTGAGCCACTGTCTCAATGTAGTTGCTCCTACAAGGCGAGTCGAAGGTCCTGAAAGACACCACGGCGTTACCACCGTCTTTTAAAGGGGGGGGGGGGTGTATTCAGTCGGATACAATCTGCAACATCACCACTCGATGCCACTAAATCCTACAAACTGGAGCCTTAAATGAAACGCATGCATGAATACATTAATAAATGTATGTTAATAACACGCACTGTCAATGCAAGTAAACATTAAAAAAAGTCCTTAATATATAACTAATACATTAATCTATAAATATGTTATACAGAATACTGGCGAGCATACAAAGTTGTTGACATTATTTGCTCATAAAAATCATTCTCCTTCATATCGCATGCTGTGCTTCTGAACCTCCTGAACACTTTCCCGTTGTGTTCAGGTGATGTTGTCCGATACGTTCTCGCTCTTTGACGGTGAGAACAGCCGCTCTGCCCCTCAGCCGTCTCCTGACGACGACCTCGTCAGTCGAAGGTGATAAATATTTCCACAGCAGGTAATTAACTCCTTAATTAGAACCAACCCCGGAGCTGCGTTCGCCGTAGCCATGGAGACCACAGCCATATTGCATCTGCGGCGGTGGGTTAAACCCCCCCCACCCCGCACACACACACACACACACACACACACACACACACACACACACGTCAAAGATGGATCTATATTGCCCTGCCAGGCTGATGTTGACAAATGAGGGTCTTTAGCTGTGCGACCTATTGTCCTCCTTTGAATACGAGCGTCCTGCCCGTTTCATTTGATTTGTCTGATGCATGCTGGGAGGCTGAAGAACGTCCATTATGGTCGATGTTCAAAAGAAAAAGTCCCAATTGAATGACTTAATAATGATAATAATGATAATAGCAGCTCAATGACCCTCAGCTCTTCCTCCTCTCGTCTTCTACCATCTTATTTCTCTCCTTTACTCGTCTCTCCTGTTCTTTTTCTTTACCTCCCCCTTTCTTCATCCCCCCCACTCTCCCTTTCCTGCGCTCCCCCCCGTTCCCCTCAGTGGTCCTTCTCTGTACAGCCTGATTGCTCATAATCACTCTCAGTCTGTTTCTGTGACTAATTGGTCCATTAGAGAGGGATGGAGGCCGTATGGTCACCAGGCAGCCTCCGCCGTGGTTTCCAGTATTTCACTTCCTTCCGTCCACACATGCTGGAGTGTCTCGTTTGTGTGATTTAAAAAGGGAGTGTGTGGCACGGTTTGACTGGTGCCGTGAACCCATGGACCCGAAGAGCGGGTGAATTTATGTCGGAAGCTATTATAACCATTCAATTCATAGTTATACTGAAAGCAATAACCTAAGTAAACGAGTAAACGGTTACTTTGTCAGAACAAATGACAAGCAAAGACTAAAGACGATGACACTTAAAAACACACCTGCACCTAATGTTGCACCTGCACCAGGAGCCACATGTGGGTGAGATGTTCTGGTGTCCACATACAGTAAGAGATGCACGTAATAGTGTAAGTATGACACGAGGTACAGTCATCATGAGATGTGGTGCTGTGCAGTGGACACGGCCGACAAAATATGGATTAGAATCAACCATCACGATGGCAATAAATTAGCTTTTTGATATTAATTTATTAATAGTTTCATGTAATGTGTGAGAGTTTGCTCCGCTCTGATATTCTGCTTCCACATCACAGATCACAAGAAGTCTGAGCAGAAGTAGATGCTCACGCTGAAATGCCAGCTTGCATGCAGCTCTTGCTTGCAGGAGTGTGTGTGTGTGTGTGTGTGTGTGTGTGTGTGTGTGTGTGTGTGTGTGTGTGTGTGTGTGTGTGTGTGTGTGTGTGTGTGTGTGTGTGTGTGTGTGTGTGTGTGTGTGTGTGTGTGTGTGTTAGGCGGTGGGGGTCTGAGCAGCTCGGCCGCCTAAACACTTCCCCTTGCATCACATCAGCACGCTAAGCTCTTACATAACAGCACCCTGGGGAGCTCTGCATCCATGACCTAGACCAGAGAGAGGAGAGGAGAGGAGAGGAGAGGAGAGGAGGAGAGGATGGAGGCAGAGAGGAGAGGAGAGGAGAGGAGGAGAGGAGAGGATGGAGGCAGAGAGGACAGGAAAGGAGAGGATGGAGGATGCAATGGAGGGAGAGAGAACAGGAGGACAGAGAAGGTTTTTTTTGTTTTCAAATTCCTTTTATTGATCCAGGAGACACCAGATCACTGTCACATCATCAATTATAAAATGACCTAGACCAGAGAGAGGACAGAGAAGGAGAGGAGAGGAGGATGCAGTGGAGGGAGAGAGGCAGTGACATAGGAGATTTTAATAAAGTAATGGAGAGAGAGAAGGGAGGAAGGTATAAAACAGTGGAAAAGGAAAATAATGAATCAAGAGGGAGACAAAGAGGTGGAGAGAGAGAAAGGAACAGGAAGAAGTAGATGGACCACAAGACCTAGCAGGTAAAAGGAGGAGACAGAGAAACAAGAAAGAGAGAGATGGAGAATAATGGGTTAGGAAAGTAAAGGATGGTGAATATAAAAAGAAAGAAAGGAGACAAGGAAGTGAGGGGGGGGAATAAGAGCAAGAAAGAGAAGACATGAAGATAACAATGTGGAGAGAGGAGGAATGGAAAGAAAGTTGGAATGTTGAATAAAAAGAAGAGTGGAAGGAACGACATGGAAGAGAAGGATGGACAGCAAGAGAGAGATAATAAACAGATTATGGGAAGATGAGAAAAAAGAGAAAGGAGAGAGAAAAGGGGGAGTGAGGGAGATAAACAGAGAGAGAGAGGATAAACATGGAAACGCAGGAACAAAGTAAAAAGATGGAGAGGTGGAGGTGGAGAGGGAGCGGAGGTATCGGTCGCTCCCGCTCTAACTTGCACTGACCCGAGTCCACAGCAGCACCGCCGGGGGTTAAACTCTGAACACACACTCTCTCACACACACACACACACACACACACACACACACACACACACACACACACACACACACACACACACACACACACACACACACACACACTTAGCCAAGCATGAGGGAGCAGACCTCACAACCCGACTACAATATCACTGTCAACACTGATCATCAGCTGCAGGGGGGGGGAACTGGAGATACATGGAGAGCTGCCGGATTATGACAAAAACAATCACGATTATTTTTGTAAATATTGAAAAGATTAAAAGGTCATTTTGAAGCCGTATGTATAGAAGTTAAATGCATCAATCGGGAGCCAAACGAAGAGCCTTGATCCATCAAGAACTCTCTGCTCTTGAAGATAATTGAATCATGATCTCTAGATATGAAATCGCAAAATGAGGCGAATGACGCAAATTTTTTCAACTCGAGCGAGAAATTTGCGTGACGGTGTGTCGCTAAAGCTTATCGGGGGGGTTGAGATTCTCCTCCCGTCATCACGGACGTTATTGAATCAGGAATGGAGGATCTGGAGTTCTCCGATACCTCATATTAGAGAGACTGGTATAAACCATATGGTACAAACGATAGCGACGCTGCTGTAGTTACGCCTCGATGACGTCATGTTGAGTGTTGATGGAGCAGCTACAATGTTAGCTTAGCATAGCGCCGACCTATTCCAGCTCCATTCAGAAAACAAGCATTTTAAAAGTTGTTTGCTCGTCGTCTTGCGGAGAGAACTGACAAAACATGAATTCAGACTTTCTTCAAAACCGGCATCATTACGTAGTTATTTCGGCTTCTTTTTTATTGCAATTAAATCACAGAACAATAGTTTATTTGGGGTTCATAGCGCTGTAAACCAGACGACGTGTGGCTTGCTACACGTCCAGATGATGGACACCTCCAGATGATGTTAGGACTGTTTAAGTTACCTCGTGATTAGGTCATTAGAGACTAGAAACTCTTCTAGATTTATCATTTGCATCAGGATCCTCTATAAACATGTAACACTCTGTATTTTCGGCCCGTGGCGCACACACACCTCCTCCCAGAGTTCATTAGAATCTGTTGACAAGTTGTTGTTTTAAATATATTCCGCTGAGTAAGAACACAACCTTCTGTGGCAGAAGTAATATCATTACACGAACAGAATGTCCCGGGCAATATATCTGTGTTCACCTCCCAATATTAATCTAGATTTCCCCAGTTGTAGTCAACAAAATTCCGCAAGCGGAAAAGGTCAATAACTCCTCGTTACGATCTCTGAGATCAAGAGGGAGAAGAAGAAAAGTTCACTCCTGCTCCGCGAGGAGTTCCCTCTGCTGTCAGCAGTCTGTACAGGAGGAGGAGGAGGAGGAGGAGGAGGAAGAGGAGGAAGACAGGCAGGTTTCCAGAATAAACCCAACAGCACAAACCTCTTAATTACTGAATAATTTAAGGAGTGTTTTTTTTTTAAAAAGAACAGAAGCAGGAGTCTGTTATCAACGGGAGCCCCCGGTAATGAGGCTGGGCAGAGTGGGAGCAGATGGGAGGATTCTCGCATGATAACCGTGTGTGATGCAAACTCACTAATGACTTACTGTAAAGACAGTGTGACGTGTGCCTCAGTGAATGTCACTGACTGTGTGAGTGTGTGTGAGTGTGTGAGTGTGAGTGTGTGTGTGTGTGTGTGTGTGTGTGAGTGTGTGTGTGAGTGCATTCATCACTTATCCAGTCAAGTGTGACATCTGGAGAACAGAAGTAAGAAAACCCCTCAAAGAAAACTTCACACTCCAACTTCTACAACTTTACACCAACACAACACACACACTCGTGTCTCTCACTCACTCACACACACTCACTCACTCACTCACTCACTCACTCACACTCACACTCACACTCACACACACACACACACACACACACACACACACACACACACACAATGAGATGTTTTGTGTGTTGTGGTCTTTTTATGGTAATTTGATATCACTTTGTGGTCGTTTTGCTTTTATTTGTCGTAGTTTTTTCTCTCTTTTTAGTCTTTCTTTCTCTCTTTGTGGTTGTTTCGTGTCTCTTTCTTGTCATTTTGCGTCTTTTTTTTAATCGTTTGATGGTCTTCCAACACACACACACACACACACACACACACACACTTTCCTCCATCTGCCCAAAGAGAAGTCTTCGTATCGTGAGCCTTTGTGAATGACACATTTGAAGAACAAAGAAAAGAAAACACACATGAAAGAAAAAAACTTTGACTTTTTAGAGAACCAGCACACACACACACACACACTCACACACTCACACCCTCACACACACTTTTCTGTCACACACACACTTACCCCCCCCCCAATCCGGACAAACACAACACAGAGTGGCACTTGGAGCTAAGTGGTAATTAGCTGAGAGAAGCCCTGACCCAGAGCCACGGCACTGACTCCGTTTTAAGTGTAATTCAAAAGGAGAACGGCTAATTAACGAGCCAGCGAGGAGAAAACCTGAGGCAACGAGAGAAGACTGGGAGGAAAAAAAGAGGATCAGAGCCACATCCAGCTGTCAGCGTGTCAGGAAGAGGAGCTTTTAATGTGTTATTTTTGTTTCTATGATGTATCATTTGTAAAAAAATGACATGAACAACACTGTGATCGGCAAATAAACATGTCACTAGGTGTCATTTCCGTAATAACTTGTGACACTTTTATGTAAATAGATATTAGTTCAGCATCTGTCTGTCAAGGAACGTCGCCAAAATGGTCTTTACATCATGACACACGTAGAATTACTCTGTACAATAGTGTCACTTAGTTGGCAGCAATCAAACGCGGGGAACATTTAAGGACTCCTGCCATTAGAACTTGAAATCACGTTTTTTATTCTCTTTTATTAGAATTAAAGGATGTCTGCAGACAACCTTCATGTCTGTCCTTGACTACGGAGATATGGTGCATTGCCTTGTGATACAACCCTGTGTATCACAGTACATTACGCTTTATCTCTAATGACACACTTCAGACTCATCATTGTTCTCTGTGTCACACGGTCGGATGGACATTACAGTCCTCTTATGTTATTCATTCATCCTGTCGAAGCTACCAAACCACCTTACATCTCTTCTCTCCTGTAACTCTACTGTACATCACTCTACACCTCATGTACACACTAATGTAATGTGTGCAGAACTGCTTTCAGGTACTATGAGCCTTTTAAATGAAAATAACTGCAAACTGTCCTTAAACTAGAGTCCTGTATTCCTCTTGGAGATTTTACAGCTTCATTATCCGATGTTTTTTCATGATTCTTGTAGCTGTTTTTCATTTCTGTTTATTGTGTACTTGTTCTCAGGTATCTCTTGGAAAATACATCTTAATCTCAATGAGACTGCCTGATTAAATTATAATATTATATTATAATACATTTTTATTAAAATAAACAAAATAAACAAAATAAACAAAATAAACAAAATAAATAAAATTAATGAATAAAAAAAAACGATTTAATTTATTAGGCTCAGGCTCAGTTATTGACAAGAGAGATCACACATGTTTTTATAGAAAGGACAGAAGACGACATAATGTTGAAGGATAACATTTTGCATTATTGCATAGGGCGGACAATGATCTACACAAATCTATCAACTCTAACGTCCTGTGCACCGGCAGCCTTCCATCAGTCGCCTTCAATTGGTCCAAAATGTCGCAGCTAGGATAATCATTATTCAGCAACCAGGACGATCATTATTCATATTCTCATTTCCTCCCATTATAACTGGACTTTCTATCACTGGAAGAGTTGTCTGGGCTGTGGTAATTTTTAAGAAGACCCTTTTTTTACTGTAGAGAACGGTAATCAGCATCTTTCGGATCTGTGCAGGCATCAACTCTTAAAGAGGTTTAAACCAAAGGGTCGCTTTTAAAGAAAACGTGTTATTATTCAATGAAAATCTGTAGAGACTGAAAACTACCAATGGAGCTCACCTCAGCCCACAGCAGACTGGGCAGTATCCCCAAATCCCCGGTGGTAACCAAATATAGAATAATGAGGTGTTCACCTCTCGACAGGGATGAGACACAGCAGGGCAGAGAGAAAAATGAGCGGGGGGGGGGAGAAAGGCAGGTATGTCCTCTAGACTGATTCTGAATTACCTGCTGTGAGAGAGTGTAGATAAGAGAAAATTATGATCATTACAGGAGGAGGCCGCAGCGTCGGACACATTTCTTCTGTCTGCGATCAGCTCATTAATCCTCCGGTGACCTTCAGAGGACCAGCCGGTCGGTCGGAGACGAGGAGGACTCACTCCGGCTTTGGTGGCACTCGGGCCAAGGTGCGTAACATGATAACGTCGGTTCAAATCCTGCCTGTGACCTTTCTCAAATGTCATCCTCCTCTCTCTTTTACCTCTCACTATTCCACCAGCAGAGAAGAAGAAGAATGCCACGCTAATATTACAGTAAAAAAAAGAATAAGATATTATTAAAGGAGCTAAACTGAGAGAGCAACTTGCAGATAACGGTGCTAACAGAGCAAACAACAGCAACAGTGCTGATAGAGCTAACAGTGATAACCTGGGGGGGGGGGGGGTTATTACTGAGGGCCGTCAGTCGGGCGGTGTTATCAGATGTAAGCGGCACATGTGCACAGTGCAGAGCGCCAGCAATTAGCTAGCTAGCGGGGCATGCTAACATGCGCTAATATGTACTAAAAGGCACGCGTGGCCGGCCCGGCTACGTAAACAAAGCACAGATATGGTCCGGTAGACAATACTCCACGTTATCTTTAGATGGCCAATAGATGTTTGCTGCTATATTAATGTTCTGAATGTCGAATAGGGAACCTTTGAGGTTAAAAGAGCTTAAAACGCCACACAAGGTTCATGATTATACTGTGAAGAACCTGCATCAAGGCTCGGTCCTGTTTCTGGCAACAATGGATGCTTTAGGGAGTGAAAGGAAAGATGGAACAAAACAATCACGTCCAATGTTTGTGCTCTTTGGGGAAAAACTGGAAAAAAAAAGAGCATGAAATAGTGGCCGGCGTTATCCATCACTGTATCATTTATTCATGGTAATTATTCACTTAACTTCACAATAATGAATCGAGTAAAATGCTGTTTAATGGTTGTCGTTTTGAAAAGAAATGAAATGGAAATGAAGCGCACACAAAAGGAAGTGGAAAGAAAGGAAACAGCAAAGGAAAGGAAAAGGAGATATAGGAAAGGAAATGGAAAGATAATGAGAGGAAAGGAAGGTAAACTATTAAAAAATGTAATTTAATGGAAAGGAAAGAAAGATGAAGCTAAAGGAGAGGAAGGATAAAAGGATTAGAAACGAATGAAAGTAAAGGAAATATAGGAGAGGAATTTAAAGATAGAAGCAAAGGTAAGGAAACGATAAGGAATTAAATGAGGAAAGGGGAAACTAAAGGTGATGTTGGAAAGGAAAGGAAATAGTAGAGTGATTAAAAAGGAAAGGAAGGAAACGAAAAGGAAAGAAGAGGAAATGTAGGAAAAGAAATAAAGGAACGTAAAGATACAAGCAAAGTAAAGATAATAGGAAAGGAAACAAATCAAAAAACGTGATGGAAAGGAAAGGAAAAGAACAGAAAAGAGGAAAGGACACGAAGAAGGACAGGGGGAAAGTGTAAGACGAGGATGTGCTGATGAGTGGTTCTGCTGACAGCTTTGAAGGATGGCCTTTTCTTACGGAGATGAAATTTCTCTCCCCGTCACTGCTGACAGAAGACGGATGAGTCACAACAAAAACAACTCTGCAGAGAAAAACAGCCAGCGGAGCGAATCACAGCGACAACGGCACCAGAAAACACCCAAGGTTAACCGCTCGGTGCTGGCATTCCAATTAATACAATAATACAGTAATATTACTCTGAGAGGTAATAGTGACAGCACTCACTAGACTAAAGCTACATCCACACTGCTACGTTTCCGTTTTAAAACACACATCTTGTGCTACGTTCATGCCTAGCGTCCACACTACTCTGGAGTTTTAAAAACACAAAAACGGAGACGTTTCAAAGCGCTACCGGCGCCGTAGCGTTGAGTTGTACTGTGGACGGGCGGACACGGGGACCTTTGAAAACGATGACGCAGACGCCCGCGTTAGTACTTGATCGGGTCGTTTCAGTCACGATGTGTCCTTCCCTGATTCGTCACGCCGCCGGAAGTAAACAAACGTCAATTACGGATCGACTACCAGAGGTCAGTACCACATGGATGATGGATTACAGGCGCTGCTGCTACCAGCTGTTGTGCAGTTTTTAAACATTTTATAATTATACTTTTGCCTTTTGTCTTGTAAGTGTTCGTTTTAAAGTACATTTTATGCAATTTTTGTTTTCAGGCATGGAAAAAACCTTTTACTGTGGATGAAGTCTAAAAATCTGCAGCCACACCAGCAGGACGACAAGAATGAAATGCTTATTACACACAGATGTCCAAATTGTTAGATGGATGATTTAAACCTGGCCACATCTCACACATTGCACTTTTAAATGGAGTGGGATCACTGCAGTGCAGGAGTTAGCATTCACAACGCCTAAAAACCTCTTTGGCCTGGACACACACTCTCTGCAGGGAGACTATACTATACCGGACACCTAATCTGCTGACAACTCAGAAAACACTCCTACACCAAACTGGTCTTCTGTCTTTCTCCTTTCACACCGTTTACTCCAGGCCTCGCCAAGGGACACGTGAGTGCCTGTGCATTGTGTTCTTGGCTACATACGTGTAGAGTTGAGTGTATCTGCATGTCTTAGTGTGTATTGTGGACGTGTCCTGATGCATTGTCACGGCACATGCGAGTCTGTATTTTTTAGATGAAACCCAGCCAGCGTGCAGCGGCGCATCGAGCTCGGTCATCTCAGTGCGTCTCTGTTCCCCCACCCCCCCCACCTTCCTGAATTATTCATCCGCTTGGGTGAAGTAACACGCATCTATTATTCATCCTGCCTCCCTGGTGTCGAGCGACCCCGTGCAGCTACAGCGTTGTGAAACCTGAAGGGAGCGCTGCGTTGGGCTCGGGCGTGCCAGCTTACAGTATGCAACACTTTCGCAACAGCAGCCATTGTGGGGGGGGGGGGGATTTGCATAAGTTGAATGGGAATTTAGCAAGTCCTCCAAAGAAATGTAGCGGTGTTGAAAGGGAAAATGAGTTGAAATCCAAACTGCTATTTTCACCCTTTTTCTAAAATATTTTGATGATGCTTGTGTTTTTTCTGGCACTGAAGCCCAGCAGCTCTCCGCTGAGCGGTTATATTTCGGAGGATTGTTGCGGCCTCGCTCCACAGTGACGCCTACACCTGGAATATGTTGTCTGGCATGAAAGCAAAACTTACCGTTTTATAAAAACTGAAATTCTCGGTTGCCCTTAAAAACACTTTTACTGCAATTAATGAACATTTGAGATTCACCTTTGTAGGAACAAATGTGGCGGAAAGACGCTAAAGTAAACGTTTTTTTTTCCTTCAATATGCAAATTACCTTTATATTTCCATTCAGAGTTCTGCTTTAAGTGTGCAGCAGGTTGGATGTGTGAAGTTACGCTGCAGTTAATATGTACGAGCTGAGAGAATGTAGTAGGCAGTGATGCTGTGATTACTTATGCTTCTCCAAATTCTGACATTTTGCATTTACAATGTTGCCAAGACGTCCAAAAATCATTGTTCAGACGTGTGTGTCTTCCAGCATCTAATGTTGCCACAACAGTCACATTTAAATAACAAAGACAAAACACACACACGATTAACGCCATGCTGGGAATCGCGGAGCAATCGTCAGCATCGACAGCATCGGCTGTTTCCATGGTGACGACCTCTTCCAGTTGAGAGTAGCGAGCGGTGAACGCTTACCACCGCTTACCGGTTTGCAACCGTTGAAAGCTGATCCCATTAAAGAAGTCATGGAGCCTTTAACGTTTTAAATTATTTAAGGAATATTTTTGGTTGCTGCAGCTCTCTCTGCACGTCTCTCTATATATAGATATATATCTATATATAGATATATATATCTATATAGACTAAACGTGTTAAAAACATCAAAATGTAAATGAAGTCAGGTTCTGATTGGAGCGTTCTGATTCGAGTAATCACAGGTTGTGTTTTCCGACTCGTTCGGCGACGCCACTCGTCCTAATGAGCCCACTAGACTCCCAGCTGCCTCTGTTTGGATTCACGTTATTTACCGAGCAATTAGTCATGAAGCACGAGCTTTGAGTGCAATATGATTGTACAAAGTGATAGAGCAACTCCCTCCTCGCTTTACACGCACAGAGAGGATCCCTGAAAACACTTCTCACTCACCTGACGGCGCACAGTGACCAGAGTTTACATTTCAGTCACGAAGCCACAGCAGCTTACAGGCGATGTGATAGAATAGTCCTGTTATCCTGGGCAGTGGAGTTAAAAAAAAAAGTGAAGGTCACACAAAATAGAGCAGAGAAGAAGAAGAAGGATATTCACTCAGTTTCGCCTCTTGTTTTCTTTAAAGCTGATTTACGTGAGATTTTTATGGACGATGCACTAAATTCATCTTTCTGAAGAAAAAAAAAATGGGACTGTAAAAAGTGCAACATCCACATGGTGCTATGAGCTAAATGCTAACACCGTCATGCTAACAGGGTCATTGCTAACAAGCTGATTCAGCAGGTATATGATGTTTAGCCTGTTAGCATGCCAACATTTACCAATCAGCCCAAAACACAGACACACACACACACTGCCACGACACGCTGTTAAACATACATACTTACACACAAACACACACATTCTGAGCGTATCATGTATTATTCGTCATTAACTGGCCTGATGCAGACAGCTGGATCCGCTTCATCACAGGAAACAGGTACGTTATCAGGTTGCAGCTCAGCCCCCCCCCCCCCCCCGTTGGTGGACACGAGGCCTGGTGGACATCATTTTCATGTGTACCTGGGGAGCTCTCTGATTGGCCGGCGGCCCCGTGGAGAGGGTTCTCATTACAGGCTCGTTGTTTTGATATCTCCCTCCTCCAGACCTGCGCTCAGCACTTTCCTGCTCGCTTAATTGACAACGGCAGCTCGTGGAGAAATGATACAGAGACCTGCTCAGTCTGTTAACGACGTTAACGTCAGTCTGCTGCCGACTGTACGTTTACAGATCACACTAAAGGAGAGCTGCCTCTGCTCCGTCAGGAAATCAAATCAATTCAAACGTGTAGAGGTTAAACACAGCAAACATAGGATCTGTACAATCTTTCTTCTTCCTGTAGCGATGAATCACAGATGTTTTCATGTTTGTTCTCGGCGGTCAGTGACGGTGGAGACTCGAGAAGTCACAGTCGGCTACTTCAGGTGTTGCTTCGGGTGTTGCTCTATAAAAAATATGACATTCAAATGATGGAATTTCTTCTTCAAGCAAGTAGTCCATTATCAGAAAGATATTTAGCATCAGTTTTGATGATTGCCTCTTGTTGTCACTGTTGATTGGACCGTCATCTTCACGCCCAGGGAAACAAACGGATTAATCATATAATCATCAGATACCAGATTATCTAACAATCTAGTTTCCATTAAACTACAGTTAAAAGGAAGCAAAACGGACACTAAAATCACAGTGAATGTAGAAAATATGAGACTTCGATCCAACTACACATAATCAACATTATCTCTCAGAATTCTAACATCTGTGAGAGCTGATTTCTTGGTTGTCTGAGGTCTCCTAAATACTACGTACCACCTCTGTTGATTGACAGTTATTCTACTTTACTTCACAACATAAGTCAGTCATTGTGTGACACGTGCTCGATACGCATCAGAGCAAATCATACAGAGCTTTTATTGTTCCAGTGCAAAATAGACTTCGACAGTTTACCATCGGTCCGCCGTGTTTTGTCTCCTCTGTTTTTCCTTTATGTTTTCCCCGCAGTCATGAATATTCAGAAAGACGATATTTATGGATGCTAATGAATATTCTGCACATAACTCTGCATCGCAAATTAGGCGAGCGGGGGGGGGGAATTGGACCGCCACTGGGTGCTTCTCTCAGGGCAACAACAGAGAGGAAAATCAACCAACTCTGTTATTACTGTAGTTTATATGCCGACAGCTCCAGATAACACAATGAGCTGCACGGAGAAACCGGATCATTTCACAATGAAACATCTGGACAGAATCCCTCAATCCATGTCAGATGTCGTGTTAACGATGAAGCTTCCTCAGGAAAGTATCAACAGCAGCGCAAAGAGCAGACGCAATAATCTATAAAGCAGTTCGATTCACCACCGCAAGCATTTTTCATAAACTTGCGGATGTGGACGTTTTCTCAAGGACGAGACCTGATCAAGACTCCTCCTCGCTGCTCCCAGGAGCAAATTAATCCCTGCACGCCAACCAAAAAGATGAAATCTATTTTTAGCGGTTCATTAAAGCCACATCTACGTTGAGTACCACACCAACATTCAGATCGGAGTAATTGGGGGGGTTGTGCGTGTGTGTGTGTGTGTAGCGAGGAGGGCTCGATTGAATTTGAATGTTGGCGTTTTGAACATGCAACTCCTGTACCACTAATGAGGATGTGTAGCGTTAATCAAAGGCGCTGCCTGTGGGTGCCAATCAACATGATTACAGAGAGGAACTGGTTGGGATCACCGCAGCAGAGGATGCTGGGAGCCGGCCACGTGAGGTGTGAATCTTCACTGGCCTCACGATTCACAACGATCGAATCGTAGCTCTTCTACCTGGTTTAAGTCACTTTATCTCCCGACAGAGTTGACGACACAACAGTCGAATTTCAGTTGCTGGATGTTCCCCAGCTCCCCGTGTGTGTGTGTGTGTGTGTGTGTGTGTGTGTGTGTGTGTGTGTGTGTGTGTGTGTGTGTGTGTGCAAGAGATCAAAAGGAGAGGAGAAACACTAGTGCAACAGTAAATGACAATGGCAGCACAGAAAAGACTCCCGCTGAGCTGAAATAAAAGCATCTCACGGTTCCGTCACCGCATCGATTAGAATGGAGAAACGTCCACGCCTCTCTCAGAGTATGTGTGTGTGAAGAAGATAAAGCGACAGGGACAGAGAGACAGGTCGTCATTAGATAAGAATAATTACTTAATTTCGAAACAGTGACGGCAACAGAAACTGCATATTTATTTAAAGTTCCGTGTCGTTTTCAAGTTGCCTGTTACTCGTTGCCATTCAAGGGTTTTACCGCTGGTTTCATTGCAGAGCTTCACCTGCTCTCTTACTATGACAATCATTTGTATACGTCTCTGGTCATACGTACTGGTCAATCGCAGTAGAACATGGACAAAATGTAACGTCTTTAACGTAAAGTTAGGCCCATAGACTGTAGAAATGGACGTAGTCATCGTGATGTCACCCATTGGTTTGTGGACTTTTGAAGCCTCGAGTTCGACAGTTTGGCCGTCGCCATTGACTCTAAATGGACCATCATTTACTAAATGAACATCATGCTGTATTGAAGAAGACTTGAATCTAGAGATTGAGACCATAAACTCATGTTTACAATGTTTACTGAGGTAATAAATCAAGAGAGAAGTAGAGTCATTTTCTCATAGACTTCTATACAACCAGAGGAGTCGCCCCCTGGTGGACATTAGAGAGAATGCAGCTTTAACACATGAAGCATCGGCTTCACTTGGCAGGACCGGACGTTGCTGCCTGGTCCCACCAAAAGGTCAAACGTTCCACTAATAGCAACGTTTCCATCAGCCTCAGCTGCACTTTGAGATAATGGCTAATGTTGACGGTTGTAATTACTCCAGGCTTCATTTAACAAGGCGCACTAGTGACATCTGCTGATCATCATTTTACGCAGTAAAACTGTAAAATAAAGAGCTGCTGCCAACATCACTGACTTGTAGTATCTAACTGCACTGCTGCTGTAACCAATACGGGTTCTTATGATACCATGAGTTATTAGAACCAGGCTCGATTTTCTGTTGTAATTAGTGTAACCGAGAGATAGACGTCTTTTGATCTACCAACAAACCAGAGTCTACTGGGAGGCCAGTGTGAATGTCTGAGTGATTCATGTTGAGTTTGTTTATGAGCAGAGATTTGAATTGAGCTCTGAATATAGATTATGCACCAACAAAAAAAAAAAAATGTTCTCTTAAGTCTGGGTTTGGTTTTGTATATCTGCACATGAAAAAACAGTGAGACAGTTGAGAAAAGGAAAGAAACTATTATTAAAACCAGAAAACCCCCAAAGGCATAAAAACATCTCACTCCAAAGAGGATAGAAAAGAAAAAGGCAGAGAGGATAGAACATCAAGATGGCAAACAGACTCAGGTGAGAAGGCAGCAGAAAGCAAATGAAGTCAAGTTTGGTACCGACTGTGAAAGGCTAAAAGTGTTCCTCTGTTCAGGCACAGAACCACCTCTCCTCCTCCTCCTGACGGCCGTGTTTTCCGTATCACGGCGATCGGCGGCTCTGCAGGCATCTGCTCGTTTTGTTAGGAGCCGTGTGCAAGTAAACACTTTGTGCTCGCTGCCATCTGTCCGAGCTCAGATCTGCAGGAGAGTTGGCAGTCTTGGCTGGAAGAGATTCGAGAGGAAGGCAGCGAGAGAGAGAGAAGAGGGAAGAAAGGGAGGAAACGAGATGAAAGGAAACTAGGGACCGGGAGGAGAGCGGGAGGGAGGAGAGCGGGAGGGAGGACAGCGACTTCTGAGCTTGTAGAGATTACAAATACAGGACATGTTGTGATCAAATCGGTTTGTTTTGTTTTTTCCAATTTGATTTTTATGTAATATACAATTAAAAATGTCCTGAAACAATCAAACAATATACGGACACTAGTGCCAACACTGAATTATGGCAAACGGCTTCCAACAACCAAATGATTGCGGGGAGAAATGTGTGCGGCGGATAAACAAAACATGAAAAAGGGAAATGAAAATGAAAGTTTACTGCCTCATGAAACCAAATGATAAGAATATATATCTGCATTATAGGGATGGTCATCAACACCAATGACACTAGAATGAATTAATCATAGTAAAATGTATCTTGTTTATAAAAAGGTCTAGAGTTCTCCCACCGAGACAGTTCAAGAGAATCAACCTAGACTTCCGCTGACCGACCAGTTACAGGAGAAGAATTCACCGTTCATCACACGAGGGTTGGCTCTTCTTACACCTGGCATCGACAGGTGATCGGATCACCAGAGGACAGCGCTAAAGACGAGCGCACATGACCACCAAGACGCATTGTGATCCGAACACTCAAACCACTTACCGAGGTGCGTTTGGGACGCATTTGACCACATACTGTATCTTTTGTAGAGTAAATGCTAATGCGTTTTTTTGCATTACCAGGCCACAACCTCTGGTTCTAACGAGAGAAGCATTCTCTCTAGTGTCCACCAGGGGGCGACTCCTCTGGTTGTATAGAAGTCTATGAGAAAATGACTCTACTTCTCTCTTGATTTATTACCTCAGTAAACATTGTAAACATGAGTTTATGGTCTCAATCTCTAGTTTCAAGTCTTCTTCAATACAGCATGATGTTCATTTAGTAAATGATGGTCCATTTAGAGTCAAACAGACCATAAAGCAGGGTATGCTTTAGGGGCGGGGCTACACAGTGATTGACAGGTCTCTACCAGAGAAGTCGGCTCTACCTCCTCAGTCCTAATATGGTCACTTCCTGTTCACTGGTTGCAAAAAGCCAAGATGACAACGGCCAAATCGTCGAACTCGAGGCCTCAAAACATCAGTCCACAAACTGTGACGTCACGATGACTACATCCATGTCTTATATACAGTCTGTGGGCCTAACTTTATGTTAGAGAAAAACAACTCCTGATGAACACATGAATAATGAGGTGAAAATAATCTGGTTAGATCATTAAAAAATAATTGGCAAAGTAGGGACGTTTTCTTTGGTTTCGACAAAACAAGAACATTTCAATTCCAGATCAATGTAGCATGAACAGCGAGAGAAAGAGGAAACAGAAAAAAGGAGATTCAGGGGTTAAAAATCTGAATTAGAAGAAAGGCAATGTGCCAAAACCAGAGCAGGAGAGCTGCATCATCTGTGTTCACGTCTGAATCCATCTGCTTGTCTTTATGGTGTTACCGTCTGTCCGACTGTCTGTCGAGCCCTCACATACACAGAACAAATAAAAACATGTTGATGAGGAGCTTTCCATCCAAAACTCTGCTTTTCATACGATCACCGAGTCAAATCTAAACATCTGCTTTCTGGGTTTCGTCAGACCGTCGTGATCCGGGCAATGTTGACTTTGACATAATTAGCCGTCTTCACTGGTAACCGTATGGAAAACAGGAATAATTCATATTTGTGAATTGTCAACAAGCGTAGCAGAAGGTTAGAGTGACAGCAGCTAGTGTGGCTGCTCTGTTCCCGTATGGATGAACTGGTGATGGGAGTGGTTTTGGATATCACCAGATAGACCTGTGTTTGTGAAGATGAACACCATAATTATTAGTTGTTCTGACATACAGGGTGTGATGAAAAGAAAGAAATGACACGTTAACGAACATTTGTTCCTTCTAATTTCTGCCATTTTAGGTATATAATAGAAAAACAACCCATCTATCAATAAAATAACTCAAATATATCTATAATAAAAGCAGACCTAGCTGGATCTTATTAGCAGAGTAAGCTGTGAGCCTCTGGTTGCGAGGCCTGAATGAAACAGCTGACGATAACCTGATGCAAGCACAGCTTCAGGGCTTGTTTGAGAAACGTATCAGAAAAACCGACAAGGACCTCCAGCATCCATATCTTTTGTTTTATTCATTTCCAGTCATACAAAGTTCAGAGTTCTGACTTGTAATCAAGAGCAGCAGAAGTCCACAGAAAACTAATTAAGATCTCACTAATGGGTTTGAGTGTTTCTGTAATCCATGAATGAAGCGTCCGGTATTAACACTCTGTCGGGCCGGATCTCTTCCATTTTTTTTCAACACTTAAAGGCTATGGCCGTTCTTCTGATCCGCGTAGAGGACGTTCTCTCTCTCTCTCTCTCAGCAGGCCATCCTGTCGACTTCTTCCCCTCAACGCGCTCGTCGCTCTCTTTAGGTCTCTACTAAATCACTCCATCACCCATCATCCTGCGTACCTGTTTATCCTTTGAGCTGCTGGTGTGATCTGAATGATGCTGGCTCTATCTGCCTATGACCTTATTCCGTCTCTCCATCCTTCATTCAGTCGGTCACATGTTCGGTCTGTCTGCCTGTCGCAATCACAAACACCTGTTTTCTTCTCCCACTATACGTACAGTGAATACAGAGGAGCTTGATGCACGATTCACACACAGTTTAGCACACTATGCACACGAGTCCATATACAGTATTAGCTTTAAAGAAAACTATTATTGCGATACGTCGTAAACTGAAGTTAGAGCTAAGCAGTGTGCTGGAGCAGCGAGCCGGTAGGGAGAACATCTAGTACTGATTAAATAGTACACATTTTGACAACTTTGAGGAGCTTTGAGAAACTCTCTTTTCTATTATTTTCCTCGCAATGATTCTGCATCAACTCATGTCGGTGTGATCGTCCCTGTGGAACGAACAACCACGGCTTTAGTGTGGAAAATAAGTCCAGACCTCTGCATCACTGCCCGTATCTCAGATACATTCAGTGATTCAAAGAGCGTTGAATGAAATTAAACGATGTATTTCAGTCTGATATCTGTGTAGCAGCTTCGTCATGTTCTAGCTAACAGTTAGCTCTGGACAACAAAGGGTTAACTTTCAGACAGAAGGCCGCTGTTCGTTCCAGCGTTGATGTTTTTGTCACGTCTGTGCTTCATTAATGCAGTTGCGTGGTTATTCTAACCCAAAAGACCATCTTTTACTAAATCAACCAGTAGCTTAGTTGCCTAAACGTTCATTATGAAAAGACTATAAACGCGTAACGAGCGGAAATGTACACGTGTTGCTGGATTTAGTGGGAAAACACACAAACAATGACGAGTAACTTTCCGTAAGAGATCATGAGAACCGTTGTATGACGACACGTTTCCTTATAACGTTATGAACTCTATAATTTACCTCAACTGTGAGCTTGTTAGCACGTTGACATTAGCATGCTTTGCGTTGACATGTGCATTGCAGGCATAGAATGTCAGCATATATACTTTAAGTAGAATTTACATTTAGTAAATCATACAGAGACATTTCAAATGTGTAGGCTGCACAGTGGGCATATTACTGTATCATATATATTATTAAAACATATAATATTCTATTATTACCACAATTGAGCGGTGCGGATGCGCAGCTGTTTGCAGTCCGTCCCTGCAAACACTCAGGTACTGCGCTGGATTCTCTCATTAATTGGAGCAGAATGGATTTTGCCGGTTGGATGTTATTCTCTGTGTGCACAGCTGCTCCGGCTGTACGGGGCGGAGGAGCAGAGAGACCGGGGAGCTCACTTTAAGTCTTCAGGGCCTGTATATTTGTATTTCTCAGCAAATAATCAACAACATTTGGAACCCTTAATACAGAGATGGCTGCAAGTCCGTTCACAATGTGTCCGACAAAACCTGCTTTTTAACCCGTTACAGAAACAAAAAGGTGAAGGAAAACGTGAACCAGCGACGACAGGATGCTGAAGGGTTCGGTCAGAACATTTCATGGTGCAAAAACGGGGTTGAATATTTTGGATATACAATAAAGTGCATTTTCATATTTGGAGGTTGGATGATTCCCTCCGAGCTGCCCACATATTTGATATTTATGGAGAGCCGAGACTCGGGTATCCTCCCTCCTCCTCCCTCCTCCTCCTCCTCCAGCCTTCAGAGGCAAGGAGAGCGGATCAACCTGGATTCCTCAAGTGTCTCAAGTGTGTTGCCGTAGATAGAACATGCCAGGGGCTCTGATGGGTAGATAGCTAACAATTTATCTCCCTGCAGACGGGACCCCCAGACTGGTAAACCCAACGCCCACGTCTCCCCCCGCTCCCCTCCCACGCCGTTTGTCTGGACGAAAGGGAAGCGTCGGTGTTTCTGCCCCGGCGGTTGTAAACACACATTGGCAAAGACGTGGAGTCAAATACGAGAATAGCAGAAACATGTCTGCTTTTTTTTTTTAACTGTGGATGAAAATGAGCTTCCAGCCAGGATGTCTGTGAACATCCTCCGTTGCCAAGTGTGTCTGGTGTTTGAACCAGTAGCTCCAGTACAGGAGGGTTCACACAGAGACAACACAGGCAGCCAATGCCTGGAAGGAACCGCTCTCCAACCCCAACAATGCTTCCCAGCAAACACTTTGGCTGTGCTCAGACAGCGGGAACGTCATGCTCGGAACACCGATGCCTGATGCTCATATCATTTTTACACTCTGTCTACACATTTTATGTCTATGGAGGGTCAACATTAGGTGTTCCTCTCAGCTGGACTGTAGCGGTTTGGTGTTATTTGTGCCACAGTAGTGGGGTCACACGCAAATAAAAAACATGTCCGCGTTGGCTTCAGAACCGGTATTTAAACCCAAATCGCGCCCCTTTCCTAAACCTGAACAAATAGTTTTGTTGCCTGAATCTAACTAAGTTGTTTCCTGTGTAGACGGACGTTTATTTTGAAAAGTCTGTATGCATGTAGGAGCGGAAATTGACACGTGTTGCTGGACTTTTGTAGGAAAACGCACAAAAAATGTGTAAAATTAATGCAGAAGCAAATTTTACAACTTGCGTGTTCCGCCCAAAACCTTTAGGATGCCAACATGTGAACGTGATGATTTGAAAAGGTTCGGCATGATGTTTTCCTTTGTGGCTTGTATCTCTGGGAGCTGAAATAATCAAAACAGATGCTCCGAAATGTTTCCACGGCTGCTCTAATATGGTTTTAATAGCGCCATTGTTGTCTGTCTGGGCTTGAATTACTTCTAAACTGGAGGGAGACGGTCTGATGAAACTGATGAAATCCTGCTGCTAAATATCTATTAGTTCTGGGTACAGTTAAGATTCAGCATCGAGCAGAACGACAATGAACTAAATTAAGATTCCTCCAGCACAGCTACAATCTTTATGCAGTGGAGATGCATCTTCATCTAAAACCTTAAAAAAAACAAAAAAAACAGCCTGAATTGATTCTTGGAGCTTGTTTTTGCTTTATTCTCTCCCAAGCTTCCTCATCTCTTACTGGTCACCGTTGCTCTTATTTAAAGTCAGTTTTGGGGGGAGGGGTTGATGGGTTTCTTTCATTTTCCCTCCTGCAATTAAGGGTTAACAAGGGCTTACATTTAAAAAATCTGTGCTAACAAGGGCAGCGCCATTCCGGTGGTTGTAGGATTTAGTTTGGCCCGAGGGTAGAGAAGCCGACTAATGACCGAAAACACGGAGCTCACTATTCCTGCCAACATGCCCTTTGGCTTTGTGTTGCACAGGTAGAGCTGAGTAGGAAGAGCTGCAGGTAAATCCATAAATATTAGTAGTGCATGTTCTTTCCCATCCTGTAGCCTACTTAACATATTGACAATCTCAGCAGACGGTGTTTACAGACGCCTCCGATCGCCTGTGTTCTGTTTGCCTGCTTATTTTACATTCTATTTGTGTGCTGCGATGCTAAGTTCCTTCTCCCGGTTGAATCCGGTTATTCTGCTGCTGCGAACATCTTATTCCTCCGCATGGAATCGGCAAAGTTTAATCTCTAATTTAATAACCGAAAAAGTCGCTGGCACCAGGAAAGGTTTTAGCTGCGGAGTGGAGGGTAACTGCTGCAGCATTTGACCCCGACATTTGAGTCCTGCGACAAGCTTCTGTAAAACTTTGCTTAGAAGAGGAATGGATTCCTCAAAATACAAACGTTGCATTTAACATTTAACCATTTTCACTTGTTCTGTTGTTCTGGCTCTTTGCTGCAGCACATTGGACTGGAGATTAAACAATGCTATTGTTACAACATCACGAGACAACTAAAAGATTATGGATACGGATATTTCTACAAAAAGGAAATCCATAATGAAGTAAATTGCCATTACAGGTTTTACAAAGTCTTCTTTATGTAGCGGTTGTGAGGGAACATAGTCCATCACTATCAGCAGTGGGAGACTTGGCTCACATCCAGTGCTCGCCATCAGGCTAATATCTGCCTGATATATCAGCGAGCTAACATTATGGTCTGACCCTCTCTGTCATAGTTCACTTTGGAGAAATTAAGCTGTTGAGTGTGAAAAGTCACTAAATAAATCCTGAGGAAAAGCTGGCAGCAGTGAACGGGTCGATTAGGAGAGACGCTGTATATGAAAAGACATAATTCCCCTGATGTGTGTGTGATCAGGGAAATTATCGTCACATAGTTTCGTAAAAGAAGAGGTCTCTCCTCAGACTTCAACAGCAGGTGGACTGTTTGGATCGGTAGTGGACGTCTGCCAGAGCCGGCAAGGACAGAGGGATGAGAAAAAGGAGGCAAGGAGGAAGGGGAAATGAGGCCTCAGGGGGGGGGGAGGAGGGGAGGAGGGCGATCAGACCGGCTTCCCACAGTTCTGCGGGATCGTGAGAAAGGCTGCGAGGATTGAGCCCAGCCGTCCAGAGTGTGGGCTAATTGATTTAAGCCGTTTCTACGGGGGGGGATTTACCTTTCCCCGTAATTAGGGCTGATTTCTGACAGCGTGGCGGCTCACCGGGCTGAGAGTCCCTGCAGGCGGATTTACACCGCAGGATCCAACCCAAAAATCTCACTTTGTGTTTTTGTAAAGCCAAGGGGTCAAAATATGTACCTTGTGTGACACAGGAAGCTGCTGCAGTAAAATGAGGTTTTCTGAAGGGACTCTGGTGCTCAGAGACACTTTAGTCCACAGGGACCAACAGAACCAACACTAAATGAAAGTTCCTTGTAGTAGCTTTAAACAAATAGGATCATTACAAACACAGACACAAAAGGACAAAGAGAAACCAGCTAGTTGGTTTAGTAATAGGGTCAGATAAATAATGTGCATTGAATTTAACATTGTATTAAATACGGTAGTTAACTGTATCTACCTGTGCATTTATTCATGCAAAACATGCATTATGAAATACCATATACAATCACAAAAAGTTCTCCAGAATACATCATTAATTGTGCTGCACCAACAACCTGATAAAGTTTGCAGTCACCTTATCAGGCAGCAGCCATTAAAGTCTAACTTTAGCCCCAGTCCCAGTACTCTGGCACCGCCGACTAAATACGGAAACCCACACGGAGTCGGATTTCTTTCCATTTGTTTGGACAACATTTCAAAGATCCAAACTGTGTCACAGATGCAGAAAAGGCAGATTTGAGCAGTGTAAATTCAGCATTTTGAAACAGCGCCTGGCTCCCTGAAGCGTCACAGTGCCAAAGCTCGACTTTGCTCTATTTTAAGCCGCTCGACTGAGATAACCTCCCGGGTGAGAGAGGAGTGAGGAAAACCTGCCTTACTGAGAGTTTGTTTTTCTCTAGTATCATGACTTCAGTTGAAGATTGTAGGATATTCAGAAGTTGCTTTGCTCTGGTTGGAAATAGTGGCGACACAGACGCACACTAAAATACTTTAAGTGGAGCAAAATAACTTCGGCCCTCAAATCATTAGCAGAACAGATCATCAAGTAAACGCTCAGCTCTCAGTGTACGACACTTTCACACGTCAGGAAATGCAAACAGAATTAAAGTATGTGGACACAAAAACAAACCACAAGGACACAAAGATAACTCCCATATGAAATAGTTTAACATCCTTCCAAAACCAAATATGACAATATTCAAAAACCAGGATATTTGGTGCATGTAAACGTAGTCAGTGAGGTCCCACACTGGTGTTGGATGATACGAGTGTCTAAGACACTTCCTGAATGTCCTCACTCATCGCTCTTTACTCGGTTTAAGTCGAAGCGGTGAAGCACAGAGTGAATGACGGCAAACACACAGTAAAGACTGAAACTGAGCTGAAGTGAAACCAAACTTCTGATTATGTTCCGTCACTGCATCGACGCAGAGTCCTGAAAGTCCGCACCGCGATGCATCTTAGAACTGAGAAACCCCCACACCTCGAGTCTCAGATGTATTAAGTCATTTCCTTAAAGGAAGTGCCGTCTGGATTTAAGACCAGATGAAGTTTGTGTCACTTTTTTTCACAAACTCAACAAGAAGCTTAAAAAAAACTCATGAAAAGATTGCATGCAAAGTGGCTGTTGAGGTATTTTTCGTAGTGAAAGATAGTCCAGATGGCGGCTCAGAGGATGAAGTGTTGATCGGAAGCCAAATTACCGGTTACAACGCTCCGTAAATAAGACGGCGCTCGGTGCCAAACGAGCACGTCGACCTGCGCGGACGCGTGGGAGACTAATGGCTTAGAATTAGCCGTAGCATGTGGGCCGTCTGTCAGCGCCATCGGCTGGTAAATGGCACGTTGGGACATCTGGGTCAGGTCGGCCTCCTCTGCACAACGCCGCCCGCCTGGTGCTGTGGAATTATGGGTACTCCAGGTTGAGTGTGGGTTGGCTTCCTTTCACTTCATTTCAGGTTCATTTGAGTGAGGAAGAAAGAAGTGGAGACTCACCACTCTGACTTCGTGTTTTCGAAAACTAAATACACATTTCTCATACGCGGACTGCTTCTACATCTTCGGTTACCATCTGGATGAATATGGTCTGCCTTATAAGTAAATCAGTCTCAATCCTCCCATCGGGGCGAGGACATTTTTTTCTCAACGCAATTTCTCTTTTTTTTGGTATTTTCTCTGAATAAATGCCAAAGTAAGACAAACTACAGCAGCAGCATCCAGGGACTCAAGACACAGGTTGGTGGCGGACACAGAAGCATTTCTGATGCTCACAGCGTCGTCCTGCTTCCTCTCCAGCGTGATTTATATTTTTATTTATATATAAATCTGCTGCAGCGGACACGACTCAGATTAGAGCAGCAGCAGAGTCCTCCCTGGGTCTCTCAGCCCTTAATGTATTTGTATAAATCTAAAAAAATAAAGTTTTCTTCAATGTAACGCAGTATCTCAGACATTCCCCTTCCTGTTTCATGCCTCTCTTCAATGTAACGCAGTATCTCAGACATTCCCCTTCCTGTTTCATGCCTCTCTTTAATGTAACGCAGTATCTCAGACATTCCCCTTCCTGTTTCATGCCTCTCTTCAACGTAACGCAGTATCTCAGACATTCCCCTTCCTGTTTCATGCCTCTCTTCAATGTAACGCAGTATCTCAGACATTCCCCTTCCTGTTTCATGCCTCTCTTCAATGTAACGCAGTATCTCAGACATTCCCCTTCCTGTTTCATGCCTCTCTTCAATGTAACGCAGTATCTCAGACATTCCCCTTCCTGTTTCATGCCTCTCTTCAACGTAACGCAGTATCTCAGACATTCCCCTTCCTGTTTCATGCCTCTCTTCAATGTAACGCAGTATCTCAGACATTCCCCTTCCTGTTTCATGCCTCTCTTTAATGTAACGCAGTATCTCAGACATTCCTCTTCCTGTTTCATGCCTCTCTTTAATGTAACGCAGTATCTCAGACATTCCCCTTCCTGTTTCATGCCTCTCTTTAATGTAACGCAGTATCTCAGACATTCCCCTTCCTGTTTCATGCCTCTCTTTAATGTAACGCAGTATCTCAGACATTCCCCTTCCTGTTTCATGCCTCTCTTCAATGTAACGCAGTATCTCAGACATTCCCCTCCCGTTTCATGCCTCTCTTTAATGTAACGCAGTATCTCAGACATTCCCCTTCCTGTTTCATGCCTCTCTTTAATGTAACGCAGTATCTCAGACATTCCCCTTCCTGTTTCATGCCTCTCTTTAATGTAACGCAGTATCTCAGACATTCCCCTTCCTGTTTCATGCCTCTCTTTAATGTAACGCAGTATCTCAGACATCCCCCTTCCTGTTTCATGCCTCTCTTTAATGTAACGCAGTATCTCAGACAGAAACCTTTGACCTCTCCTTGCTCTTTCTAGCCGGCAGTGACGCTAAGAAGAGGGTGATTTGACAAGGTGTTGGTGAAGTGACAGCAGCATCCGAAGGTGTGGATGTGTTCGAGACGATGACAGAGGAGGAAGAGGAGGAAGAGGAGGAAAAAAAGCTCATTGAGCCATTTGCAGCTACCCAAAGCCTCCCGTCTCCCAGCCTGTCCTCATACTGAAACATGAAATATTCATCTCATGCATATTTGGAAGAAAAAGCTTTGGAAAGGCTGTGTTGTAAATCCTCCTTCATTACAGCTGGAAAACAAAAGCTTTTTCTTCTAACGCCTCCGGATAAACTCCACAGATTATTCAGCGTTTGTCTTCTGATGATTTTTCTGCAAACACAAAGTTAAGAGTTCAGGGAGCATCTCCTTTAACCCCGACTCTCTCTCTCTCTCTCTCTCTCTCTCCGTGAACACCTTCATGGAGCTGGACTAAACTCGTGGCCTTCTCTGCTGAAGGTTACATAATGCCAATCTTTTGGGATTTTTTTTTTCCATGCCTCAGCGCTGACACAGTCTGCAGCAGACAGCGTCTCTGACATATTAATTTGTCACTCTGTCTCACAGGAAGACTTCTCACTCAGTCAGACTGTCCTGTTGTATTAGTGAGAGTGTGAGAGTGTGTGTGTGTGTGTGTGTGTGTGTGTGTGCTTAAACACAGGATTTCATTTCCCGTCCGGATTCATAATCTCATTACAGTGGATTTTGAGTCGTGTTATTTCACTGAACCGGCAAATGAAGTTTGAGGCGCATACAGAGAAATATGTATTTTATTTAATTCCTGCGCTGTGACGTCTATTATCTCATGGTCGTGTGGACCTTGAGGTGCGTTAGTTTTTATCACCTGCTTTCTTCCTAGGACAAGAATGATCGCTGAAAGGGTATAATTCATATTTTTTTGTTATTACAATTGCTCTTTTCAATATTTCTATTTCTGTTAAACTTAAGCTTATAAATTACAAAGATGTAAAAAACTTTCCTTTTTGGACTTTTCATTGGCTGTACCCAACACTAGGGTAGGGTTGGCTAATAGGACGATATTGTGATAACGTACAAACATCAAGTTAATTTATTCATATACATTTCAAATTTCCCTCTGGAGGCATCGAAGAGTTAACAGTTCACGCTGTGGCAGCTGAGTCCTAAAACCCTGACCTGAGTCAGCACTATTACACTTCCTGTTCCCTCGTCTCTAAGTGTTTCGGTCTGTGTTTAACACAAGCTGGTTTTTTTTCCCTACGATATAAAATACATCAGTAAACACCCCCTCTGGTGAATGTAGAAGCTTTTATGAGTCTTTAAAAAAAACAAAAAAGGCGGTTACACACACTCACACATCCTCCTTTAGCTTAGCGGTGGAGACGTGACGTCATGTGACCGCGGTGGAGTTCATTTACAGCGATGAAATGCTTTGGTTAGTTAAGTATTTAGTTTAATAAAAAAAAGGACATTCCCATTTCTTAAATGCGTTTCCAAAAATGAGTACTTTATTAATTCCCTGGAATTAATAAAGTACTCTCTCCTCTCCTCTCCTCTCCTCTCCTCTCCTCTCCTCTCCTCTCCTATTCTTTTTTCCTGAGGGTTCTTCAGAGATATAAATAATGTAAACCCCATCTGGAATAAAGTCTATATATTGAAACAGAAGGTCATCTTGTGAGCGCGTGTCCTGCGTCATGCGTGGACGAGCCCCGAGGGGAGAGACACCAGCCCAGAGGACGACGTCTCTGCTGCCGCCTGAACAACGAGCCGTGAAGTTCACACACTGAACACGTGAACAATTAAGAGGTCAAAATGTTCACTTCCTACATTTTTTATTTTCCTCCCCTCGTTTATTGTTCCCCTCTCTCCTCCTACGCTCATGCTGACGGGAAGCCGAGGACCGAGTGTTTCTCAAGACTTCCTCAGGATGTCACGGTTCCTGTGAACATCAGCACTCGGCCCTAAAAAAAGACACTTTGACGGAGTCCGATCCGAGAACTTCCCGAGGACGGGAATGACTTCCTGTCAGCAGGGGAAGTGATAATCTGCACCCTGTCAGGCTCTCCGTACACCACACCAGGTGAAGCTACTTTCCAAACCCCCGTCATTGTCTCTCAGAGCTCCAGGGGAGCACGGAGGTCAGGGGATGAAGCCCCGACTGAATCTGAACTAATCTCTGGATGTTTTAAACACCTTCCCTCATCCAACATCCTCGTCCTCACTCAGCTTCCCTCTTCTCCTGCAGAGCAGTCATTTTTCCCCGATGACGACATGATGAGAAACATCACATTCCTGCAGGTTTTCCTCTCAGTGTTTCGGACAATAACAACGAGATAAGATCTCTGTGAAGACGGATTCAAGGTCCCGTACGAAGCACAACTAATCTTACTTTAATGCTCTCTCAACGGAGAGAAACTACTCCCTCATACTGCTCCTTTATCTCAAATGAATTGGATTCTTTCCGAGCCGCAGCAGATTTACATCTGATTGTAGGCGACGTTCTGTTGCTCCTTTATATTGACTTTCTCCTTCACTACAATGCAGCATGACGGGAGGAATAACCAGCGCGGACGCGTTCAACAGAGCCGAGAGAGTGTGGACACCTTCCAGATCGTTCCTGCCGAAAGTCTACGATGCAAAGTAGATCGCAGCCGAAGGTTTTGACAGCAGCTGCTCACAAACTTGACAAGTGACACGATGTGCACCATCAGCTCAGAGATCTACAGCTGAGCTCCACGTCGGCGTCCTGCAGGAACGAAACTTCACGCACAGTTACTGGTGCATTCATATTCACCAAACAACAGATGCAGAACCTTGTAATGGAGCTTTTCTTTTCTTTTGCATTATTAGATATTATACGGATTGTTCTAGTTTGAACTGCTGTTGGTTGATAGTAAAAAATAAATGAGCAAAGTGAAGGCTGAAGAAAAGTTCCTGCATGAGCTGTAAGCAGAGATTTAAGCCCCTCAGTTACAGTTTATTGTTATTTAATGCTTCATAACATTAACGGCCTGACTTCTAATTACCTTCTTTGCTGAGTATCTTCATTTAGAAGAAAAAAAAATAAAACTTTTATTTTGGCAGATGCTCTTGCTGCATTTTTGGGCCATCAACAAGCAAAACTTCATAATAAAAGCCTCAACAAAAATAAATGAGATGGTTGATTACCATGAAGATAATTAAAAAAAAATAACTTTGGCTTGTGGCTGGAAGTCATTTTCTATTTTCTATAAGCATCTATTGTCAGCGTCGGTATTCTAATGCCAGGAGTAAATCTGTCCATACAGATTAAACACAACAAAACATTCAGGCTTTCCTGTGTAAATACCACATGTACACACACACACACACAGGAAGCCTTCTCGGAGGAAGTGTGGTAGAGCAGCGGGGTCACCAGAGGTCACTGCCACCTGGGAGGCGACTATTGTGTGTGATTGATGTTTCCCTACAAACAGAAGCCGTTTACGTGCCCACGGCTGTCATCTCAACTCTTATCATGGAAATGTGCACTGAACCTGCTGGATGTTCCCCAGGGGAGCCGTGTGTGTGTGTGTGTGTGTGTGTGTGTGTGTGTGTGTGTGTGTGTGTGTGTGTGTGTGTGTGTGTGGAGGGGGAAAGAGCAGCGGGGGATTTCACTGAAGCTGCAGAGTTACATCTCCCTGCTGACAAATAAGCAACAAACACTCCTAACTGTTGTCTTTTCTCTCTCTTTTCTTACTTTCAGCCCAGTACCACACATTTGCCTGAGAGGGCTTTATAGTCTGTACAACATCCTCCGTCCTTGGACCCTCGCATCAGAGAAGGAAGAACTCCCCCCAATAAAAAAAACCTTCTACTCTAAAGAAACCTCAGGGAGAGCAACAGAGGAGGGGTCCCTCTCTGGACAATAGATGTCGTGTGTACTGAATGAAGAACACAACAGAATAACAACACAGTCAATCCATATGACAGATATGATACATATGAGAGAAGTAAAATCAGTCGTAGCACCAATAATAACAGAAAAATTAAAAAAAAAAAAAAAAACTGCAGCATGCAGTCGGTGTTAATGGTTCACCTGAGCAGTAAATGTAAAGTACGGCCCACGCTCTCCGGAGGAGCTCGCTGGCTTTATTGGGCAGAGTTTGTGAGGCGGCGTTCAGCGTTCGTCGGCCTCGGCTGATCCCCGGGGGCCGAGACAACGCATTCGAAAAATACACCCGACCCGTCCGTGTAGCTCTTGTATTTATGTTCCCCTCTCCATCATTGTCATTTGATGGTCAGAGCAAAAGCAGAGCCGGCTGCTAAACGTTCACGGCGACGTTTATTTTTGTTTTACCGCATGTGGTCACACAACTTCGGTCTGCCAAAGTGGTGTCATCAGTGGAACACTTTTGATTTGTCAGCTCATAAGCTTGTTCTTTGATGGAACAACGTTATCCTCCGCAGCTTTCTACAGGGTCGAAGCCGTACATCACCGACCGAGGACGAGGAGAAGGGACCCATAACTCATCCGCACTCAACCGCCCCACTTGTCCATCACGCAGGACCGAGAAAGAGATCCACAGCTCAGACGGTGCCGTGTCAGCGTTTTATCTTCATCAAGTCGGCCTGTCTCTCCGTCCCACAATGCAGTCAGAAAGGAGAACCTTTCATTTGAAAGTCTTTAGACTCTTCTCGTACAGCGTTCGTAGATAAACCTACAAAAATGACATAAAATATTACATTATGAGGCATATTTTCAGAAAGTTTTAGTGTGGATAATTGGGAGGGTGATACTTTTGAACTGCACCTCCAATATCTAAGTTATTATATTAATAGGATCATGACTCATGGCGTACTCACTATTTCAGTAATGCAATAATGAGCTCTTTCTTCGTCTGAAGTCTGTTTCGGGGTTCACAGGTTTACTCAGGATCATAAATTAATAGTTAGCCGCCGGGCTAATGTGATCCAACTCAACCCCCCCGACACTCACGGTGTTCCTCATGGCGCACACCGCGGCTCCTCACACTTCACGATTACGCTGGAACAGAGACGATACAGCAAGTTTCTGTATTCTCATCGTAACTTTCTCTCTTTTTCTCGGTCGGATGAGCCTCGTCAGATTCATGCGAATTGTAAATTAGCACAATTAGCGCTCCAACACCAGCACATAAGGCTACGCGTCCCGCCCCATATGTCCTATATTGAAGTCCTGCTTTCAGGAGGATCCTTTTTAAGAGCGTCAGGACTTGCTGAAGCCAAGGGGACAAATAACAAGTGCTGTTGATGTCACTTGAGAGTCGTACCGTCACTGAAATACAGAAGAAATGGTTCAATATAAAAAACGTACCGATGACTGCAACGGGAGGGGGGGCGGTCAAATAATTGAAGGTGTTCATATTGATGTTGTGGTGTTGGACGATGGCATCAACAGCCAATTTAAACTGTGAGGTAATATGAACAGTGGAATTTAGAATTATATTAGCCTCTAAATCAAGCAGGATGACGTCAACGTAATCATGAAGTGTATTTTTTTGTATCCGTTTCAAACTCAGAATTGATTCAAAGTAATGAAACAATCCATTAGTGGAAGAACTTCAGACTAATTGACTCCTACGGCAGGTCCGGACCCCTCGTAAATTGTGTTCGTACCTAAAAATAGTACCTCAATCAATCAAGCCTGCTCTTCCTCCTCCTCGTCATCATCTCGTCTTCCTCCTCTCACATGCAGGAGGGTCGAAGGCACCGAGTCTTTATCTGCTGAACCCAGCAGGGAGGCAGCACAACAAGCCCTCGTTCCTACAAAGAGCAAACTGCACAAGCACAATAAACAGGACGAGCGCCATGAATCAGCTCCCACCGAGGGAGGGAAGAAACGATTTTAAAAGGTGGGGGGTGAGATGACGACGGTTTGATGTATAGTGCGCGAGGGAAACATGTTGCACCCCACAGGGGAGGCCTGCTGAGGACCTGCAGGAGCGGGGGCGGGGTTCCATCTCATCTCGGGGGGATATTTCGTTTCCGACTCCAAATCCTCCGTCAACAGAAGAGTTGTTTTCATATCCGTCTTTGTTTTTACACACATGTACCGTTTACAGTCAAATCGATGCCAAAGTCATTTATGTTGTTTACCTCCAGCTTATGAGCATGTTGGTGCTGCAGAAATCATCCTGTCATATTAACACACAGACACCTTTATCATTCATTTGGACTTATATTTCTGTCCACCGGATATTCTCTCTCTTTTAGCTCCGTGTTTGGTCTCCTCCTCCTCCTCCTCCTCCTCCTCCTCCTCCTGCTTTAGCTGCTAAACGCTCCGCTGTGTTCACCGGCTAGTCTCAGACGGAGTCCGTCTGCTGCTGAGCAGGTAAATGTTCACATCTTATCAGACCTTGTTTGCTGGAAACAGTTTAATGAGAGTACAGCTGGAACTGTTTTTCAGTTAACTGATTAATTCATGGTCAGAAAATGAATTATAAACTCCAGCTGGTTTTTGCTCTTTAAAGCTTTTGCAACCGTTTTGTCGATTTAAAAGACGGGTCAACTGTCAACGAGGTCATTTCAATTATGCTTCTGTCGTTTTCATTGAGCTTGGCTCCTTAATGGCACATAATGAGGCTACTGCAACAAGCGTTTTGTTTAACTGGTTTGCTTGTATTATTACTATTAATAGTTTAATCATAAGTAACGTAGGTCCATCTCAGCTGGATGTCTACACCGTCGTCTCATGAATTACTCTCGTGTTCCAAACCCAAAATGGCGACGGCCGTAATCCAAGATGGCGACGGCGAAATCGGAATCATAACATCAGTCCACAAACCAATGACTTCTTATACACAGTCTGTGATTCAACTAAAGCCTGCTACAACTCGATTGGTCAACACTACTCGGGACTACGAACAGAAACCAGAATGCTTTTCGATACAATAAATCTCGTCCCGTCTCCTTCAGATTCTGTATTTATAAGCAGAAATCTGTTTACGGAGATCAAACGTCTGCCATCACAGAGTTTAACAGTAACCGTGCTCTTTAGTGAAACAACAGCATGCTCTCTGGCATTATAAAGGTTCAACATCCGTGCTGTCAGCAGTGATGAATTATCACCTCCACTCTCCAATAAACAGCCGACACTTTCACTGTTGTGTTCAACACAATTTGATTTTCCTGAGCCCCCCCCCCCATCCTCATGAACACAATGTCCCTGATAGCAGCTCGCTACAGACGCTCAGGTGAGACTGGCATCATTAATAGATGACACCGCGTCCCGTTTGTGGCGTGCGTGAGCCTCTGTGGTCATTGTCTGGAAAACAATCCACGCAAACAAACGAGAGTGGAAGGAAGGAAGGTGGAGTGATGAGGCTCGCCGACACGCCGCCATTCACCGCAGAGCGTCAAAGCAAGGTCACGAGGATGGAGCTCATAACGCAGCGTTCCCACGCCAACGGGGGAGTCTGCAGCCGCCCGGGGATGATTGATCTCTCTGCTGAGAGGGAGGCAGGCAGGCAGCTAATGGAGCTGGATGTACAGCTGCAGAGGAGGGAGGGAGGAGGGAGGAGGGAGGAGGGAGACAGACGGAGACAGGAAGCTCCAACAGAAGGAGACTCTCACTTCTTCTTCTGTTGTTGTGTGTGTGGTAGAGCAGACAGCTGACATGCATGTTTGTGTCTGCGAGTGTGTGTGCGAGTGTGTGTGTGTGTGTGTGTGTGTGTGTGTGTGTGTGTGTGTGTGTGTGTGTGTGTGTGTGTTTATTTGGCGCTTATCTAAACTAGAACCAACAGACTTTGTGGTAAAGTATCAACGTGCAACAACCAATCGATTTGTCAATCGTCAGAATAAATCGGCAACTGGTTTCATAATCAATTAATTGTTTTCCAATGTTCTGCTTTTGTCCTTTTTATATAATTACTTACTAAATATTTTAGAATTTTGTTTGGACAAAACAATTTGATGAACATTTGAACATCCTTGAACTCATTGAACTTATACCGTGAAAATGTGTTCAGGTATTCATGGTCCCCTGAGGTTGAATCCTCGTGACTTTGGTGGAAAATCAGACCTGTAGATGTCGACCCCCTCAGTTCATGACAGAATACCTCGAACTGATGACCAAATGACATGCACGCAGAAAAAGAATAAGTATTTCCAGCCTTGATAACTTCATCGTCGCCGGCTGTAGAGGGACTGTTTGTTGTGCTAATGTTAGCATCCAGCTGAGCCGTATTACAGCAGCACAGACTGCGTTTGTTTTAGTGAAATGAAGAAAACAAAGAAGTGGGTAGTTAGCGTAGCAGCGACAGACAAACTCACGGAGAAACGCATCACACATGTTTCAACCGCACTGTTTGACTGACTGTGATCTCATGGACACGCAGAGCAGAAACAGCCGTTAGCACTGAGCAACAACGCTGCTGATCAAATAACAGAACAACACAGAACTTGTGGAGTAACGGCGGACACACGCAGCTGTGTGGTTTTATAAGCTTTGTTCTAAAAGGGCGCCACTGACAGGATCGGCCATGAGTGATGGAGGAGAGAAGAGGGCAGCGGGGGAGAGGGAGGAAGGGGGGAGGAGGGAGGAAGGGAGGAGGGAGGGAGGGAGTCAGTCACACTGCAGCCAATGAGCCAAAGCTTCTTGGATAAACTTCTCTCTGCTCTCCACTCGGTCACTGAGGTTAAAAAACTGAACTGTAGAAGAGGAAATAGATTTAAATACAGCATACGTAATACATGCAGAGGAAATATTTTTAACTGTAGGTGTGACGTGATATCAATACTCGATACTGTTAGCTCAACTAGCACCACAGAGCTAGCTTAACGCTACAGCTCAGAGGAGCACGACGCCATTCATGCTTCCATCGTGCAAAGTCACCAGTACGAGCCTCTCGTCTTTGAGTACATGCACACTTCCTTCTGTGGGGGGGGGGGATACAGTTGGGGGTGTAGTTCGGTAGAAAGAAAATAGATCCTACATGAACCTGATCACGCTTACTTTTTGGCCAACTTATACACCGTTACCGATACATCTGTGGTGAGTTTAAGTGCTGCCAATTACTATTCTTATCTTATTGTTTGTTTGTTCATGAAATGCTGCGAGCTTCAGACGGTGAACATTTCAATAACTTATTTAACATAATCTTATATTGTTTGTCATATTCTATTGTACATCGTCATATTGTCATTGTATATTAGGTCTTATACTGTTGCTCTGTATTTAATGTCATGCACCAATCACCAAGTCAAAGTCCTTGTATTGGCAAACAAACTTGGCAATAATTCTGATTCTAAACTGAACAAGAAATAGAAGCAGTGTTTACCAAATACTTCTCTCTGACACAGTGTAAATAAATGAATTTGGCTTCATTGCCATCACCGGGCACAAAGCCTGTGTTAAGTGTTTACAGATCTGGACATTTGGAGGAGCTTCAGCCGTATAAAAAGTGCAATATGAAGACTGTGGATCCGCCGTCTGCGACGACGAGGAACTAATCCCACGAATGCGACTACACTGCCAGCATCTCGAAAAACATGAAGTCAGTTTGTGTTCACTGAGAAGTGACTGCAGTCAATCTGTCGGTTTGTTTCTGTATCGAAAATGTGAAAATCTTCTCCTACTGCATTGAGGTTACTGGTTTAAATCTGTGCCTCTTGTGAATATTAAATTCATTATGTGTATTGAGCACCTGGGCTTTGTGCCGATCGTGCATAACCCACTGAATCCTCTCCCTGAATCGGACCAGCCGCTGACCGGTGGAGGAATAATGGGCCGCGGTGTACTGGCAGAGCTTCCAGGCCATGAGGTTGGCAATCATGCAGCAGAGAGAGAGAGGACAGGATGGTGACTGAAGCTCAGAATGAGTTTGGCTGACAGAGAGGGCTTGGAACGGTAAAACAAAGTAGGCCATCATGAAAATATATGAAGAGAGACCAAATTAAATACTGATGATAAAGGTAATCGGTACAGTAAATCCTCAGTTGAGAAAATTAAAAAAAACGTCTCCAGACTAAATGTTTAAAGATTCAATAATCGTATTTTTACCTTTTAGAAGCGGTTTGTGAAACGGTCCTTCTCCCTCAGCGTCTGACGCTGAAGCACAAGTCTGCATGAGAGACACCGCTTTCAACGCACTCCGATGTGAACTCCTCCGCTCCATCATGAGACGCTCAGAGCAACATGGCGGAGGTTAAAGTTCGAGTGTGCGGATGTGAGTGGAGGTCGGACGGGTCAAACAAACCCAGGAGACCGCTGTTCATGTCCCGTGTGAGTCAATGTTGACTTCTTACATATTTAAGTAACACCAGTTACCTAACAAGCATTCTTATTTTAACTCAAGTAGTTTTGTTGCCAAAGTAAACCTTAAAAATAAGGAAATATACGTTGGAAGTTTATTGTGAGAGCACGTTATGCATGTAACGAGCGGAAACTGTTTTCTGTGAACACGGAAGTTTATTTTGAAAATACATCATGCATGTAACGAGCGGAAACAGTTTCCTGTGAACATGGAAGTTTATTTTGAAAATACATCATGCATGTAACGAGCGGAAACTGTTTCCTGTGAACACGGAAGTTTATTTTGAAAATACATCATGCATGTAACGAGCGGAAACTGACGCGTCCTAAACGGAAGCTAAAAGGGAACCTAGAGCGTCATAGTTTGAAGCATATGGCCGCTGACCGAGCGTCTCTGTATTTGACAAGTTGGGAGTGACAATGTGTTGCATCTTTACTGGTCCTGGCCCAGTAGGGCTTTGGTCTCCGAGGAACAAGATACAAGCGGCCAAAATGAGCTTCCTTTGTAGGGTTGTTTGGGCTCAGCCTTAGAGATAGGGTGAGGATCTCAGACATCCGGAGGGAGCTTTGAGTAGAGCCGCTGCTCTTTCACGTTTGAAAGGGGCCAGCTGAGGTGTTCAACATCTGATCGGGATGCCTCCTTAACGCCTCCCTTTAGAGGTTTTCTGGGCACCGCCAACTGGTAAGAGGCTCCTGGGTAAACCCACCAGCATGATACACCAAATTTAGCGATCACTGCCAGCCAGCGAAAAGAGACAAAGTGTGAGAAAACTTTATCTATTATTTAGCCCACAGCAGAGAGTCGAGCTCCATAACACCGTTTCCCTCTTTTTGATCCAAACGCAGGCGTCTCATCTTTGTCCGAGGCTGTGATGTCTTTTTGAATCCATTTTTTTAAAAGCCGTCTCCACCAGCTGGGTTGTGCGTGTTCGTCTTCTTCAGACGGAGCACCTCCAGTAAGCAGCACATTGTAGACGGAGATTAACTTCCAGCTGCATCCTCTTTCTCACCCTCTTTTATGAATCAACGCTGATTCGCAAGCTACTGCGTCACTCGCTGAGATGTGTGAGACATCTCACAGCAATGCAACAAAATGAGATGAACTTTCTGCTGCATCATCACCTGGCAGCAGTTTAAAAACACCAGAAGCAGGTGCTGGTTTCAAGTTGACGTCTTGCTGCTGGAACCAGCAACAGACGGACTCGTCCAACATCTTTCTGGGGAGCAAAGCGCCGACAGAAGCTCATTAGAGAGCTCCAGGCAGGTCGTCAAACTTTGAGTTGCTTGGCAACAAGGACGATGAAGCACACCTTGAGCCCTTTAAGGTCTCCGACAACTGACAGTCACGGCCAGGACAGGTGAGGAGAGAGGAGAGAGGAGATGGGGATGAGAGAAGTTAAGGGAAGGAGGAGAGAAGAGAAGAAAATGGGAGGGAAGAGGATAGGATAGGAGAGAAGGGATGATGAGAGGAGAGGAGAGAGGAGAAGGGGGTGAGAGAAGTTAAGGGAAGAGGAGAGGAGGGAGGAGGAAAGAAGATAGAAGAAAATGGGAGGGAAGAGGATAGGATAGGAGAGAAGGGATGATGAGAGGAGAGGAGAGAAGGGGATAAGAGAATGTATGGGAAGAGGAGAGAGGAGGAGAAATAGGAAGAGGTGAAGAGGAAAGAAAAGAGGAGAGATGGGGAGGGAAGAGGAGAGGGGGAAGAGGAAAGAAGAGGAGAGGTGGAGGAGGGAATAAATTGAAAGAGGAGAGGAGGTAGGGGAGGAGGAAAGAAGCAAAGAGGAGAGAAGAGGATAGGAGAGAAGGGATGATGAGAGGAGAGGGGTGAAGGGAAGACAAGGGAAGGGGAGAGGAGAGAAGACAAGGGAAGGGGAGAGGAGAGAAGACAAGAGAAGGGGAGAGGAGAGTGGAGAGGAGAGAAGAGGGAGAGAAAAATCCCCCTCATGATCTTTTTAATCTCCATCATGTTGCCTCAGATCAGGCGCCAGGTGTTCAACCTGCCCTCTCTCCCTCCCTTTGTCTTCCTCTGTCTCTTTCAATCTCACTCAGGCTCATCCACCCCCATAATGGCGACACACACACACACACACACACACACACACACACACACACACACACACACACACACACACACACACACACACACACACACACACACACACACACACACACACACACACACACACACACACACACACACACACACACACACACACACACACACACACACGTCAAATCTGAAATAACTGCAAAAACAAAAATGCAGAACTTCAGCATACAGTTTGCATAAGAGACACACATGCAGACACTCATCTATACACTAAAACACACACACACACACACACACACACACACACACACACACACACAGGTGGGCTGCAGCACGGCTCCCACCCTGTAATTAAATTGTGTCTCCCACCTGTGTTACAGAAGCAGATCCGACTCCAGGTAATTACAGGGCTGCAATGGAACAAAACAACAGAGGGGATCCACACACACGTGCACACACACCACCTGAACCTCTTATGAGACACCACAAAAAAGGGAAAACGCACACCTGCTACAAAGCAACACCATGGGGCCGTCTCACACACTCACACACACACACAGCTATAAACGAACACAACAGGAGACTGACGTCATGCTGCTCTGTGTTTCCCATCAGGGTCTCACTGTAAATCTGCTGCCTGTCATACGTTTCATCGCCCCGCTGCTCTTTCCATGTGAGGTCCTGTTATTCCTGAATCTCACTTCATCACATCCAGAGAGAATCTACATTTACATATTATTTACTGATTGCCTGATTCAGATCGCCCCGAGGATCTCTGTTTGCCTCGTTTGGAAAAACAAGAAGGAGAAAAAGAAGACGGAGGAGAAGAAGAAGAAATGAAGGAGAGAAGGAAGGAAGGAACCATTTCTGAGTCAATGCTGCTACAAAGACCAACCACGATGAACTACAAGCTAAAGACTTCTTCACCGCAGTGAAATACTTTGTTAGGTTTAGCAAAAGATCATTGTTTGGGTTTAAATAACTTCAGAAGTGCCGCTACTGAAGTACACAAGTTACATGACAAACAAATCAGCGCTGACTTCTCGTTTCACACGAGGCACGAACGGCTGAAAGATCCGTGTTGGTTTGGCTCGTCGTGTGCTTTACACTTCCTCGTTCATTATTACGTGGAAGACATACGGAATGATTGATATTATCTACACATTGTGAGAGCAGAGCCTGGAGAGGAACAGAGTTTAAATATGCAGCTTGGAGAGACGGAGGAGACGTCTCACAGGGTGCTTTTTCACACCAAACCTCTTCAAAACAAAAGAAATTGCTCAATTGGTTCAGTTTATCTAAACTGGTGTAAAAGTTGCTAATTAATAAGCGCTATTGACACACGACGACCCGCTTCCTGTTACATCCGTTCTTGTTAACCCCTCTTGCTTTATTAGTGATGAGTCACAGCATCCATTCAATGAGCTGTGAAGGATTAACAAGCCACCTTTGATTTAATTAAATGTGTTGTATTGTGCACCGAGTCCTGATGCTATTGTTACTTTACACACCTTACTGTAACCCCCCCCCCCCCCTCCCTCCCCCCTCCAGTCAGTGAGCTTGTATCTTGAATATTCTTCCAGTAACAAACTTAATGCTTTGATAGTCTGTTGAATCTTAAACACACACTGTCCGATATGTTAATATTAGTTAGAAATGTCTCCGAGTGTGTGTGTGTGTGTGTGTGTGTGTGTGTGTGTGTGTGTGTGAGCCAGGTTGTGGGACAGATTCACGTCTGTACATGTGAATGTGTCCCTGTGCGTCATGGGAGTTATCCCTTAATGAATTCAATTACAGAGACGGGACCATATATCAAAAACAGAGAACACCAAACTCATCTGTTGCCGCAGTCAGTTTACGACGTGACGCACCGAGCCAAAAAATTATTTATGTTTCTGAGGGGGGGGGGGAGAGGCTGGACTGTCCAGCCAAGACTAATTTCTTCATTTTCTCCGCCGTTCAGACTGATTTGGCTCAGCTCTCTCTCTGTTTCTCTGTGTAGCGTTCAGCAGAAGAGGGTTTTCAGTGTCACGCGGTGGCATTTTTCCCAGCTCCATTTTCTGAGAAGACGCAAACGTTGTCTGCAGCGGCCGGGGCCAGTTCCACATTATGCGTCCGCTTCTTTTTGGTGGCGGTGGTCCATTCTCGCTCCGATTGTGCCAAGCGGACATATTGTCACACAAAATGATCACACAGTTACCAAAGCAGCAGAAACTCACGGCTGCTTTTAGTTAATGTGGAAACATCGGAGCTGTTTGACTGCAGTTTAATCTGAAGAATACAGGTCAGCGGAAAGAAGACTTGTGTAGCATTTTGAGGGATCATTAGCTTACACCGTGTTTCTACAGTAGCCCAGAAAGGACAAACCACTGGCTCTGGAGAGGTGCTTCTCACGTTACCTGAAGGCCACCGTAGTTCTCTAAACGCTTGTGAAACTGTGAGGAGCGGAGTGTAAAACCGTGGAAACGTCGTCCACACTAAATTCCACGCCGCATTTTTCACATTTACTCACTTCAAAAACTCTTATTAGTAAGGTCGAGCGGTCAACGCTAAAAACAGACCTCAGTACGAGAGGGAACGCTGTAAAAGCTGATGGCGGTCGTGTCCTTCGGAAGCTCCCACTGGACTCTTGCTACAGTCTTAATCTACCTGTCGGGAGCGTTCAGCCTGATGACGCCACAGAAAACACGGACGCCTCCCTGTATTTATTACACAATGGACGCCTCCGCCTGGCACTGAAGGGAAGGTTAGCGACTACAAAACAGTGTGAGGGTGTGAGAGAATCCCTCTAAGCTAAGGTCCCGGGAAATAATTGGGGTGAGGAAGGCAACTGGGAGGGAGGCTGTGGTGTTTGGGGGGGGGGGAGCGGATCTGGGCGGGGTGAGTTTGATATGCTGATGCGGGAAAACGCAGTGCGGAGAAGGAAGAGGGGGAGGAGAGTTTGAGGGCAAACGAAGGTGGGGGGGGGGGTATTATTAGGAAAATTGCTCTGGCAAGAAACAAGGCAGCGTAGTCCGGGCCTGGGAAAAAGTGTGTGTGTGTTCCTGTACTTCTGTCTTTGTGAGGACCAATTTCAGCTCGAGACCTTGAGAGTGCGAACGTTTATACAAAGCAAGGTCACTTTATAAAAAGTGTGGACATTTTTATAAAGTTAAGATATTAATAGATAGTCAGAGCAATGGAGGTATGAAGAGTGAGGAGGTCCATGCAGAGCGGGTGGGTGGAGAGGAGAGGATGGATGGGTCAATCAAACTGAAGACTTTCACCCAGGAGACCACTGTTAGTGTCCTTAGTGAACACAGGTCAACGTTGACTTATTTAGTAGTGGTTAAGTTTCGTTTATGTAACACATGTACTTAATTTAACCACAAACGTGATCTTTTCCTCAAATTAACCTCGTAGTTTCGTAAAAGAGGATTGGAAACGGAGGACATTTGTAACTGATGAGGACTTTGTGAACATTTTGGAGAATGTGGACGTTTGTGAGAAGCCATGACAGTTTTGAAAAGTAAGACCGTTTGTCTTAAGAGGACATGTTTGAAGAGAGAAACGGTTAAGGGCAGATGTAGAAAGTGAGAACAGTTTATTGGTCCAGGCTTCTTTAAAGTTCTTGGTTTTGAGGTGAGGCGTGTTGTTCCGATGATCGAGTGTCAGGAAACAGCGAAACGCATTATGTTAATGACGTGTCCTCACAAGTACGGAAGTGCAACGCTGTGTGTGTGAGGGAGGTGTGTTCACCCAGCAAAGGTGCCTTTGATTCAAACTCCGACACACACAGAAACACACAAACTGCCTCCGGGGAGAAGTTAGCTCTGTGGCTAAACTGCAGCTGTCAGAGGGAGGAGGGGGGGAGGAAATAAAAGATGGAGGAGAGTAAACAAGGTGATGTTAGTAGAAGAACAAGGGACAACAAACAGAAGAGAGGAAAGAAAAGTAAAAGGACGGTGTTGAAGGAGGAAATGTGGAGAAAGAGAGGAAGATTATTGGAGGGAGAAAAGAGAAGGACAGAAGCTTTAATGAGGGACAGAGGAGTAGAGATGGAAAGCAATCGGAGTGAAGGGAAAAGGAGAGAGTCAAAAGACAGAAGAGGAGGGGACGCTGGAGGAAGGAACAGAAAAGATGGAGGACATTTGGGTGGATTGAGAGCAACAAAGTGAGACAAAGGTGAAGACGAAGAGGAGAGAACGAAGAGAAAACACACCTCGGGAGGAGAAGAAAGAAAAAGTGCTTGTTCTTGTTTCTGTGTAAGGACGGAAACAGGAAAGAGGAGAAGAGGGGAAGTTAACGGGAAGGAGGAAGAGGAGCTTTCTCTTTTTAAGATCTTCCCTCGGAGTCACGCTCGAAGCCGAAGAGGCTCAGCTCGGAAAAACAACCTGTGACTCGCATTAAAAGGACATTTATTTTCAGGCGGCGGAGGGAATCCTTCCGGCCGTGGCTCTCTCTCACTGGGGAAGGGCAGCGAGGTCACAAACAAAACTAAGCAGCTCAACTTTAGTCTTTCATCCCCCCCCCTCCCCCTCCTCCCTCCCTCCCTCGGCTGCACTGTAAAGGTTACTGTAAAAGTTTGGTGTCAGAGGAAGATGAAGTTTCAGTAAAACTTTGCGTAGGTACAGTCGGCCCTCGGGGGGGAGAAGAGCGTGCAGGAGAGAAGGAGTGGGTGGAAAACTGAGATGGGGGGGGGGGGGGGGCTGACCCGACAGCACAATTACACAGCTTCACAAACCATGAAATGATTTTACGGGCCGTGTGAGAAGAGAAGTCAACTTTAAAAAAAAAAAAAAGAGAGAAGGGGACACTAGCGGAGGGGTCTGTTTCACAAGGGCCCGGAGCGTCGGCGTGTTTCAAGTCGGGGTTCAGATGTCGGCGGGTGTGAAGGGACGGAAAATTCCCCGAGACGGCTCGAGGCTCACGGCTGACATCGTCACGTCGTCTAATAATCTGTTAATAGGACGGATTCAGCCGCACTTCAGATGAACCGGGCATGGTAACCGAATCTGGGGATTTCTTGTTTTTCTGCGTGTTAAGATAAGGTCCTTTAAAAACTCCTTTTCTTTAAGGACTGAAAGTCAATGGTGAAGCACTTTGAGGTACACTTGCAACACCTGAATTTCCATTTTTGTTAAATGTGTTTATCGGTATTCTATTCAGAGTAATAATTTAAATACATTTAAGCCAAGAAGTGAAGTGCCAAGTTGTCGATATGTTTTCTCACCAAAGTCAACATTTCTCTTTGCTTTAATTGGCAATTTAAGTAGTTGTGATGATTATGGCTGACCCCACTTAGAATCGCACTGGTTCCCTCCACAAGAAACAATGGGATGTTCCCATCAGATTATAGCAGAAAAACAGCAGCAACACAAAGAGTTTCCTCCTGCATCAACAGACTATAGTCACATAATCCCATAAAAGGACTTCAAAGGCCTGAGACGCGTTTCCAAAGCGAGGTCACGTGCCCTTGCGTGTAAAGGCTCGACATACTCCGTCTGACGCGAGAGCCTCCTCAGTTTCAGATTTCCTCCCCACTCTTGAGAAGTGACTCGTCTTTCTATTGTATCTCCTTCACTCACACCCGGAGACACCGGATACCTCTGGAAACAACAATACCTCCAGACAAACCGAGAGACAGCGCCGGCGTTAAGCGATCCGGCTACGACGAGTCTCATCTGATCAAAAGCGTCGCCGACGACGGTGGAAGGTGTCGGGGGGTCACGGACGGACACGATGCCGTTTTGTCTGTCACTGATTAAGAGTTCAGCCCGAGTTCATCTCTACACAGAGATGATGAAAAGAAGAGGGAGGATAAAGTGATTATGGGGGAGACAAAGAAACTCCCCCAAAGGGATCTTTAAAAAAAAAAGACTTGGAACAAAAAGTTGATCGAAAAAAAGGTGAACGAGATTAAAAAGATGAAAAATCTCATTTAACCAAAAAGTTAAATAAAGTTCCCTCTCTCTCAACTGTCATCGCTCTAATAGAAAAATACAACGTCCAACAAAGACCTTAGAAACAGAATCACGCTCGTTCAGTCGGTTTGTCCTCTGGAGTTTAGGAGAATGCAGCAGCTCACGGAGTATAAACGCCTCCGTACTCACTCGGAGCTCATCAACGAGTGTGAACAAAGTCTGCGTTTCTTTGATCACCGTGAAAAATATAAAATGCCACCGGCATCAAAAACATGTTGAACCGGGACGGACACGTCGATCTCTCACACACACGACTCAGCAGGTCAACAAAAAGAGAGTGAACACGAGTTAATGAGACTTTTAAACATCAATAAAAAGAAACAAACATGTGTTTTTTTCCCCTCATGTGAAGTCTTTACTGCAGCAGCGAACGCACACAACAATATGCAGATGTAACTTTAATCGCAGCAAAATCATCAGACACCCGTGTGCAACACAAAAAGCATAAAAGCATAAATACAAAATATAGATCTCTTCTCTGATCGGGGTCCATTTCACTCACGTGGAAAATATAATATTGCAGAGAATGTATTTACAACCCCGGGTGAAGAATGGCGAAGAATATTTAACACAAATGACACAAATCTCATAAATTAAATCCATCAACAGAAAACTATTAAGAAAACCCAAAATCAATAGCAACTTAAAAACTAATCAAACCATCTGATTCCTCAATCCAACTTCATCTGAAACTATTTGTTGGATTCATGAATTGTTCAGACGTCGACATCGTTGTACGACATCGATGCGACCACAGAGTGTGTGTTACCTGACTGTTGGATGCGTGTTTATGGACAGAGACACGGTTTAGGGTTCTAGCTTTGAGACGAGTCAGTTATCAGGAAGAGTTTAAGGATCAGACGTGTTTTTGCATTTTGTTCCAACTCAGTAAACACTGATTTGGTGTTTTTGCAGGAGAAAAAAAAAAAACTCTTCCAGCTTAAATTGAGTTAAAAAGTGATGTTTTCTTTGACGTCAGCAGCATTTAAATCACTTTATTTCTACGAGAAGTCGGTTCTTGCTTCACATTAAAATATAGTCATTTGTATATGAATGCCTCACCCCGTGTTACTTTGAATTATTGAAGTAAAATTAGATTTTAAACCTCCACGGTGACCGGAGACTTGAATAGAAGTAAATGGAAGGCTACGTTTGAAACTATATCAAAACATCCGTTTTGTAAACTCTCACATAACTCATGCATTTTAACTTAAAACAACAAAATACATTTAGATGCATATGGTCATGCTGAGTCAACCCCATTAAACAATAATCTTTGTAAACGGATGTTTTGATGTAGTTTTACTGACTTTGTGAGTCTCTGTTTACCGTGGAGGCATGCGGAATCAAAGAGGCGAGTAATTAATATAGAAATGGTCATTTTGTGGGAGAAGTATTTCTTTAAACAGCAGTTATTTAGATCCTAGTCGTCCGACAGTTGAGCCAAGTTTTAACCTAAATGTTTACTGGAATATTTCCCACGTTTGATTTTACAGTTCCATCATTACGGGCGGCTTGTGGCCCCACAATGATTAACATAACTACATCCCTCATTTCCACTTGAACCTCTCCGTCAGCATCCAAGCGGTGCGTCCTCCCAGTTCGGTCCAGTTGGGGATGCCAAATGGTACAAAGAGTGAGGATGCGTGTCCGGCTTTTGTTTCCGTCCCGTTCACTCCCGATGGGACTTCCTCATTGCTCTTAACATCACAGCTCCGGTCTGAGGCTGCTGCCATTTTGTGTCCCTGGTGGTTAACGTTTGATACACTTAAGGATTCAGAATGGCTCCGTACGAGATGTGGATTAAAAACCCGGAGAAGACCGCTGCTACAATCAGTCGTCGTAATCGACATCACTGCCGTATTCTGTAGGGAGAAAGACGCAGAGGGATTAGAAAAGTGAAGCCGATACTGAAGTGTCTTAAAGCTGCATTCTCTCTAATGTCCACCAGGGGGCGACTCCTCCGGTTGTATAGAAGTCTATGAGAAAATGACTCTACTTCTCTCTTGATTTATTACCTCAGTAAACATTGTAAACATGAGTTTATGGTCTCAATCTCTAGTTTCAAGTCTTCTTCAATACAGCATGATGTTCATTTAGTAAACTATGGTCCATTTAGAGTCAAATTCAGTCACTTTCTGATCTAAATGAAAAACGGCCTTGTTTTTAAGAGTCTTTAATTACTTTCCTCTACCGCACTTTATTTCCTTAAATAAATGCAGCACTATTACCGTTATACTTTTTCTTCTGTCTTGCTTTTCTTTTGTTTTTCTTTAACTTTATACTGTCATATATTTTAAAGTCTTATATGAAACACTTTGGATTGTTTATGAAGTCAACATGTCAACATGTTCACACGGGTTCATATTCCTCAGAGTGAGGTAAGATAATGAATACGGTAAACTTTCGGTCTCAGCGCCAAAACACCTTTATTTACACCGTCTGACAAAAGTGAGCAGGAGACAGAAACTTTGATTTTAATGGCCGACTCCCCCGCGCCACTGTGAGTGGAAGTGCATTGTAAAAGAAACGAGGTGTCGCAGGAAGAAAAATAAAAACACGCTCGGGTTTCTAAAAGCACAGCGTCCACAGAGACGCTGTGCTTTGTGTGAATTCAGACTGGTAAAATGTAAAACAGTGACTCTGGTTTTAGTCTCCGTCCGGCTCCACCGTCCTCCAGAGGGGGCGGCTCTGAGGAGGGCCGTGACCTCTGACCTCACTGTGGAGCGGGCGGGAGCACAAACAAAAGAGTTCCCCTACAGGAATCAATTAAGTGCTTTTTTACTGCGGCAGAGTCGGGGACCTTAAATCTTAACAGGCAGAGACGTAAAAGTGAAGAAATTGAATCTTTTCGAGGGCTCATTAAAACACTGCAGGAGTCTGAGCTGTGACCCGCGGACGCTGATTCATTAAAAATAATAAAAAAGAGTCACTCAAACTATTTCTCAGTGCAGACAGTCGGCGTCCGACTGAGAAGTGAGAAAACCGTCTGACGCCGTTTGTGTGAACTCATTTTAAATGTGCTGCAGGAAGCTCACTGCCAGTGAAGACTTTATATTCATGTCCAAGAATTAAAGTCAAGAACTCACATTCCTTCATTTTGTTCAGCACGTCTTTCTGATTCTGTCTCGTTACAATAAACAACTGATAATCTGCCAATCATCAGAAAGAATAATTAACAGTTTGAAGTGAAAATGTGAGGCGAAACTGCTTTGGGGTTCAGAGGGTCAAACTGTTGAACGGCATGCTGGGTAGAGCTCGTTCTCCGTCGATGTTTCTGTGACCCTTCACACCCACATGACCAGATGTTCTAAAAGGCCTCGACAGTGGTGTCACAGAGGCTGTACATTACATACCTTATTAACACCTCATCAGTCTGTGCTTGTGTTGGTTTCTATTGTTCCGTTTTAGTTTGTGTAATAACTTACAGACCATCATTAATCTCAATATATGAGAATAAACAAGTGATGATAGAAGTCTGTAGACGTCCTGATTAAAAACAGAACCCTGTGTGTGTGTTTCGACCGACCGTTGCTGCCCATCAGGTCCATGGTGCTGACACAAGCCTCCTCTTCCTCGTCGTCCTCCTCCTCTTCTCCGGCCGCGTCGTCGTAGACCACCGGCCCGCTCTCCACCACCACTCTGCTGGCGGGGGCTCCCGCGGGCACCGGCAGGGGGCTGGAGGTGGCAATCTGGGCAAACAGGAAATATTGTCGACGACTTTTTAATATTTTCCTCTGCGTGACACCAGAGTTTCCCCCCCCGGGGGAAATCTAACCCAGATCTGATCTCATATAGCCCACTTCCTTTAAAATGATAAAAATAATAAACAGTATGTTGGAGGGGGGGGGGGGGGAGCTTCAGGGCAGGTGGAGGTATTTCATCTGCTGCAGCATCCCCCACATATGACTAAACACAGCATCAGAGCGTGACCGCGACCTTTATTATCTCACACTACATTATCATCTCATGTAGGATTCTACTGTTTAAAATGTGCACCGTCCACAGTGTACTTTGTTCAGCGGGTCGGAAATAAACCAGAGCCTCGGGGGGGAGATACCCTTCACAGTAAGAGAATTAAAAAAGAAGGGGTGAGTGTGAAGGAAAAATGTAATTAGGAAGCCCCCCCCCCCCCAGTGGGCAACCAGGAGAGTCTTTCCAGTTGCATGCTGGGAGACAGAAATAGAGCCGTTTTTTTTTTTAAATCAGAAAACAAGCCGCCCGACACGGGGAGGAAATGTTGGCACCAGTAAGAGAACATAAACAAACGGGTAAAATATGTTTTTTTTTCCAGCAGTGGAAACGATGATAAGTGTGTGAAGGTTCCATTCCACTCCCACAAAGAGGACGGTAAAATACAATGCCTACAATCCTACAATCCCTGAATGAGATCGGGTCACAGAAATAGAATAAGAATAGAACTGACATTCAACCGTTTTTTCGTGGTCATTTGACGAGAACAAAAGAATGTCTGGCTAGTTAGCGAGGTAAGTTCTCCTTCTCCACGAGAGAAAGTGAGCGAGATAACGGAGGACACAGGCAAATGTCCGGCTCGTTTTCTGTTACCGATGTAGCGATAGCATGGTGGAATTAGCACGCAAGCTAACTAGCCAGCTGTCCAACAGTTAGCTAGCTGGCTTGCTAATGTCACGATACTTAAAACGCTACACTGGTTACAGAAAATGAGCCAAAACAAAGTTGTCAATCATCTGGTGACAGCAATGTGCTTCCCTACGCTGTAACAAGAGTTAGCATTTATAGCATTAAGTTGTTAAATTTTACTTATGAACTCCGGCTGTCAGACGGTCACAATGGATACATTGCACATAAAAATGGCCGCTCTGTCCATTCTGCTCCATTGATTTCTATGGGAATGTCCCCTCTTCTCTTGGGTCTGGAGAGAATACAATAGCAGACACCTGCCAGCCAATCAGAATGACTGTAGGTGTCCCACAGTATAAGACGCCATACAACATATCAATACGGCTCGGACAAAGAAAATTTCCCCCCGGAAAAAGCACTGATCTGCTCCGATGTGGTTCTGAAAGAGCTACTTCCATCTTGAGCTGTGTTTATTTTGCTTAGTGATGAACTGTACAGATATCAAAAGACAAACAACCCGTGACACCAGAGAGGAACAGGCGTGCACGGTGTGGAGGATTTCATTTCTACCTTCCTTCAGGCTAGAGAAACTAATAAAATATCTAAAACAAGACTTTATGCACATCGTTCAGCTTCAGGAACGAAACAAATCTACTTTTTTTTTTCTGCCTAGAAAAACCCGTCAAGTCTTTTTTCCACAGCGACTAAAAAGGAAACCTGCATGTTATCGCTTTCCTTTCAGCCAGGGCTAATTATAAAGCCGGAGGAGAAGCAGGTGGAGGGTCCACAGTGTGATGGAGAGATATTTCTGTTCTCCTCAGCAACAGCCCGTTGGAGTCCCTGCTGAGGCCTTCCTTTACGCCATCTCTTCATCCAATTTGCCTCCTTCCTTTCCTCCCACCTCTCTTTTATTTTATGTTTCCTCTCTTTTATTCCACCCACATCCTTCTCTCCTTCCTTTGCACATCGATTCTCTTTTTTTGGCTCGTTCCTTCACTTTTCTTTCCTTCTTCTGCTTTTCTTTGTCCTCAGATTAAATTTTTTTGCCCCACGATCAAACAATACAAAATCAAAAAGCATAAAATATACCACCACAAAAACCCAGTGCAGTCCTTTGTGACTTTAACCTCACCAGGCTCCTCATCACAGCCGCTGGACGCCTCATTAGCTGCCGTCGAACACAGACGGCAATGTGAAGACATACGTAGAAAAGGATAATTAAAAAGAAAACATAAACACGGTGCTCCGGTCTAATTAGGAGGGGAGAGCTGTTAGATGGAGAGGAGACGAAGCGAGATGTTTTTGTTGCTGTTAGACGTCAACGTTCATACAGAGATCACGTTCCACTACAAACATCGTGTCGCATGTTGGAAGAGACTCAAACTCTGGAGTATTTACTGTTCGCTCACACTGGAGTCTCAGCGCTCTAACGAGAAAACTGCTCGTTAGGAGCGAGAAGGCAACTCCAAGCAACTTCGGGAAGCGACCGCTGAGAGGGTTTTATGGGCTGTTGACATCTGATCGCCTGCAGTTTACTCATGCACGGAACGACTGGCAGAACTAAATTAACTGTGAGCAAACCGCAGTCTGGACTAATGCTCTCATTCAGCCATTTCTCAGAGTGTTGTTAAACGGCACGACAACCAGAAAGTATGAACTACAGAAAGATCTAAATCATGTCCCCGTTTTATGTTTTTTCCAGGATATAAATCACAAGCAGCACGTTTTGTTCTGGACATGATTTGCATCGTTAATGGGGTCAAAGGATTAATCAGCTTTAAACAAGTTTCCACGATGCAGAACAGACTCGATTTACTGCATAAATCCACAATGCAAATGTATCTATCAAATAGCAATTATTAAGTTTAATTTGGGACTATTTATTCATATCTAGTCATTATGTCATTTCATTTAAAAAAATCTTTTTTACTGTTTAATCTGTTTCATTAGTATCTCTGCCAGGGGATAATGAGATCGTGTGTGTGTGTGCTTGAACGTGTGCATCTGTGAGTCTGTCCACGGCTAAACTAGCTAAATACTTTGCTTTCTGATTTACACTATGGTTGAATGTTGTTTTGAATTCTTGCATTTCTCATTCCCTTGTTTTTGTTATTTACTTGTATTCTCTGCATATATTGGGTTATATATTGTAGGAGTATCTATACAACTCACATTTCTTTCTGTTTATATTGAAGAGCAACTGTAACATACCAATTTCCCCCCCGATTCTGATACTCAATCAGTACGTTCGGCATACTGTCCACTAAATTAAAAGATTAGACCGTTCTCACTAAAGTATGCTCTAGCGATGGCCGCCAGCGTCTCCGTCAAACCTCCGAATACTTTGCAGCAAATTTCCAAACAAGCGTTATTTGGATAAACTGAACACATATGGTTACTGTCTCCCTTGAAAACATATTAGAACTTAATAAAGTGACATATTTGCTTTTTAAACAGTTTGCTCAGGAGACTTGAAGCCTAAATAAAAGCTCCAAGTCGCTGAAACGCCCGTGAGACGGAGGTGCATAGATTAATTCAATCAAACATTACAGCAGTGGTCGTTGCAGACACACCTGGCGGAGATCTGCACCTTTCCAGTCGTATTTGAGCTTATTTACTTATTTACCAGGTTATTTAATGTTTTTTTTATATCGTGTCTTAATGCCTTTATGTCTAAGTACCATCTTAAGCAACTGGCAAGACCTTAAAGTCTCTGATAACATCAGTATCTCCAATTCTGCTTGTTTGTCCCGTTACTGACGTATTTACATTTGTTTTACGACAGGAAGCGGTGAACGATCAGAGCTCATTCATCCCTCTGCATCTCAGCTCTATCGGGGGGGGGGGGGGGGACGTGGAGGTCAGTGCGTTCCTACAGGCCGAGCTGAAAACACTACGCGTCATGCGGTTTACCGCCGGCATTGGCTGACAGCTCCTCTGAGGACCCAACTTCAAATAGACTCGGCCATCAATTGACTGAGACTATTGCTTGCATAAGCAGACTATAACTGCAAACGCCAGAGCGACCGTCTGCAGTTCAAAGCCCGCTCTCCTGTGACCTCGTCACCCCTTTCTAAGCCTCTCTGAAAATCCCCAACGTCGCTCACTGTGCTGACTGCTGCCTCCACCGGAGCTTCAGTCTGAACGTGGTTCAAGGGCGCAGAAGAAGAAGAAGAAGAAGAAGAGAGACGAGGGCAGCGGAGAACAGCTGGGCCGCGTTCAATTGGCAGAAATCAACTTGTAAAGTGATCGTTTCCTCCCTCGGCTTGTTAGAGAAATAAAAGACTAATTACTGCGTCGCTGGAGAGGAAGAAACAAGAATCAGTTTGTTGTTCAGCGCTCCAAAACAGAGCGACTCTGGCAAACCTCTCTTTTCAATGTGGCCCCCGTCGCTGCAACGTTACATAACGGGAGCCGCGAGCGAGGAGCAGCCTCGGCCAATAGCGACGGCCGTTTGCTTCCAGTTCCCAGGAGGAGGTTTAGGGGGGGGTTGCTAAGTAACAAGCCTTGTTGACCCGGCCCCTCGTGGTAGTGTTTTCTTCCTGGTTGACGGAGCCTGAGCTCCCCGAGCTCCTCCATTCAGAGCTGCCAACAGCAGCGTGATGGAGTGGGGGGGGGACAAAGGAGGGGAGAGAGGAAGGAATGTGGAGAAGGAGAGAGGAAATATAAAAAGGTGGAGGAGAGCAGCGGAGCGGGAAGAGAGGAGGAGGAGGACACGAGGGAATGAAGCATGAAGTGAAATGATAAGGAAAGAAGGAAAAGAGAGGGACACTTCGTTCATCTCCATATTGATGCGCACTTTAAAGTATCGCATGTTTCACCTCGTTGACTTCTATGTCCGTCCTTCCCAAACACAGAACTCCTAGAAATAACTTCTGCCATTTTGCTTCTTTATGTGGTGATGAAGAGGAACACAGGACAGGAGTAGTGAAACGGGAAAATCTTTTCATTAGAAATAAGATTGAAGCAGAAAGGGAAGAAATGACAGTTAGAATGTGTAAAGTGAGATATGGTGGAATAAAAAAAAAGAGCGGCACAGAGTGAATATAAAGTCCAGGAAGACACTTTTGAAGATGATGTAACGCTACCTGTGTTTGAATTTGGGTCCAATTTAAAATCAAATTAAGAAACAAAGCTGGAAAGAAACTGGCCTGTATCTCCCTGAAAGCTGTGAAGCTATAAATGGAGAATGAGGACTTCCTGTTCAAAGGCATGACTGGCTTTAGAAAAGCAGATAGGACACACATTCTGGTTTCATCTCGAAGCTGACGGTGGGCCAACAGAAGCCATCGCTGCAGGGTGGTAAAAAAAATAAAAGAAACCTATAAAAAGTGCTGTTTAAGGCATTTTTATGTCCAAGTTTAAGGCCGTATCTATTTTAAGACCCTGTCAGAGTTTTTTAGGAGCAGTGAACGCCCTGGAGGGAGGAAGGGAGAGGAGGAGTAATCATGGAAGGACAAACAAAGACAAAGTGAGGTTCACCTCTCACACGGCCTGAGTGGAGATTTATTCTTCCCCGTCTGCTCTGCAGGAGATCTGAGCAATCAGCAATTAGGTTTTAATGGCCGACGTGGAGAGACTGACGGGGAATTACAGCCCGTCTCCGGGTCTGTTACAGCCACAGCTTTGTTAGCTAGAGACAGGAAGCCTCTGGGTTTAGATGCCTTTTAAAGCAGATAGACACTCTATATCTTTTTCTTATAGCCATATATTAACAAGTATTGTGTGTGAGAGTGTTTTATTCCTCTGCGCCACAGAACTTAATTCAGGCTTTCTGCAGTGTTCAACAGTTTGCAACCAAGGGCTGAAACCAGACGGCAACCTCCGGTTCTTAAGAGTGAAGCCGATGCGTCATGTGTTAAAGCTGCATTCTCTCTAGTGTCCACCAGGGGGCGACTCCTCTGGTTGTATAGAAGTCTATGAGAAAATGACTCTACTTCTCTCTTGATTTATTACCTCAGTAAACATTGTAAACATGAGTTTATGGTCTCAATCTCTAGTTTCAAGTCTTCTTCAATACAGCATGATGTTCATTTAGTAAATGATGGTCCATTTAGAGTCAAACAGACCATAAAGCAGGGTATGCTTTAGGGCGGGGCTACACAGTGATTGACAGGTCTCTACCAGAGACGTATACGGCGTCTCTACGTCACTCCTCCTCAGTCCAGATATGGTCACTTCAGTTCATCGGATACAAAAAAGCCAAGATGGCGACGTCGAACTCGCCGAACTCAAGGCTTCATAACATCAGTCCACAAACCGATGAGTGGCGTCACGATGACTACGTTCACTTCTTATATACAGTCTGTGGCTGAAAACATCAGACTCAAGCATGTCAAGGAATATTTCAGCATCCTATGTCTACTAATGAATACCATGGGATGGAACAAGTTAGCTGTTAGCGAGCTAATGTCAGCTAAGGTACCTCCAAACACAAAACTGCATCGCTTTTTGTTTTATCCACATTCCACTGTAACAAAGTGCACACAGTCTAAATGCTTCAGCTCTACTTACAGAAACATAGTCCGCCCGAAACCCACATTTGCTGCACATGTAACATGTTGTTAGCAGACGAAAAAGACAATGAGGCACCTTCTAAACTTGGTTTTCCCCTCCGGTGTGGGCGGGACTTAAGTGGTTCTATTATGGGCTTCCTAGAGTATTCTTGTGTGTGTGTGTGTGTGTGTGTGTGTGTGTCCTTGCTAAGTGCAGGAGGGTGAAGCAGAGTGACGGGAGACGAAGAGCAGAAGTGGTGAAGACGAGCGGCGGCTCACCTGCTCCACAGCGAGCTTCTTGCTGGGCTGTCCGTTGATGAACGGCTGCAACCTGCAACACAAAACCACACAACACGCCGTCAACACGCAATCCAAGTAATACCAGGACCACCATTCCGATACTTTGATACTCTTCGTGTTAACGGCAGCGAATGTACCATCATGTCGTTGTGTGGCGCATCAGTAAGCTTCTTCACACACGTTGAACACAGGAGGACAGTTTGAATGAGAGTGAATGAAGTGATGTTTCTATGCACTTTAAAGTATTCAATCAGACCTGCTCACACTAGTGTCGACACTCCAAACTAGACCAGGTCTAGGTAGTTGTAAATCCCTTCATCACTACGTTAAATAACGACTCGGCTACACGACCGACGGCTGCAGAAAATGAGGAGCATTATTCACCAGGAAGCAAGTTTAGAAATGTGTAGCTTTTATGAACCTCTCAGAGTGATGGTATTCATATTCCTACAGACATTAGAGGACAATAAAATCGTCCACAGTGCGAACAGTTTCAGATTACGCTTTCTTATTCACACCAGTTTTCTCGTCCTTCATTTCCATTTCCTTGGTTTTTTTTGGAGTTGGCAGCCCGAAGGCAGCCGCTCGGTACGAGACCGACGACAGTGGAAGAGCACTAGAAGACACTGGAATGCAGAGCGTGGTAATCTTAATGAAATCCTTCGCTTCTATCGAGTCAACAATAAAATCCTGTCATCGTGAATGTAACGACATGGATTTCTCATGTTATGGAACGTAGAGCCTGGGGTGACTCTGATGATGATGATCAGTCCGGTACTGTTGGTGATGTATCGATTGTTTTATCTTAAACAAGGATACACGTTGGATTTATTTGAGGGAAATCTGACGATAACGAGCACTGGTGACATTATAATACATGTTAATAATCCTTGTAATATTATTAGTCATCAAGTAGAACAATTACTTTTGACTCTTGCCACCTGCATGAGGAGCACAGCTGAGTGTTATTAGGGCTCCTTGCAGCCGGTATTATGATATATTTATATATATAAATCTATAGTCATTAGAGGATTTACTGTTGACACAATAAAGGTTGAGGATTTCATTTCGATTACTACGGCTGCTCTTTGAGTCGCTCTCGGCTTCAGGCGACCGGCTCGAATAACAAACGAGAGAGAGAGAGAGAGGCAAAAAAAAAAAAGTGTGTGAAATGAGACCAGAACTGTGACTGACAGGCAGGCTGTCTGTGAGCACCATCTCTTCCCGAGACCTCCACAGAGATAATCAGCGATGAACGTACCACCGCCGGTAATTCCTCAGCAGCCGTCCCACCGTCCAGAATTAGCATCGTTCCCAGAGGCTCCCCCCCCCCCCCTTCCCTCCCCTGCCCACCCGACCCGGTGCTGAGCCCTCCCTGGAGGCTTACAGTAAATGCACAACTCTCGCTGATAAGAGAGAGAGAACGCGAGTGAGCTTTTAATTAATCTGCTTTAACCAGGGGGAAAGAGAGGGCAAGGAAAGAGGGGGAGGATGGGTAACATGCCATCTTCACCCCCCCCCCCTCTCCTTTTCCTCAAAGCTCATTAGAAAATCCCTGCCAGGCTGGCGAAACACTCCCCCGCTGAGAGAACTATTCAGGGCCCGAGTACATGTGCTGGACTATACTCGCTCCCCTGGGCCTTGACCCCGGTGGAAGGGAGGAGGGGGAAAGGGAGGAGGAGGGGAGGGAGGTAAGCAAACAAGCAGAGAGGTGAGGAAAAGGGTGAGGAGGAGAAGGAAGCACCAAGGAGCCAAGTGAACAAATAATAAGGTGGACTGGCACCATGTAAAGAGGGGCCGGAGGGTTCAAGGAAGCAGAGGAGGAGGCAAGGAGGTTACAAGGAAGGGATGGGGAAAGGGAGGAGGAGAGAATATATTTGTGGTCAATAGTGAGGAGGGGTCAGAGGTCATTAAGGAGAAAAATGAGGGTTATGAGATTAAAATGAGAGCCGTGAAGCTCTACGGATGGCTGAGATATCGTCCTCATCGTGCTGTAGCATTGTTAGCATTGTTAGCATGCTGAGGTTAGCATGTAGCTCCCAGTCGACCAACCGTCTGCAGTTAGTTTGGGTTTCATTCGTCATGTAGAGGGTTAGATATCTGGTTTAAGAATGGAGGACATCAGTCATTCAAAAGGCTTCTTTAGCTCTTCCATCAATATTGTCCTGGTTACGGAGGATATTTCATTCTTTCCTTTGACAGATTTCAGTAGGAATGATCCTCGACGTGAAGCAAGAACTCGCGGAAAACTCATTTTAAAATCATCAGAAACAGCAATCACACAAACTGGACCAAACTGTGAAACCGATCCCCTTGTTCCGTATTACAAATGTTTTCATTTCTAGTCTCTGGAGTCTCTCACACAGAGATTTCATAATGGAACCAGTAGCTGCTGCATACAAACACCCTCTTCCTCACACATACAGATTCTCTCCATTTCCACACTCGATTCCCCGGTGGTTTCATTTCCTGCATTAGAGCCATTTTCATATCAATAAAGCCGCCGCTGTCCTCTTCCAGCTCTTATTACGGTGCAGCTTGATGTTTGAGTGTCTTCCTGACGTTACGATGCGGTTCAGCTCGTTAGCATCGAGGTGAGACGAGACTCTCGCTGTTTCAATCTCACTCGCTGGAGTTTGTTTTGTTCTACTTCCCATCACGGCCTCTGTTTTAAATAGGCCGAGACAAACCAAAGTAAAGAGGGAATCATTTCATTATTCATGCAATAATCCAATCAATAACATGACGAGGAGGGAGGAGGAAGAGGAATAATCTGCAAACTGGGGGTTGAATGAAATTAGTGCTGCGATGAGCTCGGATGTAAATAAATGATGATAATAATCTGAGCGTCCAACTCGATTTTCCAGCTGGGGACTGGATCCTGGACACACACACACACACACACACACACACACACACACACACACACACACACACACACACACACACACACACACACACACACACACACACACACACACACACACACACACACACACACACACACACACACACACACACACACACACACACACACACACACACACACACACACACACACACACACACACACACACACACACACACACACACACACACACACACACACACACACACACACACACACACACACACACACACACACACACACACACACACACACACACACACACACACACACACACACACACACACCTTCCTTCATTGCAATTAAATCAGGCATAATCACAATAAACCCACACACGCAACTGTGGTGCCCACTCATAGTTTCCCAGACACGAAAGCACACACACACACAAAAAATACACACAAGCATACAGAGTTACACACACAATGCAGACGCACACACACACACACAAATGAGAGTTGTGTCCATTCAGGCTGCAGTGCATTGTGGGCCTGGTGTGCAACTTGGCAGCAGGAGACGCAAATTCAGCCAAAAGAACCGATTGTGTTTTCTTCTCCTCTGGCCGGTCCACACAACACTGACCCCATTTAACACACACACACACACACACACACACACAACCTGGTACTGCGGATTCACAAGGGACAGGATTATATAGATGACCATGTGTGTGCGCGCACACACACACACACACACACACACACACACACACACACACACCTGTGCACTTACATATATTCAGAATCACTCTTCTACTTCTACTATACTTGTGAGGACTTTCTATGGACGACCTTGTCGCACTGCATCACTCGATCCTCATCGTCTGAAGTGGAGGAAGCACCAACAACCCGGCGGTTACTGGAGGACCAGTTCCACCACAGAGGACGTGCGTCTCTCCATCACCGCTGTATTTAAAGGACATAACCAGCGTGTAACTTTCTGTTTGACCTGGAAATTAATTTCATGCAAAGTCAAAGCGGAGAGGGAAAATAATAAACGAGGGGAACTGTTAATGACTGAGATGATAAAGAAAAGTAAAAGCTCGAGTGAGAGTGAAGGTTAGTCTTCTAGGTTTGTACCACAAAGACCAAACTAAGCCGGATCTCACCGATCCTATCTGGAAAGCTGCTGCACGGTACTGAGCGGATGAAGAAAGGGATTAGAGCTTTACACTTTCACACATTATGAAAGAAAATCAAAAGGTAAAAAATACAACTTTTCTGTTGGTAAAATATTAAAATGTAAAGCTTGCTTTGCAATTACAAAGGAGGAAGGAGTAGAAATTAAAAACAAAATATGAAGATGATCATCATGGTTCCAGAAATGTAAACGATAAGGACCACAAACATGTTCGAGTCCACCCCCAACAACTGTCACATTAGTTCTTATAGAAGCCAGGCTAGCGGTTTCCCCCCGCCTCCAGTCGTTATGCTACGCTAAGCTAACCGCCCCCGCGAGCTCTAGCTTCAGACGCACAGACATGAACTCAGCAAATCTCCCAACTACAAGCTCTGCCCCGTCACGACTGCAACAACCCAACAAGTGTAATCACACACGTGTTGTTCAGATGTCTCCCGTTAAATGACTTCTATCGTTAGTGTCAAAGAGGCTCGTTAAGAAAATCACCACTTTCATTCTAACTCCCTAACAACCTGGAGGGGTTTCCATCACACACACACACACACACACACACACACACAATAACCCACTAACCCATCCGTGGCCGTTTGATGGGAGCTGTGACATTTCTCCAGATGGATGGGATTTCTGGGTCATTTAGCGCCCGGCTGCGCACTGCGGCGCTGCGTTCGTCCTCCGCGAGATATTTTTGGGGACCGTGACTGGTCTTGTGAACAGAGATTAGCCATTCATTGAGACGGGTGGCTCTAAACGGCTGTGGGCTAAACACACACACACACACACACACACATTAATTAATGGGAGATAGTGTGACAAGGAGGGTGTGCAGTGCAGCTTTCTGATGGAGGGAAACGAAAGCTTAAGACAGAGAGAGTGTTTCATAAAGTATCGCAGTGTTAAGAGGCAGAGTTGACTGCGCGTGTGTGTGTGTGTGTGTGTGTGTGTGTGCGTGTGTGCGTGTGTGTCGTCACAGGCCGGTGGCATGACCAGAGGGGAGGATCACAGTGTTACACACCACTAATCACACAAATGGGGAGGATCACACGCTATTCACACACACACACACACACACACACACACACACTATACAGAAGAATGAACCTCAAATTGAACTTCAGCCTAAAGAAATTAAGTTAAATAGGAAAAAAAAACATTTAAAACAGAATAAAAACAAAGAGCAGATAATTGCCGGCTTTGATGTTTCCAACTTCACGAGCCGTAAATTAGGAAGAAGTTCCCTCAACCCATTTCTGTTCCGTTCTTTGAAGTACAATGATATCTCTGTTCTACACATAGAACACAATGAAGCTGAATATAAAATGTAGCTGAAGAGATGAAAGGACTCAAAATATAGAGAAATAAGAACATGATTTAAAGAATAAAATAAAAAACTAATTAGCATAACAAATAAAATGCTGCTTTAAAATATGAGAAAACAGATTAAAATCTAATAATATCCATAAAACACTCTTAGTCAGACAAATAAAAGTACACGCCTTTTATTCCAATGAATGATGCTCTAAATTAAATGAGTCTACACTCCTTAATCTCCATCATCGCGTGTATTTAAATACATAATGTTAGTATCCGGGGAGGACTGAGGCAGTTCATTCTGGTGCTCCATAGCAACAGCAGCAACTATTACCGGCGACTTCCCACAAGCATCTGTTAAGTGCTGCTTTTAAAAAACGAGGTGCATCGCGGGTACGGAGTGGGAGACGCACTAAACACCTCCATCTCTTCAGGTACCATGGAAACTAAACGGGACTTCCACACTTCTGCTGTAACATATACTCTATCACAGCTTTACATCCGTTACATTCATCACTGGAACCAGGTAAGACTCTAAATTCTGCTGCACAACAGTCCTCCGCTATCGCTCATCCAATCTGCAGGCCGTGCATAAGATATCTAGAGAAGTTCACTCAGTAGAGTTCAGACCTTCATCTCCCTCCCAAACATAAGGGTTGGATCTCACTCGATCCTCCCTTGCAGTCAAGATGGCGTGCCTCACTTTAGTGGATCATAACATTTCCGGTACGGACTTACTCTGCAGATCTCTGAAACCAATCAATTCAACGGACGGCAGTTTTTGAGTCCCGACAAAGGCCACAATGTGACAACAGACGAGATGAGGCTTGTGTTCAGCCTCGCAGATTGCCGTAAATACCTAAATGCTTCTGAAGCAGTTGTTGATCACTTGCGGCTTCAAACGGCAAGTTAAGAGGATTGAGGAGTCATCAGTCAATGATGCTAAAAAAAACAATCCCAACAGGGAAAATGGCGGCAAAGATAACAAAAACACTATTTTTCCACATCGTATCGTGGCTTACTTTAGTGGATCACTACCTATCGGGTATGGAATTGATCGGCAGCTTCTCCCGTTTGAAATGAGACCAAACTCTTCTATGGATGAGCCACGACGAAGGCCAGCCGATTGCTGTTAGTTGTTGATCACTCGTGGCCCCTACCGGCCCTTTAAGAGAAGTGAGGAGTCAGCTATGCTATAAAAACGGTCAATAAAACAGGTTTTTCAAAAGTGAAAATTGCCGCAACCACAAGAAGTACTTGAGCATACAGTAATAAAAGAGCACCGAAAATATTAAATTGATGGGTCCTGTAGTGTGTGAGATTAGCTGTGGACAGACAGACAGAGACACACACACACACACACACACACACACACACACACACACACACACACACACACACACACACACACACACACACACACACACACACACACACACACACACACACACACACACACACACACACACACACACACACACACACACACACACACACACACACACACACACACACACACGGTTTCCCTACAGGCCTGGCAGAGATCAAAATAGTAGCACACTAGTGTGTAAACTTTAAAATATCTGTTCAATGTGACATGTTGTTACTTTGAAGCCTCCACCGAGAGGTCAGAGGTCAGGTTACAGGATGCTGATGTAGCAAACGCATAAATCCAGCGGTTGGACGTCCAAACCTCTCCACACCATTTGAGGTTCAAACAGAAAGACACAAAGAGAAGGAAAGAGGTTTAAATCAACCAGCTGAAGAAATGAAAGACTTTCTTAAAACTTTATCAAAAGGAGGTGAGCATTTAAAAGTTGTAATCCCTCCCTGTGGGACGAGTTTCCCACCATCAGCAGGAAGTCGCATCGTCTTAGTATTCGAGCCCTCACTCCGGACCTTCCTCGGCTCAGACTCACTTCATCAGATGTTCTTCTTCTCCTCGTTTCACTTCCCTGCAGACTGGTATTCGCGTCGTCTCGCCGAGTGACCCGGGTTACCGTCTGCATGATCACATGTGTTCTTTGTCCTCAGTAAAGCACTTCAGTCCTGTGTCTTCAGAGCCTTTTGTCAACACGGAGGGTGCGTTAATGATTTTCTAGTAAAGGCAGATGGTTTTCTCCCATTCAGGTTTGACTTCATCTCAGTTTACTAATGAATATGCCCTTTTATTTTCTTGACTATGTTGTCAACCTTCTCTGTACACAAATGTGTTGTTTGTCTTTTTAAAAGGTCACCTCATCAAACAAATATAAATCTAAAATATATATATATGCTGTATGAATCAACTTGTGTAGTTTGCGTCACACATAAACCAGTAAAAACATTTAGTCATAAATATAATGAATAGTAATATAAGTATCACGTGTGGTCTCGGTGGGATTCAAACCTCCGGGAGCTTTAGGAGCTACCGTTCACAGTGTGGAGCTCTCAGCCTCCTGCGTGACAGCAGCGATTAATCTGTGCTCAGTGGGAGGAGTCAAGTCACTGGTGGAGGTCAGAGGTCAACCGGCCGTCAACTGAGCCGACGGCGGCAGACCTCGGTCTCCACGGAGACCGCTTACAGCAGCAGGGAGTGGCTCCGGACGCGCAGTCAGAGCTCACCGCGCGACACGGCCGCCGCGAATAAATCACTCCCCGAGGAAACACACACACACGCACACACACACGCACACACACGTTGCTGCAGGCCACCTCCAGATGAAGCTGGTCTGAGTTTCTCCTGCAGCCTCAGTTGTACAAAAATCCTCTTTTTGTTGTTTTTTTCATTATTTTTCTAAATGTTTGGGTTTTGTTTTGCTCATTTTTTAGTTTTTATCTTGTGCAATAATGATAATGAAGGTACCGTGAAGTCACTCATTGGTTTGTGGACTGACGTTTTGAAGCCTCGAGTTCGGCGGTTTGGCCGTCGCCATCTTGGCTTTTTTTGCAACCGATGAACAGGAAGTGACCATAATGTTCTGCTACGTTTAATACAGACTGTTATTTAGATATTCACCCTTCAGTTGGGTTTTTAAATGTTGTGATGCATTTAAAAAGAGGCTGTAAGAACTAGTTAAATCGACTGTTACAGAAGATTTTAGTCGCATGTCGCAGAGGTCTGGTTCAAGTGCACGAGTGTTTTAAGAGTTTCAGGTTGTATTTTCACCGTTTTCTCTAAAAGCTCTCCGTCTGTCTGCCCTCTCTTCTTCACCTCTTTAATAAAAAAGCTCTTCTGTTCATCTTTTTCTGCCTCCTTCGCCTCCACAAGGTCACATCTTTCTCTTTCTGTCCGTCCTCTCCCCTTTCTTTAACTTTGTAGTTTCAAGAATTCTGCTCCTAATTCTAAAATCACAAAAGTTATTGTCTATTGGTACTGTAAGTAACTGTAAGAAAAAGTTATTTGTAGTAAAAAGACTAAAACTGTGTGTTTGCTTCGGTCACCTTCACTATAAAGACACATCAAGGTCTCTCTCTCCTTCATGTATCCTTGTGTATGAAATGTCTGTTGACTTGTGGAATTAATGCGTTTATGAATTCACCAACGCTAACTCTTTGAGCACACACTGTGAGCACATACAGGCTGATGTACAGATGGTAAAGAGACTTGCATTAATAAAGAGCCTCTAGTTTGGTTCAGAATCTTTCTTGAAACACGGGGACAGGAGGAGCCGGGGATTCGAACCGCTGACCTCCCGATTACAGGACGACCTGAGCCACATCCGCCCGACGGGCGACAAGAGAAAGTAACGTCGTCGTGCGTCTCCTGATCTCTACCAGAGGAGATAAACGCCGTTCTTTTAACAGATATCATCTATAAATCCTCATTTCCATATAGATGCCATGTTAATGTTATTTTGTTCACTGTGATGATGATGATTGATCTGCAGTCTGAATATTAGACGCACGTTATTGCAAAATCGCTCGACTATGAACAACCTTCACCAGCATCAGAAACATCGATCCCACTTTAACACGTAGTCCAACAACTCAAACTGGCAACAGATTATAAAGTTTTGCTTTACCGTGTCATTATTCTACAGCCATTACATTGTGCAATAAACGTTTACTTAATAATGACATCATCGGCGTTAAGATTGGTTTCCAAAAGCCTTGTTTTTCACTATACAGTTCTGTCGTGATATCCAGAAAAATGAAGGCCCCATTTACGACACAAAGAAAGTGAGTCAACCATTGAGCAACCAAAACAGGAAGAGGATAGCGATTTTGTTTCGCTAATGGTAGCTATCAAAAGTTACGAAAGAGAATCAGACTAAGTTCATTGCAGTTACTATCCCCAGTAGAGGAGATTGCGGACGACCAAGAGCAAACCTTCCGTTCTGAAAAGTGAAGCCGATGCTTCATGTGTTAAACCTGCATTCTCTCTAGTGTCCACCAGGGGGCGACTCCTCTGATTGTATAGAAGTCTATGAGAAAATGACAGCATGATGTTCATTTAGTAAATTATGGTCCATTTAGAGTCAAACAGACCATAAAGCAGGGTATGCTTTAGGGCGGGGCTACTGTGATTGACAGGTCTCTATCACAGAGTTGTCCGTGTTTTCGTCTTACAACTTTAAACCTTTCAGAGTTTGTTTTTACTCATTGGTAGTTAATTGTAGCATTTTAGTTGCCTAAAAATTTCTTATTCAGCGTTCAGTTGTACTTCCTCTTGTGTCACTTCTGGTGGCAGAAAAACAAGATGGCGACGTACAAAAAAACCCTGCAGTCCACAAACCAATGGGTGACGTCACAGTGACTACAACCACTCCTTATACACAGTCTATGGGAAACAAAATGAAAGTAGCTACCATGAGCTCCAAAAGTCACTAAAAGTCGCCAGATGACGTCATACGCTCATTTGCATATCGGTGCCGTCTTTGCGAATACATTAAAATGAAGCTTAGTGGTTGTGTCGGTTGCAGCGAGGGAGAGACCTCCTGCTGTTGGCTGTGATTACATGAATGAATTACAATAGAATATCTTCGACGATTTTTCTTGCTTTTTGCCTGATGGTCTGAATAAGCCGCTACATTTTGTTGGAAAGCGATCCGGTTGTCTGCGACATCAACAATAATACCAATTGGTTGTCTCATGTAAATCCACCTTAAGTGCAAATTAAAGTATTAAATTGCATCCAGATAGGAGGCTTTTCTTCCTGCCAACTACTAACTAGCAAAGAAAGATTCCTTTGTTTTTCTGTTCCAGGAACATTTTGACTAGTTTCTCTTCTATTCAGCCTCTTTTACATCAACATTTTAGGATAAATTCCCTCTGCTTTCATCTCTTCCTTCCCGTCTTCTCTCTTTTTATCTCTCTTGAACACAATCACTCATCTATTCAACGTACTTTCATGACAACTAAAGCACACGCGTTCACTTTTATCTCTTCCTCGTCTGTCCTGCCCTTCAGGCTTCGGTAGCGCTTGATGACTCTCTGTTGGCCGATCCAGACTTCCTGCTCTGCATCACGGGGGTCAGACTAGGACAGATGTACTGGAGCTGCTGCTCCATCATGTCCTCCTCAGCTCTAACTTGCATTTTCCTTAAAAAAAACGGTGTGTTTTTATCTTACAGAGACGTCAAACCACAAAACGTTGCACCCCTCTCCCATCTATTAATCTCAGCCTCCCCATCCGGTCTCACTTTCTATCCTTTCACTCCCGTCTGTCTCACCCTTCCTCCCTCACTCATCCACTCCGCCGCGACTCTCTCTGTTGGGCTATCAGTCTCTGCCGGGCTTAGCGGCTCGTTCCTAATCAGCTTACTGCCAATGAGACTAAGCCTGAGCTGAAAAGGCGATTGAGGGAGGCAGTTTAGCCACTGGCTGACAACTGGCAATAGCTGGGGGGATGGTGTCAATAAAACTTAGCGGGGAAGGGGAATAAAATATAAAAAGAATTAAACTAATACATCATCTTGGGGGTTTTTAAGAGAGTGGAGCCCGACTTGAGAGTGAAGATAGGGAGGGACAAAAGAGGAAGTATCTCAGTGCGTTTCGGTGTTAAAGCGTTCCTCCGGGGTGGAAAGTCTTCAGCTGCTAAGCCACGCCGCGGCTCTGTGAGGCCGTGAACTACCACAATAGTATCAACTCTTATAGTGTCAACATTTTCGGTCTCTGGCTGGGCTGTTTCTTTTTCTTCTTCTTTTTTTCTCCGTGGCTAAGCCGTGGATAAAAACTGGGATGTTTTCCAAATGGCCCAGTTTCTTAGAGTTCCCCCTTTCGAAAATTCCAGCCCTGGCTGTCCCATTAGTTACAGTGTGAGCCGCGCTGGAGAACAAAGGTTTGGCCGTTGAAAAGCTGTTTGGATAAAAAAAAAAAAAAGAGGCTGCAGAAGGGAAACGCTGCCGTCGCTGCTTAGCGAGCAGAGCCGGATGTCCAGAATCAAAGAGGTGCTCTCATTTCTCTGTGTTTTCATGAGGAATGGGTTTGTCTGAGGAAGGGGGGGGGGGATTAAATATGTGAGCATCTCTCCGGATGAGAGTGGAGGCTGAAAGACCAGGATGTAAATGTGCTTCACTTAACATGCGACCAGCAGTGGGATTTCTTCAGAAGCCTCTGGCATGTACCAACTAGCATGTCATGGCATTACTGGACAGATTTGTGAGGCAAAAATACTAAAAGTACCCAAATCACTGTGGAGCGGAGCTCATGTTAACATTCAGGACCCAACACCGCGCTTTCTCTCTCCGTCTCTTTAAACGCATTCCTGCATATGAATGCAGAATCTGAAGCCAACGGGGGAAGATTTTGGCAATCGGACGTGTTCTGGTTTACGTTTGTAGGAACTAACACCAGCAGCAGAAATATAAGAAGAGGGAACAAGCAGACGGCAACATCCGGTTCTGAAAAGTGAAGTCAAAGCTTCATGTCTTAAAGCTGCATTCTCTCTACTGTCCACCAGGGGGCGACTCCTCTGGTTGTATAGAAGTCTATGAGAAAATGTCTCTACTTCTCTCTTGATTTATTACCTCAGTAAACATTGTAAACATGAGTTTATGGTCTCAATCTCTAGTTTCAAGTCTTCTTCAATACAGCATGATGTTCATTTAGTAAATTATGGTCCATTTAGAGGTACCATAAAGCAGGATATGCTTTAGGGGCGGGGCTACACAGTGATTGACAGGTCTCTACCAGAGAAGTATACGGCGTCTCTATGTCACTCCTCCTCAGTCCAAATATGGTCACTTCCTGTTCACTGGTTGCAAAAAAACTAGATGGCGACGGCCAACATGCCAAAATCGAGGCTTCAAAATGACAAACCAATGGATGGAGAGTCTTCTTCAAGAAGTCTAGGCAACGCGAGGTGAGTAGCTGTTATACAAACTTTGTGGCTAAAAGTATTCCTTTAAGTAAAGATGTGAGCTTTACAAATAACCTTGACCACATGTAGGAACTCATTTGGTCTCAAAAATTGCCAAGTCAGCTTTCTAAAATGAACAACCGGCACACACTTAATGCCTGAAAAGCTCTTGTTTTTGCAGAAACAAGCTTTTAATCTCATCAGCAATACGTGGCTCGGCTGGTGGAGAGAGAGAGTGTGTGTGTGTGTGTGTGTGTGTGTGTGTGTGTGTGTGTGTGTGTGTGTGTGTGTGTGTGTTTAGGGGGGTCTCCGTCTGTCCGTTTGTCTGCTAACCTACACTAGCATCCAACGGGTCATTGGTCACAGTTTGCAAGGGGGAGGAGAAGGAAGGGGGGGGGGATCAGAGGCTTACAGGGAGGGGCTGCAAACCACAGACAAATTACACACCCTCCCCTAACACAGCTGGTCGCATAACAAGGAAAAACATCCTCCTCCATCGAGTGCACCGGGCAGGAAAGTACGACACAGACTGCAGTCAGACCCCCCTTTTCCTTCACTGCGGCTGGAGATTTAACTCAGTTTTTCCTGTTTCTGTAAAGTTTTTTGAAACGCTCGGACGACTTTTTGACTTTCTCATGACACCTGCTCTGACAGGCTGAAAAACCCGAACGGGAAGTATTTCCTTTTTTTCTCCCCTCGGCCGTGGAGAAGCGGCGTCAACATCTGGCCAGAAAACTGCTGAGCTCTCCAGTTTGAGCTCAGTCTGTGGGTCCGACTTTACATTTCTGGACAAGTCAACACAGACCAAAGAGGTTGTCCCCGACTCCTCTCTCTCACTATGGAGTGAGGAATTCTCTATTTCTTTCTAAAAACAGATGAAGAGGGTGGGGGGATGCTTTGAATGGGCGAAAAACAGATGAAGAAGCAGAGGAGGGAGAGGAGAAAAAAAATATCACTGGAGGGCAATTATCTGGGCTATTTCTGGAAGACTGCTTTTCCATCCTCCAGTAGGGATGGAGAGAACAGGGAGGGTCTGTTTGGCAGCTGGCTGCAGGAGGTGGAGGGAGGAGAGACAGAAGGAGGAGGAGGAGGAGGAGGAGGAGGAGGAGGAGGAGGAGGAGGAGGGGGTAGAAACAGAAAGAAGGAGAAGTGAACGAGACGTTTGAAAAATAAAAGACTGTCCAGTACAGTGAGTACAGCAGGGGTGTGAAGGGCCGAGTCAGTAGGAGTGAAAGATGAAGACAAGGGGAGGAAGGGAAGGAGGTGAAATGTGACATAAGGACAAGATAACAGAGAGAAGAGCTGCAGGCCTGAGCTTTGAAGGCTTTGAAGGCTGGTCAAGACACTAAGTTGAGGAAAAAATTAAAAATGATTAAGATGATCGGAGTTCAAACAAGGAAATACGTTATAGGAGACAATGAACTGAGAAGTAGATCATCTGAGGACGTGAGAGGTCGAGAGACGATTACAGGACAAGCTGAAGAAATACTGGACCTCTAAGAGACGATAAAAGTCACTTCTTATGGTGAAGACCAGACTCTAAAAATCTAAGTACACACGAACCTTAAAGCTTCAATATTTGAATCAGAACAATGGATCAAAGGACTACCATGATGTAAAAGGTGTATCTCATTGTCTCATGTTCCCCTCAACTCAACGGAGCGTTTTAGCTTCTTTCAGCTCGTCGTTCTGTTTTTATTGATGTCGTTTGTAACAAAGGAGCTCTAATAAACCACTGTAACCAGTCAGAGAGCAGCTGGTGAACACAGAGGAGCTTTTAGCAGATAAAGAGACGGATCTCTCTCTCTCTCTCTCTCTCTCAGGGTTTAAAGGGAACCAGACCAGAGGTGGAAACTTCTTAACTCCTTCCATCTGAAGACTTATTAGAGGCAGCGCAATAATACCACCGTACACCTCTGGTTACAGTATGACAATGATAATGTGTTTCTTTTGCACTTTGGCTTCTGAAACGTGCTTTATCAATAAACTTGTCTTGTTTTGAGTTTAGGTGGACGTTTGTGCTAAATGTGAAGAAATTCCCATCAGGAACGGACCTGATGCACTACTGTTGAAGTCTCTGTTTGTCTTTGTATTACATCGGCCTTCTGTTGTGCAACCCTGTAATAATGAAAATAAATGATCCTTTAATCAAATATTCACGTCAGCTCAGCAGACTTCTTAACTTCGAACAGACGTCACAAGTATTCTTGCTCCAGTAAACAGCTTCTCTAGATGCTTGTAAATCTCGATCACCCCAAAGAAGTCCGTCAAGCCTCCAGTTCATGTAATCTACTAAACGATCGTAAATCCTCTCCGACCTTTAAAAACAACAAGTAAAGCAAGATGTCTGCCGAAGACACCGAGCCGTAACATCTTCCCGTTCTCAAACTGCTCTCATCGAACTCAGTCACACCGATCCTGCAACTCGTTCTCAAAGTCCTGTGATCAGACTTGTCCCAGTCAAGTGATGCTAATTTGCACCGTGTTTTGTTGTAAAGTGCAAACACTTGAGCGGAAAGAGATCAAGAGAAGAGATGAAAGACACAAAAGAAGAAGAAAAGAAAGGCAAAGAACTCGTTAGTTGCAAAAAAAAGCCCAAAGCGAGAGCGGACCTGATGGTGCAGATACAACGAGCCCAGAGCTGCTGCTGAGGGCTTTAAACTGAGCGACACGCTGAGGATTAGAAAAGTAGGAGAATAGAGGACGGGAGGAGGAGAGGAGGAGGAGGTCGGGAGAACAAAACAAAAAAAAACTCAAGATAAAGAAAGTGTGAAGAAGACCGGGACAGATGTAGAGACAGAGAGAAGATGGGAACTAAAGTGAAAGGAAATGGAGGGGAATGAACAAGAAAGCAATGAGAGACAGTGAAAGAGGACAGTAAAGGAAAGATGGGAGGTAAATGGAGGGGGGGGGGGGGGTAGAGAGGGAGAAAGTGATGGAAAAGAGAGAGGGCACTTTTCTAGAGTAGAAGAAATGACAGCAGACAGCAGGATTGTTTTTAGGAATTGCTTCTTCAGGTGGTCGCCTGAAGCTGACAACAGATCTCGAGATTACTGGAAGATACGAACACTTGACATTTTCACCAAACGTTCAGCGTTTCTGATGCCTTGACGGGCAGAAAGGAGCAGACGTTCAACGACTAACGACATCAAACTCAACATCAGTAAAGATAAAGTACAGGCCGTTTACAAAAATCATACTGAATATCCTTAAAAGACGCGTTAGCTGTCTGGTGCAGTTTGCAGAGAAAAGGCCAAGAGAGAAATGTGCTCTCTTTGTATGAGAGACCAACACCTCACGACACAAAAACTCATCAACTAAGACCAGGACCCCCACTGACTCTCACATTAACACATTCCTGCACAAGTCTTCATGATGTGACGTTCTCAGTGGATTTTAAAATCCTCTCATGCGGTGTGATGTCAACAGATTCCCCAGAGCTGCTGGTTGTTTCTTTCATAATCTTCGTGAGAACTAATTTGCAGCAACTAAAATCAAAAGGACTTACAAAGAGTAACGGGACCTCTGCAGGTCGAGCACACTTAATGTTTGACGGATTATGTGTCGATGACGTGAAGCAGAGCAGAAATACACGAGATAGGTGATTAATTAGAGTGTCTTTAGTTTGATTTTTGTGTTGCATTTTAAGAGATGGAAGAAGAGAAAATATTAAGCGCAACAGGGGGGGGGGGGTGCAAGAGAAGAAGAGAAAGACTCCGGGCTGAGCGGACGAGCATCCACAAGAGCAAAAACCGTGGAGCGGAGAGGAGGGAGGCCGGACCACAATGCCTCAGTGTAGCCCCCTCAGCGAGGCCTCAGAACAAGGCACAATGCCCACACTTGTCAGCAGGCCTTCTCCTGCACGTCCATAGGACTCTTTTTCTTTTTTTTTTTAATAACCAGCACAACAACCTTTTCAGGGGCCCGGAGCAACGGTCTGCTCCTCCACCACCGGGGCCTGAAAGAGACCATTCTGTCGCTCAACGGTCGCCGTTTGAGATGCTTTTTTTTGTCCGTTTTCTCATTCCAGCGCTACGAGCGACATGCTATGAGAGAATGGGGTCGATTATCACCATCTTGCTGCCTCGCGAGGCCTCGGGGCATTTCTCCTGCTCCTAATGGCTCGAGGGTAGCGCTACTGAAGAAGAAACACAAGAGCAGGGGTCTGACAACATTGTTGTGCATCCAACGCCACAAAGTGCAGAGTTCAGCAATTTTGGTGATAAATGGATGCAGCGAGTTTTTTTTTTTTTTCCCCATTCAGGAAGAAAAATAATGAAAGAAAGTGCAGAATGAATGATTCATTGACGAGAGATGGGAACGCGTTGTTTAAAAATTCAAACGGGTCGAAACACTTCAGGAGAGAGCGTCCATTCTTAAAAACACAACTCCAGACAGGTCTTGTAGCAGTGGACGGATGAAAGCCTAAACAATGAAACCGGAGATGCTCCTTCATTCATGGAGGAGATGCAGCGGCCATTAGCCAACTGGAGCGGCTCAAATCCAGCAGCCTCTCAGCTCTGTTGGCGTCCGTCGCTTGTTGTTGGTTTGGTTTAGTGGCAAAGCTCCTCCTCAAAGTTCACAACATGGAGGGTTAGCACTGTCGGAGTATCAGCTGAACACTTCACAGTTCAAACCTCAGAGTTCAGTCACTCTCTGGACTGGAAAACAAACTCAACATCTGAGTTCAAGAGTGTTCTCTCCTCAACTCTTTATGCAACGAACGATTCTTTTCATCAACGGTTCAGTGTGCACGATTTTGTTGTGCCGCTCTGCAGATCACGTTAACTACAGTTACACATAGAGAACTACAGTGGCCTCAGTGTTTAGTTTGTCCGTTCGGGGCTACCGTAGAAAACATGGCGGAGCAACATGGTGGACTCTGCTCCCTGTGTAGATATGAAGGGCTCATTGTCAGCTAACACAAACACAAGGATTCTTAGTTTCTGGTGATTATACACCAATGAAAACATAGTTATGAATATTATGTTCTGTTTCTGTCTGAGTCTGAGGTGACTTTGAATGTCTTGTTTTGGAGAAAAGTGGAACTCGTCCGTTCGATGCAACGGATCTCTCCACTAATGCATCAAGTGTCAGATTCCCTACTTAAAAATGAGATTGTGATCTTCAGATGATTCATAGTGCAGCTCCATCATGATCCATTGTGTTGGAGACGTGGAGGACCCCCCCCCCCCCTTCAAAATAAAAGTGTTTTCATTTTGTCGTCCGGGCTCTCCCGTTACCGTCCGTCCCTCAGCGTTGTCACGAGGATGAATGAGACACTCGAGCAGCAGGATGCAGATTAAAGCCTCATCAGACAGACAGACACTCTGCTGGAGTGTCCTCGAGCAAGACGCCGCATCGCCCTGCCAGCTCCGCCGAGCCCAGGCCGACCTCTGACCTCCCTGTGGAGGGGCGTGAACACGCCGATCAATGGAGCATCACATTACCACCTTCTAAATGGGGAGTGCTGTAATGTGTCATAATCTGAGTCATCAATCATCAGGAAGAGGAAGAGGAAGAGTGTGATGTCTATCCCCTGAGACGGAGGCGCTCTACTGGCTTTGGTCCAAAATCTGAGGTTTCTAAGAATTATTTTCAATTTCTTTAGTTCTTTTCAGTTTGTTCTTCAATTGCCGTTTTTCACTGTCATTTTTTAAAATCTTTTTCAGGTTATTTTGTGTTTCTTTATCTAATTTTTTCTGTGTTATGTTGTATTTTGCTCGTGTTTAAAGTGACGAGGAGGAACTTTCAATTGGTGTTGATTTTGTGTTTGAGGCTTATTTTTTCCCATTTCTTTGATTTTTCTTAGAGGCCTTTTCTTAGTTTTTTTCCGTGCATATTTCTCCTTCTGTATTCTTCATTATTTTGTAAATCTTTAGATGTTTGTAGTATCAATAAGCATCAGTTTTATTTTCCGTTGTTTTCTGTCTTGTTTTTCTTTTTGGTCCTATTTCTCTGCTTTTCATTTTCTACTGTAATAACAGAAACTTCCAATGAATCGTTGGCTGGTTAAAAGGCAAATAATAGAAACCACACCAGTGGTGGATCGAGGCGTTCGTGTCTTGCTGAAGGACACGTGGAGAAGAGGAGCTGCAGATTGAACCACAAACCCTCAGAATAAAGAAGGACTCACTCTTGAGCCACAGCCCTCCAAAGAAATCATCATCAGCACAACTTATTAAACATTTTAGTTGGAGAAGTGCTTAAAGTGTTCCATATTTGACCCGTTTTACCTTCTTTTGTACACAAACAGAATTCTTAAAGTCTCAGTTTGTTCTCTTGTTTGTATATTTTATAAATGCATTTTATTTGACTTGAAGAGAAACTGGTGCTAAAAAGACTCCCAACTGCAATGAAATAAAAAAAATAAGCCGACTTATCAAACTGCTGGGTGGGTCTGAGACCACATACAGTGAATTATCACAGAGCTCAGGACAGGGTGTACGGAGGTCTAGCAAACTGCAACCAGATGACAAACCACGATGGAGGATGGGGGGGGTCCCTTAATCACTAAACAGCTGCCTCTACAGGACTCCTATAAAGCTTCAAGATGGTCCCTAAAACCAACATTAACTGAGAGGGCTTTAAAAACAGAACCATAGGAAACCAATTTCCACCTACACCAAACAAACTGCAGCTTTTCTCCTCGCTGCAGAAAACCCATTAAAGTGGTCTGAAAGGCCGTGGATCAGGCCTGTGAATGCATGTCGTGAGAGGAGGGGGGTGGGGGGGGGGGGGGGGGGGGCAACAGCCAGAGACAAATCCTAGCAGAGAAGGTGGACGGAGACAAAATCCCACAAGAGTTGAGAGAGAAAACAAAAAGACAAAACACTAAACCGAGCATCTGTCCTCCTGTCGCAGGTGATTATTCTGGGCGACAGGAGAAGTGCCGCCTCATCGTAATGGAGCGAAGCCGCCGTCACGTGCCAGAAGGTAAAACCTCGTGTTTGGCAGACGAGGAGTGGCCGGCGTTGCGTCAGACACGAGCAAACACTCTCCGTCCATCTCGCCTTCATTCAGTCGAGCATCTGCTGTTTGCTCTGAGGATTATTTACCGGTCTGAGGGACTGAGCAAACGTAATTAAATATGGATTCATCTACTCTAGGTGTTGTTTCTATGCGTAGCGAAGAAGCTGCTGGTTGACTTAGCAGGTAACAGTGTTTAACAGAGTAATTAACTGATTAAAGTCTGGAGTATTTAACATGACGGGCATCTTGAAGACGACAGCACAACGGCTGTTATCCTCACAAGGTCCTGTTTACTCAACATACATCAGGAAAAGAGAGATGAATGTGCAGAAGGAGGTTTCAAGAGAGGATTTGTTCTTAAAGGGGAACTCCACATTAAAAGGTGCATCAGATTGTACAGGAGTTCCTATAAGTGTATTTATCCCTTTAATGACGTGATGAATTCACGTTTATATCATCTTTTTTTTAACGTTTTCCTTCATGTTTTATCTATTCAATCCTCTTTTTGTAATATGGACTTCACGTCCGCAGCAACATGAGCCGATTGATTGACTAGACAGCTATTAGTCAGAGTCGATCGTAACTCCCAACTGCAGCAGAAGAAGTATATTATGTTCAGTTCAACTAATGATTCATTTAATCAATCTGTAAGTCTGTAAAATGTCAAAAGTCACCGTGAGCCATCTTTGTTTTTGGCTTCATCTTAAACTTTAAAATCACCAGGCCCCACACACACACACACACACACACACACACACACACAATCACACTGTTAAAATGTCACCATTTAAACTATAACACTAAGAGCTTTGATATTTCTTTCCCTGAACCCTGATTTGTCCTCATTATTTCTTCATTTCCCAGAATGACTTCTGGATCCTCTGAGAAACATTGTGAGAGTGTTTTGTGTATTCAGAGAGAAGTCTTTCGTGACTTTATCATCAAAAGACGTTAAGAGCTTTTCTCAGTTGAGGAAAAAGTGGCTGAATCTCTCGGTCAATTAAAGCCAAGATGTTCTTACAGGTTTTGATAAACCGGAATATATTTGGTGGTTTATTCTAAAGAAACCAAGTACAAACTCCGATCAAACCTGAAAAAAAAGGTCTACCAACCTCTTCCCCAGGCTGCTGAGCGGCGTGCTGAGGCTGAGAGGAGCTCGAGGAGGATTGCGGTTGCGTCCCGTCAGTCTGGTGGTGGACGGCTCCCTCTTCGGGGACTCGTCCTTGTGGGCCGGGCTGGCGGGGGGCTTGATGTTGAGGTCCTTCAGGACGTCGTAGTTGATCTTGGTGGAGATCTTCTTCTGCTCCAGCATCTTCCCGATGGCCTCGTCCGCGGTGTTGGCTCGGATCGGAGGGTGCTTCCTCGAGGGTCCTCTGGGCTGTCGGGGGGGAGGGCCAAAAGTGTAAATGAGTTGTGCGAGGCTGTACTTAATGCTAACGTCAGCATGCTAACATGCTAACACGCTGGTGTTCAGCAGGTATGATTGTGATTCACAGCCAGCCCAACACGCTGCCTGAGACACATTTCTAAAACAAATCACGAGCTTGTAGTCGATCTTCACTCAATTTACTCCAATTCCACTCAGCAGACGAGGGTCGAAAGGCTATCTGCACATATTTTGTCTTCTTATTAGACCAATTAGGTCGCAGATGGGAGAGATTTTTTTTCCAGAGGAACATCATCTGCAAGCAAACGTACAGCTGAACACATTTCTGTAATCAGCCATTTATCTCAATTAGGACCTCAGATTGGGGTCATCACCTCATTCAGTTATTCCACATTCACTATGACCTCCACACAAACTACCGCTTCAGATCAGACCAGTTTCTCTTCACTGAAAACAAACTTTTGAAAACACATTTCACGCAAAACAAACAACGTGGTTTTAAATCTCACAACTTTCTTAAATTCCAGGCAGTAAATCCTGCGCCGACAGTAAATTGATCCCTTTATAACAGCAGCTAATCAACTCAGGATTTTAAGAGTCAGACACGTAACGAGAACATCCTCCATTTTATTCATTTATTCAGTCGTTTGACGGTGAAAGCACAGCGTTGGATTGTGGGCTGTCAGGAGGCTGCATGTCTCATTACATCTGCAGTTAATCCAGCCAGTTAAAACCAGTGAACAGATGTTGGGTCTAACAAAGGACCGGTGCCAAAACCAGTAATGGGATATGAGAGGGAACCAGTGTGACAGGACTCACTGTGTCCAGTCCATCTCATTATCCGTCTGTCTCACAGTCTCCTTATGACTAAATACGCGTCTGTCTGCCCACCTGACGGACGTCTGAGAATCTCTGACGACTGCACATTTTCTTTCAGACTTTTAGCGTCAATGAAGCGAATCGTCAGCTAATTATGATCATCTACAAATAGTTTTTTTAATCGTACTTTAAAGGAAATAAATCAAAGCTTGGCAAACTGCTGCTTTCCTCAGTTTTATATATTACATTACAATTTGAATACCTTTTGGTTTTGGATAAAACAATATGAAGACATCGTCTTGAGTTCTGGGGAATTGTGACAGGCATGTTTTACAGTTTTCTGACGTTGTGTAGAAAAACAATCGACAGAGTAATCGATAATGAAATGAATCTTTAGTCAAGACCCCTGGAGGCATAGATTAAAGCCCGGTTGATCAATAGTGCCGAGTCGGCTGAATCTTAATCCGTGCGGCCCTGTAGATTAACTATAGGTTGGCTGCTTAAATAAAATAAAAAGTGCCGGCAGCACAATGTGCAACTCAGAGATTAAAATCAAAACACCCACTTTTTTGCTGGTGTTTTTGCTGCGGACCAAAGGAAGTGTGCTGTGTGGACCGGACACGGCTCTAGTCTCTCTAAAGGGGTGGAGTCGTGCTGCTAGCGTGGCTAAGAAAGGTGTTCATGGAAAGTTTATAACTCAGCAGGTACAACTATTATAAGTGTACAGTTTGTCGTTTATTTGACTTCAGTAACATCTGAGGAGCAACAAAAAAAATGGTAAATAATGCAACAGTACTTTGATCTTTAACAAGATCAAAACTAATTCTAAAGATTACTTTGCATGAGAATAATATTTGAAGAACTATTCGACAGGTTTAATTTTTAGTGAATCTGAGACGCTTTGAGGCAAAGGTCTCATGGAGTCGCTCCAAATTTTGCGATTTTTGACAAACAGTGTTTCCGAGAAAATTCTCCTCATACTTAAGAGAACTAAATCATTTAAAAGCTCAAACACGAGGCAGATTTTAGATTTTAGGGCTGAAAAGTCGACCTTTTTGGAGATACCCCGATCAGTCGTGAGCCACAAATGTTGAGATTCACTGGTTTAGATCCAGAAATAAAATGAGTAGAGTAAGAAACAACGTGTTCAGGTGATAATACTGGTTTTATGACGGGGTGCAGATTCTGGATTACAGATTTTAGAGGTTGGATACCTTTGTGTCGCATCTCATCCGACTGTTTCTGTCTCTGCTGACAAACTGACTGATCAACGTTCTACATGCAAGACTTCTCTCTGACGGACAGATGCTCAAAGACCATTTGAACAGTTTGAGTCTTAAAGTTGTGAAAGCTGAACGCTGTTACCTTCTTCTCTTTGTAGATCCCGAGCTCCTTCTCCTTCGCTATCTTTGCTTCCTTCTCTGAAAGCAGAAACAAGAAACTGAGCATTAAAAAGCCTGAGATAACAACATCAACACGACACAGTGGGACATTAACACAGGACTCCGGTAGGTTCAGATGAAAGGTTATATATACTGAGAGACGAAGGAGCATTTGGGGACGACTCAGGCAAATAAAAGTACCTTTCTGCTCTTTGAGGTAGTCTGAGTTTTCTGCCATCCACAGCGCCGTCTTCACCTGGATTTCATGGTCACTCAGCAGATACTGCAGCGAGGCAGAGAGAACAATCACATGACTGGACAAATACTTAATCTCTCTTAATCTAAGATGTCTCTATGTACATGTGCCATAATGCATGCGTGTGTGTCTGATGCGATCATATATCCTTTAATCTACATGAAAATACACATGCATCTCATTTTTTTGTTAGTTTTCTGTCATATTTGATTAGATTTCATATTTCATTTTAGATTTTTATAATTTGTGTTTTTATTTGTGCTCTATAAATATTTAATTTTTGTATTCAATGAGTGCAGGATTTTAAAGGAAAAGAGCACAAATGTTTAAAAAAAGCACTTATTTTAATCCTTGCCTCATGATCAAACTTTAACTTCCCAAAAATCTGTTTTAATGTTCAAAAACATCCCGCTAACAAACGGAAAACATTAACATTATAAATTAATCACAATAACAGTTTAAAACGGGAACAGATGTGATTTATTTTTAAGTCTATTAAAGCATCTTCAGGAACGAGCGTTTAGCTCAACAGGAAGCAGACGACCTGAGGAGCGTGTGCACGTTAAACCTGAGGTACATACCAGCTCTATCTCACTGTCGTCTATCCCGCTCAGGTCCAGCTCCCCGCCGTCAGCATCACCATCTGTCCCCAACACAACAATCAAAACGGACACATTGAGAACGTTTGCTCTAACGCACATTTTCACGGTAGCTTCGACGTCCCAGAGGGAACAAAACAGGAAACAGCAGCTGGTGGAAAAAATCTTCTTCCTCGCGGAGCATCTTCCGTCGAGGGTTAATAAACGCACCGTGACTTCTGATAAGACGTTAATAGGCTTAACTCGCGTTAAAGCCGATCTACCTGAAACACGCTTCCTTTTCAATTACGATACGCTTCCTAGATTGCAGCAGCGCCTTTTTATTTTCAGGAGATGCTGAAACGGCAATTTGCATTTTTCACACACCGCGGCGCCCCGACTCCCGTTCTTCACCTGCGTCTCTTGACGTGATGGAGCCGATTGTAAGAGTGACACAGACATTTTTAATGTGTTGATAAAAGAAAAGAAAGGAGGCATTTGAATTCCCCCAGGGGAAGAAACGTTTTGGAAGAAAAGGGTTCAAAGAAAATGTGATTGACTTTGATAAAAAGGAAACAAAAAGGAGGGAGTGAGTGGCGGCTTTGAGAGTGGAAGAAAACCATCACGATGAAATTCAACAGCTTTCACTCCAAAGATCCTCCACCTTGATTAGATGTTTTTAGGAACAAAGTGAAACTCGTCTCCGGCTGCCTGCAGACATCAGACGGTCAATCACAAGGAGCAAAGATGGAGAGAGATGTTTTCACGAGGTGGCAAACGGCAGTCGTTTAACTTCTGTCAGCTTTTCTGCCTTTGGCACGTTCACAGGGGACCCTCCTCCCTCGAGTTCAAACCCCCCCGAAACAGGGCGGCATCTTCAAAGACGTGATACCGGAGTCACCGGAGAGACAGGTGCACAGACAGGGAGGCGGGACACAGCCGAGCAGGTAATCCAGTCAGCCAGTTGAGTTCAGTTAGCGGTTTAAAAAAGGAAAACCGCTCCAGAGGGAAGAGACAGGTCAGTCGCTATCTGTCGGGCCCAGCCCTCTAAGAGCTTCCTCTCCGTGAAGTGGGGGGGGGGGGGGGGGGAGATAAGATGGAGACAAGCCCTGGGAGAGATTGGCAGCTCCGGGAGGCAGCGAGACTAAGAGCTGATACCACCGGTCCAAGGGAGGGAGTTATTATTCAGTCTGGCTTTGATATATCTACACTCACTAATTTCATCAAACCCATAGAAATTGTTCTTGGTGAGTGTAAAAGATAAATCTGCAGACCTCAGGATCCAAATTATATATTGGGTGTAGGTAAGGTAAGGTTGAAATATAAGATTGGAAAAAGTCATTTCATTTTTCTGCATTTTGGTCCTTTTATTAACCCTGTAGAGAGGAGACAGACAGAGACGTCACGAGACAAAAGGTCTCTGTCCAGAGAGTGAAGACAACGGTGCATTCAAGCGCTCCCGAGTCAGGAAGTCGTTCATCCGACTTCGGTGTGTTCATGATCAAATCTAAATGCACGTCACAGTGTTTTGTTGCATTTCATTGCTTAAAACAACACGTTAGCTGTTTTTGAGTTGTTCTTCCGTCTTGAACACATTTTTTTCCGATTATTTGAACTCTACATAAATGCCCCATCTCGCGAAAGAAACATGATGCATGCACAAAGCATAGATCTTATATAAAAAGTGGACCTAGTCGTTGTAACGGACTGTGGTTTTGAAGCCTCTTGTTCAGCATTTTGTCCGTCGCCATCTTGGATTTTTGCAACCAGTGAACAGAAGTCACCATAATGGACTGTGGAGGAGTGACGTAGAGACGCCGTATACGTCTCTGGTAGAGACCTGTCAATCACTGTGTAGCCCCGCCCTAAAGCATACCCTGCTTTATGGTGTATTTGACTCTAAATGGACCATCATTTACTAAATGAACATCATGCTGTATTGAAGAAGACTTGAAACTAGAGATTGAGACCATGAACTCATGTTTACAATGTTTACTGAGGTAATAAATCAAGAGAGAAGTAGAGTCATTTTCTCATAGACTTCTATACAACCAGAGGAGTCGCCCCCTGATGGACAGTAGAGAGAATGCAGCTTTAAGACATGAAGCATTGGCTTCACTTTTCAGAAACGGAGGTTATCCCTGGTACAAACAGACCCGAGGTCACTAACTGTTAATGGATCAGACGTTAGGAGTTGCGTTTGACGGGTTGTTGTATGTGTGTTTTGCACACAGCTGCTGTTTCCTCTTCCCTGGACTACGTACTGCGACACTACATCTTTTAGTGGTTCAGTTTCGATTGAATGGCTGAACTTGTCCTTTTCTATTCGTTCAATGTCCTGGCAGATGAACAAAATGCCTCTCCACAATGAAAAACCTGACAAAAGGTGACGAGAAAAGGAATTCCATCTGAAGGTCTGTAGCCAGACTCTTCAGCTGTGTACAACATGGGACTGAAAATGAACGTCTCTAAACTAAATATCTGCAGCCTTCATCACTGGAAGCAGCTGAAGGACGATAAAAAGAAGTGGATTACATCATCTCGTTAACGGACAAAATAAAGCGGCAAAGACTTGCAGGACGTTCGCAAAACTTCTGAATCCTGAAGGAAAACAGGAAGCAGCTCCCTGATGACCGTGAGGGGAGAAACTAGTTTCCTTTCGCTGTCCAGGCTGACAGAAGAAGCCCGAGGTCTTCTGGCAGCAGCTCAGTAACTCAGAGATCCAGCTCTGCCTGCATATCAATACAGAAAGAAAGAAAAACAGGATTCCCCAAACATCTTTTTTTCGTGTCAGTAAATCCATCTGGAACGCATCTCTAACCTCATACTGAGGCAAGAGGAGAGAAGGATCCGTTCTACAACAGAGAGCACTCTGAGGCAAGAAAATACTTCATACAAGAGATGAAGGGAAAAGCTGGTATAAGATGGTCGGAATTGGGAAATCGTAGCGCGTGTTTTTTCACCTTTATGGATAAAACAGTCGACCGATTAAGAAAATACTCGTCACATTAATCGATAATGAAAACAAACTGCCATGAGACCTTTAAGATGTTAAAATCCTTCACAGAGTGTTGAGCGACGTCTTCACTCGTCACGACTTGGAAGCTCCTCCATGTGGCGTCGCAGCGAGAACACTCGTGCTCGCTGACACTGGAGAGTTCAGCAGCGGTCTGAGAAGACGCCAAGTTGAATGTATTTTTGGCCCGAGGACAAACCGAGGAAAGCCAGTTTGATCCATGATCTCTATGTTCTACGTTCTCTCCTGGTCCTCAGACAGGTAACCTGACCCCAGGTGAACCTCTCTAAACCCTCCCCCCTCCTCCCCCACACCTCGCCGAGTCCCAGGCGGCGGCTGGCCTGTCTGATGTGGTCAGGAGAATAAGATGCTTCGCCGCAGAGGCCTCTCCAATACCAAAGAAGAAAACACAAAGAAACAGAGAAAATGTGCCCTGCGGGAGGGAACGCTAACAGGTGAAGGAGACGGCCTTTTGAAGGTGGCGAGGGAGGGAGAGAACAACAGATTTAAAAGAGTGAGAGCTAAACATAGAAAGTGAGAGATACGGAGAGATCAAAAGGAGAAGGCTGGTGGTGTTCTTTATGTTTCTTGGTGTCAACAAATCTCAGGAAAAAGACCAAAGTCAAGAATGCGTCTCTCAGTAAGATCTGACTTCCTGTCTGTTGCTCTCAACCCGAAACTTATTATAAATATGTAGCTTCATTTGAAACAAAGTCTGCTAAAACAGCTACAGTCAGTGCAGTTTCTAAGCAAACGTCACTTAAACAGGAGGAAACTATTTGATGGGAACCATTTGCAGCGGCGGATTAATTCACATTTGATGCTCGAGTGAGTATTTACAGTTAGACAGTTAAAGAAATTAGACAATGTGAAGTCCGTCTGCGGCAAATACAAAAAATAAATATTCATCTGCTTCCTGTGTGTTCCTCTTCTCTCTCCATTCCCTTAAAAACACTCCATCAGCCTGTTCTGTATATTAATGATTAAAAACACAAACACTCACACGCACAGCACCACGACCGCCTGTGTGAGTCAGTCAAAAACTCAAATTATAATAAAAAGACAGATGTAATCATTTCCAAAAGTTGAAACTCAAATTTCCTGCTTAAATCCATATTTTCCAATGAGCTCAAACTCTGTGTGCTCTCCCACACAAAGGAAGGCTCCAGTATTAACAGAAATACTTAACTTCATTCACAAACCTAAATAGAAGCTTGAGTGTAGCAGATCAATTCGTAGTTGGTCTTAAACTTTAAACTTCTGCTGAAGGTGACTTTTGTGACGTCTAAATCCCATCGTCGGGCTAACAAGACGACACGGTTGTGCTCTTTTCATGGGACATGTCGACAATAAAAATACAAATATCGCCAGCTGTGTCCTTTAAGAGACAGGAAGAAGAATGGAGAAAAACTGCAGAAGAAAAGGCCAAAGAGACGCTGCAGACAACAGCAGAGAATGGGGGAGGAAGAATGAGGAAGAAGCAGAAAGACAAAGATTAAGAGAGAAGAATGAGACAAAGAGACTGATGGAGAAAACCAGCAGGAGGGAAGACATGGAGCAACGAGCAGAGCAGCTGAGAGAGGAGGAGAAGAAGATGAAAACAGAAAAGAGGAGGAGAAAGGTTGAGACAAAAAAGGAGGAGGAGGGAGGCTCACTGATCTCCTTCTAATCCCGCTTCATTTGGGATCTGAGGAGACAGAAAAGGAGGAATAAAAAAAAGTCATGCTGGCTAAATTAAAAAGGAGTCTGCTGACTGCTCCACACCTCCTGTCCTCTCCCTCCAGCTCTCCACCGCCTCCTTTACAAAAAACAAAGAGTGTGTGTGTGTGGGTGTGTGTGGGTGTGTGTGTGTGTGTGTGTGTGTGTGTGATGTGGAGGATGAATGGAGCTGTGTGCAGGATCACCCATCATCCACACTTCAAAAAGGAGCCCCCATTATCCGGACTCGCAGTGCTTGATGTCAGCAACAATCCCGATCCTCTCCTACATGCCGCCCCCCCTCCCTCCTCCCTCCCTCCTCCCTCTGCCACGGGGAGGAGAGGGAGACATGAAGGGAGACGTTTCAATTTGTCAGGATTCTTTTAGACGGGACGGTGGACTGTCGAAAGGTAAACGTGAAAGCGACTTGCAGCAGAATGAGCTTCTGCAAAGAGATAAAACGGATGATAGTCCACAGAAGTACTTTACAGAAAACCTAGAAACCTCAACGTGACTAAACTGCTTCTAAGGTTTTACCAAGTATTCAATTTTAAATAATATAAAATGGAGGACAACAAATCGCTAAATATTTAAAGCTATAACCAGAAAACAGGTTTGGGGATATTTTACTTCTATAACTTCGTCTTGTTTTCAAACTAGAGAAAAGAAAAACATCCAAATACACATTCTAACTTCACCAAAAGTTACCATTAGATAATGCCTCATTTGCATATTTAAACTTGCACTTATTAAGAGAGAACCGATGTTAACCTGCAGATCACTTTTCTCTTTATTCTGGAATAAAAGGATCTCAACAGTGTTGACGACCCCGTCTGCCTGTGTGGCTGCTTTCCTTGCAGGTGTGGCAGAGGATCGTCAGGCAGAGTGGGAACACCTGAGGCCATTAACAACACTGGCCCCGTGTGCCAGTGCACCCTTTATAAAAACCCTCTAGGTCTGGGGTGTCAAACTCATTTTCACCCCGGGCCACATCAGCATCATGGTCGCCCTCAAAGGGCCGGATGTAACTGTAAGACTGTATTAATGTAACCACGCCTAACATATTGTTAAACAACTCTCTGCATTTAATTATTGTTTATTCAAGTGTAAACATATTGTAAATGCATTTATATAAATGTAAAATGATATGCACATTTCTCTGTTATTATAACATAAATCAAAGATCAAACTTGTAAAGAAAATATAAAAAACTAAAATCATCAAACACGAGTTAGTTATTTTAGTTATTAACTCTGTTCAAAGCATGTTTGTCACAGTTGAGAGGGACATAACTATGGTACAACAAATAATTGTGAGCTGCTAAGAACATGTGTGACAGATGTGACATCTAACTAAAAACCGTTTGAGGACCGCGTTCCTACTCAGCCACCGTACTTGTGCATGCTCCCAGCCCAACTCCTTCAGAAACAGTTGGAACTGGCGGTGATTCAGGCCACGCGCCCGAATGAAGTTCACTGTTTTCGTGACCGTGGTCATTATATTATGTTCCAGAACCTTTCCACACAGAGCTTCTTGGTGGATAATACAATGATAAGTTATCAGAGGTGTGTGGCAGTTACTTTTTTGCATTTTCTTTAGCCCCACCAACTCCTCCAGGGTATTCAGTTTTACTCACGGACCTCTCCACTGCATCACTAATGTCCCTCCCCGTCGTCGTTCCATGGAGGGCAGCTACATCCAAGAGCTCCTCACTGACAGTCAAGTCTGCCTTCAGCCGCTTACAAACATGGACAGTTGCGCTGTGTCCGTGTTGTCTGTGCTTTCATCAACCAAACAGCCACGTAGCTGCTCGACTCCTCGGCTAGCTGTGTTGTCAGATTGCCTGCTAGTTCCTTAACTCGGTCTGCGGTGTTCCTTGACAAAGTGACATTTGTAAAAGCCTGTACCTGGTCGGGGCTCACCTGCTCACAGACCCTGATCATACACTCCTTCACCCTCTGAAAAGGACTTGGAAGCTCGGGCGGTTTCTTCAGCCACAATAAAGCTTTCACAGCGGCATCATTTGTGTCTGTAGCTTCTGTGAATATGTTCTGCTGTGATTGGAGTCTGCCTTTACATTTTTGGACAAGTTGATGTTTTTCTTGGAGGCTACATGTAGCATACTTGGCTCCGTGTTTGGTATCAAAATGCCGACGTAAATTGTATTCTTTCATCACCGACACTGCTTCATAGCATAGCATAGCATAGCATAGCATACAGACCGGTTTCTCTCCTTGAAGAACAAACATATATTCGCTTTCCCATCTTTCATTAAATGTCCTTCCCTCTGTATCAATGTTCCTCTTCTTAGACATGTTGGGATTATTTTTCAAACATTTTCAACTCAATAATTCGTTGGAAACCCGATTTAGTTAACGTTACTAGCGGCCGCAGTCCGTCATTTCGCGGGTCAAAAACTCAACATGCATTGTGGGATATAGTTTATGGTCACTGTAGCGTACACGATGAAGCAGCATAGAGTTTAATTTTAAGACAATCATATGCCTTTTATATAGAAGCCCATTTCAGCAGCAAAAAAACCAAATGAAAAATTAGACTTGATAATAAAAATATATATCATAATTATGACTTTTAATTTTTTTTTTATTAATTTTTTTTCATACATTTTTTTTTTTTGCTGGTGGAAATATGCCTTCGCGGGCCACATAAAATGACGTGGCGGGCCGGATTCGGCCCGCGGGCCTTGAGTTTGACACATGTGCTCTAGGTCCTCGGTTGTCTCTCGCTCCTTCCTGAGACACCCACTCACTTACACTGTTAGTTTATGTTTGTCTTTTATATTACTTTAAACCTAATGAATAATAGATAAACTTCTTCATTGAGTGCATCTCCCTTTGTTGTCATGGCCGTTCGGCCCGGTTTGTGACAACAGTGAAGCCATGTTTTATCTGCAGCGTTCACTCTTCACCTCCTGTTCTACTCATGCCAAGACATCTATCACATTTTCAGTAAAGTGCTTTAAATGCAAACCCCCCCCACCCCCCGCCTCCCTGCAGTAGCATGAGGTAATCAGGCTCGGTGCCAGCTCTGCCCCGGAGAAATAACCAGCCAGCCGAGGCAATAAATAGAGTGCTAGATCTTCACTGACACGGGAGAGCCCATTAAAACATCACCTCCCAACCTTTGAGACGCCCAGACTGAGTACGCCCACTCAACCTCCTGCTCCTCAACCTCCTCCTGCTCCTCCTCTTCAACAACCACCTGCTCCTCCTCCTGCTCCTCAACCACCTGCTGCTCTTCCTCCTCCTGCTCCACCTCCTCCACCACCTGCACCTCCTCTAGAAGCAGAACGGGGAGCGGGGAGCTGGTGGATGATTAAACTTTGTTTTTACAGTAATTATCTTATAGAGAGGAGAAGCCCCGCCCCTTTCCTGTGTCCCCCATTGACAGTAGTCAACGGAGAAAGACGAATATTTGTTTTTATCTCATTAGAATCGTGACATGAATTACACTTATGTTTATCAATTTTAAAAGGTAATCTTGCAAGTCAAGAAACTTGGACGTTTTGTGGATATGGTAACACAAATGTGTCGTTGCTTACATGATCATCGGGCCTTTCTCAATATGCGTTCTTGTCTGTACTTGTGTCCGGACTCCCAAGTTCATACTCCAAAAGTACACAAGTCCGTACTTGGTGTACACAAGGCATCGCATCGTCTTATAAGTCAAAAGGTTTAACGACAAAATAACGTCCCATTGGTCCACCGGAAAGGGGCGGGACTTGGCCTCTATTTTCAACAAATCCCATGAAAAGACCAAAAACTAACAGTAAATGTATCGACTAACAGGAGCACCAAATGTGGATTAATCCGCCACTGAAAATAGTCCCAAACAAATGCTCTATTTGCTCCTGTTTGATTAAAGAGCAAAGAGCAGCTGTACTTACTGAGCTGTGAGATGCTATTAAAGATCGAATGTACATCTTCAAGTGCTTCCAAAGTTACAAAACAAGTGCAGCAGTTTATTAGGAAACAGCAAAAACATTAAGAAGTGCCAGATTTTGCATATCGTTACCAATCTGTACTTGATTCAGATCTGCACCCAGAACTGTCCACCAACTTTCGCTGAAAAAAACTAATCTTAATCATTTTGAGATATCCTAATTAAAAGACAAACCAGACAGTAAACATAACCCTCGGGGCAGAAGTGCGAACACTTTGAACTGTTAACAGGTTTGTTTCCGTCCAAACGAGCAAAGTTTTACGTAGAAATAGAAAAAGTTTGTTGATTAAATTACAAACTGGGTTTGACTTTTTAATTAGCTTGTGTTGTGTGAATGTATTAGATTAATAAACGAGCATCAGGGACTGCGGTCCGTCATGACATTTCATTGCCGTGTCATACCCGAGATGGCATTTGTGATATTTTAATGAATTGATTTGTCTCCATTGTGAACACCGCGTGTCCTCGACCACAGGGTCACCTGGACTCACCTGGTGGAGAAGAGCCGATAAACAAAGAGCAACTCTTCCACACCTACATGACCTGTAGCTCTGGTACCCGTGTAGTGAGGGCTTTGTTCAGGTTTTTAAGGAAACTATTGGTTTTGTGATTTAAAAGAAACCAATATTGACTGTTGGAAGGAGGGGAGACAGATCTTAACCCTAAAAATCTGCACGAGTTCAAAAGGAAGAATGAACTTTGCGTTCAGTCTGAACAAGGCACCAACCTCTGGTTCTGTCGAGTAAAGCCGATGCTTCATGTGTTAAAGCTGCATTATCTCTAATGTCCAGCAGGGGGCGACTCCTCTGGTTGTATAGAAGTCTATGAGAAAATGACTACTTCTCTCTTGATTTATTACCTCAGTAAACATTGTAAACATGAGTTTATGGTCTCAATCTCTAGTTTCAAGTCTTCTTCAATACAGCATGATGTTCATTTAGTAAATTATGGTCCATTTAGAGTCAAACAGACCATAAAGCAGGGGATGCTTTAGGGGCGGGGCTACTGCAACCTTACATCACTCCTCCGCATTCTAAATATGGGAACTTCTGCTCATTGGTTGACAAAAAAAGTAACGTGGCGACGGTGAAATCGCCGAATTCGAGGCTTCAAAGCGGCAGTACATAAACCAATGGGTGACGACTATGTTAGTCCATGGTCCGCACACACATGAAGATCGTTTGATTAGTGGGCAGTGAAACAAAGGTTGTTTGGAGCATTTTAACAAAACGAGTAAAGATTTATTTGGAGTCCAGATTAAACTGAACTGTCCTGTAAACACACTACCAGTTCAGTCCAGTTTCAGACGGGACCAGCAGACATTACATCACTTCTGTTTCCATTGTTATGAGCAGCCATGTTGTTGTTCAGTTGCCTCTCTTTTGCCGTGGCTGTGTGCGTCCTCTCAGACGGGTGTTTGCACTGAAAGTGACGGATCTCTTCAACAGTGCGAGTAAAGTTTTCCACATTCTGAGTAAATGTCCCAGATCAAAGACGCGTCCTGTCATTTTGTCCCGCTTCCATATTCGGCCTATTTCTTTTCCTCCAGGACATTCTGTAATGTCGCAGGAGGATGAATTAATCATCAGCGCTGAGTGAGTCTACAATGTCAGAATATCCGGAGATGAACTGAAAAGACTCTTTTGATGGAGGAGGAATTTCAAGAACGCCGTCACAAAAAAAAAACCCGGAGAACTGTTAAATGTGAGCATTGTTGTGCACGAGAAAATCCAAACATCTGAAACGTCAGATGACTGCCACAAGAATGTTTAACCAAATGTTGCTGTTACCACGCTGATGAATCAGCAGTCTGTGTCTCACATGCACCGGACAATGATGTGATGAGAAGCAGCAGAGTGCATGTGGAGTCAAGCTATGCAAACGAAAAGCTGCAATGCATTATGGTATATTCTTAGCAGCTTCAAAATGTTTAAATGTGATCCAAAAGTTTTGAATGTTTATATACCGTCCATACAGCCTGAAGGATTTATATCGACAGTGACAGATGATAAGACAACATGGACCAGAAGTCCTTAAAATGCTGAGAAAAAGAATAAAATGTGTAATTCCCCGACAGCTGGACTAACTCCAGAGGAGCTGCTGTTGGACCTTGAGGAGAGTTTGTTTTGACAAGAGCTGTTTTCCAGGGTTGAGAAGGAATCCGCTTAAAACTTTAAGGAATGTCAATATGAGAATGAAGACCCAAGAAGGACTTCTCCATCTGGTACGTCCTCAAATCCTCCTCACAAGACGCTGCAGAGTGACCGCTCATGCTACAAGCTTCCCTCAGCTTCAGTCCTCCTGCTGCCGCATCCAAAGAGGACCGGAACACCTCGGCTCGACGACACCAACTGTGACGCTCCGCTCTCCTTCCCGGCTCCGAGCGAGGCCACTTTGAACACATGAACACAATTTGAATTGAACCAAAAAGCAGCTGAAAGTCTGACGCTTTCAAAAGATAGAACGTATTTATTTCATCTGTGGATATGGACATCCAGCGCTCAGACCCTTCTAGTTCTCTCGTGAGGATCATGCAGCAGCGCACCATTACACTCAAGATCATTTTTTTAAAACTAAAACTTGTCCATGACTCATGGGGACATTAAACACCTGTGGCCAGCTGCTCAACACACCTTAAGTTAAGGTTTCCTTAAAGTCCGAGTTAAGGGTTCCTTAAAATAGAACAGGTTGCACAAAACCACCTCAAGTCTTCTCGTTCAACTTGCTTCATCTCAACTACCAACAAGATGAAAACACACTTCAGCTAATCAAATATTCAGACATTTGGAGTCCCTGTCCTGTGAGGGACCCCCTGCTAAGATTCCCAGTCCTGCTGCGTAAAGAAGGAAGGAGGAGGAAGGAGGTTGAGACGGAGAAATCTGCTGTGACGTAGCAGCCAGCGGCGAGCGGTTTCCCGCCTTTGCCTGCCTGCTAAACGGTCGCTGTCATCTCCCGTCAGGCTGGCGGCGGCAGACGAGACGGATTCCTGTTTTTTTCCCTCCCCGGGCCAGAAGACGCACATCATCTCCAATCACAGCCGGCTGCTGTGACGGGCCGCTGAAGCCGCCTCACCAGAGAGACTGACTGCAAACTGCTGCTCTCTCACACACACACACTCACACACACACACACACACACACACACACACACACACACACACACACACCCTGATTCCATATTCCCCTCCACACTGCTGCTGAGGCAGCTTAGCTTGTACCGACTCACTGAAAGCATATGATTGGCCGTCCACAGAGAGCTTGAAATAAACATTAGACTTTTTGTTCTTCTTCCTCTGGTGTTTCTGCTGTGTGTTATCGGTGACGCCTGTCTCCCTGCGCTGTCACCGCCTGTCTCCCTGCGCTGTCACCGCCTGTCTCCCTGCGCTGTCACTGCCTGCCTGTCTGTCTGTCTGTCGCCCTCCTCCTCTGTGGTCGTGTCCATCCGGCCACATGTCCATCACGCTCTACTGTACTGTACCGCCCCGGGCCTCCTGAACACTCAGGCCTGCCCTGCTGTCCCGGCAGCAGAGAGGAAATGAATACGTTTGTGAGCTTTCATGGATTAGTAATGAGTCATTATTAATGAACGAGCATTTGTTTTTGTTTTGTACAGAGGATGACCACAGGTTTGTTGTTGATTGAACAATACCAGAAATCAAATATTTATCCGACAGGTGCTGAGATTCATGTCTTTCAACTCCCCTCCCCCACCAACCACCCACACACACACACACACTTTGCACTATACTCGTGAGAACCACCACTGACATGATGTCGAACACAAACCTGTAAACATCACATCTACGCCCGTCACAATAATTACGTTATGGATATTTGATCACCACCTGGATCATTTCTGATGACCTCCATTTATTGTCCGTTGTGTTTACGTTCGTAAAAATTTGGAAACTAAGCTCATTTGTTTTCTTGCTGAGATGAATGTGAAGCTACAGGCAGCAGCCGGTGAGCTTAGCTTAGCATAAAGACTGGAAACAGCTAGCCTGGCTCTCTCCTACAGCTCACTGATTAACATGTACTTTGTCTGCTCAATCCGTACCAAAGTGGAGGTGTAGAATTAACATGTTGTGGGGTTTTCGGGGTGTTATGTGCCGGATTATTACGAGATGTCAGGACTAAAGGAAGTTACTGCGGTTTATCGGTCGTCAAAAACGCAGCATAACTACCGTGTGGTGACATACAGATTATTCAACGTCCCTTAAACTGGAGGAGGACAAAGAGGTCGATGTGTGTAACTCAGCATTTCTTCAACAACCCCCAGCTTCATTCAACTTGTTTCTAATCAGTCACAGAGTGGGAGATGCTGGGATCAAACCAGTGACCTCCTGGTCAACACAAGAAGGAGCTTGTAGCTCTCTTCTCTCTACACATCTTGACTGCCGAGGATGAAGTTGTGCTGCTGCTAAAGCACGGGATGAGAATTTTCTTTCATCCCTGAACGCCTCCTCTGTGGACACACAGAGAGAGATGAGACAGATGCTGCTCATTTAAAAAAAAAAAGACTATAATTGACTCAGCAGAGCTGACTGTCAGAACGCAGATCTGTCAGAGAGCCGCTGCCACGCCCCCGAAGTCGCTGAGAGCTTCGACTCGCTGCAGTAATTGCTGTTAGAGAGGAGGACGGACGGACGAAGAAATGTTCTAAGACAACAACTTCATGTCTGGGGAGCAATGGCGGCTTCCTTAAACACAGCGAAAGACCTGCAGAGTCGCTACCAAAAAAACGAGGCGCGAAACCAATTTAGACCTTAAAAAATGAAATGGATTCTTCACAGGCTGAAATCTAGAGGCTCACAACACTTCAAACGGCCCCCCCCATCCAGACGTTTTCTGGCAATAAAAACCTGCAGAGTGGTTTGACAAGAGCCGGAGGAGCTGTGCTCACTGAGGTAGTTAAGGTCAGGGCAAACCTCATTGATTGAACTAAGTGCTCCGCGTGAAAAACTGTGCGCCTCAATCAATGCTGCTCTAATGGTGCGGGGCCGAGCTCCCAGAAGGCCGAGGCGACAAAGTCATCCGGAAGGTGCCGGTGCCGCCGCTCTCGCTTTCTCCTCCGACGGCACAAGTTAACGAAAAAAGGCCTCCAGACAGGCGGTCAGCGAGGGAGCGGTTTAGAAACAGGGAGACGAGAAAGAACAAAGAGTTTAACGAGGGATGAACAGCTGCTTCATAATCTAAAAGGAAAGAACAGAGGACAACATGCTGCAACTCCAGTTATCACTTTTACAGATTAAAAACATAAACATTGGGTCATTTTGGATGACATTTGACTTTCTCCTGTGAGTAAATAAGGGAAGAAAGTACTCATTTTATTCATTACTCTGACAAGAAGGTCATCATTTTTGGCTGATGGACAAATATTAACTTTCTCCTTCGCATAAATAACACTTTCAGTTTGATTTTAAGCATTCGTTACAGCCTCAAGCAGAGAGTTTGATGAGAAGATAGAAACGGTAGATTAAACGTCGCTACCCTCACTAGTCGTTAAACTTACTACCATTTTATTAATGCACACATCTTAATTACATATTAACATATTGCGTCTCAGCTGTTGCTCCTCCTCTCCTCTCCGCTCTCTCAGGCCTGTAGCACGTATGCTACAGGCTAAAGCTAACTACCTAGCATGCTATGACTCATGGAAGCGAGCTAACGGCAGCTAGCTCAATGAATCAAACTAGCATTCTACGATGCCAACGGTATAAGAGATGCCAAACCGTGACTCTTCCCCTAAAATACACTCGATATTTACTATAAAATATTATATTCATGGGCTATTTTATGGCCTTTATACGAGCCCTGTAAAGAAAGAAGTCAAGTTTTAAATTATGATGATATGAAGGTTGAATATCCCGTAAACAACTCGTCTGCGTTTCCTTAATACAGTGAGCTAAACCGTTGTCTTTGTTACTTTGTTTCCTTTCTCGCTCTCTTTTCCTGATAGAATCCTAAATTACAGCTTCTGTCTTCCTCCAGTGCCCTCTACCAACAATGTGTACACACACACACACACACACACACACACACACACACACGAGAGTACAGATGAAAGGCTCGGCCCTAATGACAAGGCACCCCGTCCACTTAATACTTCAAAGATTGAGCCCCCCCTCCCCAAATCCACCACAATTAGCCGAAAGAACTGAACCCAAACCCGGACCGGCATGAATCCACAGCAGGATTACACTACATCGCACATGTTTGTTCCTAAACAGGTGAATGAAATGACAGACAAACAGAAACACACAACTGAACACGAATTGTCCGTTTCGACCAAACGGTCTCAGGAATAAAGAAGTGACCCGAGAGGTTCTTTAAGGACATTTGTTTTTGCCTTTTCACTGCTTCTCAATAACGTCAAATTACACAAGAATACACAGAAAACATGGAGGTTCAATCCATCGTGTTATTTTACTGTTGAGCGACTTCAAAGTTACTAAGAGGAGCTTTTATTTAGTGTTGGTTCTGTTGGTCCCTGTGGACTAAAGTGGTGTCTCTGAGCACCAGAGTCCCTTCAGAAGACCTCATTTTACTGCAGCAGGGTCTGACAGTCTGCCCCTCTCAGTCCTGGTTCTGGTTCTCCCGTGAGAACATGTGATTTATTTGCGCGTTAACGCTCCAGAAAAGCATCACTTTTGTTCCATTTCCTCTCCGGATCGGTCCATCGCGAATACTTCTTTACTCGGTATGAAGAGAGCACGGCATCTGACCAATCAGGAGCCTCGTTATCTTAGGCTGGTCATACAAGTCTGTTATGAGGACCGAAAGAGAACCAACACACACACTGCAGAAGCCGAAAGCCTCTAATCACACGGCTCCCCGGTGAGATCAGCCTCGAGTCCCACCGGCCAACAATTAACCCTTTAATCACGGCCGTGCTTCATCTTTTAATGCCCGTTCTGTCATTCATGGCCACGGACGATGACCTTCATGATACGCCGACTGGAAGAGGATGACTCAATCCAACATCCCTCTGCAACATTTATATATATATATATATATATATATATATATATATATATGAAAGGGAGACACATTTACAATCAACATAAGAGCTTATGATCCAGAGCGCGGCGATTCATGGCAGCTTGGTAATCGTGGCTCCTCTGGCTCTTAACCTCCTCGTGCATGCTGGATCGCCCCCCTGATGAGATGAGATCAGTGGTGTTATTGGGGGACATGTTCGTCAGGTTAATGGGCGGTTTGACCCCCGTGTAGTTTGAGCTGCGGCTGGTTTCTAACCTTCCACGTGGAACAGGAAAGTGTCGAAAAGTGAATGGAGCAACGGCTTTCTTCAGGACCGGTTTCCAAAACGCATCTTTATTTACCATCGTAAAGATAAACAGGAATCTAAGATCATGAAATCAATTTATATGAACCAGCTTAAAAGTGATGGTTTGGATGTTTTTAAATTGGATTGTAAGAGGTAGTCAGTGTATTACTATAACAGAAGCACCAGCACGAGAGCAAAGTAATGTTCTGCTGTGGACGTATTTTAAACACTTCAAAGTTGAAGTGTCCGCTATATTTAGAATAGTTTCACCTCTTTATCTTGCCGTCAGTGAGACCCTTTCTGATCGTTATCTCTGCTCTCTTCCACCAGACTCCATTGACAGAAAACGGTAGTCGCTCGTCTACTGCTGCGTCACAAAAACAACACAAAGAAACTAACCGATCGGTGTCGGTGGGAGACCAGCAGCAGCAGCAGCCATGTTCCACACGGATACATTAGTGTTTCAAGTTGTTCCTTAGAAAGGATTACAGATGAACAAATCCATATTCTAGTTCATTTCTAGCTCAATATATTTCATCATGACGCTCCGTTAAAGGGACGTTCGATGTGAACTGAGGTTTAAATTAGAGACCAATTAGAGTGCAAATATAAATAGTGTGAATAAAATACGTTATTGATCATGAACATATAAAGGCTGAACAGTTAACGGTCTGCATGATTCTAGGAGGTGATGCACATAATAAGTATAAGTTCAGTCTCAGATCTGAAATGATATTTATGGACACAAAGAGGCTCTGAACCGTTGACCTTTAAGTTACAGCAGGGTGTTCTCCAAACACTAGACCACTTCACCGCCTCCTCCCTCACAACATCCATCCATCAAAACACAGTTCACCCCCCTCCCCACACACACACACACACCCCCCATCCCTAAGAGCCATAAAACACAGTTTTCCCCATCAGGACAGATGTAGCTGTGTGGCACCATTACCTCACATCCATCAACGCCTCTGCACACCCAGATAAGGGGGGGGGGGGGTAATTAGGTAATTATAGGCAACGCATGATGGATCCCTGTAGTTGGTTTATTTTTGCAGCCGTTAATGAGTCACATTGACAGAGGAGTGATCCCTCCTACAGGTTATTGTATTTCAGCAGATCCTTTAGGTTCACGTTACGACTTAAAGTAAAAGTCTGTCTGTATATTTATGTCAATACCTTTTTTTCCCCCACAACAACACCAACTATTTACTAAAAAGTATTTTGTGTTTAACAGCCGTATCCATCTTCTTCCACTAAAGAAACACTCCGTCGCTCCTCCTCTACTCGTCCTGCCGTCGCTCAGACTCCACCTCATTTATCTGAGAAACCTAAAGAAACACTTTAAGTGGACGCGACACTAAAAACATTTCCACTGCTTCGTTTCCCTTTCGGACGAGGAACTGAAGCCGTTATCTCTGCTCTCTTCCACCATCTCTTCCATCATTTTACCTCACATCTGAATCTGAACTAACCCTTTAAAACCCTTTGAATACAAACAGACGCAGTTGTTTTGTTACACTTGGACCTGTACGCTTCCTCCTCTCCTCTTCCCGCCGTCGCTCAGCGCTGACGACCATCAGAACCCACGAAAGCACATCAGAGTTTAAATGCCACCATTCTGCTTCTGCACTACAGAATAACTGCCAGACAACCCCTCCAGAGAGACGCACTTGAATGTGCTGCAAAACAACAACAACAACAACAACAACTTGGAGTAGTTTGGCACAGATCCAAACGTCAACCACCTCAAGGGTTAAGAAAGTGTGCTACCTCGTCTCCCACACATTCCCTATCCGACTGCGGCGCTCTAAAAAGGGTGAAACATAATAAGGGATGACAAATTTCACACGCAGCTCAGCCAATTTCATCCCGGAGCAGAGTTAATTACGACAATTAAACCTGGGAGAGCATTCTTTAACTTGATTATGGGTTATTATGGGGATACAGTAGGTACCAGACACAGTCAGGGATGAGCGGCAGCGCCGCAGCATTCATAATCAGGTCGTCCTCGAGGGCTCTGCTGCTTTCAGAAGGAAGAAAAGACGTCTGCTAAGTCAAACAATGTGAAGCCTGAGATGTTGTTTTTAAAGCACCAGGTTCCTCGAACTGCTGAGCGTACAGTCGAGTCTCTGCTTGGATCACACTGATGACACATCAAAGTGCCAAAAGAAGAAAAGTATTACAAAGCACGAACAGCTGACGTCTCAGAAAAAACAAATCTAAAAGCAAAGCTTGAGAGGCAACAAAGAAATGAGAAATCTGTGAGAAAACCAAGAAAAACCTCCAGTATGGTTCATCTAATCTCTGGTAAAGTGATACCAAATTAGATTTTGTTCTGCCTAAGAATGATTAAGCCACTCACCGTTCCCGTCTCCGATGAACTCGGGGAGGCCGAGAGTGGCCGCCGTGGGCATGGGGCCCAGGATGGACTGCAGCGACGGGGCTTTTCTCTTTGGGATGTCCCCCTCTAGCTCCTGGTCCTCCTCCTCCTCGTCCTGGTCCGGTCTCTTCTCCAGTTTCATCAGGGCCTCCAGCGTGAGCTCGCCGAGCTCTTTGCCAAAGTGTTTGGCCACGGCCTGAAGCACGTCCTCGTCTTCTGCTTCTGCTTCCTCGCAGTCCAGCATCAGAGGCGACGTGGAGCGGACGTCGCCGTCGGCTTTGGCAACGTCTGGGAGAAAGGAGAGGCAGAGTGTGATTCAGAAATAATGTTTAATTTATCTCTATAAAAAAGGGACAAAGAGACACCAGGGGTCATTAGACAGTCAATGACTGCTCAGTGGTTTAATAAAGCAGCAGAGCTACAGTATCTGGTCACGTTGTAGAATTATACATCACATTTACATTTAGAACCACCGTCGTAGGAAAACGTTATCGATATGAAATGACACAAACGCAGTGAGATGATCTGGTTTCCTAAAAATCACTGAGAATAGAAATGGTGCTAAATAATCACTGCCAGACAAAATAAATAGGATCATAATTTAGTCCGTCCTGGTATCCAATTAAAAATGTGTCCTTTAATCAGCCTCAATTAAAATGTCCTCACACAGACTTCAGCACACAAGTCTCGATAATCAGGAGAGAAGAAGAAGAAGAAGAAACGCCGACGGATCTTTGAAAGCATCGCAGCAGCAGCTGGAAGAGCAACGCGCCTGAAATCAGTGACAGCCTGAGACGCCCCCCCCACCCCCACACCCCCACCCACTGTGTGGAAACAGGGGGGTACGTGTGTGTGTGTGTGTGTGTGTGTGTGTGAGAGACAGATAAACAGAAAAGAGTCAGAGATAAAGGGCCAAAGGTAGAGAAAGAGAAAGAGTGACAGGGAGTTTTTACATGGGTGGGCCTCTGTGTGTGTGTGTGTGTGTGTGTGTGTGTGTGTGTGTGTGTGTCGACGAGTACCATTGTCGAGTTAAGATTCAGATAAACTTTATTATCCACACGATGGATACTAGATTTGTTGAGTTGTGGGTGTATTTTAAGGCACACATGTTGTATTTCACACTCTAAAACATTGAAAAGGTGAAGTGTGTATATGCACACGGTGGCAGATGGGGAGTGATTTTTAATAATAAGTAACGAACGCGCTTTTCTCTTCACTTTTTTTTAATCATTCCTAAACAGAAGTCTAAACAAACTGGCGCTGAGCTGCTGGAGAGGAAGAGGAGGAATCACGGTCGTGTGTTCTGGTCTCTATTCAGACTCTCTGGAAGGAATCGGCACCAGTCAACTCAAAAGACAGACCCAGAATCTTCTACAACAGATGACCTAATCTATACCACTCCAAAAAGAATGTGGAGAAAAAGCAAATGAGACAGATCTTTCATAAATATGTATGTACCGTGTGCAATATCTTATTGTAAATTAGGCAAATATGCCTTGATTTTCTGATCATTTGTTTACTTTTTTTTGTATTCTTTATTGTTTCTTATTTACTTTTTGCTCGACGTCGTGTAAAGGCCATAGGGGGGTAAATATTACGAGAATAAAACTCTGATATCCTCTGAGATTTAAATCACAAACACTGAGGTAACAAGAGTCGCAGTGTGTAAAATATAACAACTATGTTCGTACTTTTTCACAAAAAGATCATGAAAGAAAACGCGTGTATCTTTCAGGACCTTCGTCTCACTCAGAGAGGACTCAGAAACAGCAATCTTTAGGATTCATCTGATTACCGATTCACAAAGTAAAACAACGCGTCTCACATACAGATACAATGTACACCGATGTCGGCATTGTTTTTATAAAAGAACACAGAAGAAAACGTATCCATCAGGACCTTCGTCCTTACCGTAAGAACACTTCTTTCATTCAGACTGCGGCTAGAGTTGTGACTTTAATCTCAGAATACCGTCATACTCTCCTTGTAATGTTCAATAATACAAATTAAAAACACTTTCTGCTCCGTACCTTGTTTAGCGTAGGCGGCGTAAACTCCTCTCAGTTTGGGTCGACAGCTCTGAAGCTCTGCGTCTATTTCATCCTGGTAGATCTGAATTTCATCTGTTGAGGACAACAATAGAACACAAAAACACGGGTTCAACCTAAGTTACAAGCATCAATGAAAAGTAGAACGTTCTCATGTCCCTGGAAAGAAATGAGACGTATCGTGCATGCTAACCCTTTAAATTACATCTCCCATAATTAGAATATAGTATGTTAGTGCTGCAACATGATGTACGGGTGATTACATGTTTTTAGTTTCTAACACTGATGTGCATTTAGTCAACGTCCGCCAAATGGCAGACACATCCCAGACAATGAGACACGACACTGTAATGAAAGAGTCCCACTGAACAGGGTTCATCTTTCACAGAAGAAGAAGAGCAAGTAGCCCGAGAGTCGAGATGCATTCGAGGTGACGGAGAGCAGACGAGGATATCTCATTCATACCTTCGACGTCATTCATCTTCTTCTTCAGCTCGACCTCCAGCTAGAGGGACGGAGAACAAAGGAGAGTTGAACCACAGAGAAGCTTTGACAGTGACCACAGAGTGAAAACAGAAACAAAGAAACATTCTGATAGCCGGTCGACGACTCTTCTGCTTTTTGTATCTTCTAGGAACGTCGTCACATTCCTCAAGAGAAGATGTGGACAATGACTGAGCTGGAGGTCTTGTGGAAATTGGAATTTACGTGAGAATCAAAATAGCTAAACTAAAAAAAAAAAGATCATCACTAAACTGGAAGACTTCATGTTTCAGGAGGTGGCTCAACGAGACGCGACAAAAAGATCCAGCAAGCCTGGTTCTGATCAAAAGGAAACAAAACCACCTTCCAGCACCTTTAAAGCTCAACACGTCGTATCGCGTTCGTTTAAACTGCTCAAAAGTCAAAGAGTAAAAATGACAAATCGTTGTTTGAACCTCGATTCTCCAAAGATGTGATGAAAGCTGCTCTCTGCCAAGTGAGAGGACGGAGAGAACAGTGATCTCTGACGGTTTTACTTCAGAGGTTAATACTCTTCATTCATTATTGGAGACAGCCTGAAGGCAACATGCAGTCATCAAGAAAACTCAGTAGAAGATGAAAATGTAATATTCCCTGAGGGGGGAAACGGGTAATCTCTGAAGCAATTATCTAAATTGATAAAAACACAGATGAAAAACTGTGGATGTGAACATTTAGTTCTGATCGACACATTAAAGGGATAGTTTGGATGTTTTGAAGGGTAGTGGAGATACGTATTAGTCAGTGTATTACACAGTGGACGTTATATTCATCTGTGCTCATCAAAGTCACCAGAATCCATTGACAAAGAGTCATTTCACCTCACAGAACACAGGAGTTGCTGCTCTAAACGCTGCCTCAATCGGTTGGTTTGTTGGTGTTATTTTGTGACTTTGGTGTTTTAAAGGGTTTGTTCTGTGAGGTAAAATAACTTTCTGTCAACGGAGTCTGGTGCCTTTAAAGAGAGCACAGATGGATATAACTGCCGTCCCTTAAATCGACACATGCCAGCTTGTTTTCTTTCCCCGATAGTTTGTTAGAATCCAAACCTTATTGATCTTTTTCTTCCTCAGTCCTTCAGTGAAGGAGGGCGGGTCACACTCCTCGTCCAGGTCCATCTTCATGAACTCTTCGATGGTCAGCTGACTGGTGGGCGTGTCCTCGAACTCCGTCAGTCTAACGCAGGGCGACAAGTTAAAATCATCAAATCAAACTAATTATTAAGATGAAACGCAAAGTTGAGTCGATGCAACAGATAATTTAAAACAGCAGCGGTTTTTAGAAAAAGATGAATCTCTGCCTCTGACTCCTGTGTAAGAAAGCCTCCATCTTCAATAATAAACTATCAAACTTCATCTATTATCCAACAAGCTGGCTTTTAAATGAGCAACGTCCAAGTCAAACACACACCCACCTTTTCCTCAGCGTGGTTTCACACACTTTTACAACGCTGATGATTTCTTTGATGGTGCGGCGGAAGTCGTGCATACGAGCAGCGACCAGAAGAGCTAAAAACAGAAAGAACACAATGTGATGAGATTCAACCAACGTGGCTCCAGCATGTCTCACAATATAAAAGTCTTCCTTCTGTTCCTGAAATAAAACCTGTTGATACACTCATACACGGTCAAACATTAGGTTTGGTGTTTGTGCGTCTCAGGAGGACCTGAGCTGAAAGGCCACACAGAAACAGTTAAAAGAAGGAGCGACGGGAGCACTAATATTATGCAATGATTCGCAGCGGCAGCCTTGAAGGGGAACAGTTACATAACCGTCATTAGTTGACTCGCTCAAGAGCTGCTAAAAGATAGATGCACACTTCTACATGCACACTTTCTAACAGCCTTTCGGACTGAAGTGATGGCTTTTAGCTCAAACCGTTTTACTGCCGTTACCTAGAAACCACTTCAAAGTCGCTTGTCATCTTTTTTTTTTTAAGCAGAATCGACTCCGATTTCTTACTTTATATTCACGGCCTTCTTTGTCCTGAAACATGTTCATCAACAGCAATGTTTATTTTGCATCATATTTGGGAAGAAACGTCTTCCATCTGACGATATCCCTTCTCAATGATTTATGATGAGGGATTAATTATTCAGGCGATGCAGCAGAGGAACAGAGAGGAAGAAAAAACTAAAATTGAAAACAGTGAGCGTAAACATGCAGGAAGCCCCCCCCCCCTTTGATTCCATTCCAGGACGTCTTAGCCGCTAATGCATCAAAGCAGAGCGCATTGGGGGTCGACACCGGCAGAGATCAGCCGTTTCACAAAAGACTCAAAGGAAGACAATGACGAGCGGGAGGACAATCAACGGAGGAGGATAAACGGCCTGACGTTCAGGCAGGTGCTGGCGGGTTTGCGATCGCTCGTCTCTTTGGCAGATAATCAACAAAAGGCCCAAATACATACGGTGACCTAGTTGGCAGAAGAAGCTGAGAGAGACCAGAACACTCCGATCATCGTGTCACAGAGATAACGGGCCTCCTGGTTAATGTGTTACATTCATCAGGGTCCCCTCTGTGGAAGTCTGATTTAAAAAGACTATAATTTATCTAGAAGATCCTCTATTACAAGCTTAGAAATGATGACGAACTGATCACAGAATAATGCAAACGCCTGCAGATGTGCAGCAACTTATTGTGAAGCCACGACTACAAAAGTTTAAACATGTCGTGTCATTCAGGAAGTGCCCCGTGTTAGAGCTGCCGTGTGAACATCTTATCTTATGATTCATGTCTAGTTTTTGTAACGTTTACGTACCGAGGGGCTCACACAGATACTGATATTGAAAAGATGTAACTTTTGATATAATAGACTATTGAAGTCGTATTAATGAAAGCACTTTCTAAATGAAAAAATAACTGCTGCATGTGCAGTAATGCAGAAGATTTAGGATGCGATACATTGAGAATCGTTGTGCATTTGAATATTTTGACAGCTGCATTATAATCAAATCTGACCGGATCACTAGATGCTAAAAGCTAATTCTGCTCTCTGAGCTAACAGGACGGGTTGCTTGTTATATATTTTGTGTTTCATGCAGTTTAAGACACAAAAATAACTTCACCTCCTCCAAAAAGCGCCGAGTCATTCTGGTTTGTATGTTATTGTTGACTTGTTCCGTCTTTCTCCAGCTCCTTTCATCACACCGATACAATCACCAGATTATCATGACATCTACGTATTTTCACCCCCGGTAAAGGGAGTGAGCTTGCGGTAGTGTAAGAGGTGTCAGGCTGAGTTACAAACACTGAAGTATCCTGATTAAGGGCACCTTGATGTCGGATGCCAGCAGAGCAGAGAGCGTTAATCACTTTGTGTCCTCAGAGGACTGAAACCAGGAATCCTCTAATGACAGACCTGCAGCTCGGAGCCTCCGGGCTCCTGAAAAATAAATCTCCCACAGCAGCAGCACCGCCACTAGATATCTAACGCCGCCACCGTCTGATGGTTACCTGCCCCGCAGAGTCCCGACGGCCTTCGTCCCGTGTGCATCCAGTCCCTCTTCATCCTCTGCACCAGCCTCATGGCCGTCATGGACACGTCGTGGTTCTTCTCCCCGAACTCCAGCAGCTGGGCGAAGCGGGGGATGTAGAGGCACGGGTCTGGTGGAGACGGGAGACGTTGGGTTTATTAGTCGAACCGGACGTACGCGTGATCTCGTGAGTGCACGTTCAGATTCAGTCATTCGCTCAAAGTCGGGAGCATTTGTTCCTTTCGGGACCAAAATAGGTTGTAGGACCTTTAGTGTTTGTCTGAATTTAGGAGTATAACTCAAAAACATTTCTTTAAAATCTAATTGTATTGGTGGGAAAAAAAGGCAATGGAAGAAGTGAAGGGTTGTCTGGATGCAGAAGAAGATTTTAAAAGATGTCTTGCAGCACAGAGAGAGATAATGTAAAAACAATCCTCTGTATCTTAGAAAGATAAGTTGACTTTATTGCCCAACTCTGTGGAAATGTGTCTTTGGCTTCTGCCAAGTATGGCAAAGGTACATCCAACACACAACGCACCATTAAATACACAGTATACTATAGACACATGATGCAATGTATGTCATCAAAAGCCCAAATTTAAAGGGTTGCACAACGAGAAGTTGCATCCTCATCTCAGATAAATCATTAGGACTGCACTAAAATCAACCTTCACCATTTAATTTATGTGTCCGATGTTCCCCCGTCACTGATGGTTGAGTAATAATTTGGCTGAAATCTGACTTTCCCGGCTCACTAAAGAGTAAGTTATTTAGTAGATGATACAGTGAGTGAAAACTACATCATGTAATCTGAAGCGAAGGCGGTAAACGACCTGGTTTCATGGTGTTCAGCATCCTAGAAGTCACATTCAGTGTTTGTCTCGTGTGATTAACTGGAGACGATAAATCACGGCAAAGAGAGCGTACACCTCCATCATGAAACGGTTTCAGAGACTGATATCAGATCTGATTGGCTCTGCTGCCAAAACTCTCTCAGGATGGCACTTTGACCAAACCTCTGTCCAATAAACAGCCTGCGTGTGTGTGTGTGTGTGTCCATGTGACTTTTGTTTACACGTCCTGGTTCGTGTCGGAGCAGTAAACAAAAACAAAAAATAAATTGCAGCCAAATCGTCTTTTTTACCACTCCGGTTCAGACCGAAGAAGATGCAGTTTGTGTGCTTTGAGTTCATACAGACGTGGAGAGAAAACTACAAGGGCCCACTGGACACACACACACTCCGGCCCAGGGGCCCAACGGGTTATTTGAAGTTACCGCTAGTAGTAACACTGGTGTTAGGAAGTCAAAAAAAAGACGCAGAAATGTGGGTAAAGATGCAAAACTAACAAAATCGGATGCAAAACAACCACAGAGATACACAAAACGTCTACAAAGAGATGCAAAATGACCAAAAATATGTCTCCTTGAATCTGTGGCTCCTGTTCTTATGTAGGACGGGTGCGGGGGCCCCTAACATGTCTGTGCTCATGGGGGCCTGTGGTCTCACAATCCGTCCTTACATACAGGTCCAAACCTACTAGCATGTGTAAACCAGCCTCCTACTGCCGGCAGCTAACTGGCTCCACTGGAGAACTTGAGGATTAGCATTTTTAGCTCAAGTGCACCTCTGAGAGAAGCCCGTTTCTCAGTCGGAGTCTCCGTCCAGATTTTTGCAGCTGGCGAAAGGATTTTGAACGGGCAACCTTCCAATCAACGAGTCCTTCTGCCTCTCGAATGTCTCTGAGAAACTTACACAGTGTGTCATATCATGAACTTTATGGAAAACACTGCAGCTGAAGAGAAGAAAACTATCAGAACCACCTGCTTCTGAAACCAAACCGCATGGCAGGTTTCCTTGTTATTATTCTAACAATGATTTCCCCATGCTAAGAAATCTAATTTAATACTGAAATTAGGAGGAATCGTCTTTCCACTGTAGCCCGGAGACAAAGAGAAAAGTAGAGTTTCGTGCCCCGGTTCTGACAGCGGACTCAAATATCTTTGAAGTCAGTGGTTTAAAGAGCAGTCCAGTGGAGAGCTGGTAGAGCCAGCTGGTAATAAGATCCAGGCTGCCCCCCCCTCCCCTCCACCATGTAATGATACGTCTGCAGAGCTCGCCATCACTGCTCCACGTTTAACTGGAGAGTCTGCAAATACTGGACCAGGCACAGATCCCCACAGAGGGGAAAAAGAGGCTGTTTAAGGAGAATAAAATGCACCTTCACTCCTCTTTCACTGTCGAATAGAATCAATCTGTGACGCTCAAACAGCCCACGAGTCATTCTGTGATGGAGCGCTGTAGTTCACTCCGTGTACCCACTTCCCCCTCGACCTGCCTCGCCTACTTCTGCTTCTGCTCCACACATTCCCCCCAAAATTACTCAGACCACCTCCAGAGAAAAGGGAGGCCGTGAACTCGCTCCTTTCAATCAGAATGTGGGAGCGGGGACGCATGAACAGCTTTAAAAGTGTTAGCGTTCAGCTGTGGGGAAGCTGCGCCCTTCCCTCAAAAAAACCAAACTTATACTGCAATGCATTCTGGTCTTTGGTGCTGTGGGTGTAGAAATTAGTCTCAGAGTTTCCTTTTTCTCTGACGGACTTCTTGAAGACAGCTGACAGTGAAAACCTGACTGAATACTGATGATGTCTGAGATCATTGATATCAAACTGAAGCTGGAGGAAATGTTAGAATAGTCACGTTTCTTTGCTCAGTTATCCACATAAGTAATAAAGATAAATCATCAAAGACTGATATGTACATTCACAATAGCTCTTTTAAATAGAGCACTTAAATATGTTAAATTATTTTACTTCTGCACTTCTTAAATCTACTGTATTTCTACTTTTAATGTATTCTCTTATTTCTGTTTTGTAATGTTAATGTTTTTCATGCTTTATGATAATCCTTTTTAATTGCCTTTGTGTCTGAAATGTGCTGCACAAATAAACCTTCCTTGGGTTTTATAAAGTGGTAAAAACAAGTAGAATTTAATAGATTTTTATGTTTATAAAATGATTATATGTTTGTATGTGTTGGCTGTTCTTTTACTTTACTGTTTTAGTGAGGTGTTGATTAAACTTTATGGTTATTTTAGAGGTTATAGTTTTTAACAGTGTAAATAACGTCCACAAGTTGTTGTCAACATGTATGACCAAATATATAGTCATTATCAGTAAATAAACATTGTGAATGTGGATTACCTAACAATATTAATATATAATTCTGAAATAAATCATGCATAATGAGTACTTTTACTTTCAGGCATCAAAAGTATATTTTGATGCCTTTACTTTTGAGTACGATTTTGAATGCAGAACTTTTACTCGTATTTTTACATGTAGTATTACTACTTTTACTCGAATAAAAGATGGGACTACTTTTTTTTTTCCTTGACGTTTCTGGGTCAACTTCTCATCCTCATTAGTGTACGGTCGTATTTAAACGTTGTTATTTTTATTTTGTATCTTTCCACCGGGTCTAATCAGCGGGCACAGAGGCGGAGCGGTTGGGCACAGAGGCGGAGCGGTTTGGCCCGGTGACGCACTCTGCGGAGCTGCCGGGGGGGAGGTGCTTCGGCTCTCCTGACGTCACTGGTTGACTCCTCTCTGATTGGTCCTCTGCTAGCCCTGGGCGTCCGAGGGGATCACGACGAAAAAAAAAGCAGAAGAAAATGAAGCAGACCTCAAAAACTCTCCGACAAATGAGTGTTTACTTCGGATGAGAACGGAACGCGACACCGTAGCAGCTCCGTGACGGTCGACCGTTGGTTTCGGGATAAAGACGGAGAAACATCGGTGAGGATTAACGGAGAGGAGGGTGTGGGAAGGACTTGAATACCAGCTGCGACTATCCGGATTACCCACTCACTGGAGAGAAAAGGGAAAACAAGCGACGCTTCGTGGACATTTCTCCGGTTTAGAGAGGATGAGGTGACCGTTGGGTGACCGTTAAGTGACCATTAGGAAACGGGGGGTAAAGTGCTCGCGGACGGAAGTTGGAAGCGGAGGAAGAAAACGGGACTAACGGATATTTTACATGTTGTCGTGTAAACTTCGCTGTCGATGCCGATTTAAAGCGGCGCTGTAGGAGCCTGGAAAACCTCTCTCTCTCTCTCCCTCGCTCTCTCTCTCTCTGTACAGTTGGTTCATTTACAGCGAACCGAGCGATTCCACCGGATATTAACGCTTGTGCCGATGCCAACGGCAGACTGCAGGTTGCTCCATCATGGCCGGATCATGAGGTGTTTGACTTATCTGCTCCTACTCCCAGAAACACTGAAAAAGTCCAAGAAGGTGGCCAAGCTGCCGGTATGTTATGAGATCCTGACTCTGTCCCTGACGAGCAAGAAGAAGAAGCAGCAAGAGGAGGAGGAGAAGATGGCTGCGGAGTTGTACCCCGCCGCCAGCCCCAACAACACCAACCTGTCCACCGGCACCACGGTGGCGGACACCGAGAAGACCAAGGGGGTGCAGGTGAGCCAGGTGGTAGGCGGCGGGAGCGGCGTGGCGACCACACCGACCACCCAGCAGAACATCAACAACAACAACGTCGACCCGCCGAGCTGGCAGTGCAGCCACCCGACACTGAGAGAGAGGTAACGGGAGAAAATATTAATAAATAAAACGTCTTAAACTGTCGTAAATATCACATGTGCGCGCGCAGTAGCTTTAAAAGTCGCTGCAAGGATTTATAGAGGAGCTATAAATGACCATAAAGTTCATTAACTATCATTATGAGGCAACGACAGGCCACTGTGTTAATATGATGGTAATACAATTAAAAGATTTAAAGCGCGCTGTAGTCTCAGCAGTCACTCCATAGTGGGGTTTTATTTTGAAACTTTCTTCCTGCAGCTTCTACTTTTAATGTTTTAAAATGTGCACGTGAGGAAAACACTTCCAGGGTTGCTCTACAGAGCTGTAATAATAAAGATTAATATGATTTGATGAATCATTTAAAAGGGAGATTTTTAACAAAAATGGCCACGGTTCACCGCTTAATTATGACTTTTTGATTGTAAATCAGCATCTGTGGGGTTTCAGTGTAACATCCATCTAAAAACACCAATAACTCAGTAGATTAATAATGTAAGTAATGATTAGTTGCAGCCCTACTGCTGTAAATCCTCAAACCAGTGAAAATAACCGGTGTCTCTGGGCAAAGGGAGTGTGGGAGGACTGGCTGTTATTCAATACTTGATGGAGGCTTATTGGTGAATCCTGCTCCTGCTTTTAGGAATGCCTTGATGTTCAACAATGAGCTGATGGCTGACGTCCACTTCATTGTGGGCCCCTTGGGGGGGTCTCAGAAGGTCCCAGCACACAAGGTAAGGACACGTTACACGTTATGACTGAAGGCAGATCTGTACCATTGATTTTAATCTGTGAGGCGAGTAGAGAAGTTGCGTCTCTGCAGCACGGCGCTACTGAAAAGAGAAAAAAAAAGAGCTCCTCCTGCTCTTTTATTGAACTTGAGAGTGATTCTGGTTGCATGTGTCTCTGACGCATACATCTCCTCCCCTCCCTTCCCTTCCCCTCCCAGTATGTGCTGGCCGTGGGAAGCTCGGTCTTCTGTGCCATGTTTTACAGCGATCTGGCAGAGGAGGAGTCGGAGATCCATATCCCAGATGTGGAACCTGCTGCTTTTCTAATTCTGCTGAAGTAAGCCACTCGCCGTCCCTCACGCAGCCAAAACCAGAAGGAGAGATGACAAGCGTAGTCCGTGTCACTTCAGAGCGTATTATTACTCATCCAAAGCTAAGCAGCAGAGGCCCATGCCAAAGTGCTGGGAGCGCTGGAGAGCAGGGCAGCAGCGGCAGCGCTCAGTAATTGCTGGTTTTCTCAGCGCTCTTTGTCCAACTACAAACAGTTTTTTCCCGTCATCCACAGCCTGACAATTTTCTTTGAGGGGGGAATGTATGCAGACTAGTAGTTATAAATATCCTGCCTTTTGTTGCTCATTCAGTAGCATTGGCTGAGCCAGCACCACGGACTGTTGCATGTTGGGCCTTTTGTGAAGTCGTTACACAATCCTCGTTGGGAAGAAAAAACATATCAGAGATTTATTTTTGGAAATTAAGATGAGAAAAGGGGAAATTAGCATTTCCCAGAGTTTTTAAAGATCCAAAGTGAGTAAATGTGTTTAATGTTCCCCATAACTTGTCTTATTATTAGTAATAGTTGTGTCTTCATGCCAGTGAGTTGATTTCCGTACATGTGCAGCGATTTAAAGGGTTATTTTCCGCCTCACAGGTACATGTACAGCGATGAGATCGACCTGGAGGCGGACACGGTGCTGGCCACCCTGTACGCTGCCAAGAAGTACATCGTCCCCGCGCTGGCCAAGGCCTGCGTCACCTTCCTGGAGACGAGCCTGGAGGCCAAGAACGCCTGCGTGCTGCTCTCCCAGAGCCGCCTGTTCGAGGAGCCCGAGCTGACGCAGCGCTGCTGGGAGGTGATCGACGCCCAGGCCGAGCTCGCGCTGTGCTCCGAGGGCTTCTGCGAGATCGACCTGCAGACGCTGGAGATCATCCTGAGGCGGGAGACGCTCAACACCAAGGAGGTGGTGGTGTTTGAGGCCGTCATGAACTGGGCCGCCGCGGAGTGCAAGCGGCAGTGTTTGGGGCCGACGACCCGCAACAGAAGAGAGGTGCTCGGCAAGGCGCTGTTCTTGGTGCGCATCCCCTCCATGAGCCTGGAGGAGTTCGCAGACGGGGCGGCGCAATGCGACATCCTGACGCTGGAGGAGACGCACAACGTGTTCCTGTGGTACACCGCGGCTAAAAAGCCCCACCTGGACTTCCCTCTGGCTGCGAGGCAGGGTTTGGTGCCGCAGAGGTGCCACCGCTTCCAATCCTCGGCCTACCGGAGCAACCAGTGGCGCTACCGCGGCCGCTGCGACAGCATTCAGTTTGCGGTGGACAAGAGGATCTTTATCGCCGGTCTCGGGCTGTACGGGTCGAGCGGCGGCAAGGCCGAGTACAGCGCCAAGATCGAACTGAAGAGACAAGGGGTGACGCTGGCGCAGAACATGACAACGTTTGTGTCGGACGGGTCGAGCAGCACGTTCCCGGTGGGGTTCGAGCACCCCGTTCAGGTGGAGCAGGACGCCTTCTACACGGTGAGCGTCGTGCTGGACGGGAATGAACTCAGCTATTTCGGCCAGGAGGGCATGACAGAGGTGCAGTGTGGGAAGGTGACATTTCAATTCCAGTGCTCCTCCGACAGCACCAACGGGACCGGAGTACAGGGTGGACAGATCCCAGAGCTCGTGTTCTACGCGTGAAACCGCTCCCGACTGCTGATGGGAACAAACTGAGGCTCCTCCCTTTGGCCTCCCAGCCTTCAGAGTAATGTAGCATTAAAGACACTTGACTCACTAAACGGCCTGGTTAGTTCAGTGAGAGACTATTTTAAAAACCAAGGAGCTGTGGTTTTATCTTATTTAATTTAATGTTATTTTTGTATTTAAATACTGGGTTAACGTTATTTGCTCTGACGCCTGTGTTCAGGGCTGCGGCTGCTGTAGGAACAACATTAATACGGTGATTTGTGGTTATGTAATCAAGCTGAGCGCCGCCACTGGAACTAGTAGGGACCGCTTCACAATTGTGTAATTGCAAGTCTATATGCAATGTTGTTGCTGTAGTCTAAGCAGCAACATTACACCAGGAGCAACCTTTTATGTAGTGTTATGATTCTAAATGCAAAAAAAAAAAAAAAAAGAAGTAGAGATCTTGTCAGAAAGCAGAGTTGTTTTGCACTTCAGAGGACGGCCTCACAAACGTTGTGTCTTTTGTAAAAGAAACCTGTTAGCAGCTTGAAGCTGTTAAAGATGACCAGATGTGTTCTGTACAAGAATGCTTATACACCTGATGATGAAACATAAAAAGGTTATAATGTGATCGGAGATACATGTCTTGATTTGAGGGACTGCAGCGCCCTCTGGTCACTGCAGCGGGAACTACACCCGAGCTTCTATGAGAACACCAGGTTCTTGCAGCTGTGGATGACTTCTCACCGAGACGTTCATATCGAGTATCGTCATACTGATTCGGATCTATTCAGTAAGGTTTTGTTCATTGTCACCGACAAGCTGCTCAGTAAAAACCTACATTTTATGGCGATAAACGGACTCAACGATTCCTCAATAATTAGTCAAATAATTGAGAGATTAGTCGCTGATGTTCTGTAGTTGCAGCCGTATTTATGAACACTAACTTATCTGCATGAAAGACATCCGCCAAAGAGCTGACCCACAAGTTTAAAAGCTCTACTCAGCAGAGTGCAGCGCAGTGAATCCAGCAGAAGCAGGTGAGTGTGTACCTATAGCCGGGGCGTTGATGCACAGCTCTCTGGACAGCACCAGGAAGGTTCTTCCCAGCATGTAGACGTTCACCTGTGGAGGAGAGCAGGGTTGTTTTTAAACAAGAGTAACAGAAAATAAATCTGACGTAACTGGCAGCACAAGGTTTTCTTCTAACTGGATTTGGGTGTTTAGGTGAGTGACTCCAGGAGCCATTAGACTCATTCAGAGCCACTTATAGAGTTACAGCTGGAGCATCAGGCTGACATTAAGACCTCACAAGATGAGAGACACAGACCGTTAGGATATGAAATAAGGTGAAGTGTTCTGGTTACATCACCGACCTGCAGGGTGAAGGATGTTCTGCTCAATATGTGTGATTAAAGCTGAGCTGTGGGCCATTTGAAGGGATGTTTTCCCCTCATGCATCTCAAGACTCACACAGCTCTTTTCTATTAATCTGATCTAAATATCTGCACATTTCTTGTATCTAGATTACAGATGAGACAGATACAGTATCGTCTCTCTGCATCGATGTTTCTTTGATATTTTACCTCAGATATTAGATATTTATAGTGAATTATTAGTTTGGCCCATTGAAGTTATCTGATCACGTTGAGGATTTACCTGCACGTCACTATTTAAATCACCACAAGTGTGACTTTTAGAAGACCAAAGACAGCACAAACAATTAAGATTTCAGTATTTTCATAACTGACTGAGCTTTGAGGTGAAACTAAAAGTTATTAGAGCCACAGAAACAGAAAAAAAGACGTCTAAACGACTTTAACTGTAAGACTTCTGCAGAAAAGTCCACGGCTGCAACAATCACACTGTTGGTTTAATAAGTGCAGAACGTCTCCAAACCGCCTGCAATCGGATACAAAACATTTTATGAGGAACATTACTGCCAACAGCAGAGCAGAGAAGACTTAAATATTAGAGACTTGTGAATTAAAGTACAGTAAACCCTCGTAGGCAGATAGTTAGCCTTGAGAAACGTTTCCACTTTAAACGTCCTGGTTCAGGACCTGAGGAGGAACTAGAGACCTGGTGTGTTGCAGGATGTTGGCGGATGAGGCCGAGTGTGTCATCGGGGGGGTTATCAGACTGGCACCTCCCCTCACAGATGTTTCATTGTGTTTTACCCTCAACACCTCCAGAAGGCCTGGCAGTAAATCCTGTATCTGAAAGGATCTCCTGATGAATACTGTTGAGTAACAAAGACCACGGGGCTGCACATCCATCACTTCCAGCACTAATTATCAGCATTACAGCCCCGAATCAAGTTCTGGGTGCAGAAAAGCAGCAGGGCAGTGAAAGCTGGTTCAGGATCAGGTCGTGAACTCGGGTCAGATGTCTGTCATTCCTTCAGACCGACTCTCCAGACCTCCGAGGGTTTGGGGATGGGGGGGGGGGGAGGGTTCCAGAGCAGACGGACGGACTCTCGCTCTCGGACCCCTCTGGAGTCGGCCAGATGCCTCCTCTGCTATTCTGGGAAGTGGATTCCAGCAAGGAATTTATTCACAAAGGCAGAAACGGTGGAGGAGGAGGAGGAGGAACAAGTGCCGACGCTTACAAGCAGAACGACACAAATTACTGCTAAAATGAACACCTTCACAGCGTCTTAAAGCTGCACTACGGTGCCATTTAGTGTCTTTCAGCTGAACAACCTGCGACAAGCACCACGTTTCTTTGTGTACCCACACTACCAGACTATCTAGTATGCCAGAAAAAGATCTAGTGTGTCAAAGTACCAGGATGTTCTACTGCATCCGGTCGCATTTCGCAGTACGCAAGCCTGCATCCTTTTCTGCCTATTCTGACCCACAATCCTCTGACCCTCTCGCTGATAGACTTTATATCTGCTACGCAAAGTTCAAGGTGCAAATGGTTTAAGGAAGTAGTGTCCAAATTGAAAGCATACTGCATGCAACAGTATGTACTTTGTATGTACTTAGAAAAAGTATGCGATTAAGAACGCGGCTGTGGGTCTCGTCTGAAAGACACAAAATCTAATTTAATCAACGTGACACTGAACAAAATGTCCAGACACACAAACAACCTTCATGTTGTTTTACCGACTCCTGCTGCTAAATGAGCTAATTCTGTCAGAGTAATACGGGTTTTCACTGATAACTTAACTAAGTGTCTAGTTTGTTGATTTCTTTGCGTACAAATGTAACTGGATGCTGCTTGTTCGGACACAGCAGCTGTTTGAAGCAATAAAAAAGCTCCATTAACTCCGTTGTACACCGACTAGAGACTAGCTGGTGAACACAGTGGAGCATTTAGCAGATAAAGAGACGGACATTTTCTCAGGAGGTGGTGGAGAACAAAAATGGAGCTAAAAGAGACTCAATTCTTAATATTTGTTCCAGATCTCAGCACGCACCTTGGCGAGTACAACGTTATCATAAAGGAAAAGAAAACGCGGCCGGTGATTGGAGGAACCACCTGTCAATCAAGCGAGTCTGGAGAAGAGCCAAAACATGTTTTATCAAGAAAATCCTTCAGTGTCGAAATTCTCTCCCGTTCTGATAGAACTGACGCTACGGCAGCTAAGCTAACCTCTTCAGGAGCCGGCATAAGAGATTTAATACAATTTTGCACATTTTATTTTCCTAAAGCTGTAAATATCACATGATTCTTTTTTATGCATGTATCACTAAAACATCTCACTTTACATTGTAAAGTATCAAAGTCACAGCTCTGGTGTCTCGCAGCGCGGCTCAGTTTTGTTAAACGTGCACAAATTGCTGAATTTGACACCGTTTCCTTCAGTGACGTTGGGATCAGTGTGACTGGACACTGAGCTTTAAAGTCTTTACATTTAATTTAATCATCACTTTGAACATGCCGGCGGAGGAGCTGCTTGCAGGTGAAACCGAGAGCATAATCCTCCGTTTCCACCGCGGCGCTAAGTGAAACTTTCCGGGTCGAGGGGGTCAAAAACAAAACGCAGCGCGGTAACACGACACGTCACGGCCGAGTCTCAACAGGTGGGAGAGAGGGACCTTCAATTAAAACGGGTTCCCGATGAGACTCAGCAGCATCGACGACTCTCTGCTGGAAGAAACTACAGAAACAAACCGCTGCTGTCAACACGTCTGCAAGGCTTCAATTCAATCATCACACCTCCCCAGAAAAGACTACATTCATTCTGTTAAAGTGGGTTTCTTGATGTTTAGGGGCTCACGTGTACAGCAGGTCGAGGGTTCAGTTCCACTTCTTGAAATCTGAATCTAGTATAAAAGCAGAATCCTTTCAATCTCTCATTAAATCTCTTCCAGTGGATAGTTAAACAATAAAAAGTCTATTAAATGTGAGCCAGCACATTATATAAATGATGTCTCGACATACTGAACCCAACCAGTAACAGATTAGTAAAGATGAACCCAGTATGTGGGAGAAAAGATCAACGTGCGGCTTCTTTAAAATCACTTTAAGGCTCCAAAAGCAACAATTAGAGCAAATTATGCCTTAAACTTAAAAGATCAACGTTGTAAGAACGACACACTCTAATATATATAAAGTCTGTGAACATCTCCAGAGACGACTTCTTCCTCATAAAAACCATAGAGCGGAGCACTGGTGCATTCTTCTGTATGGAGTTCATGTTCTCTAAAGCTAATCAGTGGCTGCAACATTCGGTCATGTGGACACATTATGTTCAGCATTCCTCGAACTCTCGCCGATGTTTTGGTGCTTTTAAAGTTGAACTTAAACTTGATTATTTCTTCAGCGTGGAACATTTTAAAAACAGGATTACGGATCATTAGACCACTGAATGAACATGTTACTGAACACTGTTCACTAGTTTGTTTTGAGTCCGTTTCTTTTAAGTGAAACGTCTCAATTCAATTTCATAGCCCAATATGAATCACAGATTAGCCTCAGAGGGTTTTACAATCTGTGCAGGACACGACATCCCCTGAAAAAGTCCCTCGGAAAAACATTTAATGAGGAAAAACAAACTGTTTGAAGTCTCTTTCATGTGGAGCTTTATATGCTGCCATCTTTAAAATGACCTCATCTACAGATGCTTTCTGTCAAATCAATGAGCATCTTTTCCCTTAAATAAACAAATCAACTAAAACAAACATGTGCTTTGAGATTAAAGTCTAAACTTCACAAATCACAGGACTCTACCCGCTTGGAACCAAAATCAGAGCTCATCTGAACACAATCGGACTCGATTAGGACGGTTATTGAACGTGAAAAATGAAGAAATGAGTGCTTTTCTTTGGGGAGGAGAGGATTCTGTACACCGTCAACAGTTTAAATAATATATCTTATTCACGTTAAATGCTCCTCGGTGGCCTGAGGACACCCCCGACGGACTGAACCAGAGTCTGAATGTGGAGCTCATCCTCTGCATGCTGGCTTTCCAAAGCACCTGTTGCTCAAAATAAATCTGCATGTGTGCAGAGATATGCATCGTATGTGTGTGTGTGTGTGTGGGTGGGGGGGGTGTGGGGGGAGACATTCACAGCATGCGACTGAATGTGAATAAAAGCTCATCACATTAGCAGCATGACAAACAGCTGATATCCTCCTCCAGCATTGATGGCTCCCCCCTACCCAATATGCTTATCGTCTACGTCACTAGCTTTGCAGAAAGCTCCTCATTCATCCAAACAATGCAAAGCAGCCCGAGTGGCCCCGGGGTGTGGATCCATAAAAACCAGTGATTGGTGGTGGATCGACAGCCCAGCAGCAGCAGCCCCACCCACCCAAAATCCACTCCAAATCCAGGACAGCTGGGTGCATAAAAATACACCCCCCCCCCCCCCGCCCCGACCAGCTGTGAGTGAGAAATGTCCCACCACACCCCTGACTCACCGTGAATCGGCTGCCATTAAATATGCCGGCGAACGGAGACGGCTTTCTAAATTTAAAGACAACACACGAGTCGGTTTAATTACACGGACCAAAGTCTGGACGCAAGACGGCCGAGTGGTTAGGCAGCAGAGGTGCATTATGGGACTTGTGGGGCGGGAGTGTGTACTTAAGTGGCTGCTGTAACAGGGTGGGCGTCACCACACATTAAAATAAATGAGAATTAAAGAGTTCAAAGTCTGGAAAAGTTATTTTAAGTTTAGCTTTTTACAACCTGTTGTTGAATAAATCAACGAGTAAAACTCAGCAGCGTTTATAACAACGATACGTCGATATATCTAAAGGCAAAAATGAATCTGAAGCTACTTTCATCATCGATTCATCATTTAAGTCGGTATTTAAATAAGGATTTCTAAAGTGGGAGAACTCCTCCTCGTCTGTCACGACACTAAATAGAATATTTGGGTTTTTGAAACGAGACATTTGTAGACCACCAGAATCACATTTCTTCACTATTTTCTGTTAAATCAAGACAATAAATGTGCTTTACAGCTGTGGTTTAGATTTGAAACTTACCTGCAGGATATCGCTGAGGTCCAGCAGCATGTCTGAGAGAAACCGGTAAAGGAAAGTAAACCACAAGAATCTGTTCTCTGACCAGTTGGGACCGAAGAGAGAGAGAGAAAGAGTACTTTACGTACCTGGTAAGAACTGAAGCAGCCTTTGTATTAAAAGACATAAATAATGTTTTCTTTAACCACTCGCCAAACATTCACTTTATCGAAGCCATAAGCTATAAAACAACATCTGATTATCCGACGGTCCTTGAACACATCGTGTCTGACAAACATTTGAGTCAGAAATTCAACCAATTTAAAATAAAACTCTTTATTCTACACTACAAACGATAAACCGTTTGCACCAACCAGATAATAAAACATAATCCGACGCTCAGCCATGTCTGAATCCTGTCACTTCTTCCTTCTTATCAACACGTTTAACATTTAAATCATCTGCACTCAAGCCGACATGCACATAAAAACATTTTAAATATCTTTAAAGTAGATTTCACGACTTTCCATCACCACACACATTCCACCTATGGAAGCAAAATAAGAGTTAAAACCATTCTGAGCTTGTGAAAATATCATTTCTACAGCTACAAATCTTTCTAACCCGCCCCCCCCCCCATGCACACACATTTCACAGGCTAAACTATTAATGACCTTATTTGTGTTTATAGCGGTTTGACGTTGAAGCTGAAATAAAAGCAGCTGTGAGAGAAAAGCTAACGAGACGCTGGAGCTTCACCTCCGACCAGACGGCTCTCACATTCACACGCCTGCCCCCCCTCACAATGACCAACCCCCCCCCTACGCTCGGACGGGTGCACCTGTCTCCGGGCTGCAGGCGCGGATTAGCGGGGCTCCTCTGGAATAAAATAAAAAAAGGGCGTCACAATGGAATTAGCAGCAGCAGTGCAGATGAAATGGAAAAGATAATCCCGGCGCACGCCGTCTGGAGATTACAGGCCGACTCCCTTAATCAGGAAACCTAACGACAGCAGGTCCTTCAACACATCTGGGTCCACTGAGGGGGGAGACGCACGTTTACACCTTTATTTAGTGCACACTTATTTAAATATGCAGAGAGATGGATGTTAAAACTGAAGCAGCTCTCCTCGGCTACATGGATAAACTGGCCTCTTAGTGTTTCACCACCATGGAAATCTATGTGCCGTCTCTTCCACGGTACGTTCTACTTTAGTCGTGTTTCCATTCAATTGTCAAGCAGATTTTAAGGAACGTAAAATAGGGAAAAGGAGTGCAAATTATGGGGAATTTCCATCAACTGGTTTGGAGCGAATAAGGTCAGAAGTTGGCGTGAGAGGCTACTGTAGAGGCATGGCTGTAATCTACCAGTAAACAGAGTAGAAGAAGAAGTGTACCGGAAATAAAGCAAGTCGCCTCGGTCATCTAACTGTCTTTCATGTCAACTGGTATCGGTTTCATGTTTCATGTTATGGGAACATCCTGAAACAGCTGGACCATGAGCTGACTGATCGGAGTGATGACATTTGTTTTGTACGATGTTTCTTATGGATGCATACTGTGTTGTGCCAGTTTTTTGGGGGGATAATTTCCTCCTCCTCAGAAGAAAAGACGAATGGGCAAATAAAGAGGCAAAAAAAGCAGGAAGGAAAGGGAAGAAGGATAGAAGGACGAAGGAAGCAAAGACGTTAGGATGCAGCCTGATCGGGGAGATGAAAGTCTGGTCCTCGTTAAATTAAACTCCACATTTAAACGGATGTTTCCGTTTACACTCTGCTCTCCTTCTGCCTTCGTCGTGATTCTCCCTCTGTGAAAACATTACAGACTCACTCAGCTGTGGAAAAGGAAGCCAGCAGAGCTATTTTTACCCCGGCAACACACACACACGCCTGGTAAACAATGCAGCAGGAAGGCATTACACCCTCTGCGCCCTGCTTTCATTAGGTAAACCCATCCCGGTCGCCCCGCGCTGCCGTTACGCAACCCCATCATCCTCGGAGGCGAAGTGAGTCAGGAGTAAACCGACCTGTAAAGCCGCCCTGCTCATGATAAAAAAAGGATGAAGCAACGCTCTCCACTTCAATAAGCTGCCGTTAGCAGATTATGAAACATTAAGAAAAGGCCTCCGCTGGCTCACATCACCTGCATACTTTGACGTGCCGCCCTCCACCAGTTCAACATGCAGACAGACTTTAATGTGAAAGTCGTTCTCAGCGGTTAAAGGACGTGCGATCAAATGAAAAGCGTCTCCTGGTGCACGCAGGAAACACGTTTCTTTGATTAGGTTTCCTTTCAGAGGCGAGTTTTCCTCTTTGTTACACAGCATCTAATTAGACCGAGTCCTCCATTGTTTGTGTTTATTGCACAGATGACAGCGTAGAGGGAGACTAGGTCGCGGTGCAGGTGACAATATGCGGTACTAATGTCTTTTTTTGTGCAAATTACTTAATTTATCCTGATTGACAGGATACGAAATATCTGCAGAAGTAAAAAATGTCGACATGTAACGAGAGAGGACGGATCTACGTGTATTCATTTCTCCTCCATTATTGTTGTTGTTGTTGTTGTTGTTGAGCACGTTGTACACGTGTGATGAGACAGTTGCGCCTTTGAGGTATTTGTCCCGCCCCCTCCTGCCTTGTGATTGGACGGCTGGGTAAAAAGTGACAGTGACGAGTGCAGATTTTTTCAACTCTTATCAACCAGAAAAGGAAAAACAAAAGTGCAGCACTAAATAGATACTCGTCCCGCTGCGGATTATTATTATTATGAGGCACGTTCTTAACCAATAGAAGAGCTTCTTTGTGCACAAACACACGTGCATCATAAGGTTGAATGTACTTCCTAGGTCATTGAGTCTATGATCAGAAAGAAGGAACGAACAGAAAGGATACGTGGCGTTCCCTCGGTGCGGCAGACCAGGTAGAGGCAAGCGGCGACCACGTGGGAGTTCTTGCGTCCGCTGGTCAGGTGCTTCATGAGCGCCATCTTGTAGAAGTTCAAGGCCGTGTCCAGACAGTGCTTGTTCATCTGCAGCTGGTGACCCAGAGTGTTGATGTTCAGCCTCGCTGCAGAGACACATGACAGAGAGCGGCTCAGTTCACAGAAACGCTGTAGACAAGCATTCACGATCTCATCTGCTTTTATCGGTTAGAAAAGAGGAAGAACAAGCAAGACATTTAGGCAGAGAGAGATTTATCTTCTAGATGCATGAAAGCGCTCATCTAATCTGACACAGTGCCCATTTAGAAAGACAGAAATGTGGTCCGATGCCAACATGAACCCGTTTTTGATGCACACAGACATCATTACACGAGCACATGAACACCAGCGTATGCAAACGAGGCTCTGCAAACGTGTCCAGACACGAGGGTTTCATAATGCACAAATGTAGAAAAACAGCATAATTATGTCAACACACACACACATGTACGTGTGCTCCACCTTTAGACACTAGCGCTAGCTCCAATGGTTTTTCTGTAGAAACAAAATCTGAGACTATTGACGAGAGTCTGTGGAGCAGAGCCGGACAGATGTTGGACTCTGGTCGGAGCTACGCTACGATTGGCCAGTCTGCGTTATAGGGGCGGGACTTAGCAAAGCGTCAATTGAATTGCAGAGAGTGTGAGTGTGTGTCGAATTTATGATCTCAGATGAGCTCAACATGGTGAGTGACCTCATACAAAGAAGTGTGTGTGTGTGTGTGTGTGTGTGTGTGTGTGTGTGTGTGTGTGTGTGTGTGTGTGTGTGTGTGGGACTGTGAGAGGCTCTGAACTCATCGTGTCTCGTCATGATGTTTCAGTTCAACTCTGAGATCTGAAACCAGCAGATTTCAACATCAGCGAGTTGAGAACAGAAAGACGACGAAGCGTCATTTAAGAAAACAATCTCACCACGACGTCCATTTAGTAGTTCTGGAGCTTTCGATTGTATCACATTGATCTTCTTCAGCAGATGAAAACTAACCAGGTGTCACAGAAATGCAGATGTTCACACTTTAAAGTGAACATGGACGAGACGTGCTGAGAAAAACTACAATTCCACGACAACTCCATGAAGATCACATGATCAAAATATATATTCTCTCCTCTATACTGCTCCCCTCATTTCTATGTCTGTGTCACAGATGATAAGTAGGGCAGCGCTGCAGCTTATTGTAACCAAAAAACAAATCCAAACTTAGTTTCATGCCCTTTACGCGACTCTTCAGCTCAAAGCCTCTAAAGAAATAACACCTCATAACATTTACAGAGAACTGGGACACCCTGAAGCGTCCACACAGGACGTGATGAACACACACCTGGATTAGAAAACAGGTGAATTAAGGTCACCAGTCCACCCACAGCATCACCACGAGGGACATCTCTTTGTTTGTTTATAGCAGAAGAAGAAGAAGAATAAATAGATAGTAGCTGCAGGAAATAAAGACAGGAAGTAACAGCTGTCAGAATAAAAGCAGCATCAACTGTAACGGGGTAAAGGCAGCCGGAGGAAGATCAAGACGGACATTTAAATCTGATGCCAGAGACAGAGAGATGCTTCAGGACGCTCCAGAGGAAGATATTCATCGAACATGAGCCAAAGAACCACAACTAGGAGCTAAAAGAGGCCAAAAGGCTCAGTAGAGCCGGCGATACAACTCTTCTGACATCATAGAGTCACCGCTAATATTAAGATAACTAGACTCACAGAGGCCATCTTTCCTCATAGCAGTGTATTCAAACACCTTCCAGCTCTAGATTTATATGGGAATCTGACACCCGGGTGTTACTGCAGCTCCTGTTTGTGATTCAGACAAAGTGTAAATCTTAAACTACTTTTAAATTCCAGTCATAGCGTCCAAACACTGTGTGCACCGATACATGAGGGACTGGTGATGCATTATTGTCCAACACAAACACAGGAAGAGGTGGGGCATGTGCTCCCTGATATGAATCAGTCGGCGGCGAGACGGAGGAGGAGGAGGAGGAGGAGGAGGAGGAGGAGGAGGAGGAGGAGGAAGAAGAAGAGGTACAGACGGCCGCTGGGGAAAGTTTATGGAGGACAGAAAGAAAGAAGAAGAGCTGCTCCTCCCTTAGAGACGCCTGCAGACTCAAACCGTCATAAATCTACCCACACAGAGAAAGAGCATGACAAGGCTATTCCCACCGCCACACTGGCTAACACACACACACACACACACACACACACACTATGTGCTAAGTGTCTCCAGCCTCCCATATTACTGTACAGACATGAGAGAAGAATTCTCATCTCAATCCTCAGCAAGAAGGCTGCAATAATAACCATTTCTTTGATTGTATGTTTGAATAAAATCACCGTCACATACTGCAAACAGCATGAAAAACATATCTCACACACACACACACACTCTCTCTCTCTCACATTACTCAGCGTCTGCTGCAGTCTGACAGCTCTGTGACTCTGCGTCTTCAGCACCTCAAGACGAGCGTCTTCTCTTTCTACAGTTGTTGTTGTTGTTGCGTTTCTATACTCGAGCTGCTGAGATAGAACAGTCCAGGGGTCCGGGGGGGACACACCCTCGAGGCCCCAGAAGAACGAGGAACATTTATGGACATGGACGATGTCAGCAGCTCACACTGGCGTATCGCAGACACAGAAAAAACAAAAAAAAGAGAAAGAGGAGGAAGTAGTAAGTCTCCTCATTTATTCACTTGAATGTCTTGTTAAGAGCGTCGTCCTATTGTCCAAAGAGAGATCTGTTCTGGGGTCAATTTAGCTCAAACGTGGGGAAACAGAAAGTAATATTCAGATCGTAACGACCTGTTTTAAAGTCAACTTATTGATCGATCATTAAACTAAGCAAAGTAACAAAAATGGAGGAGGAGGCCTGCTGAAGGGAGAATCACAGCACCGGAGCAGAAACATGAGGACGTTCAAAACAAAGCGCTGGTGGCAAAATTACCAATAAAGTTTACAGCTGTTTTACTTGACAACAACAACAACAACAACACATCTCTCACATCAACGCATCAGGAGTGAGTCTAAAAACCCAGACATGAGTCACTTCCTGTTCCCTCGTCTCAAGTCATCGAGGTGTTTTTAAATAAATGATGAATATAAATGAATGTCTGGAATAAGGTCTGTGTTTAACACAAACTGAAGAGTTTAGAAAGGACAGACTGTGACGAAGACGTGACGTAGACGTGACGAAGACGTGACGAAGACGTGACGTAGACGTGACGAAGACGTGACGAAGACGTGCGGCGCCCTCTGCTGGTCACTCACCTCTCTGCAGCGTCTGAGCTCTGGACTCCCTCCCCACACCTGAGAAGTGGTTGTCCCCAAAAGATGGGTTGATCCCTCCAGCTGGAGACAAAGAGACAAAGACTCACATCAGAACTACAAAAACTAGATTCTGATTCTTCTACACAAAACCAGAATAACTTAGTTTAACACTGTTTTCTATCCATTCAGCAGAAAGTCTGAGCTGAAACTTATATTACAGTTTTAATAGATTATTTATTGTTTTAAGTCACTTTTAAAGCCAGAAAAACCCAAACATTGATGGTTCTGAGTTATTAAATCTGTCACTTTGCTGTTTTTACTCTTCTTACATCACAGTTCATTTAATATTTAGAGGTTTCAAACCGTGGAGTTAAAATTTGCATTTTGCAGACTTCACCTCGGACGCTTTCTTTTAATATTTTTTTAGTTTTACAGATGCAGATCAATCGATAATGACAATCTGTAGTCGCAGCTCTATAACGAACCTGAACTAATGACGACGATATTTAAAAGCAGATGCAGACAATAAACTCCTCAAATAAACAATCTCCTGTTTTATTTTCTTCCATGAATCGTTATTAGTCTATGAAATGTATTCAAACTAAAACAAAACAGTTGTTTGAGTCCACAATAATACATTATACCCAAATAATATCCTATTTACTGTCATTACAGACTGAACCTCAGTATCAGGAGTTATCAGACAGCACCCTCTAGTGGACGTCAGAGGGAACTACAACCAAGACTCAGCAGAGAGAGACCTCCTGCAGGCTGAAGGTTAAAGACAATCTGGAGGTAAATGTTACACACTGATAAGCAGCTGTGGAGACACACACACACACGCGGACACACACACGCACACACATATTTAACATGGACTCTCAGAGCAGCGTTTAGTTAAAAGCCTCAACACACAAGAAGAAACTTGTTTTTTAGGATTAAAATCAGTTCTTTCCTTAGAAACAGCTGCAGGACTTCATCGTTTGGAGGCGGACTTAATTTAGGAAACCGGTGATATTATTTGTTGACATTTGTTTTTACAGTATTTTATTCTGAGAATATAAAAACAACATTTAACTAAAAGTCTAGTTTAACAGAAATTGTTTAGAACAGACAGGAAGTTATATTTATCGTTCACAATGTTCTGAGATTCTATGTTGCATTAATTAAAACAAAAATATCAGAATGATTATAAAATAGTTAGAATTAATATTTACCGTTTACTAAAAACAGCTCGTTGTGGAGCTTTTAACCCATCACATGGTCTTCGTCCGCTAATTGAGGTTCGCTCTGTTGTCATTGGACGATAGATGTTTAAACTTTTACAAAACAAAAAGTCACAACTAAGAAAACTCCACACAACGAAGACCAGGTGATCCGGTTGAAAGCTCGACAACTAATTATTAAGTGGACCGTGAGTTGAGATTGTAGCTTTAAGTACATTTAGCGGATCATATTTCTGTGGTTTTTAATTGTAATGGGAGTACTTTTACATTGTTGTATTGGTACTTCTACTGAGGATCTGAGTATAATCTTTGTTTTCTCCATTAATCGATTGATTGTTTGGTTCGTTAAAATTCTTAAAATAGAAACTATGATACTAAGTATCAACTTTAACTGTTTTATTTTGTCCAACCAACAGTTCAAACCTCAACATTCATCAGTTTAACGTTGTTTAAGACGAAGAAAAGCAACAAATCATCACTTCTGAGAAGCTGAAACCATGAAATCTTGAGTGATGATTGACTAATTAACTAATTGATTAATTGACGTATAGTTTAGCAGCTTATTTTAAAAGTTTCTCATGTTTTTTATGTTACATTTTCCTTTTTAAAGTAACTAAAGCTGTCAGATGGATGTGAAGTAAAAAGTGTCATGACATGGAAATAGAAAAGTACCTCAAATGTGTACTTTGAGTACAGTTCCTGTGTAACTGAACTCGGTTACATCGATAGAAAACAATACAAGACATTTGTTCGTCTCTCTCTCACCGTCAGCGGAGACAAACTGTCCGACGGCCGCAGACCCTCCGCCTCCCGTCTCCACGAACTCCACCTCGGACACGATGATGTTGTCCTCCAGCACGGAGCCGCAGGTCATGCAGACGGCATCTCCGCGGGACTGGTCCACGTCGATGTCCGAGCTGCCGCAGTTCTTGCACACCTTGGAGCTCATGGTGTCACTCGGCGAGCCTCACAGCCTCATGGGGGGAAAAAAGAGAGAAATTAAAATCCTCAGATGTATTTTTTGGAGATATTTTATGGATTTGTATCTGTTCCAGAGGTTGAATGCACCTCAGTATATTTATTAAAAGTGAAGTATCTGTACTTAAATAAAGTATTTCTATTTCACGAGGCTTTAAACTTCAAAAAGGGAAATATTGTACTTCATTGTTTCATTTATCTGACAGCTGTAGTTACTACTAAGTACTAATACAACGCTGTGAAGATACTTCTTGACAAAGTAAACCTTACTTCAGTAAAAGTATTGTAGGCTGAATGTACTTAAAGTAAAGTATTGTTAGTGCAGTAAAATGTTCCCCGTCAGTGTTTCACTGTTATGCATTATGTCTCTGGATTAATATCACTGCTGCATTAATGTGTATGTTACATTTTACCTCCTTTATATCCTGTTTTCTAGTTTAATCTACATTAATGCATCTTATTCTATAAGATCATCAAACGTTTGTGTCTCTAAAAAGAACAAACAGCTATTTTCAGCTTCCTGAAGATGTGTTTCTAGACGATCCAAGAATATTTAAAAGAGTTTATTTAGCTGAAGAAGAAGAAGAAGGATTTAGAGGAGTAAAAAGTACAACATCTACCTCAGAGTATTTCTACAGTGTGGTATTGCTGCTTTTACTGGTACTTTCAGTATATTGTGATGCTAGTACATCTATACTAAAATAGACTTCAAAATGCATGTCTTTTACTTGTAACACAGTATTTCTACAGTGTATTATTGCTACTTTTACTGGTACTTTCAGTATATCGTGATGCTAGTACTTTTATACTTAAATACAACTCTAAATGCATGTCTTTTACTTGTGACATAGTATTTCTACAGTCTGGTATTGCTACCTTTACTTCTTTAAAGTACCACAGTCGTGAATCGTTCGCAGTGATTCTGCAGAACTTCACCGGCTCATCTGCTCTCGTTAGCCGGCTTTAGCTACGTGGCACTGCACCGGGAGAGGCTAGCTCAGCGGTTTCTCTTTTAGCCGAACTACGAGTCCTTTACGGGCTAAAGTTACCAACCACGGCCGTGAAGTGTGCCACGTGTTAACCCCTTACATCGATCTTAATTTATATTAATAGTAATTTAACTGGTAACGGTTAAAAGGAGCAGTGGACACGTTGACAGCTGAGGACATGAAGCTAACGGGGCTAGCCCGCTAAACAGACTCTAACACACACTTTGACAGACAGGTAGATGATGTAATGAGTGTTTAATAATCACAGCAGCCTCACAGGAAGTTAAAAACACACTTAACGTATGTCGGTGTTAACGTACCTTCAGTCCGGTGAACGGTAACCGTCTGCTGCCACGCTACCACGCGTGTCACCCCTCCACACCTCGAGTGTTTTCTGCCGTTACTCTGCTTGTGACGGTGTTTCTCATTGACTGACACACTTGTCGCTTTTGTCGCTGTTGTGATTAAAGTGTAACCGGTGACGTGACAGCGCGCGGAGGTTCGCTAAATGCTGTAATATCGCTGCAATCCTCAACACAACACACCCAACACGTGCGTTTAATGCTGTCGAGTCACGGACGAGACCAACTCGGGCCGGAGGGGGTGGTGCGGTGACAAGATATATACAATAATTGTAAAAGTGGATACATTTTTAAAAACGTGAGGCACATTAGTATTGTAAACTTTATGTTTTAAGTTAGGGAAATTAAAAATTAGCAACACAGTTAGCATATAAAGAGTTAACACCGGCAACGGAATCCCCTACTTATGTAATTGCACTTCTTATGTCCCTGCTGTTAAATAGAATGTTTAACGAGGAAGAAAATACAACAAAGTAGAATATAGAAAATAAAATAAAGTCAAATCATGTGTCTGTTTCTTTATTCACATTTTACATTCACCATGTTTATGTAACAGTTCATGTTGATTTATACGTCCTAATTCAGACATCTTGAGGAGTCCGGAGACCTCTCTGGAGCCGGGGGTGGTTCATCCGTTCTGGGCCGCTAGAAATCTGGCCGACTTGTAAGGGAGATTTGCCCTATGTAGATATAAATATGTTATTCTAAGGTAACAGAAACACAATGATTCTTTGTGATTATACACTAAAGAAAACATACTTATTAATATTATATTTGAGTGCATTCCATCCTTTGCAGGTTAGACGGTTTCTTTTTGTCTTATCTGTGAAGGTTTAGTCTCAAATCTGGAAGCTGATACTTCACCTCATCAGGAAGAGACTGTGTCCTCAGCCAGTTAAACAAATATGTGTGTGTAAAATGCTAATGAATGAAGTTACATTGTATAGTTAATAAAAGCTTACTTTTGTGACGAAGACTTCCTGAAATCAAGATGACACCGCTTGACTTCTTCTCAGGTAACAAACCAGATGAAGAGGAACCTTCACCTTCTATCCTCCATCTGGTAGACGAGAGAGAGAGAAAGACATTTGATTATAAAACAATATAAAGCAGAATGAATAAAAACTTTTTCAATGTGCTTTTTCCCCTTTTTGTCTTTCATTGTTTAATCTAAATCAGGGGTCTTCAACGTTTTTCAGGCCAGGGACCCCCAAACTGATAGAGAGATGGAGCAGGGACCCCCTACTATATATATATATATATTGTATAAAATTGTGTTCTATATTAAACTGGGCCTAGTGCCATGTATAAACATACCTCTTCATTGTGCATTCAACACTAAGCTATTCAAATAATACACAGGTTCATATATTCATGTTTTTATTTTAACATGTGCAAGGTACAGTGAGTAGGGTGGCCGTGCCACTGCCATTTAGAAACATACCTTGTCAACTGATACCAATGCCAATATCAACATCGTCTGTCAATTGCTTGATAATCATGCATACAAGCTATTCAAAATGACGTTTTTATTTGAAACATAAATGTGGAAACGAAAAATGAGTGATGGCCTATTAGTGCCACTGCTATAAATAAACATACCTGTTATCATGCATACAATACTGAACTATTAAAATATGGAGACAAGTGTATTGGCATACAGATGAGTATATGTATATGTGTTTGAGGATCTGGAAATTAATAAATCCAGAAAAGGACGTTGATTTTACTGACTCAGCTAAGAAAGCATCATTTTAAAACCAGAAATGACTCTTCTAAAGTCTACACAGGTCACATATCGTAGCAGCACGTCAGCTAACACAGATACTTAAATTATAAAGTAACAATGACTTACTCCTTGTCACTAAGTCCAGAGCTGTCTGTTGAGGAGTTGTTCTTCTCAGACATAATTAGTCCTGGTCAGTCTATAACACACAAACACACACACACACACACACACACACACACACACACACACACACACACACACACACACACACACACACACACACACACACACACACACACACACACACACACACACACACACACACACACAGGTATGACTTGTAGTTAACAGGTCCTTCTCTACAGAAGTAAATCCAGTCAGAATGGAGCTATAATGCACAACATGACCAGTAGAACTTCATACTGGACCCTTATATTCCAATAAGAAGCGGGTGATGTGACTCTTTGCTTTCTAAATGTCCACAACTGAGTTCATTTCCATCATTTAATCACATTAACTCAACAATCAGCGCTAGAATAACAACTTTTAACCCGAGCTGAGCTCATTGATCTGACTGTAGTTTTATCAAGTCAATGCAACATCTGCAGAAGTCACATATATGATACTCTAGATTTGTTATATGTGCATTTGAGTAACGGTCTACTTGTTCCATTTTATAGATTTATGAATTCAGAAAATAGAGAAAGATAAATACAGGTCGAGTTTCAGCTTTTGTCCACTGTCAAATGAAAAAAATAATAAAAACATCTTTAACGCCTACAAAAAACAAAATTCTGATCAGTTTTATTCAGTTTAGTTTTGTTGTTGTGGTATTAATAAAAACATTTAAAAGACCAAGTTACAACACCTTTAGATGGTCATAATAACTGCGTCACAAGAAAACAAAAGTGAAACTAAACTACTTTAACCAAAATTTAAGAAAAACATTTAGAGATTAACAAGACAAATAAGAAACAATGCATAAAGAAAAAAATATTAACAGTATGAGACTTATGATGCACATATTGACATATAACGTTACCTTATGATGGTATTAAAATAATCACATCGAAGATGTCAGCGACCGAACTGTTCCAAAAGCCCAACCAATCTGTTCTGCGCATGTGTGGGAGCGCCTGGAGGGAAGACCCGCCCCTCTGCCGCTGATTGGCTACATGCTGCTAAGCGCTAGCTTCGAACTAGACAGGCCCGGGAGCAGCGACTCAGTCACGGATGCTCACGTTTTTGTTCCCGTAGAAACGAACCAGGCAGCTGGAACGTATCGAGCACGGACAACGGAAACAACTTTATTCCACCGATATAGTCAAAAGTAGCGCATTTCCGGTTTTTACCCTTTCCGTTCTAGCCTTCACAATAAAAGCCACGAACACAGAAAGTCAGAGGGCTCCTTCACTCAGAAAATTAACAAAATATCTGAATAAACTAATATAAAGAGTTAAGGGATATTGAAAGAGGGAAATCCTCATGAAGTAGGCTTACTAATGAGAACCAACCCCCTAAACTCACCTTACAGGAAGGAAGTGTACTTAATATTTTGTCCATTTTGTGTTCTTTATAAATATATATTTATTTATGGATTTTAAGTTAATACGAGGCTTCAGCAGAGTGAGTTAGTCAAACCAAGGTTGTATCTTCAAAAGTTATTCTGTTGTTTTTGTATGAAAATGTTAAAATAAAAAAGAGGTATATTCAACAAGTCAAATAACAACTTACCAATAGCAATTAAAGATATACAATGTACACCAGAATAATATACGTGATTACGTAATGACACATAATATAAATGTAATAGTGTAGGAGCGTGGAAATAACGAAAAGGCAAGTATCCCTTTGGCTGCACCTTGTGGCCGTTTATTTCCATCCACAAAACACAAAACACACATTCACTTCCTGCTACCCTTTAACCCCCCTTGTCACCAGGGTTACGCCCCTTCTCTTAAAGGGTCCCCGTGAATTCGGTCCTTTAGTCCCCTACAATATAGTATATCATGTATACTATGTTATAATTGTCATAATTTCCCCATATTTGACAAATAAAACACCTAGGCAGGCACCACAGTTCATAATGGTCTCATTCAATATTTTGGAAGTAGAATTATGCGTAATTATTGCAAATATAACGTGTTTATTTATCACGTATTGTGTTCGGGATTAAAATCACATAATGTGGCATAGTTTATCACATATTGTGTTCGGTGATGAGGTTGCAGATAAACTTGCCAAACGAGCATTAAACAAAAATGATATTTTAGAAACTTGTTTTGGGAGGTCAGAAGCAAAATCAGTAATACAGCGAAGAATTATTACATCTTGGCAGGAAATTTGGAATAATGACAATAAGGACAGAAATTATAACAAAATTCAGACGTCAGTCAGAGTGAGAAGTGATAGAAGTAAAAGTATAAAAGAAGATGTTACTTTCAGTAGATTAAGGTTCGGACATACAGGACTCAATGACACCTTATACATCATGGAAAAGACAGAGTGGGATAAATGTGAGATATGCAACTGTAAAGAAAGTGTTGAACATGTGCTGATAGAGTGGAGGAAGTTCAGTGTGGAAAGAGAAAGACTGAAGGGCAGAGTGATAGATTTAGGAAGGGAGTGGAGCATCAAAGGACTGTTAGAGATAGGGGACAAACAAGTTCAGCTTAAAAGGGCTTCATTTAATTTATGAATGGAACGGGTTTAATACCCACAATATAACTTCTAGATGAAGAGTATTTCAATTTGTATTTTTTTATTTAATTCATAAGTAACATTATTATTGTGTTTAAATGATAACTGTCATAAAGTCATGATGTTACACACTCCGGTCCAGTAGGTGGCGGCATGCACCTTAAACGTTGGTTTGTAGTCCGCCATTAAACTGAAAGAAGAAGAAGAAGAAGCAGCAGAAGCAGAAGAAAAAGAAGAAGAAGAAGAAGAAGACTCATCTCCCGGTAGCCTACAAACAGCCTATTGCAGTTAGCTTAGCATGCTAGCTGGAAACAGACCGACGGGGACGGAAGTTATCAACACAGCGCTAGTCAGAGTTTAATGAGAGTAAACGGGGTTTTTAACGGGGTTTGTCTGGAGGAAAAGTTTCTGTCGCTGGTGGATTGTTTCCTGGTGTCCTACGGAGCTAATTAAGTTAGCATGCTAGCAGGAAGTAGACGGACCCGAACGTAACCTAGTAACAGCGCAGGTCAGAGTGAGCAAACCGTTTTTAACCGAGTTTGTCTGGAGGGAAAGTGTCTGTAGTTTAGTGAAAATGTCTAAAGTCCAAATGCTGAGATGTTTAGTCAACCAGCGACTAACTGCGGCTGCTGAAGAGATATTTGGTCTGTTTGAAAGAACGATAGCAGAGTACGAGGAGGAACGTTCTCGTTCAAAAGAGCAGAACGAGCGACAACAGAAACTACTGGACGCTGTTTTAAACCCTGAGCTGCGGTTACGCAGATCAGGTTGGTTCTCTTTATTTCTTCTGTTCATGCTCCGGCTGATAACCTTTTAATGTAGTTTGGAGTGAGACTCTGTTGCAATGAATCTTCTTCTTCTTCTGTTCTGTTCTCTCAGCTTCTAGTTGACAGCCATATTTAAAGAAAGAAATGATTTCTAGATGACAGAAAATATTTTCACTTAAAGTACAAGTTTGTTCTCTTTGATAACACCACGTGGATTTTGACTTCGGTCAAGTCAGCAGACACATAAATTGTAGTGCGCCTATATGCTGAAATTCACGGTAAACACCATTCCAAATGGCGGCGCTGCTTCACCAGTACAGCGAACCGCTAACAAACATTCACTACACTTATATACATATTACAGTCACGTGAATTAACATATTTAGTATGAATCGACCTACCAGAACATAAAGAGTCGATCAATTTCATTATAAAGAAAAAGTACAATGTGTAGGAGCCAGATAAAAACAAGGGATGTAATACAGGGCTACTATCAGCTTAGCTAACACTCTTAACTCACGTAGCTACCAAACTACATAAAAACACAAAATACTTTATAAAATGTTAAGTACACATTGGTCCCAAATTCATGTCATCTTTGGTGCACTTTACATGTTACTAACCTGAGAAAAACAGGAAATAATAAGACAAGCAAACATGTGGCTTCTTGATTCACGCGCACATAGAAGTCTCGGGTCGCGAGGCAGAACCACAGCGATGCACTGCCACCTACTGGGCATAGATAGAAATACACTTCTAAAGGAAGTTTTATTATGATTGGCAAATCACAGAAATTCGTTCAAATATCATGAATCAAATAACAAAAATGTGACCATACATTTTGTGTGCGTCACACATATATGGAAATAATATTAAATTAATTGTATTCATATAAGTATAAAACATGTTACCTGCATCTTGTGAGTTAAAGGGAAAATACACCTAAATTGTCAGTGAAGTGTCTTTATTCTTTGATTTGAGGGTTGCTGTAAAGATATTAAAATGTATATTACCCGTCTGACAGTCAATTAAGATATTTTACTCTGAACTGAATTTGTACCTTCAAATAGCAAATTTCTGAAATTTTTAAGGTGCTATGAAAATGTTTTTTCATAATTCCAGACAATGACTGATGTATATGTGTTCAGGACATAGTCAGATCCCAACAGCGGGAACACCGAACCAATCCCATCCTGACAACTGTCTTGATTATTTAATTTAATCTTAATTTACAGAATTAACACTAGTTACTTACGTAGTCTATTTATTTCTTCCATATTTCAAATCTGGACTATCTCAGCTGCAGAACGGTTCCAAACAGTTGGATATAAATCCCTGAATACAACCTGATCAATGATAGAATGAATTAAACAATCATACAACATAGATAGACCTTGTTATCATGACACATACAGACCTGTGTAGATATTGATGTGTTCAGATCTGGCAGGAGCGGGTTTGGTTTCTGGCAAGTATGAAAATGAAATGATTGATAATCATAAAATGATTAACATCAATAGGATTATTAAAATATATCAATAATAACAGGGACCACCCTGGGATCCGCTATTGGTTCAGAAACGGAGCGCACCTATGATGCACGTCCACGGTTACGTTGTGGCTGCTTCTGAAGGTTCTATCCACTGTTTCTACGGTGGCAGGTTTACGTACATTAGTCAACTATAACTGCCCACATGATCAAATCTCAGCCGGACTTTATAGAGGATGCAGGTTCTCTGACTACTTCTTAACAATGTTGGGTAGTGCCACACTTTTTTGCCATGTAAACTATTGATGACCTCATCGCTGCTGGTGCGTTGTGTCTTTACAATTTGTGTCGGCATGTCTGTTTGGTAACTGTGCACAGGGAGTGTAAGATGGAATGATGGCAGGAAAAAAAGTATGTACAGGAGACTATTTGCTCAATACTAATATTTGTTTATAACATCTCTGTGTGTGTTTACTGTTTTCCTGCAGACGTCCAGCAGCTGTTGGTGGTTAAAGAAGAGGTTCCCCCTGAGCAGCAGGAGTGGAGCTCCAGTCTGGACCAGGAGGACCCAGAGCCCCCACACATTAAAGAGGAACAGGAGGACCCAGAGCCCCCACACATTAAAGAGGAACAGGAGGACCCAGAGCCCCCACACATTAAAGAGGAACAGGAGGACCCAGAGCCCCCACACATTAAAGAGGAACAGGAGGACCCAGAGCCCCCACACATTAAAGAGGAACAGGAGGACCCAGAGCCCCCACACATTGAAGAGGAACAGATGGAACTCTGCACCAGTCAGGAGGGAGAGCAGCTTCAAGGGCTGGAGGAGGCTGATGTCAAGTTCTCATTCACTCCTGTGAAGAGTGAAGATGATGAAGAGGAAGCTCAGTCCTCACAGCTTCATCAAAGACAAACTGAACTGATGGAAACAGAAGCTGATGGAGAGGATTGTGGAGGACCAGAACCAGACAGGAACTCAGATCCAGATAGACATCCAGAACCAGATACTGATGACAATACTGGAGACTCTTCTGAACCTGATGACAGTAATGACTGGATGGAGACCAGAGAACCTCAGTCAGGTTTAAACTCTTTGACACCTGATGAAGTCCGTGTCAGTGATTCAAGATGTAGTGCTGGTAAGAAACTATTTAGATGCTCTGAGTGTGAGAAAACATTTGTCAACAGAGGAAATCTGAAGAGACACATGAGAATCCACACAAGAGAGAAACCTTTCAGCTGCTCAGTTTGTAAGAAATCTTTTAACCAGCGTTCAAATTTACAGACACACATGACAAACCACACAGGGGTAAACCCTTTCAGCTGCTCAGTTTGTGATCGAGGTTTCATTGGAAATGGAGTTCTGAACAGACACATGAGAATCCACACAGGAGAGAAACCTTTCAGCTGCTCAGTATGTGAGAAAAGTTTCTTTAGAAGTGGATATCTGAAGACACACATGAGAACCCACACAGGAGAGAAACCTTTCAGCTGCTCAGTTTGTAAGAAATCTTTTAACCAGCGTTCAAATTTACAGACACACATGACAAACCACACAGGGGTAAAACCTTTCAGCTGCTCAGTTTGTGATCGAGGATTCATTGGAAATGGAGTTCTGAACAGACACATGAGAACCCACACAGGAGAGAAACCTTTCAGCTGCTCAGTTTGTGATAATTGTTTCATTGATAATGGAGATTTAAAGAAACACATGATAATCCACACAGGAGAGAAACCTTACAGCTGCTCAGTTTGTGAGAAATCTTTTAACAAGCGTTCAAATTTACAGACACACATGAGAATCCACACAGGAGAGAAACCTTACAGCTGCTCAGTTTGTGATAAACTATTTAAGTGCAGCAGAAGTCGAAATATACACATGAAAACTCACACAGGAAAGAATCCCCTTTAGCCCTTTTACCCAATCACCCCTCCACATATCCCTTCGAGCAGTGGGCCCATAGGGCGGCAGCTCAATGTGTATTGCCATTCAGATGAGTATATGTATATGTGTTTGAGGCATCATATCTTGACATACAGTCTTGTATTTTAGTTTATATTGGTAATTATTTATTTGTTTGTTATTTTCTATATAAAATGTTTTGCTTTTCCATCTCAATAAAAAGATAATAATTAGTGCTGGGCAAAGATTCAAATTTGTAATCGCGATTAATCGCATGATTGTTTTGCGATTAATCGCATTGTTATTCGCAAAGTTCAATAATGAATTCAAAAGTAGTGTATTGCGCACTTTTATTTCAGCTGGGGGCTCGTGAGTATATTGCTTATTTTTTGCTCATACAAGGAATTTGGCTTGGTGACTGGTGCTTAACTGTTACACCTAGTGAAGACAAAACAGGACTCAATAGCACGACCAGGACGGCAACATAAGGTGAAGAACAAACAGGCTTTACTTATCGGATCAGGTTCAGTACAGACAAACAAATCAGGCACGGGTGAGGCAAACACAGGAAAAAACAGGCTGAGATCTGAAAAGCAGGAACATGAACACAAGAAACATCACTGAACTGTGAGACACAGAGGACCAAGACAAACTGGCACAGAGACATGAGGACACACGGGTTGAATACACTCAGGAGGTGTAGGTTATTAGAAAGAGTGTGGACTCATCCCACCTCCCCACCCTTGTGCACTGGTCCTTTATAAGATGAACAAACCCTGCACACGGGGCTCTTCATCCCTCTTCATCCAGCAGAGACCGGTCCACCGTGGACAGACCCAGATCCCCCAGCAGAGACCGGTCCACCGTGGACAGACCCAGATCCCCCAGCAGAGACCGGTCCACCGTGGACAGACCCAGATCCCCCAGCAGGACTCAATGACACCTTTTACATCATGAAAAAGACAGAGTGGGATAAATGTGAGATATGCAACTGTAAAGAAAGTGTTGAACATGTGCTGATAGAGTGGAGGAAGTTCAGTGTGGAAAGAGAAAGACTGAAGGGCAGAGTGATAGATTTAGGAAGGGAGTGGAGCATCAAAGGACTGTTAGAGATAGGGGACAAACAAGTTCAGCTTAAAAGGGCTTCATTTAATTTATGAATGGAACGGGTTTAATATCCACAATATAACTTCTAGATGAAGTTTATTTCAATTTTTCCTTTTTTTTTATTATTTTATTTAATTTATAAATAACATTACTATTGTGTTTCAATTATAACTGTCATAAAGTCATGATGTTACACACTCCGGTCCAGTAGGTGGCGGCATGCACCTTAAACGTTGGTTTGTAGTCCGCCATTAAACTGAAAGAAGAAGAAGAAGAAGAAGAAGACGACGACTCATCTCCCGGTAGCCTACAAAGCTAATTAAATTAGCCTAGCATGCTAGCTGGAAACAGACCGACGGGGACGGAAGTTATCAACACAGCGCTAGTCAGAGTTTAATGAGAGTAAACGTCGTTTACTAAACGGTGTTTTTAACGGAGTTTGTCTGGAAGAAGAGTTTCTGTCGCTGGTGGATTGTTTCCTGGTGTCCTACGGAGCTAATGAAGTTAGCATGCTAGCAGGAAGTAGACGGACCCGAACGTAACCTAGTAACACAGCGCAGGTCAGGGTGAGGAGTTTGTCTGGAGGAAAGGTTTCTGTGGTTTAGTGAAAATGTCTAAAGGCCAAATGCTGAGATGTTTAGTCAACCAGCGACTAACTGCGGCTGCTGAAGAGATATTTGGTCTGTTTGAAAGAACGATAGCAGAGTACGAGGAGGAACGTTCTCGTTTAAAAGAGCAGAACGAGCGACAACAGAAACTACTGGACGCTGTTTTCAACCCTGAAGTCCGGATACAAAGAGCACGTGGGTTCTCTTTATTTCTTCACTCAGTTCTCAAACACTGTTCATGCTCCGGCTGATAACTTTTAATGTAGTTTGGAGTGAATCTTTTTCTTCTTCTTCTGATCTGTTCTCTCAGCTTCTAGATGACAGAAAATATTTACACTTAAAGTAAAGTTTGTTCTCTTTGATATGTTCATGGTCACATAAGAGTTGATTACATTATTATATTATCTGGTTCTATTGATACTCTAGAACCAGGTAATATAATACATAGTAATGTCTTTGGTTCTATATATTGTGTATGAACATTTCATCACATCAGACCACATTGATAGCTGTGATTTACTTGTGTTCTAATGCAGGGATGCACCGATACCAGTATTCATGTATCGGGTCTGATGCTGTGCTGATGTACTTGTGATGTACTTGTGTACTACTCTGATACCACTAAGGCAACATGACGTTCACCTAGTGCCGGTTGAACCGGTATACCGGTTATAATTTCCCGTATGATATACATTTTTCATACACCGTGATACCGGTGCATAGCCGAAACAACTGCTGTCGCTCTTCAACAGGCAGCTAAATATATTGTTCGCCGCTGAGGGCACTGCGGTCGGAGCTAGTTGTCTTAACTGTATTGAGAGGGACCCCTAGTCATGTTTATAACAACAATTAATAACCCACAACTAACGCTCTTTAACAGGGCAAAACACCACGACACAACAGTTTGTGACACAAACAATTTTTAACACTAATAATTGTACATTTATAAAATTACCCCGCCGAACGGCATGCTGGGTACAGTCTGTTAACAGCTAGAAGAAGCTCCGTCGTGACATTAAAGAACAGAAAAGAGTGATGCAGGAGGAACAAACAGAGACCGGAGATGCATCAATACAATTTGTGCCCAAGAGAGGAGGTGTGTCTGCTGTTTGGAGGTTTTTTGGAATAAGCAGAAGAAGACACTCAGCTAGCCGCTAGCCTGTAGCGAAAGTCATGGATACGTTTTTAAAAAGAAAAAATGAAGACGACAGTGGTGCCATACCCCCCCAAAAGTCTAAATGTGTGCGCAAGTACAATCCTGACTTTCTGAAGTACGGCTTTGTGAACGGAGGCACGAGGCAGAGCCGAGAGCCCAGTGTGTGGAATGTGGGCTAATGCTATCAAACGAAGCACTGAAGCCGTCGAAACTAAAGCGACACCTAGCGACGAAACATCCAACGCTTGTGGGAAAGCCGGTGGAATTTTTCAAGAGAAAGGAAAATGGCCTACAGATCCAGAAAAGGTCTGTCGTGTCACTGACTGGTAACTCTAAATGTGCTTTGAAAGCCAGCTACCTCGTAGCCAGACGCGTGGCACAAAGTAAGAAAGCATTCACCATAGCGGAGGAGTTGGTTCTGCCTGCCGCTGTGGATATGTGCCGTGAGATGATTGGAGAGGCTGCTGCAAAGAAGCTGCTGACCATCCCACTTTCAAACGACACTGTGAGTCACCGTATCGCGGACATGGCCTCAGACATACAGCATCAGCTTCTGGAAAGAATTAAAAGTAGCCCATTTTACTCTTTGCAACTAGACGAGTCTACTGATGTCACGAATGCTGCACTGCTGCTGGTGTTTGTTCGCTATCACTGGGACAGTAGTTTGCACGAAGACATACTGTTTTGTGGAGAGCTACCAACACGAGCTACGGCTCAGGAATGTTTCCTTTGCATGGATAACTACTTCACTGAGAACGGCCTGGACTGGCAGAACTGTGTTGGGTGTGCAGTGATGGTATCAAGATACTTGATCGTGCACCAGAAGCTAAATGGACCCACTGTTTTCTCCACCGTGAAAGCCTTGAGGCAAAAAAGATGTCCCCAGAGTTCCATGAGGTGATGGATGCGAGTGTGAAAACCATCAACTTCATTAAAAGTAGAGCTGTGAACTCCAGATGTTTTGCCAAGCTTTGTGAGGACATGGAAGCAGATCATGTTCAGCTGCTCTATCACAGTGAGGTGAGATGGCTCTCAAGAGGACTGGTCCTCAATCGTTTGTTTGAACTGAGGAATGAGGTCTTCTCTTTTCTCACTGAGAAAAAATCTCCTCTGGCACATTACTATGCCGACACGAAGTTCACAGCTAAACTTGCTCTGTGACATTTTTTCACTGCTGAACCAGCTGAACATCTCACTTCAAGGGAGAAATAGCAACATATTTGTTGTTGCAGACAAAGTTCAAGCTTTCAAAAAAAAAAAAAAACTTGCTTTGTGGACTAAGAGGGCCCAGGAAAAGAGGATGGACATGTTTCTACTCTTGTCTGACATTTTGGAAAACTCTCCTCAGGTGCAGATCAGTGACTCAGTCTCTCAGCACCTCTCACAACTGGCAGAGAAATTTGAAGACTGCTTTCCTGAGGATCCCAGAGACGGACACATGTGGATTTTGGACCCATTTTCTGTGGATCCCACTGAAAATGATGTTGCTTTGCCCTCATATCTGGAATCCCAGCTTCTGGAAGTTTCCACCGACAGCACTTTAAAGTTGCAGTGGGGAAAACTGGACCTGGGCTCCTTCTGGATTGCTGTCTCAAAGGAGTACCCATGTCTAGCACTGAGGGCTGTGAAACTCCTCCCATTCACGACTACATACCTGTGTGAATCAGGATTTTCCAGTGTGGCCACAACTAAAACCAAAGCCCGAAACAGACTCAGAGCAACACTGGAGGCTACTCTGAGAGTGAGCCTTTCCCCCATTCCACCCAGACTGGATGTGATCGTGTCTGAGAGGAAGGCCCAAGTGTCTCATTATGAAGTGGACATAAAGGAGTTGTAGCGCGTCAAAAGACTGTTGTGACTGTTTGTCACAGATATGAAGAGCAACTTCTGGTTCTGCCATGTAAAATTGAATTCACAGATTATAAGGCTATATTTTCATTTGCACTTTATTTACATTTTATTTATAGTTTATTTAATTTTAAACTTATTATTTTGAATGTATTTATTTTATTACCACATATTCTTTATTTATCAAATTTCCATTTTTTTCTCAGTTTTTTTGAGAGTCCCTCTTTTTTTTCTGTAGTGAAATCTAATTATTAGTTATTTTTGTGTTAATAAGCCTGACTTGAGCCTTTAAATTTGTATTAGCTTGATTTGTTCCATGAGTTCTTGTTGCGTGTGCAGGTTTACATACACATGATGAATAAATGTCTTTGTGATCATCACATTGTATCATCTCATTTATTTGACAAGGGTTTTGCTTGTTAAACTGTAAGTGGATTTAATATAGTTATTGAATACAAATCAAACCAAGAGTGAGATAAATTAGTTAAACCAATACAGTGTTAATATTTGAATGGGCCCCGGGCCACTTTGTACTTGAAAAGTTGGGCCCCGAGGTCAAAAAGGTTAAGAACCCCTGCATTAGTCAACTATAACTGCCCACATGATCAAATCTCAGCCGGACTTTATGGAGGATGCAGGTTCTTTGAATACTTCTTAACAATGTTGGGTAGTGCCACACTTTTACGCCATGTAAACTATTGATCACCTCATTGCTGCTGGTGCGTTGTGTCTTTACAATTTGTGTCGGCATGTCTGTTTGGTAACTGTGCACAGGGAGTGTAAGAGGGAATGATGGCAGGAACAATAAGTGTATGTACAGGAGACTATTTGCTCAATACTAAAATGTATTTATAACGTCTCTGTGTGTGTTTACTGTTTTCCTGCAGACGTCCAGCAGCTGTTGGTGGTTAAAGAAGAGGTTCCCCCTGAGCAGCAGGAGTGGAGCTCCATTCTGGACCAGGAGGACCCAGAGCCCCCACACATTAAAGAGGAACAGGAGGACCCAGAGCTCCCACACATTAAAGAGGAACAGGAGGACCCCGAGCCCCCACACATTAAAGAGGAACAGGAGGAACTCTGGACCAGTCAGGAGGGAGAGCAGCTTCAGGGGCTGGAGGAGGCTGATGTCAAGTTATCATTCACTCCTGTGAGGAGGGAAGATGATGAAGAGGAAGCTCAGTCCTCACAGCTTCATCAAAGACAAACTGAACAGATGAAAACAGAAGCTGATGGAGAGGACTGTGGAGGACCAGAACCAGGCAGGAACTCGGATCCAGATAGACATCCAGAACCAGATACTGATGACAAGACTGGTGACTCTTATGACTGTGATGATTCGAAGGAGACCAGAGAACCTCAGTCAGGTTTAAACTCTGTGAAACCTGATGAAGTCCTTGTCAGTGATTCAAGATGTAGTGCTGGTGAGAAACTATTTAGATGCTCTGACTGTGAGAAAACATTTGGCACCAGAGGAAATCTGAAGATACATGTAAGAATCCACACAGGAGAAAGACCTTTCAGCTGCTCAGTTTGTAAGAAATCTTTTTACAAGTCTTCAAATTTACAGACACACATGAGAATCCACACAGGAGAGAAACCTTACTGCTGCTCAGTTTGTGATAAAAGATTTAAGCGCAACAGAGATCTAAAGGTACACATGAAAACTCACACAGTAAAGAATCCCCTTTAGCCTTTTTACCCAATCACCCCTCCACATATCCCTTTGAGCGGTGGTGGGCCCATAGGGCGGCGGCTCAATGTAGACTTTTCGGGTTGTTCCTGGTCGTCCCGGAAACCAGACCCTCACCAGCAGCAATATGCTTTTTTTTTTATTTCATTGTTTAATCTAAATGATTGATTGAAGGGTAAATATGGAGACAAGTGTATTGGCATACAGATGAGTATATGTATATGTGTTTGAGGCATCAGATCTTGAAATAAATCTTTTTATTGTAGTTTATATTGATAATTATTTATTTGATTGTTATTTTCTATGTAAAATGTTTTGCTTTTCCATCTCAATAAAAAGAGAATAATAAAACGAAAGATATCCACTCACAGCTACTGTGTTCCTCAGTTGCTCTGCTTCCAGTGCAGCTTGTTTTAAGTAGAGCTTTTATCCAATCAGATTTCACCTCTGTGTCTCTAGGTAAGAAGAGAGGCCCGAGGCCTGCAGACTCACAAGTGAATCCCTTTGCAGTTTAAGTGAATGGGGACAATATTGTTGATTGTCATAGTCTTCAACCAATCAGATCTTTAGTTTGACATGTTGGGCGTATTCTTTGACGTGCCAGAGCCTGCTAGCTGGCCTACAACTACGTCAGCATTAACACACAGCTCAGTTTCCAGGAGCAGCTCTGCAGTGAGGTGTAGCGTGTGCTGTGATTGGTCAGTGGGCGAGCACGTGACTATTGGAAAACGAAACCTAAGCAGAGGCTTAGTCGGAGTAGTAAGAGTTCAAATTGAAAGATATGGAAGAAATTATGACATTTTTTGCATTTCGCTTGGTGTCGATTATTTTTTATTTTTTAACTAGCTTTGTTTTTTAACACTCAATGGCTGAATAAGGAGGAGAAACGGATTTGTGAGTTGGGATTTAACTGGGATGAAACTCTTTGTCAACAAAGAAAGGAGGAACAGCATTCGGTAAGTCAACTGGTTTGTTTTTTTTACATCTAATATCTGAATAGCCCTTGAGTGTGAAGCAGAATGCGTGTTGCTGCTGTTGTTTTCCCGTTAAGCTAGTTAGCGTCTTGAGGAAACTTCGATCCTTCAACGTGTGCAGCAAGATGTTGGAGATGTTCTACCAGTCTGTTGTGGCCAGTGCACTGTACTTCTCTGTAGTCTGCTGGGGGAGCAGCATTGGAGCCGGAGACACTAACAGACTTAACAAACTGATTAAGAAGGCCGGCTCCATCATTGGCTGCAAACTGGACAATCTGGAAAAGGTGGTGGAGAGGAGGACACTGAAGAAATTATTATCCATATTGGATAACCCGGACCACCCTCTCCACCATCTACTCCAGGGACAGAGGAGCACTTTCTCCAACAGACTCATCCAGCTCCGCTGTCACAAGGACAGATACAGGAGATCATTCCTGCCCTCTGCTATAACACTCTATAATAAATCAGCTCAGGCCAAATCAATCACACAACTATAACACCATTACACTGTTGTTTGTTTGTTGTTTGGTAAATCTTTGCACTACTGTTTAGCAGTGGCGGGCCATGCATTTTATACCTGGGCCTTCTGTGCTGTCCTACTACAGTTGAATAACCTAATTATGACGCCACAGCTATGGTTATTTGTTTCTAGGGGAGTAACAATACACGTATTCGTATTAAACCGTTCGGTACGAGGCTTATGAACCGAACAATACGTTTGAATAATACTAGTGCATTTCGGAAAATGCAGAAGCTTAAATTGTGGGAAATATAATGTTTTCGGTGGACTGCGCTCACATAGGAGACAACGAGCTGTGTGACCTCTCAACCTGGAACTAAAAAAAACAAAACAAAAAACAGCTGAGGCTACGCTAAACTAGGTTAACGGGAAAACAACAGCACACAAGCTACGAACTCTCCCCGCAGGTTTAGGTAGCTGTTCCCTACTGATTCAAACAAGAGCACAAGCCATTAAAATAGTATTCACATCAGAGGGAACAATATTCACCATATCATAAAAACGACACGATAGAAAATCTAACCGTAGTAACACTACTGCAGATGTAAAAACACAAAAGCAGTTAACTTACCACAGATGCTGTTCACTTAAAGACAAAGTCCATCCTCCTTTCTTTGTTAACAAAGAGTTTAATACCGCGGTTGTACATAACATCGGTTCAGTTCCAGTCAGAGGTCCTCCTGCGAACGTGTTTGTTGAGTTGTAAATCCACTCGGGTCTCTCCAAAAGTTTTCAAAAGCACGTAGCTTGTGCGTGTCCTGTGGTGCTATGGTGTCGTGTAGCTGCCTTGGTTAGCGTAGCGTAGCTCCAAACAGCTCCAAACACCAAGAGCTCAGTTGCAAATGAAACGCATTCTTAGCCATAAAATGTGCAACGCTTCTCCGCGGCTGTCAGCCAGAAATACCATCCGTACAAATCCTTTTCCATTCTGGGTTAGGGTTGCTAGCTGTGGGGTTGACCGACCCTTTGATGCGATGTCCAGTTTTTCTGGAAATGTCCTCCAGAAATCCGTTTCTCCTCCTTCTTCAGCCATTGAGTGTTAAAAAAACACAGCTAGGTTAAAAAAAAAAAAATCTACACCAAGCAAAATGCTAAAAATGGCATAACTTCTCTTACATATGTTTCAACCTGAACTCTTATTAAATACTAAGATCTGCTAGCTAGCTTTCTGTTTGACAAAAGTCACACTGGCCCACTGACCAATCACGGCGCATGTTAATGCTGAGCTGCACGTTAATGCAGACGTACTTAGGAGGCTACCTGGGTAGCAGTGGCACGTCAAAGAATACGCCCAACATGTCAAACTAAAGATCTGATTGGTTGAAGACTATGACAATCAACAATATCGTCCCCATTTACTTTAATCTGCAAAGTCTACCTAGAGAACCTCTGGCCTCTCTTCTATAGAGACAGCAAAGAGGTGAAATCTGATTGGATAAAAGCTCTCCTTAAAACAAGCTGTGCTGGAAGCAGAGCAACACAGGAAGACAGGAGCTGTGCAATGAGAAAATTAGCTAATGGGAAAAAATGTAAATACATGTAGTGTATTTGTGAAAAATTATTCAATTATAAAATAACTTTGTGATTCTGTTTAGGCCAGTAGAGAAGGCTTAGCTGGCCCTGATGGCCCACCACTGGTGTTTAGTTAGTTCATTTAATACTATTCTATTTCATTGTATATATTGTGCATTTTTTTTACATTTCATATTTTTTACTATATTTTTATTGTACATATTGTGCATTTTTTATACTCAATATCTATTTTTTTTTTTATTCTGTTACTATGATTGCTTACCTGTATCATAATGCTGCTGTAGCAAACAAATTTCCCCTTGCGGGATTAATAAAGTATCTATCTATCTAATTTTTTTAATGGAACGGGTTTAATATCCAGAATATAACTTCTTTATGAATTTATTTTATTTTGTATTATCTTATTTTATTCATAAATAACGTTATTATTGTGTTTAAATGATAACTGTCATAAAGTCATGATGTTACACACTCCGGTCCAGTAGGTGGCGTCATGCACCTTAAACGTTGGTTTGTAGTCCGCCATTACACTGAAAGAAGAAGAAGAAGAAGACGACGAAGAAGACTCATCTCCCGGTAGCCTACAAAGCTATTGCAGTTAGCTTAGCATGCTAGCTGGAAACAGACCAACGGGGACGGAAGTTATCAACACAGCGCTAATCAGAGTTTAATGAGAGTAAACGGTGTTTTTAACGGAGTTTGTCTGGAGGAAAAGTTTCTGTCGCTGGTGGATTGTTTCCTGGTGTCCTACAGAGCTAATGAAGTTAGCATGCTAGCAGGAAGTAGACGGACCCGAACGTAACCTAGTAACAGCGCAGGTCAGAGTGAGCAAACCGTTTTTAACGGAGTTTGTCTGGAGGGAAAGTTTCTGTAGTTTAGTGAAAATGTCTAAAGTCCAAATGCTGAGATGTTTAGTCAACCAGCGACTAACTGCGGCTGCTGAAGAGATATTTGGTCTGTTTGAAAGAACGATAGCAGAGTACGAGGAGGAACGTTCTCGTTCAAAAGAGCAGAACGAGCGACAACAGAAACTACTGGACGTTGTTTTCAACCCTGAAGTCCGGATACAAAGAGCACGTGGGTTCACTTTATTTCTTCTCTCAGTTCTCAAACACTGTTCATGCTCCGGCTGATAACTTTCTATCTAGTTTGGCGTGCAATTAATCATCTTCTTCTTTTTCTGATCTGTTCTCTCAGCTTCTAGATGACAGAAAATATTTACACTTAAAGTACAAGTTTGTTCTCTTTGATATGTTCATGGTCACATAAGAGTTGATTAAAACATTTAACTTTAATTTACAGAATTAACACTAGTTACTTACATAGTCTATTTATTTCTTCCATATTTTAAATCTGGACTATCTCAGCTCCAGAACGGTACCAAACAGTTGGATATAAATCCCTGAATACAACCTGATCAATGATAGAATGAATTAAACAGGCAGGTTTGCGTACATTAGTCAACTATAACTGCCCACATGATCAAATCTCAGCCGGACTTTATGGAGGATGCAGGTTCTTTGAATACTTCTTAACAATGTTGGGTAGTGCCACACTTTTTTGCCATGTAAACTATTGATGACCTCATTGCTGCTGGTGTGTTGTGTCTTTACATTTTGTGTCGGCATGTCTGTTTGGTAACTGTGCACAGGGAGTGTAAGAGGGAATGATGGCAGGAAAAAAAGTGTATGTACAGGAGACTATTTGCTCAATACTAAAATGTCTTTGTAACGTCTGTAATGGGAAAAATATATTTTGTATCATGAAATGTTTTTTAACAGATGAACAACTGAAAGAGAAAGAGAACACTGACAAAACGCAGCAGTCCTGCAAAGTAGACAATCAATTTATGAGCCCGGTGTCTGGTTTTCTTTCAGACTGATCACACGCTCCCAGACAAGAACGAAAGGTGAAGAGACACTGTCTCCTTTGTCTGTGTGATGAGTTTGAGACAGACCATAAAACCTAAACTAGTTCCGAGTTGAACGTACCTGGCATGAGTCCAGATAAGAATGACAGCTAGGATGTAAACAAAATCTACTCTCTGTCTATGATTTATCTGAAGGCGTGAACCTGTGTTTGCTTAAATGATGTGATGTTCCTCTACGATGTTGAAGCTTCCAACACAGACACTAACTGAGTGGCTGTGTTGTATTTTTCCCTTGCAAGCGAATGAACAGAACAAGACAACTTTGAATCTTCTGAAGACTTTATTATTGATTTGTGAACAAAACTCTCTTCTCCCGATTAACATAGAAATATTCCATCACACGTCTCTGTGTGTGTTTACTGTTTTCCTGCAGACGTCCTGCAGCTGTTGGTGGTTAAAGAAGAGGTTCCCCCTGAGCAGCAGGAGTGGAGCTCCAGTCTGGACCAGGAGGACCCAGAGCCCCCACACATTAAAGAGGAACAGGAGGAACTCTGGACCAGTCAGGAGGGAGAGCAGCTTCAAGGGCTGGAGGAGGCTGATGTCAAGTTCTCATTCACTCCTGTGAAAAGTGAAGATGATGAAGAGGAAGCTCAGTACTCACAGCTTCATCAAAGACAAACTGAACAGATGGAAACAGAAGCTGATGGAGAGGACTGTGGAGGACCAGAACCAGACAGGAACTTAGATCCAGATAGACATCCAATACCAGATACTGATGAGAAGACTGGAGACTCTTCTGACACTGATGATTGGAAGGAGACCAGAGAACCTCAGTCAGGTTTAAACTCTGTGAAACCTGATGAAGTCCTTGTCAGTGGTTCAAGATGTATTACTGGTGAGAAACTATTTAGATGCTCTGAGTGTGAGAAAACATTTGGCACCAGTAGAAATCTGAAGATACACATGAGACTCCACACAGGAGAGAAACCTTACATCTGCTCAGTTTGTAAGAAATATTTTAACCATGGTTCACATTTACAGAGACACATGAAAATCCACACAGGAGAGAAACCTTACAGCTGCTCAGTGTGTGGTAAAGCTTTCATTGATAATGGAGATTTAAAGAAACACACGAGAACCCACACGGGAGAAAAACCTTTCAGCTGCCCAGTTTGTAATAAGTATTTTGCACAGAGTGGAGGTTTGAAGGAACACGTGACAATCCACACAGGACACAAACCGTTTAGCTGCTCAGTTTGTGATAGAAGATTTAGGCGCAACAGAGATCTAAAGCAACACATGACAACTCACAGAGGAAAGAATCCCCTTTAGCCCTTTTACCCAATCACCCCTCCACATATCTCTTCGAGCGGTGGGCCCATAGGGCGGCGGCTCAATGTAGATTTTTCGGGTTGTTCCTGGTCGAACCATATGTCTCATGTCCCAGAAACCAGACACTCACCAGCAGTAATATGCTTTTTTTTTATTTCATTGTTTAATCTAAATGATTGATTGAAGGGTAAATATGGAGACAAGTGTATTGGCAGACAGATGAGTATATGTATATGTGTTTGGAGATGATAAAATGTTTTGCTTTTCCATCTCAATAAAAAGAGAATAATAAAACAAAAGATATCCACTGACAACAACCGTTGGATACAGTGAGGAATTTAAGTTTAAAAGCATTCCTAGTATGTTTAATAGCACCCCTAGTGGTGGATATTATGTTACAGTATATTTACTTATAGAAGTTTAAACCAAAAAGCATAGTCATTGAATGTATTGAACACTGTAAGTATAGTCACTCACACACACACACACACACACAGGTTTTAATACAAATGGTGGAGTGCTGAATATGGAAGCCAATTTCCCCGACTGATGAAAAATAAAGATATTGTAAGTAATATTAATGAGAAAGTATCTCAATATCTTGACTTAGGCATGACCAGAGTAAGTTCAAAATATATGTAATTTTAAATGTAATATGTACACAAGTATGCTCAAGTAAACACATTTATATGGTAATTAAATCATAACAACTTTATTTTAAAACTATCTTCTATCTATCCACCTCATATTATGACATTTCCACCACAAATGCTTGAAAAACAACTTAGAATGTGAAATTTAAGAAAATTAAGAGAAAATAATCACATTCACGGGTCGAGTTTCAACCTTTGCCACTTTTTCTGTTAATTAAAGCAGATCATTATGTTGAAATACAATTAAATAACATTAAAACAGACTGTTATAAACTACCCGACATGATGAACAAGCAGAGCTGAAACCATCACTTCATCGATTTGACAGAAAATAGAAATAGCAAATATTTAGATAATCGAGGAAAACAAATCAAACGTTTTATGTTGTCAGCTTCTAAAATGTGTTGAGGCTTGTTTCTTGTTTTCTGTGTGCTTGTGAGTTTTATTTTGGTTAATGCATCTGTTTTTGTGGTTTAATAAACTAACACCTCTAAGTTAAAACTGCACAACTACAACATTAATATGCAGCTTTCACACTAATGCATCAGTAATAATAATCTTATTATATAGCACATAACAGTAATGAGTTATTTTAATACTTTAAGTACACGTTCTGGATTTTACAGGATGCCAAAAAAAAGTCAAAGGTTTCTCAGGAATCTTAGACTTTTATATCAGTCGATGTTTCTCTTCTGTTTATCTGTTGAAATCCACTTTTCCAAAAGACACAGTCGACACAACAAATGTACAAACACTTGATTTTTATTCCCAAGAGAATAATCCAACAGAGTGTGCAGAAGCGTTGTAATAAATGAAGCGCTGGGATTAAAAGGACAGTAATCAGGTTGGGCTTTAAAGTGCAGGTACAAACACTGGCTGAGTCTAAAACTCTTCATCCACTAATAACTGAGGACATTCTGAGAGCTGCACAGAGAACGTCACAGTATGATCATATAGACGCGTCTCAGATTCATTCAGGTTATGAACTATTACTAATAAATAACTACACATGTTGGCATAACAGTGATCTTGAGATGGTTCAAGCTGCACCGCTCAAATGTGCTTTAAATGGAAGTAAAATATTAAATTACATTGAATTGTAGAAATTCATAGAAGCTTGTGTGTTTTTGATGATTGTGATTGAAAAGGGGCAAACTTGAATTTCTTTTAAATGAACATAACTGCCAATATCACCGGATTTAGATGTTAAAACCTGAACGATGATGCATCTCATGAGTGCCAGATCAACTGTGCAGCAGGCAGCCAGAAGACAAATGGAGGAATTAAAGAAGAGGATTACTTTAGACTTCAGTTACAGAGGACAATATGATCATTTGTGTTCCCAACTGTGCAGCCATCACATGCGTCTTCATAACAAACAGCTCGATAATGGAAGAACTCAACTGGATAACCATCAAGAAAAACCTCACGGAGCCTCAAACTAAAGGACAACTAGTGACTTTATTTCTTAGGTGAGCAGCGTATAAAAATAAACTTTATGTTACAAAGTGGAGGTGCTGAATGTTGTTTAATTGGGTGTCAATGACACAAAAAGGTAAAATGCCAACAAATCCAATTCTGTTCTTCATTAAACTACTTTTAAGTTGTTTCTTCAAGCTTATAGAGAAAAACAGGGAAAACACACGAACGGCAGCAAGATGATACTTGGTAATCTTAGCAAAATACATCACATAGTGTTCGCAACTGAAATGCAACCGTGCATTTAAAATGTAAGTGTTAACTGTTTTTGACAAAAAAAAAAATCTTATTAGCTTTTTTCAGGAGCTTTCATCCACATCTCACGGTCTTCCTCGGCCCGAAAAAATCTATTAAGAGGATGCAGAGTTAAGATGTTTGTGTTACGACACTTAGTTCTTACAATATTGATCTCAATACAAACACACTTCATGCTTAAGCATATTTTCAACATTATAAAAAACTAAATCTTGAGTGTGATTCAAAATTCCCCAAATTGTTCTTAAAAAAAAAAAGGTTTTCAGTTAAAAAAACGTAAAGAGCAACCTTGCATGAGGGGATGGTTTGGGTTCAGAAATGTTAAAGGTCCATTCGGCATTTTCCATTTTGTGAGACGTTGAACTCTGACTTTGTTTGTGCCTCTCGTGTCGCACCGTTACAGAGTGACGCCATGTTTCACCAGCTGAATGCTTTTAACGTGAAGCAGTCAGAAAAGTTTTAACGTTACAAGTAACAGCTAACGGCGGACTCCGCCACAAACGAACGAGCTAACGAGATCTACTATAGAGAGAGGAAGTCCCTCCTCGTCCGGCGTCCCACCTTATTAACCGAGATGTGCAGACAATATTTAATTTGATCCTGTTTGAATTTTGCCATGAAATACACAACTGAATTTAAAAGATAATTATGCAAGTAAAGAAAGACGTAGTTTGTTGTTAGTTTTGTGTGAAACCGCTGAACTACATCTCTCGTCTCGCTCACTGTGCAACACCAACGTGGCCGTTAGCTTGGCTTGTTAGCTAGCTAGCTTAGCGGTGTTCCACGCACAAATGTAACGTTGTGTTACCGGACGTGTTTTCATCCAGCGTCTCGTCTTTCTAATTACGTATTTTCTTCTTTATACGTCAGTTTTACGACAGAATGCCACTTCCTTGACTTGCAAAATTATCTTTTAAATTGCCAAATATCATCTGTGTAATTTATGGCACAATTCAAACATGATGAAATAATTATTTGTCTCTCATCGTTGACTACCGTAAATATTCCCCCCCCCCCAAAAAAAGGTCCCATGGTGGTCCACCGGAATGGGCGGGACTTGGCCTCTCTATAATAAGTCTATTTATAAGACAGAGAGGTAATTACAGACTGTTACTACATTAAATGTCAAAACTTCAAAAGATTTTTTTGAGGGGGTATTTATAGTTAAGAAATAAAGCGATGTGTAGATGAATGAGTCAAATGTTGTATTTAATACACAAGAGGAACAAGCCAGGGTCGACTTTTAGAAGTCCGATTTGTCTATCGGGGTAGAGATTACTTATTCTTTGTTTTCACCGTCTCAGTCAGAACTGAAGTTTCTCTGAAGCACAACTTAGCTCCCAAACTGACAAACCCTCCAACTCAACATGATGGAAGGTGATGAATTCACATCCTGGCTGTTACGACGATAATAACAAAAAATAAATAAAAAGAGGGAAAAACTCTGTTTGGGACAAAAGTGATTACTGTTGTTACAAATGTTACAAAAAACGATGCGTCGGCGGTAAAAACGATGCGAGTACGTCGTACCTCGTGTTAAAAGTAGGAATAGTTGACAAAATAGCTCATACAAAACTTCAATACATGAAACTACATTTAAAGCATTTATTTATGTGTTTAAGCTTCACTCGAGTGAATAGTCGTTTCCTCAGACGCCGAGGCCTAAAGATTTAAATCTGTGAGTAATTGTAGCAGAGAGGAGAGTTCATCATAAAACAATTTACAGAAACGTGTCACCTGAACTTTCTGCTGTCTCTTAAAGGACAAATCCAACTATTTTGTGGATAAATCTGTGATGTTCTTTGCATTTCAGGACGTATTCTCTCATGAAATCTTCCTCACCCTGCCTCTTCTGGCTTCTGCTTCAGTTAGAGAATCCTACATTTCCCAGAATGCCCTTCACTCCTGCTCAGAACTCGCCCTCTTCTGGTCTGTTTTCCTGGTTAACTCTTTGTTCTTTAACAATTCTTCATCTGGAAGATCTGCGTTCAAACTGGTTCAACCGTCACGTATCCATCAGCCTCTACTTGGTGCTTAGCTGACCTCTGTGGAGGGTCGGTAAAATAAAAAGAAACATCCCGACAGGGATCCGTGATAAGTGTCTCATCACCTCTTCCAGGAAATAAAATCCCAGATGACACAAAAGAAGTGCAGCATATAAAATGATTAAAACAACTGTGCCTCTATCTGAAGTTTTACTGCATCTCTGTGAAGTTATGAAAAGGTGCAACGACACATTTAACATTTGTTATCCTGTGAAACGTTCAACAGTATCAAAGGATCATGTGGCTAACACAAGTTTGTTCCATATTTATGTAGAAACATTAATGCTGCATGTCCTGATTTATGTGTTAAATCAAAAGGGATTAAAGAACTCTGAGAAAACAAGAAGAAGTATCAGCCTATTTGTGGTAAACAAGATGTACAAAGTACTGGTTATAGAGGTAATAAAGTGTTTCCTTCTGGATATAAATCACCATGATAAGAACTGGTATCAAGGAACCGATGAGGAATCAGATGGATAAGCAGAATCAGAACTGGCGTTAATAAAAATCCAAACGATACCAGAACCCCCGGTGGGACCGGGTACAAAAACACTTGGGTGTGGTGCTGCCCGGAGGTTCAGCCTTGTGGACCGCCTGCACGTCACTGGTCCCGAGCTTCATACAGCAGTTTAGCCGCCTGTGAGGAGACATTACATCAACAGCTGCAGTCAAACACAATCTGCACAGTTAGACATCAACGTCAGCTCACTACGCATCGGAAAAATGTATGTTTGGATGAAAATAATAATAAAAAGGTAAGGCATGAAAGGAGGTGTGTTTGGGGTCATGTCTGACATCACAGCTTCACCCAGATTTGGATTTTGGACCAAAACTACCGACAAGTCGACAGCTAGTAGTATCTTAAACTGCAATCCATTCTTCATGCAGTATTTCATACATAGAATCCACATCAAAGTGCCCCAACTTCCTCAAAATGTCTTGTTTTGTAAGTATTTCTATAGTTTCTTTCACAGACATAAGTCACAAAGTGCTTAAGTCCAAAACTAAATATACAATACATTAGACAGAACTGGTGCATACGCCTGACTAAACAGGTTAGTCTCTAGTATCCACAGGTCTATTGTTGAGTGAGGTAACCGGATGAGTGAGTCTCTGACCCACTGATGAAAGCTCTTCAGTATTAGGAACTGGGTGCAGCGACAGCGTGAGCTCGTGTGTTCCTGTCCGTCGTACCTTGTGCATCGCAGCCAACCAGAACGAGGCCCCCTTCTTGTCGTCTGCGGCCTCCATGCGGAGCTGCTGGGCGTCCTGGGAGCCCATTGGCTTAAAGTGGAGCAGCATGCCGTTAGCGCGCGACGTCCCTCCTGCACACAACACACACACACACACACACACACACACACACACACACACACACACACACTCATTGTATTTAAATTAATATGTTTTTATGTTTTATGTAAAACGAAATGTGTTGTATAAATAAACTGGCATTGCCTTAGAAATGATTAATAAACAAACACACAGATGCAACAACAAAGAGACGTCGGGTAAATAAAAATGAAATGAAGGATGAGAGAAACACACATGACGGTTTTTCAAAATAAAATGCCGCACCAAAAGAACGATGAGAGTAAATTAGAAAGTGTAGACGGGACTAAAAAACATCACCATGCCACCATGTTGTGAGAAAACACAGAGAGGAAGAGTTACTGGACGAGCCATGCACTACGATGTTTTACTTTCTACCGAGATGCTTTTGGGACTGAATGAAGTGTAAAAACATCTCTTTGGTTTCAATTTCAGCCATGCACACAAGATGAAGAAACCAGAAGAAACCACATGGAAACAAAAAGGAAGTGACGATGACGATGAGCGAGCAAACACCGGAGTGAACCAAAGCTAACCTTCAGAGATATACTGAGTGTCCAGCAGACTGGTGTAAGTGTGAATGTCATTCTCTGAGCCCAGAGGAAGACGAGGAAGAGGAAGAGCCACCAGAGACAAAGCAGCAGAGGACAAAGAGTCTGTTAGTGTAAAATGTTGATCAGGAAATCTCTCAGCTGGTTAGTGGATTCATCTCAAGGAAACCAAACATGGAGACACGACAACTTCCAGTAATTTAAACAACAGAAAAAGGATCCAAAACACTTTATTTTTGTTCGTTTAACAAAAGAGTCATAAACTTAATTAAATGAGATGTTTCTCACCTCCTGGACTCGACCCGTCCGTCAAAATCTGCATGCTGGAGATCCGAGACAACTCCACCTCGAAGTGACTTTCACCGTCCAGGAACAGGTACCTGATGTGTGGATTATTAAGAATAAGAAAAGAAGATGAAAATGAATAAAAGACAAATCAAAGCAGGTAGACGAACAACAACGCTGTGAATCTTTTGGTATTCAAAGCTCACCTGTGGTTGTTGGAGAGGCGACACGTCATGGTTTCAGACTTCTCCGACGTTCCCATAGTGACGACGAAGGTTCCGCCTGGAAACACAAGAACACCAGTCCACATGTGGTGAAGAGAGGAGACGGGAACATTCAACTGTGTCCACATCTGGAGTACAGCTGCACAATGAATGTTAAGTTTTATAGAAATCACAATATTCAAAATCGCAGGAGGCGCAATATTCAGTTTAGGATTCAGACAAAAACTTTTGAACCACAAAATAAGAGTTTCCATAATATCAACAGACAGATATTGATATAAAAATGTCATGTGTTCATCTTCTGTGAGCTTTTGTCCGTCTTGTTTCCTGCTGATCTATCGATAACTCCCTCATCGATAAAGCAGGAGGCCGTCATCGTGCTGCAGGCTTTAAATCTCGTTCAGCCGCTCGTCGTCCTGCAGCTTCGGGCTGCTGATGGATTTATTATGAAGAGCTTCCTGCTGCTGATGGATTTATTATGAAGAGCTTCCTGCTGCTGCGTATTTATAGCTGCACGCTGACCCACACTCAACGACGACACAGCGGATTATCGGGGCTCTGCCAGATCATTTAACAGATGATTTTTATTGTATTTCTGCTTCCTGTGCGGACTGACAGGGAACAGTGTGTGTCACGTGACGCGTGTCAGGTCATAAAGTCATAAAGTTATATATTCAGGTAGAAACCAGCAGGTCGGCTGTAAAAACAAGACATTTTACATACTGACTCAGAGTGCTCGCTGTAAAGTTACTGTCAAAGAGTCTAAACATTACACCTGAAATGATTAGTGGATTAATCAATTAATAATTAATCAGCAAATATTATGATTACGGATTCATTGTTTCAGTCACTTTTCAAGCTTAACAAAAAACATCTCCAGCTTTTAGCTTTGCTGAGATGAGACGGAATATATCGCATATTAAGTTATTACACATTATTACTACTGCTATTCATGCTACTACCAATACTACAGCTATTAGTACGACTACTACTACTACTACTGCTATCACTACTACTTCAAATACTATTACTTATTCTACTAATACTACTGTTATTTCTACTACTACTACGAACACTACTACAGCTTTTACTCTGACTACTAATACTACTACTACAACTACCACTTCTACTACTAATACAACTACCACTACTGCTATACTAGTATTACTACTACTTCTACTTCTTCTAATGCTACCAATACTTTTACTACTAACAATATGTATAGTACAACTACCACTTCTACTACTACTACTACAATTACTACAACTACTACTAATACAAATGCTATTACTACTACTTCTACTAATTTTACTGTTATTTCAACTACTACTACGACCGCTAATATAGCTATTACTATGACTACTACTACTGCTTCTGCTATTACTACTACAACTACAACTACTACAACTGTTACAACTACTAAAACTACAACTACTACTACTACAAATGCTATTACTACCGATACTACAAACTGAGCCTGTGGAGCTTCTCACCTCCCAGGAGCACTTTGATCTGCTTGTCGTAGAACTCCGTCTCTTTCTGGGAGGCCAGGCTGCACTCGGCACACTGACGCACCGGATCCACGAAACACATGCGAGGCAGCGCCACCTTCTTACTGCAGCACTTATCACAGAAACACCGGCCGCACCGCCGGCAGTGATGCTGCAGGAAACACGAGTTAGTCACATTTAATGTAATACTAATTACATAACACACAGCATATTACTCATGGAATACATGTGTGTGTGGAGGCGGTTTGTTAAAAGAAGCACTTGTGCTGCCTCATCACTTACTAATAAAAAGGTTATTAATTTCTTTAACAAACGTTGACATTTAGTGGATTTACAAAACTACATTAAATGCACTAATCTGTCATTTAGACGTATTATTTTAAGTTTAGTTTAAAATACACACAGTAATAAAGACGCACGGTGAGTTTTAAAAGAACACTATTTCCTGTGCTGATTTAAACAGAACGTTTAAAGACATTCAGAATGAGCAGAGGAACAGATGAACAGTGTTATTATGTCAGAAGTGACTTCAGGCCAAAACAAATGAACAGACGCCAAGAGGGGAAATGAATCACCTCGTGTTCCACAGACTAAAATCAAAGCCTCAAACTCTTCAGGTAAACTTGTGTCCCTCGTCTGTTTCTGTTTTCTTAGTCAGATAAAGCTGTGACTTGTCGTCACGGTGTCGTGTTGCCAAAAGGGAAACAGACCTTTCTTCTGATGAAGTCGAACTTGGTGTCACACTGCATGCACCTCGGGCACTGGAGGACGGGAAAGAGGACAAACAGGAAGTTACACAACATGCTGAGTCGGGGCGAATTCAAGTTCAACAGCAGCTCAGAAAAGATTCTATATATCTTCTTATATCTTTCTACCATTAAGTCGTCATCAAAACAAAAGTTTCTTACTGACATGTTGGTATTGTTGCTGTAAGATTATCGATGTCTTAAAATGATCCAAAACCTTCAAGACTTTCAATTTACTAAAACAACAAATATTCACATTTAAGAAGTTGAAACCAGTTAATAGTTTGCATTTTTCTTTCCAAAATTCTTTAAATCCATTGAAGACTCACTAATTAATTGTTATTATACTAATTGTTTCATCAATTCTGAATGCAGGACTTTTACTTGCATAGTGTTGTTTTTCCATTTTGGTTTTGCTACTTTTACTTCAATAAAGCCTGTGAGTATTTATTCTACCACTTTACAACAAGTCATAATCGTGCCTGTTGCTTTTATTCACTGTTTACATTGTAATCTTGAGCGGAGGAACCAGCAGCAGAGAGATTATTAACTTGTGTTGGCTGTAGTTCAGCGTCTGTCTGGTCAAAGTGCCTCTGAGAGCAGCCACAGTCTCTCTGAGCCTCCTCCTGTAGCTTTACTGACACAAACACACAGAAAGCTACTAGCATAGCAGCTAATAGCATAGCAGCTAGCTACTAGCATAGCAGCTACTAGCAGTTCTGGGGCCTGCGATGTCCAGCGGCGCGTCAAGTTAACCACAGTTAGCACGGAGGAAACCGGATGTTAGGAGGCTTTCCCTCAAAAATAAAAGCGCTTCACCCACAAAACACGCATGAGTAGTCACATAATGATTTAAAGTACATTTACTCAAGTACAGTACAATTTTTAGGTGCTTACACTTAACTTGAGTATTTCCATTTTGTCCTTTTTACTAAGTTATTTTGTAGATTAAAGTTATTTATACAAAAAATAATCAACTGCATTTTCATAAATCAAGCTCCCCAGCAGTATATAACTTAAATAAGATGCATATTCACCAGATATAATCTTTAAAGCGATAAACGCATAAATGCATCAATACTTTGTACTTTTACTTGTATGTATAGTTTTAAAAGCATGACTGAGTATTTTTACACTGTGGTATTGTTACTTATATAAATAAAAGACCTGAGTAATTCTTCCACCACTGGTTTTCATATCTTTCCCTTAAGTAAAGTACTTTCCACAACTTCATACAGTTTAATCCAGTCCCAAAACTCATCCACAGCCTCCGAAGAGTGAATATTTAAAATCAGGTTTATAAAGTTCTACTGTTACTAACATATGCAAAATACTTGTATTATCATCATCATCATCATCATTATTATTATTATGGCTAAAACTAGGAAAATGTACAATAAGTGTGAGATTGTCTGAAGTGTCATTTTATACAAGAATTATTTTTAAATGTAATGTCGTTAAAGTAATGCCACAACTCAAAAGACAAACAAAAACCACATAATGTTTAATTAATTGTAATTAAAATGTGTTTTTAAATCAATTCTGTTACAGTCGTTTCAGTTCACAAACAGCGCGTTTATTTTGAAAATCTCAACCGGAATAAGCTCCGTTTACCGTCCTAGCTAGCTTGTCGCAAGTGTCCGTAGCTTCGATAGCTTCTCGCTGTCAACACAAATCCGCCCCCCGTTGCCTCACCTCTTTATCCGGGACCCACTGCGGCTCGTCCAGGGAGAACGGGCTGTTGAAGGCTCCGTTCTCAGGCACCATGCGAAGGCCGCTGGGGCTCCGGACGAGCTTCTTTCCATCGGGCACCGCGGACATTTTCCCCCGTTAGCAGCTGTCTCTCCTCTCGTTACAGTAGGGACTCTCCGTCAGCCACGAACTCATGTCTAGACACGCCCTCTGACGAATGATTGACAGGAGGCTTGACGAATCAAGAGCACAGAGCTGATGTCACATGGTCCCTTCGGGTTAAGTGGAGTGTTATGTTTTTTTTACAACTCCACCCAAAAGAGAGCATTACGAGTTATTATTTATGCTAATTTTAGACTTTGTATTAAACTGCTGCTGCTCACTTAAAGTCCTCACGTGTTTGTTTTATTTGATGAATGTATGAAACTTCCTTCTCTGCATTGGAAATATTATATAAAATACAATAAACCTTTATTGATGCACAAAGAAAGAGAAAATGGGTTATTACAGCAGCACAAAGACAGCTGTAGTACAGATGAATGAAATAAGAAAAATAATAATTAAGTAGTACATATATATCTATATACATACTAGTTTATATATATATATATAGATAGATATATACTTCTTAATATTATATATACTGTTATATCTGATACTCTATTCCATATGTAGCTGTCATAAAAATTACAATTTCTGCTTCTGAAATAAATAAGAAGAACAAATTGCTAAAATTGAATTAACTCAGAACTGTTGTGCGTGAGTTCTGTACAATATGTTCCACGTCACATCAGATATTAAAAATCACAGGAGACACGTCACGGATTTGAGCGTTTTATTTAAACACAGAGGAAACCTAAAAGAACTTCAGTTTGCAGACAAACGTCCTCACAACTACAGTGAAGTTAGAGAGTAAAGAACATATTTCTGGTGAGATCTGCTGTCATGCTGATGCTCTATTACACTGTTATTACACTGTTATTACCGTCTAACAACACCACAACAAGAGGAACGTGCAGTTAGCCTACAAGTCCGGGAGGACGAGTCATGAATGCCAGTTTAATCCAGGAACATTTTCTGTACGTACGAGATAAACATTGTATTCAACACGGACGGCTACAATGCTGCTCTGCAGGAAGCAAAACGTCCTTAAAATGATTTCATGTTTCACACAAAACAAAAACAAAATAAAGTTAAATTTACATTCACGTCATCAACATCACTCAGTTTGTTTATTGGAAAATGACTAAAAGTAATTTTAAGTTCTTATAGTACAGTACAGTATATACACACAAACACACAAGAAATATTAAATGCAAAACTTGATGATGGATTTGATCATTCTTTTAGTAACTACAAGTTTCCTTTTGAGAGCAAATTGTAAAATACTTTTAAATCTTTAAAATGTAGAAAATGTGTTTTTTTACTCTGAATATGATTTTATTTTTTGTACGGAAGCAAAAAAAGGTCAAAAGATTTTAAATCTTAAAAGCAACTTAATCTATATTGTGAAATTTAGTCAACACCGAATATTTATTATGGGAATTTTAATAAAACTGAATTTATAGCATTTAAAGATGTTTTTTTAATTTATTTATTTTTACATATATATTTATAACTTTAAGGATTTTTATGTGGAATTTTCAACTTTGAAATTTCAAGCTGTGCAACTTTAAAAACATGATTTATTCACAAATTCAGGTAGAAAATTGTGTCCAGATATTTATTAAAGTTGCCTAATTTCAGTTTTCCATTTTCTGATTTAAAAAGCAATATTTATGATGATGAATAAAAAATATAACAACAAGGCTACGTTCAACATCAGGTTACGTTCTATCAGTTCTATCATCAAAGAAACAAATTCAATTTGCAAATTCAAAAACTTAGAGTTTCCTTCAAACCAAATAAATTCAGATTCAGATTTTTAGTTTTCACATTTGAATTATTTCGGTCTTTCTTTGCTTCCATATAAAACTAATTAGCATTTTATTCTTGTATAAACTACATTCAGAACATTAAATTACATCTTTACAACACTTCATCACTTTGTTGCCAGTTGCTGAGGGTGTTGCCTGTCTGTCGTTGCCCTAAATGTTGCCCGGTTCATCAGAACCAGCAGACGTAGTGAAGTTATGTGCCTCGTTACTTTGTGGAACAAGAAGACAACGCGGATTTAAAAAAGACTGATCAACAGTCAACAAGAAGCTTCAACACACTCGACTCTGTAACGTCAATAACATCATCAGGAAAACAAGAAGAAGCTCATTCAAAAAATTAGATTTCTAACATTTTAAAAATCACTTTGACTAAATTATTGCCGGCACAGAAGGAAAAATAACCATGAATATTATTCAAGTCATCAAATCTATTCAGCTTATGTATTTACATTTCAGGTCTTCATCTTTGTTCTTTTAATGGAGGGTAAAACGATTCATATAAAATAATGTTTTGGACTGAAAGCCTTCATTTAAGTTCTCTACTTCGCTCCAGATATTAATTAATTTTCATCAAATCAGAATCAGAAGAGTTTGTTTCAAACACAGGAGGGTAAAGTCAAACCAAAGCTTATTGCACATCCCAACTAAAGAGTCCATGTCCTCTCACATAAAAACAAAGAATTAACATGATCTGATCTGTCAGTACAATAATCAATAGAAAGTTCATGTTTGCAGTGCAAATCATTCATGAGACACATTTACACATGAAACTGGGTTCAACTCATCCCAGTTTCAGCGTTTCTGTTGTGAGGATCTGCAGCTTTTCTTTCTCTTCTACGCCAGTAAATTGAATATTTTTGGAGTTTTGCAGTTGTTTACGTTTACAGTCTTAACTTTGTTATTTGTGTTTTGGATCCAGCTGCTGCTCAAACAGATGTTTCCATCCTTCTTATTAGCGAGTAGATTCATTTTAGTTTTAAATAACACTTTACAAAGTGAACCGCTGATATACAGTGATATAAATATTTGTTAAATTATATCCAATATAACGAGCTATAGGAGGAACATCCCTCTTATTTTGGTTAAAGCAAATATATATTTTTACATTTGCAACTTAAATCTCTGGAATAATTCTTGCATGATAATAAGTATTTTTAAATATTTCATAATTTGCACTTTTTGGTTGGATTTGTTTCGACTTTCCTCACGTGGTAAAGTGTTGTCTTGAGTTAACGATGACATACAGGAAGTAACAATGCATGCTGTAACATTTCTCCGTTAATGTGTCTTTAGTGAACGTACAGCGATCGATCCTGAGAGCGTCCGGCCTCCGTACTTCAACGTTTAAGAAGACAGCGCTGATATTCAGGAAGATATTAAGATAAACTCTTCAGAGCAGCGCGAGGACAGAAACTAATAAAACATAATTTACAAAAAAAAAAAAACACAAATGTAAACATAGAACTTCATACAGAAAAAGCAAAATGAACACAGGACGGAACATTTCAGGGAAGAGATGTAACTTCCCTCCGTTGTCTTAATTAATGCAGAAAATAAGCTATTTAAAATATTCTCCGTTTATCTTCGCGTGTAAATATTTCTTTGTTACAGATCTTATTTTCTTAATTAATGTAAAAACCCAGTTCAGAACTTCCATTGGAAATCTGCAGATTGAGCGCTAAGCTAAGCTAAGCTAAGCTAACGTCCGGGTCGGCCTCCAAAGAGGCGTCATCGCTGGACGAGGTCGCTGCAGCTTTAGTCTCTTGTTGCTTCAGTTAAAGTTCAGAGGGTGAAGCCGAAGTGTGAGTTTAAAACTTTGCTTAGATTTCAAATTTAATAACTTTTTACTTGATGAATGTCTCCGGGGCCAAATTTGAATTAATACACGTGAACTACATAGTGATGTATATTTATCTCGTAGTGGAAAACATCGTTTAAGGTCTTTTAACCAAATAGAAGACAGAGTGCTCTTCGATTACAAACACGAAGAAGAGGAGTAAAGTCGTGACTTTTAGACTCAGTCGTGTTTACGTCCAAATGTCACGTACATTTTAACCGGATTTCTACAAAATCTGTACAAGAAGTTGCAAATGTTTTCCATTAATTACCGTAATGTGATTAAAACGGAGCACTAGAGCATCGAGATGAAGAGTTCACTCAACTCAAACAGCCGAGCTCATCTTCGTCTTCACCGACTTTTTAACTGGACCAACGAGCTGAGAGAGAATGTTTGTAGCGCTAGCATTAAATATAAAAAAAAGGACAGATTTGAGATCACTCCCACCAGCACACATGTAACCGTACATACAGTACACACACACACACACACACACAGCAGCTCTCTGTATGCTCCTCTCGTTGTGTCTCGAGGAAACAAAACACCACAAACTTTCCCAAAAAGTGCAGAGACACATAGGAACCTGTACAAGTGAGCACGTGATGGTGTGATGCTGAATTAGGAGGGTCTGGACAGGAAGTGACCTCTCAGGCTCCGCCCCTAAACTCCTCTAGTGTCGAATGAACCTTCAATGCGCCAGGTCGGTGTGGCTGGCACTCAGGTCGCGACTTTTTCTCAGACGATTATTTCGTTCCTGGAGGAAAAAAGAAGAAGAAGAAGAAGAAATGAAAACAGATATTAAATTAAGACGTGAACTTTTTAAGAGATTTAGTTTCAGCTCGACAAACATGACTTTAAGAATTTGTTAAAATGGTGATAAACAGGTTTTCAGAGAATAAGACACTTTAACTAGTGACGGATATGACCAGTGGTGGAAGAAGTACTAATAGCAGTAATACCACAGTGTACAAATACACACAAAATAAAAAATAAACTTAAAAGTACTAAAAGAAAAAGTACTTAACGTATTTCATATTATTGGATTATACTTATTGATGCATTAACGTGTTCATCACTTTAATGTTAAAGTTTAATGGTGAAGGTGGAGCTCATGTTAATAACTTGATATGCTGCTATAAGTTTTATCTTAGCATATATTAATGCATCATATTTATATTTATTTATTCTTTGTATCATTGATCTCAATGAAGTAACTAAAGATATTAAATAAATAATTAAATAAACTACAATATTTGTCTATGAACTAGGATGAAAATGGAAAAACTGAAGTATCGTTCAAGTACTTCTAAATTGTAAAGACATACTTGAGTAAATGTACTTCCCACCACTGGATATGATATGAAAACAACATTTATTGTTCGTAGCTCTGTGATAAAAGTTTAGTCTTCAATACTTGACTTTATCTAAAAGAACATTTCTCGATGTGTCAAATAAGAAAAAAAAGAAACCATTCTGTGTGTTAATAGTTTGTGTTGATTAGTCAAAAATAACGACGTGAGAAGTTAGTGTGTGAGTCTCACTCACGTTGTGTTATCAGTGATGAATATGACAAATACCGGTACTGTGATTTGGCCACAAAAGAACCTTTAAGACACGAAGACACGAGCGCGACTGAGAGGAGAGTAAACGTTCTTCAGTGGTTTGTTTCAACAATCTTCACCTTTAACGTTGAAGTATTCTTATTTAAATGTGTATTTTTGAGTCCTATCAAGAGCATTTGGGGATTTATTAGTAAATGAATGTTATAGTTTTGTTGTTTCTTTCTGATCTGCTGTGACTTCAGTCTCTAATGTTTTGAACTCTCAGACATCTGTTGACATGATAATCAAACTTTAGTTTCACTTTTTAGTTTCAAAACGTGAAGAAAAACTCCGTAACTGTTGTATTTTGTCAGCAAACTTTAAAGTGTATATAATCTTCATGTATTTGGAGGTAAAAGAACCTGGTTAGGGCCACAAATTATTTGGATTATCAAATAATCAGTTGATTGTATATTTTAGTAAATTATTATTTAACACCGCTCAGATTTAAAGCCGTCGTCTTCAAGTTGATTATTTTTCTTTGACTGAGAGCAAATAAACTTAAAGATATTAAATTTATAATAATTTCTCATAATTCAGAAGCTGGAATAAGAAGTGCTTTTCCTGATAAATTACAATAAATTAAATATAAATGTGGTTATAAACATGTTACATTTGATAAATCTTTGTTCTAATTAATACAGAACGTCGTGTGTGTGTATGGAAGACATTAATCCATTTAATTAATAGATTTTAAATAAAGCTCAATGAAAACTTTAATGTAAAACACAACAGTGTGACTGTGAGCTCAATCTTTAAGGAGATATTTGTCCTTTAATAGAATCACAGTTTCACTTTTGGACGTCTTACTTGGTCGGTCGCAGCCTTGTCCACCACGTTAAGAACCCCCAGAGAGCTGGCTCGCTTCATGCTGCACCCAGAGGGACATGCAGGGGGGGGGGTCAGAGGTGAGGGGTCAGAGGTGAGGGGGGGGAGAGAGTCAGCTGTGAGGATTTTAGCTCAATGGTGATGGTTATGTTTAATAACATCCATGATATTTTCACACAACGGTTAGTTTAAAAAAAAACGTCCTGTTTATGAGATTTAGAAAGTTCAATATAAAACTTTTGGCACCAGTTTCTAATATAATAATTATAATTTAGGCTTTTTAACTTTTTGGTCCTTTAATTTAAACCACCATCATGTGGAAGAATGCTGCTTTCACTTCTACAGTTAGTTGTAAAAAACACTAACTGTTGATTATTATACAGTAGGAAAACATGACAATTATTAACTAAACTGATCTTTAAAGCATCAATACATGACTTATTAATTATTAATAAAGCCGTTAGTTACATCTAAATAAAAGGTTCCCTATTAGAAAGTGGTACCAACATTCTAGTTAATTTGAAACAATATTTTAATTGATCAGCTGTGAACTGAAATGTATATATATATATATAATATATCAGTAAAGTTCGTGCACACACCGACATTCATGCAACAAAAACGTCAAGTTCAGTAAAGTCAAACTGCAGAAACACCGTCCAGATCCAGCTCATTATAGAATCAGAATAACAATAATATTACATAACTACATGACTTTTTGGGAAGATATACAAAACAAAACACTAAGTTTCATGTCTGTTAAAGAGAAATCTACCAAAAGCTTCTTAGACATTCAAACATAAAAAAAAATTGTAACTGAAGTTTTGTTGCATTTCAACCTCTCTCTATTCCCTTGTTTCCTATTCCCTTGTTTCTTATCTATATCACAATCAAATAAAAAGGCATATTTGTAAAGGCTGTATTTGTTCAGATAGGAGTGGGTTAAGAGGAATCTTTAAGTTCTACACGTGAAGCGAAGCGACCTTTGAAACCTTTAGGAGGATATTTTGGTGACTCACCTGATTTAGATTTTAGTGTTGATCTGGAAAAAGGTATTTTTATTATCAGATATCAATAATAGCGTCTAAAAACGACTTAATTTGCTGGCGGGAAGATTCAACTTCCATTCTAGGGAAAACTTTTATAAAAGAAAAATAATAATTTGGTTTTCCGTGTTTGTCGTATAGTAGATGGTGGTTTCTTAAAGACTTGTTGAAATGGACGTTTCTGCAGTGATCTGAAGATTGGTCCTGATGATGATGATGATGATGATGGCAGTGACATCATCATGTCCATCAGAGAGGAAGAGCACAAAGAGGAAAATGGAAACCAGTGAGCACACAGATGAGGCATGCAAGTTCAAACATTCAAAGGAACAAATTTATTCATAAATAAACAAAAACAACAATAAAAAGAAACAGCCATGCAGACAAGTTTGTTTTTCAGAGTAAAATCCACAAAGAAAAAATGAAAACAATAAAACCGAAAGAAAGTAAAACTGAACTATATTTCAAAACAAATTGAAATAAATAGTCCAAAAGCCACAAAATGCAATAAATAGGTTTCACTATTAGTTGTTGAAATAATAAAAAAGGCATCACAAGAATAAAAGCATCTCAGAAGCAGACATCAGATTCTACACGTCGCCCGTCACAGCATGCCGTCAAGTTCAGAGTGTTTTCATCAGTTCAGTTCTGTACATGCGCCGCTTATTGTACACACTTTTCTACTATTCATGTTCAGGTTTGGTCTCTACGACGGAATATTACGACCGCTGAAAGAACAAGAGACTGAAGCTGAAATATTTCAAGACTTAAGTTGTAGTATTTAGAGTAGAAAGTAATACAATTACAGTTTAGGTTGTAATATGTCAGGAATTAAGTCAAAGTTTTGAGAATAAAGTAGGAAGCACCGTTATTAAAACTTGTTTGAAATATTACCTCTTCTTTCCTAAAAAGTACAACTTTTAGATTCTTACATTACAGCTTTTCCTCAAAATCTTGCAATTATTTTTTTTAAATATTAAGCCTTTTTTATTAAAATATTTCATTTTTTTTTTTAAGTAAAAATTTTGCATTTTCTTCCCCAAAATATTAAAAATTTTCATTAAAATAATGCAACTTTTTTCTTGACATAATGTCCCGTTTTTTAACTAAATATAAAAAAATTTCCTCACAAGATATCCTGTCAAATAGTTTTTTATCCAAACATCGTCTCTTATACTTACTGACCAAACCGAAGCATGAAGAAGAAGAAAAGTTGTACGCTGTACAGATGCAGTGAGGACAGAAAAGTAAACCAATGCGATGGAAAGAGGACCAAAGTGTGCCAGTAAGAGCTCCATCATTTCATGTGCAAACAGCTTTAGAGTTACTTCACCGCCAGCAAAGCAGAGCCAATCCCTTCTTTTACTTTTTGGTTAGTCCTCCGGGCCTCCAGTGCATAAAGTCACCTGTCACCTGGGTGGGCCAGGTGTCTGTTGGGATAGTTACCCGGGGTTTTTGGGCTCGCTGTCTCGGGACGAGCCGCCGCCCTTCAGCTTGCGGACGAGTTTCTCGCTGCTGCGACGGATCGACGCTCTCAGTTTACTGAAGGAGCCGCTCCTCTTCAGAGAGCCGGAGCCGTCCTGATGGGAGACGTCACAGCGTTACACTCTTTCACAAACACACTCCATTTTATTTATTGTTTCAATAGCTGCACATACACACAAACCAGGAGTGTATAATATGTGTGAACATTAGCGTAAGACTGGTGTGTTGTTGGCCAAAAATGAGGCCTTCTTTTGAATTTAATCAACAGAATTCTGACTTTTTCTAGTCTGTAAAACCTGCAATGAAAATGTTAATTTGGATTTTTTTGTGACCATATGTCAAAAACATTCAGGTCATTCTGGATTAAATCAAAAGGTTTATGTGCAGCAGTCTTTAAACGTCAATATACACACAAACAGAAGTGCACGACCGTCCATGCAAAACGATGCAGATTTGTAAAGTTCTGTAAAGTTGCATTATGACTCCCATGCTGCACAACTTTGGTCCGCCCACACAGGTGAGTCCACTTATTGAGTGTCACCTTCATCTGTTGCTACATGGAGTCCTACGTGACCCATAAGACTAAATAACTAAAAACACCTGCGTGGTTGTGCAAAAGCTTTAATTTAATGTTTCCTGTTCCAGCCCGTCTACTGAAGCTGGACAGATCCATAACCTCAACACAGACACAGTGGAGTTTTTAGTTATTCAAACCAGAGAATATGAATCTAAACCTCAATGACTAGAGTCAAAGAACCAGTGTCTCTAGCAGAGTGATGTTAGTCTGGTGCCCAGTGAAACGGAAGAGGAAGAAGCTGAGAATGAAGCAGAGCATGCTGGGTACTGAGAAAAAGTATTCAGCCATACTTCTAAAAATCTGATTTCATCCCAAAAACAGTGGTGGAAGAAGTACTTTTACTTCAGTAAAACTAGTAATACCACAGTGTAAAACAAAGTTAGCGTCATAATACTTTAAGTACCAAAAGTAAAAGTACTCTTTATGCAGAATGGCTCATTTCAGAATATTACATTAATGGATTATGATTATTGACGGATTATAAGTATCATTAATTAATATCATTAATGTTGCAGCTGGTAAAGAAAAACACATACATCTATAATAACACATGATTTATTAGTTGACTGTTAATCTTTTATTAATCTCACTCTGCAGTGTAACTAAAGCTGTCAGATAAATGTAGAGGAGCATGAAATAGAAACATAAGGATTCTTTATTTATATATATATATATATATGTAAACTAAATCTAAGGGTTTGATCTGTTGCAGAGGTGAAGAATGAACTTTCAATCTTAATAAAATAATTTTATTTAAATTCAATTAACCAATTTCCCCTCTGTGATCAATTAGAGGGAAAATCCGCCTCCTTTTGTGTGGACGTCCAGTCAGTGTTGATGGTTAATGGAGCAATAAAATCCTCCCTGCATGTTGAATCGATGCATCATCCTCCCTTTAGGATCATCTCGTGCTGAACGAGCGTAATGACTTGTGGAGGATCATTTCTAATATTCGATTGGTGGATAGTTTTTACTCCTTCTGGGACAAATGTGTGTTATTTTGAAGCTAACAAGGACCTGGTGATGTAGAGATCTCCCTTCAATGAGACGTTAGCTTAAAGTATTTGAACTGCTTTGACTCGAGTTCCAGGACCGAGAGTGCTGCTGCTGAGAGGTGTTATTGGTGTTAAGAGCTCACTCACACAGAGAAAAGAGAGGGAACACACAAAGAGGCGACAGCCACAGGTTTCAGGTGAGCAAAGAGTTTAGGTTTTATTAGAAGTTAAGAAAGACAAACTGTCAGATGCACAAACAGAACAGGAAGGACACGCAGAGAGATTATTAGCAAGGAGCCGAGAGCAGAGACGAGGAGACTATTTTAAATTCCCAAATTTCCATTAAACTTGTTTACAGCGAACTCCCTTCACCCATCGTGACGTCTATATACAGAAGGTTACAGGCTGGAGGCACCATGTTCAGGCCTGAAGATTCATTTCCTCGTCACTTTACCAGATGAACTCTATTCTGTCAAAGTTCAAAGACATCGTGCATGAATCCCGTTACCGTTACATTAGTGTCCCACGTTAGTTTAGTCCGACATCATAGCGGACTAGATGACACGGAGCACAGAGTGACAGAAGAACGAATGACTAAACTCTAACAGAGCCATCGACGGTGCTTCTCGATCATGCTGACGAGTTACGCCGACGTTATTTACAGCGTGTTAAGAATCACGATGAGCTTCGAGTCACCACGAATGGAGTTTAGGTGCTGAATTTAACTGAATGGAGAACAGAAAGAAAGACGGAGACGTGGGAGGATAAAGTGTTCAAAGCTTTAACTCGCACCATTTCATACCTGGAAGGTAACTGACAAAAGGTTGTATTGTAGGTTTAATCAGGATGTAATCAGCTCCGTGTCTTTATATTCCTCCTAAATCACGTTAATCACAACCCGATGAGTCCAAACTTTGACTTCATTCCATCCAATAAAGATTTGGGCAGGTTGTGATTGTGATAAATAAAGGACTGAATATGCACACAACTACTATATTACCGTGTTTTTGACAACCTCTGTTTATGGAGGAATATATACATTTTACAACAGGCTGTAAAATCTATATTTCCTCTTTTATTTTTATTTATCTTTGCCGTTTTAATCGTACAGATCTTCAACAACGTCGACCCTTTTTATCACGTTTGTTCGACGCGTCTGATCCTTAAATGTACCAAACAAAACGTAGAATGAGTGCCAACATTGAACTTATTGTTATGATGTTATGAACGTTATATTAATCCATGATATTTAGGCTGCAATTAATGATTCATCTGCTGTTCTTTATTCTTGATTAACGGGTGTATTGTTTTGTCTGAAAATGCCAGAATACAGTGACAAATATTACAAATGATGACGTATTTAAATTGTTGATTTTATCTTGAATATTCAGTTCACCATCATCCATGACAGAAAGAAAGCATTAAATCCTCACGTTGGAGAAACTAGGAATGATTTTTGCTCGATGTGATCATCTGTTGATCGACTAATCTTTTAAGTTCTACGTGCGACACGTCACCGTTTGTTTGGTACATTATTCTAGCGTGCTTTTAAAAAACAAACTTCTAATCATTTCTTTAAGCTCCAAGAAAGCAAATAACTTTAAAGCCAGCAGCTGTTATATTCTGGTTAAAATGATGATGTTTGTGTGAGATTTGAAAAGTTGAGTCCAGGTTAAAATGGAGAGAGTTCTGCTTTAAAGACAAAGTATAACCGTCAATCTCCCCACACAATGTCCCCCAAAACAAGCTATTAAATCTACAGCCAACACGAAGGGTTAAAGACAGAAAGAGAGGAAGTAGAGAAGCAGAGTGTTAGAGGACAGCAGAAACAACATGAGAAGAGTTTAACGTTGCCATAAAGGAACATCTCTCGGATACACACAGTCGAGTACAATGCTTCATAGACAAACCCAACAGAGAGGAGCGTTTAAAAGAAACATTATCGCTGTGGTTCGACCCGGCGTGAAGAATCCCCACCAGAGAGAGAGAGAGAGAGAGAGAGATAGAGAGAGAGAGAGAGAGAAGGGGGGAGTCAGAGCTGAAGAAAACTGCAAAGCTGAAGGGGTTGAGGCGAAGTGAAGCCAGGCGAGGCGTCCGTCATGCAGAAGACAAGTTTTTTAGAACCATTACAAGGCATCTGGAGTTACGCCTGCCGGACAGACGGAGCAGAAAGAAGAAAGAAGGAAATACAAACGGTGAAAGAGAGATGAGACAGTTTGAGAAAGAAGTCATGTAGGAGAGAGGAAGGAGAGAAACAGTGGAGGAAGAGAAGAGGGAGAGAAACAGATTAAAGAGGCTGACAAGGTTATCGAGTTCCCAGATCAGACACAGCACTTCTCCACCAGCGTGTGCTTTAGCTTCAGACGCATCTAAACATACCAAAAATGTATCTATAAACTCTGGCTATGGCTATGAGGCTGGTTTATATAATACAAGGAAAATAAACTAATCTTTCTAGATGTACCAGCCTCTATAGTCTACTTATTTAAATATAGATAAATACTAATACATAACTTCATTCCTCTGTGATGTAGTTTACAGAGCTCGCCACCAGGTGGAGCCTTTGCACAGTTTAACATGACGGAGAGATGCTGCGTCTGAATATCTGGAACATTTGTTAGCACACTTAAGAACAAGTAGAACAAGTAGAACGAGGTTAAACTTTGTTAGAGCACCACAGAATAAAAGACGGAGGGGAAGCAGGCAGGAAAACACATGAGAGCAGCCAGTTAGATACTTTGATGATGATTTCATACGGAGTTATGAGTACGTTTCTTTCTGTAGGTTGCTTGTATATTTTGGCTAAAAGGGGAACTTATTATTCTGTGTTATTATGATATCAATTGAATTAACAGACAACTGTTTGGACTAAAGATGTCAGAAAACAGTGACACTTATTAAAATTCAAATATATTCAATATAATATCACGGAGAAATTAAGACAACTGGAAAATATCCTCATTTAAGAAGCTAGAAACTGTATTTTAGGCAATTTTTGCAAAAACAATTACTCGTTTAAGTAATATTTGCTCTGCTCTTGAATGGATAAAACAAAGAACCGTTTGCCTAAAATGTAGCTGTAATAAAAACAGCACATTAGTGATCATAATAATAAACGTATTGGAGCTAACAGAGCCTGGTTAAAGGATATTTAACACAAGTCAACCTAAAGATAATCTGCATATTTAGTGTTCAATATGTTTTCAGTAAACATTAAACAACATTCTCTTCCTCTCTGGCTGCCAACATGCTGACAAAGCAAGCAAAGGAAATAAAATAAAACCACACTTTACATTCTCCGGCAGCAGCTCGTCACACAGATGCAAAGGAGAGGTACATATAAACACAAACATCACACAAAGAGTACAGTACAGAGCCCGTGTTGAGTCAGACGAACACACTGATGAGTCACAGTGATCCTCAGAGGACTGGTTTAAGAGTCAAGTGACTGTTTTAACACCTGGAGGAGAGAGCTGGAGAGGAAGTGAGGATTTGTCGGAAGGCAAAGATTTAGTTTGACAGCTGCAGGGAAGCAGTGGAGGGTAAAAATACCGTGAACACCAAGTTTTTACCCATCTGATATAAGGTATAGTCGTCTAATATTAGAAACCTGCGATGTACAGGAGGGCTGTACTCAATAGTTCGAAGCTTCATTCATAACGTTGACATTTGAATGCTGCGCATCTCTATTTTTTTGCACGTGCATTCATATTGTTTAAAGCGTGTATTTCTGCACAGTGTCAGATAAAGATCAGGCAAAATATTCAGCTAGTTTAGCCTTTTAAACTCTGTTTGCTGCAGACAAAGAGAGGCACATCTGTATTAAGCAGCAATCTAACAGCACTATGATTACATTTATAGAACCGCAATAACACAAAATCTACTCTTTTCCATGGGGGGGGGCTGATGATGTCATAATATATTATGACAAGCTTCATTAGAAAACCTCAATAGAAGCTTCGAATGTAAGAAACTAAAATACACTGATATACATGTTAATATATACATGTATGCACACTAGTTAGGATAACAAAGTCACTTCTTGTTCCTATCTACCTCTCTGGTCGCTTTGTTATACTTTATGGTGACATATCAGCCATACCTTTGTTTACTGTCAGGTGAAAGAGAGCCAAACAACAACAGCATTATTAAAATGTACTTCCAGCTGAAGCTCTTTCCAGATAAGCCGATATAAATATGTGCAGACATCAGCTGGTGATGGGAGACTAATAACAGTGTGTCTCAAACCAAACCTCCCACAGACACAACCAGAGGTGCAGGAGGAGATGCTGATTGGCTGTCCAGGGCGCTATGACTAGTGTTGCTATGCGAGCAGGCAGCAGAAAATAAGATGAGGAGCAGCAGCCTGCAGAGACTCTACAGCTACATGTTGTTGTCTCTCCGTCGCTAGAGGCTGAAGGAAACCTGCAGTCACTGTGACATGTACTCGCTCAGCTGGGTGTCGTCAACATGTGTTAACATGAGATGTGAAGGCAGCTTTTTAAGAGTCACACAGTTAGTGGGAAGAGCTCTATAGAAGGAGAGTTTAGTGGTTTATCACGAGTGCTACAGTCTGTAAATAGGTCAGAGGTTTAGGCAGCGTTTCACTTATTAATCAGAGTGTAACAGTGAAGTGCAAGCAAAAGCTACTGCGGGAGTTGTGACAGTCAATCAGCACAGACCATCGTTTTAAGAGGTATTTCTAATGATTAACGGAGTAAAGTAACAACCTCGTGGTGTCTTTCTGGACAGAAACCAATGGAACCCTCAAACATTTACATCCTTTAAAGTCGACTGCTCATCTCTACGTAGATAAAACACGGAGGATCTAATCTAAATATGTTTGTCAAACACAAAGCAGACAATGAAGTGATCAAAATGGAGATTTTGAATCTACACTTACAGTCCAACAATGATATGGCCTTTGATTTTAGGTACATTAAAGGTTAAATCACACTATATTTAATCATTTTGTCGTTTTTTTTCTGTCATCTTGTAACTTTAGCTATGAATAATAAACCTACTATGCCTCCTCTGGTTTACTAGTTAACGCACGAAGAACTGTATCAAATAACAAGAGAGGAAAACTAGTGATGTGCACATTAGATGTACTGTAGCTGACATCAGCATGGATGTAAAGAGGAACACATGCACACTTTTGGTTTGAAATTGCATTTTTACTCGTCAAGGATTCACCTGAGACTTGCTGCATATTCTATTATTATATCTATAATATTTTAATAGCATCAACCTCACCAAGACAAAGATAAGTTCAGTTCAAATAATCTGCATGGAGGGTACTGTGCTGCTATTAATCTCTCTGTATTAACAGTATATATGTAGATACGGCTCATATTTATCAGACTTGATCTCGTTCTATGTGGCTTCTGTCTTGAAAGAAACGCGTTGCTTGTTATATAAACATGTGTGGAGACTCTCAGTAGCGTGTCGAGGGCTGTGTACTGTACTTACCCCGTTCCACTCCACGCTCATACTCACTTCCTCGCCACCGTCCGGCCCGCTCTCGTACTTCACCGTGTCGGAGGTCAAGCTCTCGCGGCTCCGCTGCTTCTCGCGGGCCTCCGGCTCGCTCAGGACCTCCGCCACGCGCTGCTTGTGCACAGTGTCCAGACCCTGATTGATACACACACACACACACACACACACACACACACACACACACACACACAAAAAAGGCAGCAATAAATGCCAATTCAACTAATCCAATCAATGCAAAAGCTGTTTCCTTTAACCCCGTCTGAAGAATTAATTATTCAAGACTGGAAGACAAACCAACAGGACAACAAACAGTGAGGTGATCTGATTCAAAATGTGTGCTCTGTTATTGTTATTAACATGTAGCTTCACCACTTCTCATCTCCACAGGAAACCCCGTTAGATCTCATGAGCATCGCACCTCAGAGTGTTGAAAAGCTGCACTCCATGCTTCATCGTATCAGTCCTAATTTTGCACTAGATTGATCCCGTTTTGCCTTTTTTAATCAGCAGTAAACGCTGAGCCGACCCATCTCATCTGCCTCCAGTTTAAACACAGACAGCGACGTCTAAACCGCAGAGAGGAATCCTGCGTTACTAGTCACGTGATCCGGAGCCCACACCTGCTTTCTGGAGCGCATGGCAGCTTCCTCCAGAGTCTCGGCCGCCTCGAACTTGCCCTGCCGCCTGTAGAGGGCGCCGAGGTTCTTCAGGGTGGTGGTCACTGTGGGGCTGCAGAAACAAGGAGGAGGAATATATTTCATCACGGAGAATCATTCTGGTGAAGGAGGATTAAATCCACTGATTTAGAGATATCAATATTACTCATTTACGATGAGAATACACTGATCAATAACTATATTTCAAATAAGTCGTTTTGTTCTTCAAATGTCTTTAGATATAGTAGCAAACCAATAACATAGAGGCGGAGTGTTTTCTCTTCATGAACTCTTGGAAAAAAACAAATCCATAATAGATTAATCTGATTTGATATCAGGATTGATCCCAGACCAGCAGGATATGTGGTTCAAATGTTTTTGTGAATAATATTTTGTTGGCACAAGGCAAACCGCAATAACTTAAAATACAAACTATAATATTTATTAGGAAAAAGGGGGAAAAGATAAATATAAATAAATCTCTTTAGCCTGTGTGTTGTGTTAATGTTGGGGTCAAAAAATCTAAATGACTAATTATAATATGTGTGCTCACAAAGTCTGGTGTCCTCATGTGAATGTGTGTGTGTGTGAACAGTCTGACACTAAGCACCAGACTTGTTTCGTCTATTAGATATGAGCTGGCTGCAGAAAGAACACTTCAACACTGTTTACCCTAAATAAGCCATAATAAACCTATGGAGGCGTCAATACTACTATGACTTCCTGATTTCGATAAAAGTGACCTTTGTACGAGAACCAATTGTTACAGTGTCCAGATACGTAGCTGAATGAACGCAATTCATGCGTGTTCCTTTGTGACGTAAACCAATCCTGTGCCAGCACATTGCATGTTGTTTACTCAGTATAAATATCAGAAGCTCAGAGTCAGAACTCCGAGTGGCCTTGATGTACATATCCTGTATGTGGATCAACTCTGTCTCCTTCTTTGCAAAGAATAAATTAAATGTCCTGTGATTCATGATTTTCAACCGGTCTCGAGTGAATTTTTCCAACAGTTAACCATGTCAGAAACAAATGATCTAAAGGATTAAACATATACTGTATATATATATATATATATATACACACACATGTGAATTCAAACAAAGACTGTAAGTCTCAGATGTTCTTTGAACTTGAGGGTTGAGAGCCTGTTAAGCGGTCATTGAATCAATCTGGCACATTTCTTTTTCACAAAATTATGTTTACCTTTTTAGACTTTTCTCTAAAATTTGCAATTTTTCTGGCAAATTTACTTACAAAAAAAAAAGCACTTTTTGGTTGAACTAGTCAGAACCAGTAGTTAAACAACCGATGATGAAAAGGTCAAGAGTAGACTTCACTTAGTTCTAAAGGGTCACAGGATCATTACAGAACCTTGTTGAACATTAACATTTTTACTTGTTTGTTTGCTGGCTGTGAGCATCGGTCCTCTTCACTCAAACACTGAACCCATCAAACAAACTGACCTGTCCACTTTGCAGGCTTTGTACCAGCCTCCATACTCTCCAAACGGTGAGCCGTCCTTCTGCTTCCCCTACCGAGACAAAAACTCATGAGTGTAACACGAAACGTCTTCATCTACGGACCCATGCACTACAACGTGAAGTGACTTGTGCATTAAAAGGATGAAGATGAACCCATTTTAAAACTAGAGGCTTTTTTTTAAAGTACCGTCAACGATAACATGAAGAGGATATTTAGTGGTGGGATTACAGTCGAGTCAGGTTTCCTCCTCTGAAACCTTTTAAACCCATGACGAAAATAAACTCCTCTAGTCGGGTACTCGCACCATCAGCTCTGGATGGTTATTACAGAGGCTTAATCTGCTAATCCAACTCTTTGTGAAGTCAATCCTTCCTATTTCATCTTAAATACAATAATAAGAGTCTAATGCAGCCGTCAGTGTGACTCAGTTTTTCTTCTTTGTGCGTTTGTTTGTCCCGACTTGGCGACGTAAAACTTAAATGTGGTCGACTTGTGTTTGATTTTTCTACTGTTAAAAGTGACTTTTTAAAGTAATCATAAGATCTCGGGGGCAAACACTAGATACACAAAATATGAGTATATATATATATATGACAAACAACTAGAATTATACTTCACAGGTTGACAAAAAGATAGACAGACTTTGCTCACCTTGCTTTGCTCCTCTCTCTCCTCAGCATGCATCCATATTGGTTTGTTCTCATCTGCAGAGGAACACGCGGTGAAGTGAATCAGTGCTGATAAACATTCAGATAAACAGCAGCAGGGAGGACGAGTTTTAACAAGTCACTCTGGTTCTGACGAAGTGCGTTAGCTTTTCAGCTGAAAGGTCATTTTTGTTTACAGCAACCAAAATGCCTGAAATATTAACCTTTACATTAGAAGAAGAGAACAGCGGGAGATGTCAAAGAAGTACAGATTTTGTTTGCGTGTGTTGGTTTAGAGTCACTACTGAATGAAATGTGTGTGTGTGTTCATCGTCCGGTCACATGTCGTACCATCAACGGAGCCGAACTCCCTCTCGTGAGCGCGGGTGAGGATTTCTTTGTACAGAGTTTCAGCCTGCTTGAACTTGCCCTGTTTCAGGTAACAGGACGCCTGAAGAACACAAGAGAAGCAAACGTTAAGAGTCAGCGTGACGCGGGAAATGATAAAGAGGTTGTTCTAGTACATAGAACACTCTCAGGGGATCCATGTTTTTATAAATATAAAACATTTTATGTTTATTTTCCACAAGTACAATTAAAAAGGTGCAATGTGTACACACGCTCCAAAAATATAGTGGGCAGTATTTCACCTCTAATACTGGGTCCATAAAAACAGAATTTACAGTCATCAAAAACTACTTACGAACAGCTGGGCAAGAATACGCAAAATTCCACCAAACTGCCGAAGACAACACTTATCTTATAATCTTCTCGTGTGGCATCGGCCTATAGTTCGCGTTCGCCATCCGTGTGTTTACTACTGTGACAGTAACCCGGGCTGTACGGTTCTTGAACATTTGGATAGTTTGTTAAATGGATTAAATCCAAAGTGGAAAGCAGAAAACAACTCGTATTTTCTTTTCGTCCTTCCCGCCACCGGGAGACTAAGTTGCTGGGAGGAGAGTGAGCGGATCTTCAGTTAGCGGTTAGCTGTAGCAACGCCATCAAGCAAGAGCAAAACCTCAGTGTTGTGGGGTTCGATCCCGGAAGACTGGCCCGACTCCCCAGCAAACTTTCTGTTACACAGGTTAGAACCCCAGTGCTGCCGCTGTGGCTCCAGAATGCCAGTTGATACCGCTAACCGCTAACCGGCCTTCCTCCTGGCAAAGTACTCTCCTCGCGATGGGGATGATGAGGCGAGGGTACGAGTAGTTTTTTCCGTTTCTGCCACTTTGATCGACTACTACTCTACTTTAGTTCTACTACTTCGTCCTCTCATGTTTGTCTGAGGACAGACTGGACGTTAGCTGGTTAGCATGCTCAGTCCTGTAGTGTTTTTCTTATTTAGTGAGTTAACCCTCAAACTAAAATCTAGCCTCTGTGGCACGTTCACCACTAAACTTGATTAGGCCAAAGGAATGAAAACACAAGTGTTACTGGCTGACAAACGGCTTCCTCTCACCAGGTTGTTCTTGGTCTTGGCCACGTTGGGGTCGTCGGGGCCCAGTTTGGTCTGGTAGATCTCCAGGGCTCTCATGTAGTAGTACTCCACCTCCTCGTACTTGCCCTGGTTCTGACACAGCAGGGCCAGGTTGTTCAGCTGCTTGGCCACATCTGGGTGGTCCTTCCCCAGCACCTGGGACGGAAGCAAGAAGAGAGTAAAGGGGGTTAAAACAACAGTCATTACATCAAACTAAATGAGTTTTAGAGGACAAACTGTGTCTCACATGGGGCCATTTGGCCAACAGCTCTTTTTAAAGCTGAGAAACTACCACCAGGCTGGGACCAGGTGCTGTAGCTGCTACTCAAATCGGTTTGCAGTTGCTCTCTTTAAGTGGCTATAAAACTTTGGAATTCACTAGTAGATGTTCAGCAATACATTTTTGCTTCCATCTCTGGATTTCCCTCAGTTTAAATACTCTTGTCTGGTTTTGTCATTTTGGATTTCCTGGAACACAAAGCCGTTATATGCCAATATGTTGTCCATCAGCAATATTTGTTACATCTCTTGCCAGGTTGCGTTGACCCTTTCACTGCTTACAGCTTATTTGTAACATTGCTGATCTTGAAGTTTGAGTCCAACATTACTCACTCACAACATTTCCCTCAACAGCAGTATCAGCTGCATATTATGAGCTATTGTTGACCAATAAATTCAGGACGTCATAATGGAAATTAAATCTGTAACTGGTGTCTAACCTACGGAGGCATCTCCTAAAAGACTTCGACCTGCGGACTATCGACCTGCTTGATTAAATAAAAGCAGAGTACAAACACATGAGTGCAGCGACAAACAGCCTTTATCACAGAAAACGATACCCTGCTGACTAAACGCAGCCAAAAGTCGCAGAACCGGCATGAAAAAGAAATATTTGCATTAATGTGGATGTGAGAGCGCTGTAAGCTTCTCCTGTGTGCTGAGGCGGCTTAAAGCCATGAAAGGCGAGTGTAGCGAGCGTGAAAGAGATGCAAAAGGACCATGAGAGACTAAGGTGACCAGACCTAGAAGAACTGCAGTGAGGGTTTTATCGGAGTCTGACTGAGCAGAATAGAGAGGGAAGGACGAGGAGACAGGCTGAGACTTTGAATCTCTTTTTCCTTCCTGGCACTTCTTTTTCAAAAGAGGATGAAGGAGGACAGAATGCAAAAGAGAAAAGGACATTAAGCAAGAGAAAGCTAGTACTCTCTGCTGGCTTGAGAAACGCTTCAGTAACAACACTGGAATGGGAGACGTGAACAGAGGAAAAAGCACTTGGTGTGAAAAATGAAAGAGTATCAGAGATAAGACGTAACTCAAGCCGCTTGTTGTTCAGATTATTAAAGTATAAATCTGTAGCAGGTCTGAGATCAATCCCTCACAGGATCATCTACCTCAGTCCTCCTCCACATAACACATCCGACAGCTTTCCTGTAAACATCATTAGCTGGAGGATTGCCATAAGCGACGACGAGGTCTGGGTCACTGAGTAATTGATCGTGTTTATCGATAGACATCCGAGGTGGATTCTGGGAAGCTCTGAGAAACACTAGCTTCCTCTAAATTTAGGCTGAAGGGCCTGTACTTACAGGGCACAGACTGAATCCATGTTTTATCCAAATATTTACTGAATATGGGGATTTTTCTTTGGAGAAATTCTGAGATCCGTTTCTATCCCTCTGAGACATATTTCAATAAAGACGTCAGTGCAAAGACACAGCTAGCAGCAGGTAGGGCTTCAGTTTCTTATTCAAGGACATTTGAGCAGAAAAGAAAACGTTGGCTGTTTGATGAAAGGTTCAAAAAGACTTCCAATGCAGTGGACTTATGAGTTTACATTAGGTTTCATTTAAAGGATAAGGCCGGCAGAATTATATACTTTTGCAAATGTCTGTAGATCTATTGAAAAGAGCTAAACAAACAAGCATTAGTTTCTCAATACTTTGCCCATTGGTTCCTACTGAAGACATAAATGTTTAAAAACAGGTTCATAATCTCATCAATTTAAAAAGGCTCGATCATTTCTTTTAACAGTCGGCCAATGTAGTTTATATTAAACAAAACAGGAAGAAATAATGCATTTCTCCTGGACTACTTCAGCATTTAGTGAGTATTTGGTGTTCCATGTTGGACTGAGTCAAATAAACTAATTAAATATCAGAAGACTTGTTCATTCATTTAGCGTTTAGAGGCTTTAGTGGTTAAATTAAACACTACGTCTTTCATTCACTGCTGCAGCGTTCATGGATTGCATGAAGGACAATATGGCAAATATTTTGAATACAGATAATTGTTTAATTACAAAAATATAAAGTACTGAATATAATCACTGAGATCAGCATCAGATCTGGACGTTCCTGTTCAACAATAAACACAGAATCAAACTGGATTCATCATCAGAATGTTTTCATTTCCTCTCAAATAACCTGAAGAGTCAAAAGCTTCTAAACCAGTTTATAGCTTCATCCCTCTTTTCTCCCCGACAACCAAACTCACTGAGGAGCTGAGCTTCTATAAATAAAAGAAGAAATGCAGGAAAAAGGAATCCTTATTATTCAGCAACTCTGCAGCAGCCACCTCGCCTGTGCAGGAAAAACTCAAAATCTTTCAGCTCAAGCGAGAGCGTAATCTTCTGGCTTTAAGTAGCATAACAAAAAAAATTGAGCTGCTCAGGCTTAACCAAAGCTGACGTCTCATTCGAAGGAGAGCGAAGGAGCTGAGGACAGATACAGAGAAGTGGATCAGATGTTCTTCAGGATTGCTGAGCGGCATCTTTGTAAGCACCAAACTAGAAGTCAGACAAAATAATGAGGATCTCCCCGGAGAGACACAGGCTGACCCATGACATTTAAAACAGAGTACACATATTTAAGGGTTTTGTTTTTTTATTTCTATGAAGTGTAATTTCTTCATTTTTTTTGTGCCTTAAACCTCCGTCACCTAAACAGCGATTATCCAATCATAGCTTAGCAAAAGTAACTAAATTACTTTTTGTTCAGTGCTTATGTTCTTGTACAGTATTTAATATTCATTGGTGTGAATACTAAACCGTAACAGTGTAGTCCTGTGATTGGTGAAGCATGTTCCGGCTATTTTACAGCTTTCATTCCCAACACAGCCGTACCGGCACTTTCCCGGAAATGTTTCGAGGTCTTGAGGTGGGAAATTGGCGGAAACACATTTGCCTGAATATTGATCCCAGCTCCCATTCACACATCACCCCACGCAGGAAATGTTCCAGAGCATTTCAGGGATGGACTGCAAGTTTAAAGCCGGTGACTCATGGAGAGTGAAATATTCAGTGCTTAGTGTTCGACTGTTCTAGGACACAACAGAGTTTGTCTGAAAGTGAAGTGAAAGTAAACTTTAGTTTGAAAGTGAAAGCTTTAAGTCTGGTGCAGAAGAAAAGAAGCATAAAACAGCTGCTTAGTCATGCTTTCCTATCGTTTGTGTAACTGCTTCTGAATCTGTTTAGTCGTGGTGTTTGATGACCTTTGACTTACCTTTTCTCTGATCTCCAGCGCTCTCTTGCACAGAGGCTCCGCCTCCTTGTACTTCCCTCTCTTCCCATACAGGACGGCCAGGTTGTTGAGGGTGGCGGCGACCTGACGGGAACACAAACACATCCATTACTTCATTTCATTCATTCTTTGTGGTGAGCCTAAATCGTCTTCAACCGCAAGACTCCGCCACAGCAGCAAAGTGCCATTGATCTGGTGAGAGAGTAATCATCAAGGAGGAAGCGGAAACAGGAAGTGATTATGGTGGGCTGTAATTTGATCCCAATCAGATGTACGATGAATCTTGTGCGAGACTACCGAGGTGCCTGGAGGTCACCTCTGATCTCTGATTCAGACAGGCTCTGGTGGCCATGTGGGCAGGGTGGGAGGAAAGGAAGGAAGGAGGGAAGGCAGAGGGGGTGAGGTGACTGGAGGAGGGGAAGGGAATGTAACAGGAAGAGAGGAGGGAGATAAATTAAAGGGACAGCGCAAAAAGAAAACGCTATCACACTTACAAAACACTTTATCAGTAAATGTATTCCTTAACTTTTCCTTCACAATCTATAAGAACGAACTCTAAAAGATGAAGATCATTCCTCACAGACTCAGATATCAGAGAAGACAAACGACTGCAAATCAAATGATTCGACTACAAAGACGATGATCAATCTTTAAGCCCTTTAAGTGTTCTTATGAACTACTTCACGGTTTCTTAACCAGGAGTCCTTGACTCTATAACGGGGGGTACGTGTGTATATATTAAATAAAATCAGACACGTCATTTTTCAGAGAGGTGACATGTTACATTTCCAGAGTTATCATTCCAAGGTCCAACCTTCACCTGTCACCGGATCTGATTCACTGGATGTAGACTGTGGGTATAAATCTGCCATTGGTCGCACACACACACACACACACACACACACACACACACACACACACACACACACACACACACACACACACACACACACACACACACACACACACACACACACACACACACACACACACACACACACACACACACACACACACACACACACACACACACACACACACACACACACACACACACACACACACACACACACACACACACACACACACACACACACACACACACTCTTTTTTGTAAGGACACCAACGCTGCAACCTGGGCTTAACGCGCTCAAGATGTGAATGGTATAAAGTAATACATTTTTGTACTATAGCAGAATGCTAATAGCTGCAGCTATATCCTTTATGTGGCACCGTGGTGAGACTACCTGCAGACCAACTGGCAAAGCTACAGACCACCCAAGCAGCTCCTATGTAAACACGATGGACGTGTGATGCTACACGCATAATGGGCCAACATTCAAAAAAGGGGGAAAAGAAATGCAAAAGATTGAGAGATTAAGAAGATCGTAAATACTGTAGAAGGAAGAAACAATATGGTGAGAGGAATCCGGGTGAGAGAACGGTCTACGTTGTTGATAAAACTATGATTCTTTTGATTATAAATCACTGAAAAAAATAATTTCTTTATATAAAAGAACCATCAGGGCCTGGTGAGAGGATGGAGGATGGAGGGCTAACCTCAGAGAGTGATGGAGATCCAGACAGTGGAGACACAGGCCTGCTGGGGTTAACACAGTATGTTTACTGTTTATGATTCTTCTTTTTGTATCTAAGAAGTCAAATTCATGTTCTTATATAGAGGAAATTCAGCAGCTGGTGTATTAATGTCCTAGCACAACCTTTTTACCTGACTATAAACCAGTTGAAGCTCCTGTTATTCAGAAAAGATAACACTTAGCAACTCTGAAACTCCCTGGAAGCTTCACAGGCTCTTCAATAATGATAAACGCCTCAAAACTGTAACTTAAGCACGACTTTGGCTGCGCTGTTACTACGGCTGTCGGTGTTGTTATCTGAAGGGTAGCAGGGTCAAAATGTTATTGATCGCCTGAGGGGGAAACCGGGACACTGCAGCAGCCAAAAATAGGTGTAGATTAAAGAGTAACAGTGTGAGTCTAACAAGATAAAGAACGCTCGTTTCCTTTAAATGTATTAACTGCAGGTCAAAGTGTTTATTGGTAGAGCTCTTTATATTAAAGGGAAAGCTTAACTTTTAGTGAAATACACTTATTGGCTTTCTTGCCGAGAGTGAGATGAGAGGCTACCGCCAACAACCGGTTAGCTTAGCATAAAAACAGGGGGAACAGCTAGCCTGGCTCTAGCCAAAATGAACATAATCAGCTGCACATAAACTCTCATTACACCACAATTTGTCATTTTTAAGCTTTGGTTTGTTTGAATTCAATAAATGAGGAATATTATGTTAATTAGTGATCTTTAGAAGCGCCAGATTTTTGTGACCTTTGATACAGTAAGGCTAGCTGTTTCTAGTCTTAATGCTAAGCTATGCTAACCACCTAATCGCTGTAGCTTCATATTTACCATACAAACATAAGAGTGGTAAAAATCTTCTCATCTAACTCACCAGCAAAAGAATAAACGTTAAATAATCCGTTTAATGTTGTTCAGATGGGAGAAGTTGCTAAAATATTACTATCTGCCCTACAACCCATTATGTTAAAGTGAGATACAAGATACATCTCTAATATTCAGATGAAACTGATTAAAGCAATGTCACAAAGGTGTGGTGCAGAACAAACATGGCACAGCTGAATAAGTGAGACAGATGTACTCACAGCTGGATGGTCCCTGCCGAGAGTCTTCTCCCTGATGGCCAGGGCGTCGTTCAGCAGGTTGGCTGCCTCCTTGTATTTGTTCTGATCCCTGAAACAGACAGAAGCAAAACAGAGTCAGACAGAAACACAGCAGACACAGATGGACGGACAAGCACACAAAGAAAAGAAACATAAAACTAAGCTAACAGTTTCCACCAACAGACCATTATTTTCAGGTGACGTGGTCCAAACAGCTTTGCAGCAGTTCCCACAGTCAATGCAACAGTCTGCAGACAACAAGTCGACCCAGTCTCTCATTCCTGACTATTCACTGCACCGACTATTCACTGGATAAGATTTGTGGGAGTAAGGAACACGGGTCCAACCGTCTTGTGTGTCACGCTTTTGTTCTTTTCTTCTTAACACTTCCCCCAGCTCTATTACTGTACTGTAAATCTCTGGTTGTGTCTGCTATGTTTGCTGTGTTCCACTTCTGACCTAGAAAGGCATCCAACTATTATTTGGGAGGTCCTACAGAGGCCTGTCACACAATGCTTTGATGGTTGTTAGGGTTGTGAGGGTGACAAAAAGACTACATGCTGGAACCGTTATCACAACTTTCTCTCTGCAAAAAAAGCCGTTTCCCCCCCCAAATTGTGCTATAAGAGCAAAAAGGTTAAAACAATTCCTTTAACTGATAACTACTAAAACGCTGTCCCAACATTCACAGGCTTCGACTCTATTCTGAAGTCCTGGGAAGGCTTGTAAAGTAGTCAGCGTGGCCCAGGACTTTAAGGATTTACAAGCTAGTAAAGACTTGTTTTCATGGTGCTAACAGTGTGATGAAAGAGTCAGAAGAGTCCCAGCACTGACTGCAGTTGTTTAATATTATCATCGTCTTCATAGGAAGTGGACAGAGAAAGAAAGATCTCATCTAGAGCTTAATTTATATAAAAAATATATTAAATATGCCACCAAATCTGATTAAATGTATTATTTTTTCATTGTTTTGATTTAGATTAATAAAGGCCATAAAGTCCTTTTGTAGCTGGTAAACTCCTGGAACTGCCTCCTTGATGTCTAGGACACTATTTAGGGACTAACGGCTCAGAGCCCAGAGGAAATACCCGATAGACCCACCTGTAAACAAGGGCGAGGATATTGAGCATGGTGGCCACGTCTGGGTGGTCGTGTCCAGAGGTCTTCTCCAGGTCTTCCAGGGCCTGTTTGCAGAGGGGCACAGCCACCTCGTACCTGCCCTGGGAGGCGTACTGGATCACCAGGTTGTGGAGGGTCCTCAGGCGGGCCGGGATCTCGTAGCCCCCCTGCTGGGCCGCCGCTGCCGCAGCGCTGCCGTGAGTCGGCTGGACTGGAGACACATGGAGGAAAGAGGGAGAAAAGATCAGACGCACAGGACACACACCTCGTTTTGTTTGGGGAATATATATATGTGATGCTTTAGAGGGTTTATTTCTTTTCAAACTGTAATTACAGATAAAGTCAGTATTGTGTTCACTAATAATACATTTTATAACGAGTGATTTTTAAAATGCCAATAGTTTTGGTCCACTGATTATTTTCTCCAACAATCAATTAATCTATGTTCTATAAATGAAGTCACACTTCCCCAAATCCCAAGACGAGGACTTTAATACTCTTATTTTGTCCGACTAACAGTCCAAAACCCAAAGATATTACATTTTCTATCACATAAGACAAAGAAAAACTTAAAATCCTCGTGACTGAGAAGTTTGGAAATAAGTAATGTTTGGCATTTTGTGCTTAAAATGACTAAAAATAGTTATTTGACTATTTGTTTAATCCATAATATTTTCTAGGATTTCTCTACTTACTTGTACCTTCCTTTTTATTTAATTTAGTGCTTTTTCTATTAAATGATGTTGAAAAAGAAAATGAGTGTTACTATAAGCAGGTGACATACTGACTTACTGTATGAAGTGTTTGAATATGAATCAACTCAAACGTTGTTGGTTCATTTTAACAATCCTGTGAAGATATTATTTACTTGAGTTCCTATAAATAAGTCAAAGCTGAAACCACAACAAACAGGCTATGTTAGCAGGCTACTAACATATGGCCTGCAAACAAGATTATTCACACATAACCAATGACCTCATTCTGCTACAGCGCACAGCAAATGTGCTGCTTTCTGTGGGTTTACGAGGTCAGGAGGACAGGATGAGGAATGTCTGCCTGTCTGTCTGTGTAGAAGTGAGTGTGTGTGTGTGTGTGTGTGTGTGTGTGTGTGTGTGAGAATGTATATGTGTGTGATGAAAACACCTGATTGAGTTCCTTATTAAACAGCATGTAGCACTCTATTTACTCTGAAGGAGAGACATTTTCTCTTACTATGTTTGTTATTGTACCAAAATACCGAGGCCAATTCCTTGCATGTGAAAATCTACTTACAATAAACCTGATTCAGATTCTAATTCTGGGGTAAAAACTATCATCAGAGTCTCCTGAAGCCCAATACGACGTCTTCACATCGCTTGTTTTGACTAAAATCTAAAGAGATTTTCAGATTATCATCGGTAGACACAGACCTGGTACATTGTGGTTCACGGTCGGCATCTTAAACCCCCGAACTCAACCAGTTTTTACACATCAAGGCCAGTTTACCAGTCTTAGGGAATACTTGAAGGATAAAAAGCCATCAAGTTGCATCATGGGAAGTGTAGGATGCACCTTTATTTCTTCAAACTGTTGTAGGGACTAAAAGTGAAGCTCTCTCTTAAACATCCTGGAGGTTTAATGGAGGTGTTTTTCAGTAGCTCACCGAGTTAACCAAATGACCGATAATGTCAATATTTTGTACAGAAAATATCTGCGCCGCTTTAAGCCGAAGGCCAATTTAAATAAAGGCAGGGCTGTCATCACCATTATCTCTTTCCTGCTGACGGCAAATCACCAAAACCCCAAAAGCCCTTCAGACAGGAAAGACATCTAATCTACTCCAGCATTACACACACACACACACACACACACACACACACACACACACACACACACACACACACACACACACACACACACACACACACACACACACACACACACACACACACACACACACACACACACACACACACACACACACACACACACACACACACACACACACACACACACACACACACACACACACACACACACACACACACACACACACACACACACACACACACACACACACACACTCTTCTCTCATCCATCACACGTCTCCATTTATTCAAAAACACACCGTACTTCAAGCTCTGCTCATCTGCACATGTGATTTATGTTCCCACTTCTATTTGATGCCATGAAGGAGGAAGAGAGATTTTTGGAAACATGGAACCAATAAACCTCGTGCTTCTCTCCCCCTCCAGGCTTCCACCCATCTGTTTCTTATTCTTTAGTCCTCGAGTGTTTGTGTACACCGTCCTCAAATGTAGCTCGATTGTATTTACTGTAAGCACTGAATGTGTGGGTGTGTGCAACAATGAGGCATGTTTATGTGTAAATGGGCGTGGGTGCATAATTGCTTTAAAAATAAATTGTGTTTATCTCAAACCTGACTTATAATTTATTTGCAAGTTGCTGTGAACGGTTCCCAACGTTAAATAAATCTGACATATACAGTATACACCTTTATATACACGCTACTATCTCAATAACCCAGAGGAGAAACCTCATTTGATTTTTAATTCATTGTGCAGTATTGACATCTTATGATGTAGAAAGTCTATCTCATGCTCCCCCACTTTCCCAACCAAACGTACAGCTACATTCTATTAAGTGTGTCTCTATTTATAATTCATACTCAGTCTGTGCTGCTGGGAAAACACTGAAAATCTGCACAATGAAGCCAGTTTTCCACCTAAAAACATCAAACGAATGGAGCCCCTCTAATTTGACACAGTATCCCGAAACCAACCTGCTCCGCTCTCTCTGCTCTACAACCTGCTCTACAGTCAGGATGTAGGCCAAAACACAGAGAAGTCTGGATCAAAACCTAAAATTACACCCACCAAAAAAAACACTGTGCGAGTTGGGAAATTACCACCCGGCACATTCTGGTCGGCAACAGTTGAAGAGCTGGTTTCTCTTTGAGAGCAGAAACTCAGAGAACAAACCGTTCAATGCAGAGAGAAACGTGAAAAGTTATTTCTTCAGTTAAAGAAGAGCATCAGACTTCGAATGAGCTGCAAATATGCCACGAGCATTATTGTTCCTCTTAAAAAGGACATAACTATTTAGTTCCCCAAACGTCCTCAAAGCTACGGTACATTTATTTACATACATCAGCAAAAATAAGTGCTGTAGCTCTTCTGGTTGAGGTGTTGGATTTAACTGTAGTTGAGGAACAGGTTGGTTTAATATGGTATCATAGTACCAAATGTTTAAGCATTTAATTCATATTTAAAGCCAAAGCTCACAGCAACACTACTGTGGTCTTCTGCCAAATATTATTTCACCCGACTACAGCGAAACACAAAGAACTCGCTGCAGAAACCCTGGAACCATAGAACACTGTTTATAACACCACACTGGTTGGGAGTTTTTCACCCCATTTGGCCTCCCTCCAGGCTAAACTAGGTCCTGACTAATGGGTCTTTACAGCCAACACAGCTTCACTGTCTGGGCTGCTGAGCAACTGAAAGAGCAGCCCATCAAACACTGAGGCAAGGGGTGGACATGAAGAGCAGGAGAGAGAGAGCAAGAGAGAGCAAGAGAGAGAGCAAGAGAGAGAGCAAGAGAGAGAGCAAGAGAGAGAGCAAGAGAGAGAGGAAGAGAGAGAGCAAGAGAGAGAGCAAGAGAGAGAGCAAGAGAGAGAGCAAGAGAGAGAGCAAGAGAGAGAGCAAGAGAGAGAGCAAGAGAGAGAGCAAGAGAGAGAGCAAGAGAGAGAGCAAGAGAGAGAGCAAGAGAGAGAGCAAGAGAGAGAGCAAGAGAGAGAGCAAGAGAGAGGCCGGGAAGGTTAAAGCAGACAGAGATGAAGAGAAAAAGATCCATGAGGCTTCAGAAAAGTTCAGAAAAAGTGATGTATGGCAGGAGAAACGCATCAATATAAATTAGGTGATGTATATATTCTGACGCTGGGGACATCCACTGACTAGACTTCGGTATATTTCATTGTCGCTGGTGCAAAGATTTGCAAATCAATTTTGGAGTGACATTTTCAAAATTCCTGCAACCATCAGGGAGAAACCTGCACATCATTAGTCACAACCTTCAACTGCAAAGTATTAACGCTCTAGAAGCTGAAGTTAACTATGTCACTCAACTATTGCATAACACATTTTAGGAAACTATCTCCCCCACGATCACATCTACGCCCCGAGGACAGGAACTACATTTCATATCTGGGTCCAGGACTGATTATGAATCCCCCCCAGAGTAGAAAGAAGAGGAGGGACACTTACTGCCTGGAGGTTGGTCGTCCTGGTCATCTGGGAACAGATCGTCCAGAGTCTCTTTACTGGAATCAGAGTCCTTCTCCTCCTGAGAGGAGGTGTGAGGGGGAGAGAAGGAGGACAATGATCGAACTGACTCCATGTTTACTAAATTCATAAAAGAGACAAATTCTTATTTATCTGCTCATGCAGTCCTTCTGTAGCCTCGGTCCAGTCAAGCAAATTTCCTAAGTGTTATATTATAATATGTAATATTATAGATTGTTACTATTGATTGATTTGTATCGACTCTGCTGCTGATAAGGAGCTCAGGGAAGTGACTTAAAAGCTCTTTAAAACACAAAGGAATCAGTGGGAGAGAAGCAGGAGGAAACAAACTTTACTGATTTAAAAGCAGAACATCGAGGGCTCAGCATGGGGACATGAGAGCGTATTCATATACCTGACACAAATAGTTAAAGGCAGAACAAATGAACCACTAATGGACAACTTCAGACCTTTTCTCCTTTCTGTTTGACTTATTTAAACTCTGAAGATCGGTGAATCCCTACTCTGTTAGTGGAGTGTCTTAGTTTTGGAGTATAAGACGTCTCATCAAACACACTCTGAAGAAGACCTGGGGACTCACCGACGGGGACAAGTCCTCGTCGTACTTCTTCAGCTGGTTCATGAACTCCAGGTGCTTCTTCTCCTCCTCCAGCTGGGCGACGCTCTGCTCGCTCTTCTGCAGTTTCTGCTGCGTCCCGGCCAGCTCGTCCCTCAGCCACTGGTTCTCCTGGCAGAGCCGGCGCACCTGAGCCCGAAGCTTCTGCTTCTCCGACTCCACCGAGCTCAGGTGGCTCGACAGCGCCATCATCACCTGGACAAAGACGAGGGGAGGGGGGGGGGGGGGATTTCTTAACACGCCACAGTTGCTTTGGGATGTTTAGGAGTCTGTCTGATCTCATTTGTATGAACTGACTTAGAACCACCTCATAACAATAGTCACACTAACTTCCAGTCACTCGTAGCTACAGTCATCCTGGGCTGTAGACCAACATCCTTCAACTAGTGTGATAATTATCTGAAGATATTAAAATATCATAATACCAGAGTCATTGATACGTAAGGGGCTATATTCTTAAATATTTGAATTCTAAGGTGAACAGCGGCAAAATCAGCAGCAGCATTGTGTACATTCGGGTTTAAACAGAACTAAACACTTGTGTTACTGTGAGGCACACTGTGAGGCACTTTGGGTAAAAGCATCCACCTAACAGCAGCTGGTGTGAGGTACTGGGAGGGGTATACTTAGACAAAGTGTTTGAGGCATAGAGAGAATAGGATAATTATGCAGAAAAATATGAATCACACTCTACTTTACAATAACTGCGAGCTGCCTAAAGAGCTGAAGGTGGGTATTAGAGTCAGCATGGTGCAGTGTATTGTATATTTAATAGGCAAGGCATGCTGGGAGATGGAGATGAGGGGCTAAAGCATCAGCAGTGACTCATCAGTGACTCATAGGCCGGTGTTTACCAGCAACGGCAAAAGAAACTTTCTCGAAAAGAAAAGTTTTATTTCTTAGCTGTAAAATCTTCTCTCTTCATTTCTCCCTCAGGAGGATTTGGGATATCCAACCGTGCACCTTTAGAAGAGGAACTTAGTCTTTGGAGTGCGCATGCTTTGTGTTCTTAGTCTGTTATTGTGTGCATCACTTCAGAAAGAGTCAACTTAAGGTCAGTCAGCAGCATCTTTTGAAGCCTTTGTGAAGTCTGTCACAGATACGCCTCCATTCTAACAAATCTACGAACAATAATTAAGTGATGTATAGTCTGCGGTCTGTCCTTTTAGCTCCTCAGAAAAAAACAACAAGAAATGCCATTTCTGTATTACTTATATTTTAGGAGTGAAAAGAATGGTGATATTAGTAGTAGGCTCTTGTTTGCACTATCCACTATGCTGCTGTAATCCTGTAAATGTCCCCGCTGTGGGACTAATAAAGGATTATTTTATCTTATATTTCAGCTGGTGATGATTCACCGAGGACTGACGGTACCTGTGCCTCGCTCAGCCCGAGCTCCAGCATCTCCAGAGACTTGCGGATCATGTGGGACTTCTCCTCCACCAGGACGCCCTCCTCGTCCTGCTTCAGGCAGCGCAGCGTGCCCAGCAGGCCCTCCAGGATGGAGTGGTGCTCCTGCTTCAGGGCGTCCAGCCCCTGGATCACCTGCTTGGTCCGGGAGATGATCTCGTCCTGGGACAGCTTCTCCCCAGGGTCCTCCTCCTCCTTCACGCACACCATGGTGGACATGTCCTCACGCATCCTGCAGATGGACCAACGGGGACAGGAGAGTTAAAGTCAACGTGATGTATTCATCCATTTTAATGAGCCTACGCATACATGGCCAATAAAGCTGATTCTGATAGAACACTGACATAAAGTCTGTATCAATGTGACCGGAAGGATCTCATAAAAGTACAAACATCAGGCTCTAATGCAGAAGAGCTAATCTCCTCTAAAGAAGTCACATAACTTCTATGCTTGAAAAATGAATTACATTAAATGCAACAAACGGTTTATTCAGGATTAATGTTTACTGCAGCAAAAAACGTCAGAGACAGGACCACCACACGACGTGTAGCATATCGACTAAATCATTAATGAGCACGTAATGAAACACGGAACCTTCAGATGTTTCATTCAGAGGTGCATCCTCCTGACCTTTTCTGTTCTTTGTGGCAACCACACAGCCCGATGCATCAATACTGACTTAAACCAGAAGGTTAGACCTGAACCAACCGTCCAGGCCCACTGGACAGCTCCTGCTTTTAAGAGTCCAGGTGGTGGAGGTCGAGAGAACGAATAAGAAACGTTTGTGCTTTGCCTTTGAGCAAGGCACTGGCAGCAGCAGAGAAAAGCTGCACAAACAAAAGGTGAAATGTAATGTCGCATTAGTGACAATCCTGTTTGAAATGAGGCGCCGTCACTTAAGATGCTTTGTGAAAAAGAGCGACTTTGGTGCGGCTGCGATGAAAAGTTGAACGTGAACCACAGACGATAAACCTGCTGCTGCCTGCTGACGGTTTGAATCCAGATGTGAGGCTCGTGGGCTGCGTGTGGTTTACAGATAACGACAGATATGAGGTGAGGAAAGCTCTGCAGGGAACAAGTGCAGAACTTAAATAAATGATGAGCGCTATAGCTACCAGGCGTCTTTTGTTTGGTAACCACCACAGTGTTTTAGTCAGCGTCTATTAGCTTTCCACGTATCTAGTCAGTTTTAATCACCAACCAAAAACCTACTGCACAGTAAAGTAAAACCAACCCTAAACCTCCATATTCATGATTACAATATCTCCAATAACAATCAGTGTCTTAGTGCTGCCATAATGCGGTCATAGCACATAATCAGATCCTGAATCAGCCCTGGTGATTAACGAGGCAGACTGACAGGAGTGGCAGGTAAAACAGATATTATTATTATGCAAATATGAGCCAAAAACAATGCACGCTAATATCAGTTCCTCTGCAGCACTTGTAGCGAGCTTCCTAATAAATCTCTGCGAGCCGTCCAAACTGAATAATTACAGAACCACTGACTGAAGTTATGTTTCTACTTCACGGCTCCATGAAGAACACAGAAGTGAAACAACTCTCCACTGTGACTCACTCAGCCTCATCCTTAATGAGTTCAACCAGCCGGCCCACCTCAGTATAAAAGCTGCTGTGGTACCAGAAGACATTTTGAAAAGATCACTTTAACTTCAAACTTGTACTCAACCACATTTTAAAAAGGATTTCCTAATACTGTAGGCAAACTGATGAAGCAATATTATTAGTATTTATCCTGTTGTTGGTGTTTGTTTCACTTTGTTTGTCAAATTCAACATTAGAATACCTGTCACACTGGATCCTTTCAAAGGGCCATGCATTGAGCCTGGGTATAAACCCCGTTTAATCCTTTAACAACACAGAGCAAGGTCGACTTTAAACCACTGGAAACACCCAAAACTGCAAAGAACGAGACAACTACCACTGCAGGCAGAGTAATACAGAAGTGAAAGTGACAGCACAAGCCTTTTATTTTGGGCATCAGATGAGTCTCAGAGCACAAAGCACCACAGGGAAGAAACAGAAACTACTTCTGATGTTAACTTTTGAAATGCAAATATCTGGCTCGAAGCGGAGCGCCCGGGGGACCCTGCAGCTCTTCGTGTGAGCAGGTTTAGGCAGAGATGTTAGTCTATTGGGAGGCTGGTGGGGGGGGGGGGGGGGGGGGGGGGGGGGGTTGTGTTTGAGACCAACGAAGAAGAGGAACAGTGAGTGCTCTGCAGGAAGAGCAACACTACACAGAAACGATCTGAGTCAACAATGTGGGCTGACAGTCATTGGATGATGAGAGCTGTGATTCAACATTTAAAGAGAGAGAAAGTCTGAAAGAGTTTAATTTAGTGGATCATTTTTAATCAACAATAACACTCACAGACATGTGTTTGTTTGGCTGCTCTTCATCAAAGATTCAAATGACAGTTGTTCTACCTGTGTCCGGGTCCATGAAAACATTCAGCATTCTCTGTTGATGGTGTCTGGTGTGTATACAGCTTTAAACATGGGTTAGGGTAGTTAACAACACAAGCTACAGAAGGAAAGTACAGGAGCAGAAACACGCTGCAGGATATGAGCTATGAAGCAACATTAGGAGTGTCTGTCCACCTGACAAGATAAGATCTAATATTCACTCCCTTTAAGCTTTATTTGGGCTTTTTCACTGCTGAATATTCCACTTTCTTCACCAGCTAGTCTCTAACTTTGTCATGTCATCAGACCGTTATTGCTGATGGATAAAGCTGCTGTCCTGAAAAACTAAAACAATAAGCTTATGATGCTGTAAAACTCTGTAGAGCTGGAGGGAACTGTGGATAGAAGTAGAAATAGTCAAGAGATCCATTGTTTGTATAAAAATACAGATTATAGCTGCTTTAAAATGGTCATGTTGTTTATCGGTCACTGTTCCTTTGGCAATTCAACACACTGGAGTCTCTCTCTTCAGTCTTAACAATGAAGCCGTTGCTAATGTGTCATGTGATAAGTTATTAGCTTCAGGATGAATAAATCAGGCAGTCACGAGACAGCACACTGCACGGCTGAAACACAGGAAGTGATGAGTATGATTGGGATCAATAATTGACAGATTTGACATCAACTTTAACCCAACTCACCAACAGAACTGCCTGATTCCGTGTTAAACTACGTGTCTTCTCCTAAACCGAGTCTAAGCCCTCACATGACATGAAGAGCACCAATGACTTGCTGTATATTTCCATAAGCGAGCCTTGGGCGAGAGGTTAAGTTGATCGTTGGAATCAGTGAAGTAGTTTGAGATCTAGGGGGGCAGGAGTGGCCCCCGAAGGCTGAAAGATACGCGATAAGAGAATATACGGATTTATTTCTATTACAGACACTGACTTTAAAATCAGGAGGAACTCGTGCAGTCTAAAAATGATTTCTCAACCCAGTGTATATATATATATATATATATATATATATATATATATATATATATTGTCTGTTTAAGACAATGACATTGAACAACCCTAGAATTACGTAACGAGGATCTGAGGATTATATTCTCTAAAGTTCAGAAAAACGTTTCATCAATAAAAATCGAATAGTGAAAATGCAGATTAAAAATGTCTTTAAGCCTAATGTGATGTCTTCAAATTGCTTGTCTTGTCCCACCGACCTTCCAAAACCCAAAGCTGTCCAGTTAACGATAACATAGAACACAAATGATGCCATTTTAGAAGCTGATGTAAGGCTTCTCTGTTGGTTGATGGCTAAAAACATTGCCAAAAATGTAATCAGCGTCTATTTTGATCATCTTTACAACATTATAACCTTCATGAAGGGAGTATTCACAGCACAACTGCATTAGTTTAGCTAGGTGTACCTCATAAACTGGCAACTGAGTGTATTTTTAATTAGTCAACGCTTGTGACACTCAGTGAGAGTCAAAGCATTTCCTCTTCTGCATCCAATGTCTGTATGCTGTTGGTACCATTTTGTTCATTCTAATTAATGCCTCACCAATAAATGAGCCGGGCTGATATTGATCGGCCGAGATCCGTTTATTGCAGATAAATCAATACAGGCCATAATAAGTAATGAGAAATTAAAGCACAGAAATGTCAGAAAGATGTCTTAAGTACTTTAAAAGAAAGTGTCTATGTCACAGTACACAAACAAGTTCAAGGAATCCTCACAAAACACATCTTACATTTAGTGTTATAATTCGAAGCAAATAAAAAATACTGATGTTTTCAGCTTCAAACATCAGTATTGGTAAGGCTATAATTCAAAGACTAAAATTCATAATTACTTCTCTGGAAGTACCATGTGTAAAAGTACACCCCAGTTCAGTGAAACTGTACTACATCTGCAGTGTTTTCAGCAGGCGTTATGTTTTTGTTGTACGCTGGTTCACCTGCAGAAGAAAGAGCTCTATGCAGCTCAAGCCAACCCTGCAGCATTACTACCAAAACCTGCAGCGACAACACATAATTGTCATTTCACAACAGCAGTGAACACACACACACTTCTGGGATCTCTGAGCCAACAACAAGCCTCCCCAGAGAGCAGAGGGGTGTTAGCCTGCAGGTTGTCATCAGCACTCCTTTGGGTGGATTAAATATTAAAGACCGCAGGGCACGGTAAACAAAACTCAGGTACTGAGATATATATATATAATATATATATATATATATATATATATATATATATATATATTATATATATATTCACTGTTCACTTGGAGACAGAATATCTGCTCGTTTGATCTATTTAGACTCCATCTTTCTTATGACTACATTTTAAAACAGGCGTAAATCTTGAGGAGCTTCCCATCAGCATAAACATCAATTAAACAAATGCATCGATTGAGTCTGTTCACCTGCACTTTACTATATAACACACGAGGGCTCAGACACTTTTACTACATTGTCTTTGTTATTGGACACCTTTGTCTGCATTTATGTCATATTTTAGGTGCAGGGTGTTGGTGATTCCCTGTTAAGGTAATGCAGTTTGGGATTGCAACATTCACTACAGCTAAAACAACCACATAAACTTTGTGAAAAGTATGTTTTGAATGTCTGTTGATGCAACTGTTGGCATAAAATTGACATTTGTGTCACATTTCTGTGTGTGTGTGTGTTACTGAGATTTCTGTCGTGCAGTGAGTCCTACATTTCAAATATTCACAGACACCTGTGAGTGTTTCCCAGCTGTGAGTCCTCACACTGAGATCCACTGTCCCTTCTGAAGCAGTCTCCTGAACACGCTCTGAATATCAATGAAAAAGGGGAACATCCAGCTATCACATGACAAAACATCCAGACTGTCGGTGTGAACGCATTAAAGCCCCAACAAGTGCATCTTTTCCCCGGCATGTTTCAGCTCCTGCTGCTGCTTTAGTCACAGCTATCTCGCTTACAAATGGATTAACCTGAAGAACCAGTTAGTTAATTCCTCCCTGTACACGCACACACAGTGCTGAAGCTCTCTCGGTGACAGTGGATGTGCTTTAAAGCGTCTAATTCCTGCAATTAGACGTAAACACGGAAAAAAACACATCAAAAGGGGTTAATCTTTAGAACGTATATAAAAATATATACATAAATAATAATTCAAAATGCTTGTTGTTTGACTACTTGAAAACAACGGGAACATTTCTGTCAAAAGTGGTTAATTAGTTAGCTAATGATAGAATTCCAAGAAATACACGGGGCCGTTGGTGCAATTCCAAGAAATACACGGAGCCATTGATACAATTCCAAGAAATACACGGAGCCATTCCTACCGTTCTCTAGGACATCCGATGTAGCGTCACTGTAACGTCCGTTTTATCTCTTTTTACCGTCTGAACTACGTCTTCTTTTAAATAGAGGTTGTTGTTCTTTTAACCGACAACGTCAGTCGATGAGAGTAAGTGATTACAAACACAAATATCCAGAAACTGTGTCCCGGCTGACGCTGGTCTTCACTGCATCAACCGCCGTTAAAATGATGACCAGCTAAAGCTACATAGCTAGCCCCCTAGCTGTCAAAAAACAACAACACAGGCTTTAGTCGGAGCCATAAGAGAAAAGCCAGCTCTCATGTGGTTCCATTGCAGGAACGAGTCCACACTAACAACTTGATCGTGACGATGACAGCTCGCTGGTCCACTGACTGACTGACTGTGCGGTGCGGTGCGTGAAAATGGCGTTAACCGGCAATGATGTCATCGGTAATGACGTCATCCCCGCCCGGGTTAAAGGAGAAGCTGCGGTGCAAGTGAAGCAGCCAGATTTATTTTAATGCTTTTAATACTTCTTCTACAGTAAAGACAAAAAACACTATCGGTAATGTGTTGGTTATTAACAACTTTCACTCAAGTAAAAGTTGCTTCCAGTAAAAGTTGCTTCCAGTAAATTGCTTCCAACACAACACAACACAAAAAATCTGTGCAATATAAATACACTGTGCAATACAACAATTATTCTGCCTGTATATATAATATTTTAGTTATTGTGGATTTTCTACTTATTTAATATTCTTTACTGTTTTACTTATTTATAATACTTGTTTTGATCTCTTTTACGATGTCTCTTGTTTGCACTATGCTGCTATAATCCTGTAAATGTCCCCGCTGTGACTAATAAAGGATTATCTTATCTTAAAAGTACTAATACCACAGTGTAGAAATATTGAAAATGCATGTATTTGCATTAACCAAGAGTAAAAGTACTCATTATGCAGAAATCAATTATTTAATGTGTTCATCACTTTAATGTTGCAGCTGGTAAATATGGAGCATATTTCACTTACTCTATACACTACTGGGTATAGTTTAACCTACAATAAAATATACTTTTTTTTAAATTGATTTACATTTCTTATAAATAATATACATCTGCAAAGTGAGTAATGTTGTCATAATGCAGTGAGGTACAAAGTTCAATATTTGTACTTTAATACAGTACTTGAGTATGATTTGAATGAACTGACCTTTTACCTTTAAATGGTTCAGACTGGGAGGGGGGAGTTCAAAACATACCTTTCACAAAGTTCATGTGGTTGTTTTAGCTGTAGTGAATGTTGCAATCCCAAACTGCATTACCTTAACAAGGAATCACCAACACCCTGGACCCAAAATATGACTTAAATGGAGACAAAGGTGTCCAATAACAAAGACAATGTAGTAAAAGTATCTGAGCCCTGGTGTGTTTTATAGTAAAGTGCAGGTGAACAGACTCAATCGATGCATTTGTTTAATTGATGTTCATGCTGAAGCTCCTCAAGATTTACGACTGTTTTAAAATGTAGTCATAAGAAAGATGGAGACTAAATATATCAAACGAGCGAGCAGTGAATATATATATATATATATATCTCAGTACCTGATTGATTGAATCAACCACACATCAGAAATAGAGGACAGAAAAGAGATTTAAATCTTCAGGTGGGTTTCTAATTAAGTGAATAATATAATGAATAAGTTCACAACAAAGCAGTGAAAACAGAGACAGGACGGTGGGTTAATATTGTATTTGTTATCAGCTGTTTTTCTTGCTGTTGTATCTTTCAGTAACAGTCCTCCACATGTTCTTCAGGGCCACTCGGGCCATGAGCAAGGTGATGGTGAAGTTACGTCGGTACCATTCCCTGGACACGAGGAGGAGGGAGAGTTAGTGACACAGTGATACAGGATGACTTAACAAATACAAAAATACAGTTTTACAGAAGACGTTTAGCTCATTTTACAGTTGTAAATTGTTATATTTCCCCCAAACACAAATAATGTAATAGTATTTCATACAATGGAGGTAACAAAAGGTAAAAAGGTGAGGGAGCAAGGGAAGAAGCAAGGAAGGACAGAGAGAAGGAGATGAGGAGGAAGGAGAGGAGACAAAAGAGGGAGGGAAAGAAGAATGAAAGGAAGGAGGGGAGGAGGAAGGAAAGGGGAGCGAAAAGAGGAGGAAAAAAGGAGACAGCGGTAGAAAGGTGAGAAAGGAAAGGAAGGGAGCAAGGCACAAAGCAAGGAAGGACAGAGGGAAGGATGGTGATGAGTAGGTAAGTAAGAAGGGAGGCAAGGAAGGCGGAGAGGGAAGTGGGGGAGAAAAGAGGAGGACAAGAGGAGACGGAGGTAAAAAGGTGAGAAAAGAAGGAAGTAAGGGAAGAACAAAGGGATGGCAATGAAGATGATGGGGAGGAGATAGAGGGAGGGAAGGAGGCAAGGAGGAAGGGAGGAACGGAAGGCAAAGAGGGAGGTGGGGGAGAAAAAAGGAGGAAGAGAGGAGACAGAGGTAAAAAAAGTGAGGGAGCAAGGGAAGAAGTAAGGAAGGGCAGAAGGAAGGAGAGGAGACAGAAAGAAAGAGGGAGGGAAGAAGGTCAGGAAGAAGGGAGGAAATGAAGGAGAAGAGAGAGGTAGGGAAGACAAGAGGAGGAGGAAAGGAGAAACAACCAGCTGCATCATGGGAAACAACCAGAACAACTCACTTGTTATAATCTCCATGTCGTGTTACGTTTGTGTCCAGGAAGCTTTTGTAAAACACGGCCATTTCTTCACTGTTCAGGGAACGCCGGCGTCCTGAGGGGGAGGAGTGAGGACACAGGGGACGATATTATATACAAAGGAAGTAGTGAGGGAAGGAAGGGAATGAAGAGGGAGGTAAGGAAAGGAAGATGAAGAGGGAGGTAAGGAAGAAAGGCGGTGGAGGAGGAGACAGAGGTGAAAAAAGGAAGGACGGAAGGACGGGAGCAAGGGAAGATCCAAGGAAGGGCAGGGGGAAGGTGATGAGACAGGAGGAAGGATGTAGGTGAGGAAGGGAGGAAAGAAATGCAAAGTGGCGGAGAGAAGAGGAGGAGGAGAAGACAGAGTTAAAAAGGTGAGAAAGGAAGGAAAGAAGGGAGTAAGGGAAGGGACAAGACAGAAGAGGGAGGAAATAAATACAGAGGGAGGTGAAGGACAAAAGAGGAGAGGAGACAGAGGTAAAAAGGTGAGGAAGGAAGAAAGAATGGTGCAAGGGAAGGACAAAGACAAGGAGATGAGTAAGAAGGAAAGGAGACAAAGGGAGGGAAGGAAAAAGCAAGGAAGGACAGAGGGAAGGAGATGAAAGGAAGTGAGGAAGGAGAGAAGAGGAAAGGAAGGTGAAGAGGGAGATGGGGAGAAAAGACGAGGAGGTGAGGAGACAGGTAAAAAGGTGAGAAGGGAAGGAAGGAAGGAAGGAAGGGAAGAAGCAAGGAGGGATAGAGGGAAATAGATAAGACAGAAGGAAGGAGGAAGGAAGGGAGGGAGGAAAGATAGTCAAAGAGGGAGGTGGGGGAGAAAGAGTATGAGGAGGAGACCACAACATTTCATCACATGGTCTGACATCAGATGATGTGAATAAATGTAAAAGAATAATAATTGAATCTTCATCTGTAGAAGAGCTGCGTGTTCTCACCTTGCTCGTCACGCACACTCAGGCCTTTTGAGTTCAGCTGTGAGAAGATGAACGAATCTTTTTCCTGCAGAGCATAAATATGTTTTTTATTCATTTAAATCCAACAACACAAACAAAAAGCCAAGAGTCAACACAATGAGCCACATCTGACTATTCTAAAATAGATAAATGAGACAGGATCGGTCTAAACAACAGAGACAACTTAAATAACAAATAGATACAATACAAATATTCAATATTCCTCTTTCCTTTCTCGTCCAGAGAGCCTGTTTTAATTAGAATGTTTTAAACCAATATATGCATAAGACCAGTCATGAATGTCTATTTATTGTGTTGTAGACAGAACCCCCGTTATAAAAAGTAAAATATTAATTTAATAAATACACAAACCAAAACATTTGGAAAGTCACACATTCCCATGAAATAAAAATAGGTTTTATAAAATATCTTCATTGTTAAATAGTATCAAACTGAAGTTATTTACTATATTTCATTTAGTATGTTTGAGACCTAACAGCAACCTTTTGTTGTGCGATGCTGCCCTCTGCTGGTGGAAACAAGAACTGACATAAGAGATCAATAATAATGACGGCGATAATGTGATAGGATTGATCGTTTACGTCATTGAAAGAGGGAAGGAGATGAGGAGGAAGGAGAGGAGACAGAAGCAGGGAAGGGAGAGGAGGAAGGGAGGAAATAAAGGCAGAGAGGGAGGTGAAGGAGAAAAGAAGAGGAGAAGAGGAGAGGAGACAGAGGTTAAAAGGTGGGGAAGGAAGGAAGGAAGGGAGCAAAGGAAGGCAATAGAGGGAGGTGATGGAGAAAAGGGGAAGAGGAGAAGAGACTGAGGCAAAAAAGGTGAGGAAGGAAGGAAGAGAGAAAATAAATATGCACGGAAGGACAGAGGGAAGGAGAGGAGTTTGGAAGACGGGAGGAAAAGCAGGTGAAGAGGGAGGTGGGGGAGAAAAGAGAAGAGGAGACAGGAACAAAGGTGAGAAAGGAAGAAGAGAGAAAGGACATAAGGGAAGGTGATGAGACAGAAGGAGGTGAGGGGGAAGGAAGGAAAGGAAGGCAATAGAGGGAGATGATGGAGAAAAGAGGAGGAGAGGAGAGGAGACAGGAACAACGGTGAGAAAGGAAGAAAGGGAGCAAAGGTAGAAGCAAGGAGGGACAGAGGGAAGGAGAGGAGACGAATGTCGTATTTTCACATAACGGTGTGTGGACAGTGAGGTTCATATGAGGTCTTTATCTTGTATTTCATGTTGTTGTACATCATCCTAATAAATGGAGTCGTTGAATGCATCACTACCTTGCTGAAGCTGATGTTCTGTTTGGTCCAGAAGTCGTGGTTCCAGTCCTCGGTCTCCTGTCTCAGGTGTCTCAGACGTCTCTGCAGCTCAGACTCGTTCTCGGGGACGTGGTAGACGATGGGCCGAAGGTTGGAGAGCAGGTTCGGTGGACCGATCCAGTCGTGCGTGGCGCTGGCCGCTGGTCTGAAGGGAGATCTCTGCATAGAAATAACAACCGATTAGACGCTATGCTACATTATCTGCTACATTAATTAGAAACCCACAGTTTTTTCAGGCTCTGAACTTGAGCTTCAGCTCTCTACGGTGGCTCGGAGGGCTCAACACCCTGCAACTTAAAAAGAGATTCAACATTGCACTCCTATAACTATGTCAGATTCACGATTGAGAGTTTTAAAATAAGGGATCAAAATATATAAAGCAGTTTTTTTCTTCTTCCTTTTCAAAACTTGGTGCATACTTTACCCACAATGCAACTGTATTTACTTTTCCTTACATATCTTAGTACTTCCTCCATCACTAGTATTAGCTACTCTTACAATAATATTATCTGTCAAACGTGACGTGCATACGGGTCGTTACACCGTTAAACGCTTCCTGTAGGTGAACTTTTCAAAATAAATGTCCTGCAGCTGCTAGGTTGTGTGTTATAGTGCGAACCTTTGTTTTTTTGTCCTGCTCGGTTGCCAGTTTGGAGCTGCACTTCCGCATATGCAGTGCTAGTGAACTGCGTGGAACGTGGAGGGTAAAAGGACAGGACATCCTCCGTGTTAAACAGCCCGCTGCTGCCGGTGTCCTGGACGCCATCTTTAATCAGCTGAATCTAAACAACTGTTTTAAAGGAGAGGCACTAACACCGCTACAGTAACAGAGGTGTTAATAGTATCCTTCTTCAGGAGAGTTCATGTCGGTGTCCTTCTGTAGGCGCAACTTCCGTTTGGTCACGTGATTCCCACAATGAAAAGATGGGCTCGAAAACTCCACCGGCGCAGCCCCGGATTGAGCGAGTCGGGCGGGGTTTCCCCGACGAACTATTTCTATGACAGACGGACGGACAGATAGATGATGGATGGATGGATGGATAGATAGATAGATATACAGTCAGGGCCATAAGTATTTGGACAATGACACAATTTTTCTAATTTTGCTTATTTACAAAACTCCAATGGATTTTAACTGGGCCATCTTCTGTTTCTTGTGGGTCTTTGTGCTGAAGGGGGATTGTAGAGTTGACTTCCTGCATATCTTATTCTGTTGTTTGAGTCACTTTAAAAAGAAAACTAGCTGTTTCCATATGTTTAGTGAAATCTGTCTTAATCAGTTGTCCAAAGAATATTTTTGTTTTAACAGCTGCTGAAGTTCATATTATGAGTTTACTGGAGAACAACTTCATTCTCTGCTCAGGTAGATATTACTCGACTATATCTTTACATAATAGTTATGATATAGTAGCTCTGAATATAACATAGCAAACCTTTACATGTCAGACAGCCACTAGGTTTTAGACTGCGTGTCTGCTATATGTTGAGATTATGATCTGTTTGTGATTACAGATGCCATCAAAGAATCATGTCTCGCGTGCAGCCACAGATGATGAGATTCTGAAACAGCGACAGAAACTTTTCCTCCAGACAAACTCTGTTAAAAACACCGTTTAGTAAACGGTGTTTACTCTCATTAAACTCTGCGCTGTGTTAACTTCCGTCCCAGTCAGTCTGTTTCCAGCTAGCATGCTAAGCTAACTTCAATAGCTTTGTAGGCCACCGGGAGATGAGTCTTCTTCGTCTTCTTCTTTTTCCTCCAGTTTAATGGCGGACTACAAACCGTTTAAGGTGCATGCTGCCACCTACTGGACCGGAGTGTGTAACATCATGACTTTATGACAGTTATCATTTAAACACAATAATAATGTTATTTATGAATTAAATAATTTAAAAAAACTTCAATTAGAAGTTATATTCTGGATATATACCCGTTTCATTCAAAACATTGGATGGATAGATATTGTAAATGCATCTCTTATACTCTACTTGTATCGCAACACAAAGAAGCATAAAAACATCGTCACCTCACATACTTTATTTGACAATCAATCACCTGAAAAAAGATCATGATTCACACAGCAGGGAGTGTTGCACAGAATATTTCATAAATCCCATGGTAGCATAAAAAGATAACAGAAGCATATCAGCAAGCCAAGGTGCATCACAAAATAAAATGTTTAACAATATTCATGTGTTTGTTTTTGAGAAATTTCATTAAGAAACTAACTCTACAAAAGGAGCAGTGGTTGGCTGGTTCACTATAACCACTATAACCAGTATAACCACTACTCGGTGATCCCCTGTTGATTTTGCCTGGGTTCTTGCACCCAGTTACCATGAGCTGCACGTGGAGGCACAGCAGAAGTCTTGATGATGTAGAGGCTCTTCAATCAAAAGGGAATCTCTTTAAAATATTACAAGGTTGAGTTCTACTTTGCATCTGACCTGAAGTGCCTCCCATCACTCTGTGGCATCCTACACACCAGCTCACAAAAACATGTGAAGAAAGTTGTAACTGAGAGTAGTGTGAAGGTGTATACTGTCCTTCAGTTTGAGCACAGATCATGTCTCTGTACTGAGATGTATCTTGGTGGATGTGGATCATCAATGTCCTCTAAGTTGATGAAGAAGACCCTGCTCATCTTCATCAAGTTGGTCACCCGACTCCAAACAAATGTTGTGAAGAATGCAACATGCTGTGACAGTTGCACTGATATTAAACAAATGTATCAGTTCTTTTACAGATTGGATTACTGGACTTTGTAAAGTATTTCTTGTTCTGTTGGAGACCAAGATGGTGTTACTGTTTCAACAGCCAATCAAAGTGTGCATTGCAACGTGCTGCACAGAGAAAATGCAAAACAGCCACTTCAAAGCAGGACTCTTGAATCCAGATTGCAGAGGTCCATGCGCTTTCATATTGTATATTCCAACTTATTTCATATGCCCTATCTAATTGTGATTTTTAAATATATGTGGCTAATAACTCCTGTTTCACATCCTCATGGTTAATAACTGAAAAGACATGTTTTTGAGACTACACTCAGAAAAAATAATCACAATGGAAATCAAGTAATCTACTTTTTTTAAACTGCCTGGATTAATTAAGCCACAAGATGGCGCTATCAGTCTTTTAAAAAAACTCATTCTCCTTCAGCATCTACCAAAATATGTTTTATTGGTCAAACACTCTCTGGCTAGATTTCTAAAATTCTTCTTGAATTTGGTTTGATCTATGTAAAGAAAAACATCACTTAAAGCCTTTCTGTTCAGATAACTCTGTCAAATGTCATCACAGATCTCACATAACTTCCCACAATCCTCAGCTCTTGGGGCGTCAAAAAGAGGGTTTATCTGGTTTGTTACAAAGAGCAGGAAATTAATGCACTTGAAATGCTATCTCTGCCCTTTTCTACACACGTTGTGCACAAGTTGAATGTGATAAATGATATCTGCATCTCATCTGATTCAGTCAGGAGACAAACAGAGACTGAAAGTGTCTCTCTGCAAACCAAAAGTCAGATATAACTATCATGTTCCTGCTTCCATTACAGCTTTGGGAGGAACATAAACTGATTCAGAAAGGGAAGTTGTAAGTGCATTGGTTTGTCAGGATTATTTCAGCAAGCAAACTGCACATTAGTCAGATGATTTATAGATTATTCTGTTAAAATACAAGGATTTATTTCAAGATACAATGCCTCAAACACATACTCATCTGTATTCCAATTCACTTGTCTCCACAGTTACCCTTCAATCAATCATTTAAAGCAGGGGTCTTCAACATTTTTCAGGCCAAGGACCCCCAAACTGATAGAGAGATGGAGCAGGGACCCCCGACTATATATATTGTATAAAATTGTGTTTTATATTAAACTGGGCCTAGTGCCAAGTATAAACATACCTTGTTATTATGCATTCAATACTAAGCTATTCAAATAATACACAGGTTCATATATTCATGTTTTTATTTTAACATGTGCAAGGTACAGTGAGTAGGGTGGCCGTGCCACTGCCATTCATAAACATACCATGTCAACTGATACCAATGCCAATATCAACATTGTCTGTCAATTGCATGATAATCATGCTCAAGCTATTCAAATTGACGTTCATATTTTAAACATAAATGTGGAAACAAAAATTTGTGATGGCCTATTAGTACCACTGCTATGCATAAACATACCTGTTATCTTGCATACAATACTGAACTATTGGAATAATGAAAAGATTCATGTTTTTTGGTCGAATTACAAAACGATCCATTTTCGCTCATAACAATGTCCAAACACTTGTCATAATAATATACTGGCCTCAGTAGTTGGCTGTTGTGGATAGGAGCTGCAGTGTTTTAGCCAGAAATATCTTGCAAAAATGATTGCACAAGGATTCGTGGGTGAAGTAATTTTTTACAACGGTATCTTCTTTTCAAATAATATTGCAGTGTGCGTCATTGTGTCTGGGATCTTAGTCAGCTGGGGACTCAATAGGCTCCCGGTCAATCACGGGGAACCTGACAGAGCCAGCATGTAACGTGCAGCCTCGTGATTGGCACAGCAGCGATAGGGGCGGGTCCTCCTCTTTGTGTGCAGGAGGCTTGGAGGGACAGGTCCAGGCTAGTCTCGTGCTGTGAGTGAACTGGTGCCCAGCTTGAGAGACCTCCTGTGTCTGACTGAAATATAACATCTTCTGCCTCCATTTATCCATTCGCTACAATATGTTGGATTCATGTTAATGTGTATTTAAAGACATTTAAATTTGTGAAAAAAAAAATAAAAATGAAAAATTGTCTAATCAACCAAAGATTTCACGACCCCCCTTGCAGTACCCCCTGTTGAAGACCTCTGATTTAGATTAAACTGACAGAAAAAAAAGCATATAGCTGCTGGTGAGGGTCTGGTTTCCGGGACATGAGACGTATGGTTCGACCAGGAACAACCCGAAAAATCTACATTGAGCCGCCACCCTATGGGCCCACCCCTCGAAGGGCTATGCGGAGGGGTGATTGGGTAAAAGGGCTAAAGGGGATTCTTTCCTGTGTGAGTTTTCATGTGTACCGTTAGAACTCCGTTGCGCTTAAATCTTTTAGCACAAACTGAGCAGCAGTAAGGTTTGTCTCCTGTGTGGATTCTCATGTGTGTCTTTAAATCTCCACTCCATGCAAAATACTTGTCACAAACTGAGCAGCTGAACGGTTTCTCTCCTGTGTGGATTCTCATGTGTGTCTTTAAATTTCCACTCTGTATAAAAGACATATTACAAACTGAGCAGCTGAAAGGTTTCTCTCCTGTGTGGATTCTCATGTGTTTCTTTAAATTTCCATTATCAATGAAACCTTTACCACACACTGAGCAGCTGAAAGGTTTCTCTCCTGTATGGATTCTCATGTGTGTCTTTAAATTTCCACTCTGTACAAAAGACATATTACAAACTGAGCAGCTGAAAGGTTTCTCTCCTGTGTGGATTCTCATGTGTTTCTTTAAAACTCCACTCTGTGCAAAAGATGTCTTACAAACTGAGCAGCTGAAAGGTTTCTCTCCTGTGTGGATTCTAATGTGTTTCTTTAAATTTCCTTTATCAATGAAACCTTTACCACACACTGAGCAGCTGAAAGGTTTCTCTCCTGTGTGGATTCTCATGTGTGTCTTTAAATTTCCACTCTGTATAAAAGACGTATTACAAACTGAGCAGCTGAAAGGTTTCTCTCCTGTGTGGATTCTCATGTGTTTCTTTAAAACTCCACTCTGTGCAAAAGATGTCTTACAAACTGAGCAGCTGAAAGGTTTCTCTCCTGTGTGGATTCTCATGTGTGTCTTCAGATTTCCACTCTGGCCAAATGTTTTCTCACACTCAGAGCATCTAAATAGTTTCTCACCAGCGCTACATCTTGAATCACTGACAAGGACTTCATCAGGTTTCACAGAGTTTAAACCTGACTGAGGTTCTCTGGTCTCCTTCCAATCATCACTGTAAGAAGAGTCTCCAGTCTTCTCATCAGAGTTCCTGTCTGGTTCTGGTCCTCCACAGTCCTCTCCATCAGCTTCTGTTTCCATCAGTTCAGTTTGTCTTTGATGAAGCTCTGAGGTCTGAGCTTCCTCTTCATCATCTTCACTCTTCACAGGAGTGAATGAGAACTTGACACCAGCCTCCTCCAGCCCCTGAAGCTGCTCTCCCTCCTGACTGGTCCAGAGTTCCTCCTGTTCCTCTTTAATGTGTGGGGCCTCTGGATCCTCCTGTTCCTCTTCAATGTGTGGGGGCTCTGGGTCCTCCTGTTCCTCTTTAATGTGTGGGGGCTCTGGGTCCTCCTGTTCCTCTTTAATGTGTGGAGGCTCTGGGTCCTCTGGTTCTTCTTCAATGTGTGGGGGCTCTGGGTCCTCCTGTTCTTCTTTAATGTGTGGGGGCTCTGGGTCCTCCTGGTCCAGACTGGAGCTCCACTCCTGCTGCTCAGGGGGAACCTCTTCTTTAACCGCCAACAGCTGCTGGACGTCTGCAGGAAAACAGTAAACACACACAGAGACGTTACAAAGACATTTTAGTATTGTGCAAATAGTCTCCCGTATATACATACACTTTTTTTCCTGCCATCATTCCCTCTTACACTCCCTGTGCAGTTACCAAACAGACATGCCGACACAAATTGTAAAGACACAACGCACCAGCAGCGATGAGGTCATCAATAGTTTAGATGGCAAAAAAGTGTGGCACTACCCAACATTGTTAAGAAGTATTCAAAGAACCTGCATCCTCCATAAAGTCCGGCTGAGATTTGATCATGTGGGCAGTTATAGTTGACTAATGTACGTAAACCTGCCACCGTAGAAATAGTGGATAGAACCTTCAGAAGCAGCCACAACGTAACCGTGGACGTGCATCATAGGTGCGCTCCGTTTCTGAACCAATAGCTGATCCGCCTTGGTAGTCAGACGTAGAGAACATCCATGTAAAGATGATGAAACTGAAATGTGACAATAACAACAATGACAATCTGAACTAATAAACTTCATCTAGAGACTGCTCCCAGGAACCTATAGGTCAAGGTAGAACCCCCCCCACCCCACCCCACCACCTCCTACACACACACACAAAGTTATTGAATATTTTTAAAAACAAAAAAAATCTTCTACATTATACAAAAGCACATTTTTCTATAATAACTGTTGTAGTATAACCAGGAAGAAGCTATTTGATGTAAGAAATCATTTTGGTCATACAACACTTTGTAACAGTGAAGTTATTTAATATGTATCCCAATAAAAATTAGCAAAAATGATGCAGAAGCATTTTTTTCTAAAATAAGCATGGTAGTATAACCAACAAGAGCTTAGTGATGTATGAAGTGTATTTGGTTAAACTACACTGCACGACAATGAAGATATTGAATATTTTTTAAGTATGTGTAGCTCACTGAAACACGTAATTTCCTATTTCTTTCTGATTTAATGTCAGTGTGTCTATGTAAAATCATTTGCTTTAAATGTGTGTTTAAGTTCATTCATATTTGTATTACTTCAGTAGTTAATAACATTATATAACTGTATGCTTGCTAACTGTAAAGGGAAGAAAGTTGTTGTACTGACCCTTTAGAAGAAAGCACCGTCGCTTTAAGAGAGTTTTTAGAGAACGTGATGTTAGCAGGCTGAAGGCAACATGTGCTTGTGCTTAACCGTGGGATTTGTTAATAAAAGTAGCAAAACGAGGACAGTTAATTTTAAGGGTGCAACATATGTCTTCAGCATTGATCTTTATAGACTCGTCTCATGAGGATGTAGCTCGTTGTCCACCTTACTACGGTTACAGAGGGGCATTGTTTGTGTTTTAACAATGTTTCACTAAAGAGTTATTGATACGGAAAACCTAAATCTGTGAATACCTTTCCAACTTTGCCGAACTTTTAAAGACAATCAATTATTATGTTGAATTACCAGCCGGCCCTAACATAACCTCTTGGTGCATTTGGGTATCGTTGCAGCTGAGCGGCTGATTAGGCTCAACAGACGAGAGGTTAACGTCATGTTGCCTTAGTGGTATCAGAGTAGTACACAAGTACATCACAAGTACATCAGCACAGCATCGGACCCGATACATGAACACTGGTATCGGTGCATCCCTGCATTAGAACACAAGTAAATCACAGCTATCAATGTGGTCTGATGTGATGAAATGTTTATACACAATATATAGAATTAAAGACATTACTATGTATTATATTATCTTATTAGAGTATCAATGGAACCAGATAATATAATAATGTAATCAACTCTCATGTGACCATGAACATATGAACCATTTTAGAATTAAAAAGGCTGCAAAATCCACGTGGTGTCATCAAAGAGAACAAACTTGTACTTTAAATTTAAATATGTTCTGTCACCTAGAAGCTGAGAGAACAGATCAGAAGAAGAACAAAATTCATTGACTCAACAAAGTCTCACATCAAACTACATTAAAAGTTATCAGCCGGAGCATGAACAGAAGAAATAAAGTGAACCAACCTGCTCTTTGTATCCGGACTTCCGGGTTGAAAACAGCGTCCAGTAGTTTCTGTTGTCGCTCTTTTGAACGAGAAAGTTCCTCCTCGTACTCTGCTATCGTTCTTTCAAACAGACCAAATATCTCTTCAGCAGCCGTAGTTAGTCGCTGGTTGACTAAACATCTCAGCATTTGGACTTTAGACATTTTCACTAAACCACAGAAACCTTTCCTCCAGACAAACTCCGTTAATTAAAAACGGTTTGCTCACTCTGACCTGCGTTGTGTTGCTAGGTTACGTTCGGGTCCGTCTACTTGCTGCTATCATGCTAACTTCATTAGCTCCGTAGGACACCAGGAAACAATCCACCAGCGACAGAAACGTTTCCTCCAGACAAACTCCGTTAAAAACACCGTTTACTCTCATTAAACTCTGACTAGCGCTGTGTTGATAACTTCCGTCCCCGTCGGTCTGTTTCCAGCTAGCATGCTAAGCTAACTGCAATAGCTTTGTAGTCTACCGGAAGATGAGTCTTCTTCTTCTTCCAATTTAATGGCGGACTACAAACCAACGTATAAGGTGCATGCCGCCACCTAGTGGATATATAGAAGTTATATTCTGGATATTAAACCCGTTCCATTCAAAACATTAAATAGATAGATAGATGGATAGATATTGTAAATGCATCTATTATACTCTACTTGTAACGCAACACAAAGAAGCATCAAAACACATCAAAACATCGTCACCTCACATACTTTATTAGACAATCAATCACCTGAAAAAAAGTTGTCTGGCCCTTTTTCAAAATAGTTCATCTTAAATATGGAATATGCATTTTCATCAAAATATAAATTCTTGTTTTAAAATATCAAGCTTCTCTTTAATAGTTGCCTGCGTGTTTGTTGTAGTTGTTTTCCATTGACACTGAAAACACAGAATGAGACACAATGATGGATCAATAATCACCGTTGTCATACAGCAGATTAGTCGGCTTTATGAAGCTCGCTTTGTGCCACATTAAACAATAAAAATAATAATCTTTTCACAATTTAGCAAAACTCTGTGAAAACATTTCAGCTGCTGTTACAACCAGGACTGATAGTTAGAAAATATGGCATAACATTTAAAGGTATTCTGCTCCCTGAATCTTAGCTTTAAAACACAATGGAGTTGAAAATCAATCAGAAAATGAAATGTTCCTTTTTTAAAAACAAAACATGACTTATTTCACTTTGTACCTAAAAAAATGAAAACAGTAAAGAACGATTACTTTAACACCCAACTATTCAGCATTATAAAAATGGCTTCGAGATGAATATTTTCACCAGCAGAGGGCAGCAAAGTGATGCAAAACAGGACATCAAATACAGAGAAAGCAGCAGTCTTCCCCACAGGCAGTGAACGCACCTCAGAGATCATGATTCACACAGCAGGGAGTGTTGCACAGAATATTTCATAAATCACACGGTAGCATGAAAAGATAACAGAAGCATATCAGCAAGCCAAGGTGCATCACAAAATAAAATATGTTTAACAGTATTCATGTGTTTGTTTTTGAGAAATGTCATTAAGAAACTAACTCGACAAAAGGAGCAGTGGTTGGCTGGTTCACCCTAACCACTATAACCAGTATAACCACTACTCGACGATCCCCTGCTGATTTTGCCTGGGTTCTTGCACCCAGTTACCATGAGCTGCACATGGAGGCACAGCAGAAGTCTTGATGATGTAGAGGCTCTTCAATCAAAAGGGAATCTCTTTAAAATATTACAAGGTTGAGTTCTACTTTGCGTCTGACCTGAAGTGCCTCCCATCACTCTGTGGCATCCTGCACACCAGCTCACAAAAACATGTGAAGAAAGTTGTAACTGAGAGTAGTGTGAAGGTGTATACTGTCCTTCAGTTTGAGCACAGATCATGTCTCTGTGCTGAGATGCATCTTGGTGGATGTGGATCATCAATGTCCTCTAAGTTGATGAAGAAGACCCTGCTCATCTTCATCAAGTTGGTCACATGACTCCAAACAAATGTGAAGAATGCAACATGCTGTGACAGTTGCACTGATATTAAACAAATGTATCAGTTCTTTTACAGATTGGATTACTGGACTTTGTAAAGTATTTCTTGTTCTGTTGGAGACCAAGATGGCGTTACTGTTTCAACAGCCAATCAAAGTGTGCATTGCAACGTGCTGCACAGAGAAAATGCAAAACAGCCACTTCAAAGCAGGACTCTTGAATTCAGTCTGCAGAGGTCCATATGCTTTCATATTGTATATTCCAACTTATTTCATATGCCCTATCTAATTATGTTTTTTAAATATATTTGGATAATAACTCCTGTTTCACATCCTCATGATTAATAACTGAAAAGACATGTTTTTGAGCCCACACTCGGAAAAAATAATCACAATGGAAATCAAGTAATCTACTCTTTTTTTAAACTGCCTGGATTAATTAAGCCACAAGATGGTGCTATCAGTCTTTTAAAAAAGCTCATTCTCCTTCAGCATCTACCAAAACATGTTTTATTGGTCAAACACTCTCTGGCTAGATTTCTAAAATTCTTCTTACATTTGGTTTGATCTATGTAAAGAAAAACATCACTTAAAGCCTTTCTGTTCAGATAACTCTGTCAAATGTCATCACAGATCTCACATAACTTCCCACAATCCTCAGCTCTTGGGGCGTCAAAAAGAGGGTTTATCTGGTTTGTTACAAAGAGCAGGAAATTAATGCACTTGAAATGCTATCTCTGCCCTTTTCTACACACGCTGTGCACAAGTTGAATGTGATAAATGATATCTGCATCTCATCTGATTCAGTCAGGAGACAAACAGAGACTGAAAGTGTCTCTCTGCAAACCAAAAGTCAGATATAACTATCATCTATTAACATGAAAGCTATCTGAAGTGTGAAATTAAGTGATGTTCCTGCTTCTATTACAGCTTCGGGAGGAACATAAACTGATTCAGAAAGGGAAGTTGTAAGTGCATTGGTTTGTCAGGATTATTTCAGCAAGCAAACTGCACATTAGTCAGATGATTTATAGATTATTATTATGTTAACAATATTGTGTTTGTTTTATTTACACGAGTAGCTGAGACATGAAGGTGTAGTTTGCCGTCTTATTTTGTAGGAGAATTTCCTGTAGAGTCCAACAGTGTTCAATGCAAGTGTCAAGTGCCTCAGGTAAGACGTCTGTAGACACACGCACACCAAATGTCACTTCAATAAAAGTACAAAGCTACTATTATTAAAAAAGTTCATGAAGTCACAAAAATAACGTTACTCACAATTTAAAACAACAACCAGTGAGTGTTAGCCACGCTAACGTCAATGTGTTTCATGTATAATCTTAATATGTGAGAGTAAACAGTAAAACAAACAGAGAGCTAGTTTCTCTTTTCATAGGCAGCATAGCGGCCCACTGTGACCCTGCAGAGTCCACAGCAGCAGCATCTGGTCTGAGAGCCTGGACGTTCACAAGGACCTTAGAAGAGTATTTATTATTCCTCAGTGCATTTCTGGTTCTCTTTTTTGCATTTAAATTTGTATTTGTCGAAACACACCAACACTATACACACATACAAAAACGAGGTCTGTCAGACAGCAAAAAATAAAATAAATAAAGAGAATTTAAGAAAACACATTAATCACTGAACTGAGTAGAGTCCGTAAAATCAACGTCCTTTTCTGGAAGATCAAAACGACTATTAAATGTTAGGACCTTTATACTAATCTAATAATAATAATTAAAGTGAGGAGTACGGGGAAACTACTTTAAGGAATGAACTTTTCCTGAACTTCTTATATGTCTGCTTGGTAGTTTGTGTATCCAACGGTTGCTGTGAGTGGATATCTTTTGTTTTATTATTCTCTTTTTATTGAGATGGAAAAGCAAAACATTTTACATAGAAAATAATCAAATTATTAATACAAACTAAAATACAAGGATTTATTTCAAGATACGATGCCTCAAACACATACTCATCTGTATTCCAATTCACTTGTCTCCACAGTTACCCTTCAATCAATCATTTAAAGCAGGGGTCTTCAACATTTTTCAGGCCAAGGACCCCCAAACTGATAGAGAGATGGAGCAGGGACCCCCGACTATATATATTGTATAAAATTGTGTTTTATATTAAACTGGGCCTAGTGCCAAGTATAAACATACCTTGTTATTATGCATTCAATACTAAGCTATTCAAATAATACACAGGTTCATATATTCATGTTTTTATTTTAACATGTGCAAGGTACAGTGAGTAGGGTGGCCGTGCCACTGCCATTCATAAACATACCATGTCAACTGATACCAATGCCAATATCAACATTGTCTGTCAATTGCATGATAATCATGCACAAGCTATTCAAATTGACGTTCATATTTTAAACATAAATGTGGAAACAAAAATTTGTGATGGCCTATTAGTACCACTGCTATGCATAAACATACCTGTTATCTTGCATACAATACTGAACTATTGGAATAATGAAAAGATTCATGTTTTTTGGTCGAATTACAAAACGATCCATTTTCGCTCATAACAATGTCCAAACACTTGTCATAATAATATACTGGCCTCAGTAGTTGGCTGTTGTGGATAGGAGCTGCAGTGTTTTAGCCAGAAATATCTTGCAAAAATGATTGCACAAGGATTCGTGGGTGAAGTAATTTTTTACAACGGTATCTTCTTTTCAAATAATATTGCAGTGTGCGTCATTGTGTCTGGGATCTTAGTCAGCTGGGGACTCAATAGGCTCCCGGTCAATCACGGGGAACCTGACAGAGCCAGCATGTAACGTGCAGCCTCGTGATTGGCACAGCAGCGATAGGGGCGGGTCCTCCTCTTTGTGTGCAGGAGGCTTGGAGGGACAGGTCCAGGCTAGTCTCGTGCTGTGAGTGAACCGGTGCCCAGCTTGAGAGACCTCCTGTGTCTGACTGAAATATAACATCTTCTGCCTCCATTTATCCATTCGCTACAATATGTTGGATTCATGTTAATGTGTATTTAAAGACATTTAAATTTGTGAAAAAATAAATAAAAATGAAAAATTGTCTAATCAACCAAAGATTTCACGACCCCCCTTGGGTAAAAGGGCTAAAGGGGATTCTTTCCTGTGTGAGTTTTCATGTGTACCGTTAGAACTCCGTTGCGCTTAAATCTTTTAGCACAAACTGAACGGTTTCTCTCCTGTGTGGATTCTCATGTGTTTCTTTAAAACTCCACTCTGTGCAAAAGACATATTACAAACTGAGCAGCTGAAAGGTTTCTCTCCTGTGTGGATTCTCATGTGTGTCTTTAAATTTCCATTATCAATGAAACCTTTACCACACACTGAGCAGCTGAAAGGTTTCTCTCCTGTATGGATTCTCATGTGTGTCTTTAAATTTCCACTCTGTACAAAAGACATATTACAAACTGAGCAGCTGAAAGGTTTCTCTCCTGTGTGGATTCTCATGTGTTTCTTTAAATTTCCATTATCAATGAAACCTTTACCACACACTGAGCAGCTGAAAGGTTTCTCTCCTGTGTGGATTCTCATGTGTGTCTTTAAAACTCCACTCTGTGCAAAAGATGTCTTACAAACTGAGCAGCTGAAAGGTTTCTCTCCTGTGTGGATTATCATGTGTTTCTTTAAATTTCCTTTATCAATGAAACCTTTACCACACACTGAGCAGCTGAAAGGTTTCTCTCCTGTGTGCATTCTCATGTGTGTCTTTAAAACTCCACTCTGTGCAAAAGATGTCTTACAAACTGAGCAGCTGTAAGGTTTCTCTCCTGTGTGGATTCTCATGTGTGTCTTCAGATTTCCACTCTGGCCAAATGTTTTCTCACACTCAGAGCATCTAAATAGTTTCTCACCAGCGCTACATCTTGAATCACTGACAAGGACTTCATCAGGTTTCACAGAGTTTAAACCTGACTGAGGTTCTCTGGTCTCCTTCCAATCATCACTGTAAGAAGAGTCTCCAGTCTTCTCATCAGAGTTCCTGTCTGGTTCTGGTCCGCCACAGTCCTCTCCATCAGCTTCTGTTTCCATCAGTTCAGTGTGTCTTTGATGAAGCTCTGAGGTCTGAGCTTCCTCTTCATCATCTTCACTCTTCACAGGAGTGAATGAGAACTTGACATCAGCCTCCTCCAGCCCCTGAAGCTGCTCTCCCTCCTGACTGGTCCAGAGTTCCTCCTGTTCCTCTTTAATGTGTGGGGGCTCTGGGTCCTCCGGTTCTTCTTTAATGTGTGGGGGCTCTGGGTCCTCCGGTTCTTCTTTAATGTGTGGGGCCTCTGGATCCTCCTGTTCCTGTTGAATGTGTGGGGGCTCTGGGTCCTCCTGTTCCTCTTTAATGTGTGGGGCCTCTGGGTCCTCCTGTTCCTCTTTAATGTGTGGGGGCTCTGGGTCCTCTGGTTCTTCTTCAATGTGTGGGGGCTCTGGGTCCTCCTGGTCCAGACTGGAGCTCCACTCCTGCTGCTCAGGGGGAACCTCTTCTTTAACCACCAACAGCTGCTGGACGTCTGCAGGAAAACAGTAAACACACACAGAGACGTTACAAAGACATTTTAGTATTGTGCAAATAGTCTCCTGTACATACACTTTTTTTCCTGCCATCATTCCCTCTTACACTCCCTGTGCACAGTTACCAAACAGACATGCCGACACAAATTGTAAAGACACAACGCACCAGCAGCGATGAGGTCATCAATAGTTTACATGGCAAAAAAGTGTGGCACTACCCAACATTGTTAAGAAGTATTCAAAGAACCTGCATCCTCCATAAAGTCCGGCTGAGATTTGATCATGTGGGCAGTTATAGTTGACTAATGTACGTAAACCTGCCACCGTAGAAATAGTGGATAGAACCTTCAGAAGCAGCCACAACGTAACCGTGGACGTGCATCATAGGTGCGCTCCGTTTCTGAACCAATAGCTGATCCACCTTGGTAGTCAGACGTAGAGAACATCCATGTAAAGATGATGAAACTGAAATGTGACAATAACAACAATGACAATCTGAACTAATAAACTTCTAGAGACTGCTCTCAGGAACCTATAGGTCAAGGTAGAACCCCCCCCCACCCCACCACCTCCTACACACACACACACACACAAAGTTATTGAATATTTTTTCAAAAAAAAAAACTTCTACATTATACAAAAGCACATTTTTCTATAATAACTGTTGTAGTATAACCAGGAAGAAGCTATTTGATGTAAGAAATCATTTTGGTCATACAACACTTTGTAACAGTGAAGTTATTTAATATGTATCCCAACAAAAATTTGCAAAAATGATGCAGAAGCATTTTTTTCTAAAATAAGCATGGTAGTATAACCAACAAGAAGTTAGTGATGTATGAAGTGTATTTGGTTAAACTCCACTGCACGACAATGAAGATATTGAATATTTTTTAAGTATGTGTAGCGCACTGAAACATGTAATTTCCTATTTCTTTCTGATTTAATGTCAGTGTGTCTATGTAAAATCATTTGCTTTAAATGTGTGTTTAAGTTCATTCATATTTGTATTACTTCAGTAGTTAATAACATTATATAACTGTATGCTTGCTAACTGTAAAGGGAAGAAAGTTGTTGTACTGACCCTTTAGAAGAAAGCGCCGTCGCTTTAAGAGAGTTTTTAGAGAACGTGATGTTAGCAGGCTGAAGGCAACATGTGCTTGTGCTTAACCGTGGGATTTGTTGATAAAAGTTGCAAAACGAGGACAGTTAATTTTAAGGGTGCAACATATGTCTTCAGCATTGATCTTTATAGACTCGTCTCATGAGGCTGTAGCTCGTTGTCCACCGTACTACGGTTACAGAGGGGCATTGTTTGTGTTTTAACAATGTTTCACTAAAGAGTTATTGATATGGAAAACCTGAATCTGTGAATACCTTTCCAACTTTGCCGAACTTTTAAAGACAATCAATTATTATGTTGAATTACCAGCCGGCCCTAACATAACCTCTTGGTGCATTTCGGTATCGTTGCAGCTGAGCGGCTGATTAGGCTCAACAGACGAGAGGTTAACATCATGTTGCCTTAGTGGTATCAGAGTAGTACACAAGTACATCACAAGTACATCAGCACAGCATCGGACCCGATACATGAACACTGGTATCGGTGCATCCCTGCATTAGAACACAAGTAAATCACAGCTATCAATGTGGTCTGATGTGATGAAATGTTTATACACAATATATAGAATTAAAGACATTACTATGTATTATATTATCTAGTTCCAGAGTATCAATAGAACCAGATAATATAATAATGTAATCAACTCTTATGTGACCATGAACATATGAACCATTTTAGAATTAAAAAGGCTGCAAAAATCCACGTGGTGTCATCAAAGAGAACAAACTTGTACTTTAAGTTTAAATATGTTCTGTCACCTAGAAGCTGGGAGAACAGATCAGAAGAAGAAGAACAAAATTCATTGACTCAACAAAGTCTCACATCAAACTACATTAAAAGTTATCAGCCGGAGCATGAACAGAAGAAATAAAGTGAACCCACGTGCTCTTTGTATCCGGACTTCAGGGTTGAAAACAGCGTCCAGTAGTTTCTGTTGTCGCTCGTTCTGCTCTTTTGAACGAGAACGTTCCTCCTCGTACTCTGCTATCGTTCTTTCAAACAGACCAAATATCTCTTCAGCAGCCGCAGTTAGTCGCTGGTTGACTAAACATCTCAGCATTTGGACTTTGGACATTTTCACTAAACCACAGAAACCTTTCCTGCAGACAAACTCCTCACTCTGACCTGCGCTGTGTTACTAGGTTACGTTCGGGTCCGTCTACTTGCTGCTAGCATGCTAACTTCATTAGCTCCGTAGGACACCAGGAAACAATCCACCAGCGACAGAAACGTTTCCTCCAGACAAACTCCGTTAAAACATCGTTTAGTCTCATCAAACTCTGACTAGCGCTGTGTTGATAACTTCCGTCCCCGTCGGTCTGTTTCCAGCTAGCATGCTAAGCTAACTGCAATAGCTTTGTAGTCTACCGGAAGATGAGTCTTCTTCTTCTTCCAGTTTAATGGCGGACTACAAACCAACGTATAAGGTGCATGCCGCCACCTAGTGGATATATAGAAGTTATATTCTGGATATTAAACCCGTTCCATTCAAAACATTAAATAGATAGATAGATGGATAGATATTGTAAATGCATCTATTATACTCTACTTGTATCGCAACACAAAGAAGCATCAAAACACATCAAAACATCGTCACCTCACATACTTTATTAGACAATCAATCACCTGAAAAAAAGTTGTCTGGCCCTTTTTCAAAATAGTTCATCTTAAATATGGAATATGCATTTTCATCAAAATATAAATTCTTGTTTTAAAATATCAAGCTTCTCTTTAATAGTTGCCTGCGTGTTTGTTGTAGTTGTTTTCCATTGACACTGAAAACACAGAATGAGACACAATGATGGATCAATAATCACCGTTGTCATACAGCAGATTAGACTACTTTTTTTAACTGCCTGGATTAATTAAGCCACAAGATGGTGCTATCAGTCTTTAAAAAAAGCTCATTCTCCTTCAGCATCTACCAAAATATGTTTTATTGGTCAAACACTCTCTGGCTAGATTTCTAAAAGTCTTCTAAAATTGGTTTGATCTATGTAAAGAAAAACATCACTTAAAGCCTTTCTGTTCAGATAACTCTGTCAAATGTCATCACAGATCTCACATAACTTCCCACAATCCTCAGCTCTTGGGGCGTCAAAAAGAGGGTTTATCTGGTTTGTTACAAAGAGCAGGAAATGAATGCACTTGAAATGCTATCTCTGCCCTTTTCTACACACGTTGTGCACAAGTTGAATGTGATAAATGATATCTGCATCTCATCTGATTCAGTCAGGAGACAAACAGAGACTGAAAGTGTCTCTCTGCAAACCAAAAGTCAGATATAACTATCATCTATTAACATGAAAGCTATCTGAAGTGTGAAATTAAGTGATGTTCCTGCTTCTATTACAGCTTCGGGAGGAACATAAACTGATTCAGAAAGGGAAGTTGTAAGTGCATTGGTTTGTCAGGATTATTTCAGCAAGCAAACTGCACATTAGTCAGATGATTTATAGATTATTATTATGTTAACAATATTGTGTTTGTTTTATTTACACGAGTAGCTGAGACATGAAGGTGTAGTTTGCCGTCTTATTTTGTAGGAGAATTTCCTGTAGAGTCCAACAGTGTTCAATGCAAGTGTCAAGTGCCTCAGGTAAGACGTCTGTAGACACACGCACACCAAATGTCACTTCAATAAAAGTACAAAGCTACTATTATTAAAAAAGTTCATGAATTCACAAAAATAACGTTACTCACGATTTAATACAACAACCAGTGAGTGTTAGCCACGCTAACGTCAATGTGTTTCATGTGTAATCTTAATATGTGAGAGTAAACAGTAAAACAAACAGAGAGCTAGTTTCTCTTTTCATAGGCAGCATAGCGGCCCACTGTGACCCTGCAGAGTCCACAGCAGCAGCATCTGGTCTGAGAGCCTGGACGTTCACAAGGACCTTAGAAGAGTATTTATTATTCCTCAGTGCATTTCTGGTTCTCTTTTTTGCATTTAAATTTGTATTTGTCGAAACACACCAACACTATACACACATACAAAAACGAGGTCTGTCAGACAGCAAAAAATAAAATAAATAAAGAGAATTTAAGAAAACACATTAATCACTGAACTGAGTAGAGTCCGTAAAATCAACGTCCTTTTCTGGAAGATCAAAACGACTATTAAATGTTAGGACCTTTATACTAATCTAATAATAATAATTAAAGTGAGGAGTACGGGGAAACTACTTTAAGGAATGAACTTTTCCTGAACTTCTTATATGTCTGCTTGGTAGTTTGTGTATCCAACGGTTGCTGTGAGTGGATATCTTTTGTTTTATTATTCTCTTTTTATTGAGATGGAAAAGCAAAACATTTTACATAGAAAATAATCAAATTATTAATACAAACTAAAATACAAGGATTTATTTCAAGATACGATGCCTCAAACACATACTCATCTGTATTCCAATTCACTTGTCTCCACAGTTACCCTTCAATCAATCATTTAAAGCAGGGGTCTTCAACATTTTTCAGGCCAAGGACCCCCAAACTGATAGAGAGATGGAGCAGGGACCCCCGACTATATATATTGTATAAAATTGTGTTTTATATTAAACTGGGCCTAGTGCCAAGTATAAACATACCTTGTTATTATGCATTCAATACTAAGCTATTCAAATAATACACAGGTTCATATATTCATGTTTTTATTTTAACATGTGCAAGGTACAGTGAGTAGGGTGGCCGTGCCACTGCCATTCATAAACATACCATGTCAACTGATACCAATGCCAATATCAACATTGTCTGTCAATTGCATGATAATCATGCACAAGCTATTCAAATTGACGTTCATATTTTAAACATAAATGTGGAAACAAAAATTTGTGATGGCCTATTAGTACCACTGCTATGCATAAACATACCTGTTATCTTGCATACAATACTGAACTATTGGAATAATGAAAAGATTCATGTTTTTTGGTCGAATTACAAAACGATCCATTTTCGCTCATAACAATGTCCAAACACTTGTCATAATAATATACTGGCCTCAGTAGTTGGCTGTTGTGGATAGGAGCTGCAGTGTTTTAGCCAGAAATATCTTGCAAAAATGATTGCACAAGGATTCGTGGGTGAAGTAATTTTTTACAACGGTATCTTCTTTTCAAATAATATTGCAGTGTGCGTCATTGTGTCTGGGATCTTAGTCAGCTGGGGACTCAATAGGCTCCCGGTCAATCACGGGGAACCTGACAGAGCCAGCATGTAACGTGCAGCCTCGTGATTGGCACAGCAGCGATAGGGGCGGGTCCTCCTCTTTGTGTGCAGGAGGCTTGGAGGGACAGGTCCAGGCTAGTCTCGTGCTGTGAGTGAACCGGTGCCCAGCTTGAGAGACCTCCTGTGTCTGACTGAAATATAACATCTTCTGCCTCCATTTATCCATTCGCTACAATATGTTGGATTCATGTTAATGTGTATTTAAAGACATTTAAATTTGTGAAAAAATAAATAAAAATGAAAAATTGTCTAATCAACCAAAGATTTCACGACCCCCCTTGGGTAAAAGGGGATTCTTTCCTGTGTGAGTTTTCATGTGTACCGTTAGAACTCCGTTGCGCTTAAATCTTTTAGCACAAACTGAGCAGCTGAACGGTTTCTCTCCTGTGTGGATTCTCATGTGTTTCTTTAAATTTCCACTCTGTATAAAAGACATATTACAAACTGAGCAGCTGAAACGTTTCTCTCCTGTGTGGATTCTCATGTGTGTCTTTAAATTTCCATTATCAATGAAACCTTTACCACACACTGAGCAGCTGAAAGGTTTCTCTCCTGTATGGATATTCATGTGTGTCTTTAAATTTCCACTCTGTATAAAAGACATATTACAAACTGAGCAGCTGAAAGGTTTCTCTCCTGTGTGGATTCTCATGTGTTGCTTTAAACTTCCATTAACAGTGAAACCTTTACCACAAACTGAGCAGCTGAAAGGTTTCTCTCCTGTGTGGATTCTCATGTGTTTCTTTAAATCTCCACTCCATGCAAAAGATGTCTTACAAACTGAGCAGCTGAAAGGTTTCTCTCCTGTGTGGATTCTCATGTGTTTCTTTAAATTTCCTTTATCAATGAAACCTTTACCACACACTGAGCAACTGAAAGGTTTCTCTCCTGTGTGGATTCTCATGTGTGTCTTTAAATTTCCACTCCGTGCAAAAGATGTCTTACAAACTGAGCAGCTGTAAGGTTTCTCTCCTGTGTGGAGTCTCATGTGTCTCTTCAGACTTCCACTCTGGCCAAATGTTTTCTCACACTCAGAGCATCTAAATAGTTTCTCACCAGCGCTACATCTTGAATCACTGACAAGGACTTCATCAGGTTTCACAGAGTTTAAACCTGACTGAGGTTCTCTGGTCTCCTTCCAATCATCACTGTAAGAAGAGTCTCCAGTCTTCTCATCAGAGTTTCTGTCTGGTTCTGGTCCGCCACAGTCCTCTCCATCAGCTTCTGTTTCCATCAGTTCAGTTTGTCTTTGATGAAGCTCTGAGGTCTGAGCTTCCTCTTCATCATCTTCACTCTTCACAGGAGTGAATGAGAACTTGACATCAGCCTCCTCCAGCCCCTGAAGCTGCTCTCCCTCCTGACTAGTCCAGAGTTCCTCCTGTTCCTCTTTAATGTGTGGGTGCTCTGGGGGCTCTGGGTCCTCCGGTTCTTCTTTAATGTGTGGGGGTTCTGGATCCTCCTGTTCCTGTTGAATGTGTGGGGGCTCTGGGTCCTCCTGTACCTCTTTAATGTGTGGGGGCTCTGGGTCCTCCTGTTCCTCTTTAATGTGTGGGGCCTCTGGGTCCTCCTGTTCCTCTTTAATGTGTGGGGGCTCTGGGTCCTCTGGTTCTTCTTCAATGTGTGGGGGCTCTGGGTCCTCCTGGTCCAGACTGGAGCTCCACTCCTGCTGCTCAGGGGGAACCTCGTCTTTAACCACCAACAGCTGCTGGACGTCTGCAGGAAAACAGTAAACACACACAGAGACGTTACAAAGACATTTTAGTATTGTGCAAATAGTCTCCTGTACATACACTTTTTTTCCTGCCATCCAGTGGCGGCTGGTCCATAGAGGGCGCTAGGGCGCCGCCCCCCCTAGAGCTACAAAAAATAAAAATAAAAATAAAAATAAAAATAAAAATATAAATAAAAATAAAATTTAAAATAAAAATAAACTATACAAATTGTCAATATTTGTGTTTTTGAAACATGGAATCACCCAGTAATATGTGTAAAATATGATATCTGCGGTAAATATATGCTTTTCCTGCTTGTCCTCTCTGCCTGTCTGCTCTTCCTCTCTGTGTGTGCACGTCTCAGCTGGCTGGGGCGCTGGAAAAACCTGCCCCAAAGAGGCGGGTCTATAAAGCAGTTTAGCCAATGCTGAGTAAAGATATAAATGAGTGACATACAATTCAGCCAATCAGCGTCCTCAAATAGATTCAGCTTGGGGCAGTTTTTTTTCCTGCCCCAAGCTGCGCGTTCTCGTCAGGAGAAGTCTCTACAGGAGAGCGCCAGTGTGAGCACTACTCCTCCAAGACCCGTTTGAGAGGAGAACTGAGAGGAGAAACTACTGAAAGAGCTGATCCCAGATCAGCCTGACCTCACAATCAGACAGCAGACTAGCAGGAAAGAGAAGCAGTACATGAAGCTTCTCTACTAGCTGTACACCAGGACTCGCTGGATGATGTCATAATAATAACTTATTTATCTTTTTAAAACAACGGGGACAGAACCAGCATGGACAGTTAGGGAGTGAGGGACATGAAGCACCTGTCTGAGAAATGGATATATATAGTTATATATATATATATATATTATTATATATATATATATATATATATATATATATATATATATATATATGTGTGTGTGTGTGTGTGTGTGTGTGTGTGTTTTATATTATAGTGAATATTATTATATGACATATATATTATTATATTATACAGAATATTATATGATATATATATTATTATATTATACAGAATATTATTATATGTTATATATATTATATTATACTGAATTCCCTGTGAGGGTGACTAAAATAAGATGTCCTGACGTGTTTGTGAAAGTGTTATTTACTGCTTTTTTTCGTGTTGGAATAAATGTTAAATATTTAACTGCAAAGTAGTAATGCGCGTTTGATACCTTAATTTGTTTGCATTAAATCATTCTGGGATGTTTGCTGAAATTGATTGGATGTGGCACAGCCCTACCAAGAACATTTTCCACCAGCCGCCACTGCTGCCATCATTACACTCCCTGTGCACAGTTACCAAACAGACATGCCGACACAAATTGTAAAGACACAACGCACCAGCAGCGATGAGGTCATCAATAGTTTACATGGCAAAAAAGTGTGGCACTACCCAACATTGTTAAGAAGTATTCAAAGAACCTGCATCCTCCATAAAGTCCGGCTGAGATTTGATCATGTGGGCAGTTATAGTTGACTAATGTACGTAAACCTGCCACCGTAGAAATAGTGGATAGAACCTTCAGAAGCAGCCACAACGTAACCGTGGACGTGCATCATAGGTGCGCTCCGTTTCTGAACCAATAGCTGATCCACCTTGGTAGTCAGACGTAGAGAACATCCATGTAAAGATGATGAAACTGAAATGTGACAATAACAACAATGACAATCTGAACTAATAAACTTCTAGAGACTGCTCTCAGGAACCTATAGGTCAAGGTAGAACCCCCCCCCACCCCACCACCTCCTACACACACACACACACACAAAGTTATTGAATATTTTTTCAAAAAAAAAAACTTCTACATTATACAAAAGCACATTTTTCTATAATAACTGTTGTAGTATAACCAGGAAGAAGCTATTTGATGTAAGAAATCATTTTGGTCATACAACACTTTGTAACAGTGAAGTTATTTAATATGTATCCCAACAAAAATTTGCAAAAATGATGCAGAAGCATTTTTTTCTAAAATAAGCATGGTAGTATAACCAACAAGAAGTTAGTGATGTATGAAGTGTATTTGGTTAAACTCCACTGCACGACAATGAAGATATTGAATATTTTTTAAGTATGTGTAGCGCACTGAAACATGTAATTTCCTATTTCTTTCTGATTTAATGTCAGTGTGTCTATGTAAAATCATTTGCTTTAAATGTGTGTTTAAGTTCATTCATATTTGTATTACTTCAGTAGTTAATAACATTATATAACTGTATGCTTGCTAACTGTAAAGGGAAGAAAGTTGTTGTACTGACCCTTTAGAAGAAAGCGCCGTCGCTTTAAGAGAGTTTTTAGAGAACGTGAGGTTAGCAGGCTGAAGGCAACATGTGCTTGTGCTTAACCGTGGGATTTGTTGATAAAAGTTGCAAAACGAGGACAGTTAATTTTAAGGGTGCAACATATGTCTTTTCAGCATTGATCTTTATAGATTCGTCTCATGAGGCTGTAGCTCGTTGTCCACCGTACTACGGTTACAGAGGGGCATTGTTTGTGTTTTAACAATGTTTCACTAAAGAGTTATTGATATGGAAAACCTGAATCTGTGAATACCTTTCCAACTTTGCCGAACTTTTAAAGACAATCAATTATTATGTTGAATTACCAGCCGGCCCTAACATAACCTCTTGGTGCATTTCGGTATCGTTGCAGCTGAGCAGCTGATTAGGCTCAACAGACGAGAGGTTAACATCATGTTGCCTTAGTGGTATCAGAGTAGTACACAAGTACATCACAAGTACATCAGCACAGCATCGGACCCGATACATGAACACTGGTATCGGTGCATCCCTGCATTAGAACACAAGTAAATCACAGCTATCAATGTGGTCTGATGTGATGAAATGTTTATACACAATATATAGAATTAAAGACATTACTATGTATTATATTATCTAGTTCCAGAGTATCAATAGAACCAGATAATATAATAATGTAATCAACTCTTATGTGACCATGAACATATGAACCATTTTAGAATTAAAAAGGCTGCAAAAATCCACGTGGTGTCATCAAAGAGAACAAACTTGTACTTTAAGTTTAAATATGTTCTGTCACCTAGAAGCTGGGAGAACAGATCAGAAGAAGAAGAACAAAATTCATTGACTCAACAAAGTCTCACATCAAACTACATTAAAAGTTATCAGCCGGAGCATGAACAGAAGAAATAAAGTGAACCCACGTGCTCTTTGTATCCGGACTTCAGGGTTGAAAACAGCGTCCAGTAGTTTCTGTTGTCGCTCGTTCTGCTCTTTTGAACGAGAACGTTCCTCCTCGTACTCTGCTATCGTTCTTTCAAACAGACCAAATATCTCTTCAGCAGCCGCAGTTAGTCGCTGGTTGACTAAACATCTCAGCATTTGGACTTTGGACATTTTCACTAAACCACAGAAACCTTTCCTGCAGACAAACTCCTCACTCTGACCTGCGCTGTGTTACTAGGTTACGTTCGGGTCCGTCTACTTGCTGCTAGCATGCTAACTTCATTAGCTCCGTAGGACACCAGGAAACAATCCACCAGCGACAGAAACGTTTCCTCCAGACAAACTCCGTTAAAACATCGTTTACTCTCATTAAACTCTGACTAGCGCTGTGTTGATAACTTCCGTCCCCGTCGGTCTGTTTCCAGCTAGCATGCTAAGCTAACTGCAATAGCTTTGTAGTCTACCGGAAGATGAGTCTTCTTCTTCTTCCAGTTTAATGGCGGACTACAAACCAACGTATAAGGTGCATGCCGCCACCTAGTGGATATATAGAAGTTATATTCTGGATATTAAACCCGTTCCATTCAAAACATTAAATAGATAGATAGATGGATAGATATTGTAAATGCATCTATTATACTCTACTTGTATCGCAACACAAAGAAGCATCAAAACACATCAAAACATCGTCACCTCACATACTTTATTAGACAATCAATCACCTGAAAAAAAGTTGTCTGGCCCTTTTTCAAAATAGTTCATCTTAAATATGGAATATGCATTTTCATCAAAATATAAATTCTTGTTTTAAAATATCAAGCTTCTCTTTAATAGTTGCCTGCATGTTTGTTGTAGTTGTTTTCCATTGACACTGAAAACACAGAATGAGACACAATGATGGATCAATTATCACCGTTGTCATACAGCAGATTAGACTACTTTTTTTAACTGCCTGGATTAATTAAACCACAATATGGCGCTATCAGTCTTTAAAAAAAGCTCATTCTCCTTCAGCATCTACCAAAATATGTTTTATTGGTCAAACACTCTCTGGCTAGATTTCTAAAAGTCTTCTAAAAATTGGTTTGATCTATGTAAAGAAAAACATCACTTAAAGCCTTTCTGTTCAGATAACTCTGTCAAAAGTCATCACAGATCTCACATAACTTCCCACAATCCTCAGCTCTTGGGGCGTCAAAAAGAGGGTTTATCTGGTTTGTTACAAAGAGCAGGAAATTAATGCACTTGAAATGCTATCTCTGCCCTTTTCTACACACGTTGTGCACAAGTTGAATGTGATAAATGATATCTGCATCTCATCTGATTCAGTCAGGAGACAAACAGAGACTGAACGTGTTTCTCTGCAAACCAAAAATCAGACAAAACTATCATCTATCAACATGAAAGCTATCTGAAGTGTGAAATTAAGTGATGTTCCTGCTTCCATTACAGCTTTGGGAGGAACATAAACTGATTCAGAAAGGGAAGTTGTAAGTGCATTGGTTTGTCAGGATTATTTCAGCAAGCAAACTGCACATTAGTCAGATGATTTATAGATTATTCTGTTAACAATATTGTGTTTCAGTTTTATTTACACGAGTAGCTGAGACATGAAGGTGTAGTTTGCCGTCTTATTTTGTAGGAGTATTTCCTGTAGAGTCCAACAGTGTTCAATGTAAGTGTCAAGTGCCTCAGGTAAGACGTCTGTAGACACACGCACACCAAATGTCACTTCAATAAAAGTACAAAGCTACTATTATTAAAAAAGTTCATGAAGTCACAAAAATAACGTTACTCACGATTTAATACAACAACCAGTGAGTGTTAGCCACGCTAACGTCAATGTGTTTCATGTATAATCTTAATATGTGAGAGTAAACAGTAAAACAAACAGAGAGCTAGTTTCTCTTTTCATAGGCAGCATAGCGGCCCACTGTGACCCTGCAGAGTCCACAGCAGCAGCATCTGGTCTGAGAGCCTGGACGTTCACAAGGACCTTAACCTTAGAAGAGTATTTATTATTTCTCAGTGCATTTCTGGTTCTTTTCTTTTTTGCATTTAAATTTGTATTTGTCGAAACACACCAACACTATACAGACATACAAAAACGAGGTCTGTCAGACAGCAAAAAATAAAATAAATAAAGAGAATTTAAGAAAACACATTAATCACTGAACTGAGTAGAGTCCGTAAAATCAACGTCCTTTTCTGGAAGATCAAAACGACTATTAAATGTTAGGACCTTTATACTAATCTAATAATAATAATTAAAGTGAGGAGTACGGGGAAACTACTTTAAGGAATGAACTTTTCCTGAACTTCTTATATGTCTGCTTGGTAGTTTGTGTATCCAACGGTTGCTGTGAGTGGATATCTTTTGTTTTATTATTCTCTTTTTATTGAGATGGAAAAGCAAAACATTTTACATAGAAAATAATCAAATTATTAATACAAACTAAAATACAAGGATTTATTTCAAGATACGATGCCTCAAACACATACTCATCTGTATTCCAATTCACTTGTCTCCACAGTTACCCTTCAATCAATCATTTAAAGCAGGGGTCTTCAACATTTTTCAGGCCAAGGACCCCCAAACTGATAGAGAGATGGAGCAGGGACCCCCGACTATATATATTGTATAAAATTGTGTTTTATATTAAACTGGGCCTAGTGCCAAGTATAAACATACCGTGTTATTATGCATTCAATACTAAGCTATTCAAATAATACACAGGTTCATATATTCATGTTTTTATTTTAACATGTGCAAGGTACAGCGAGTAGGGTGGCCGTGCCACTGCCATTCATAAACATACCATGTCAACTGATACCAATGCCAATATCAACATTGTCTGTCAATTGCATGATAATCATGCACAAGCTATTCAAATTGACGTTCATATTTTAAACATAAATGTGGAAACAAAAATTTGTGATGGCCTATTAGTACCACTGCTATGCATAAACATACCTGTTATCTTGCATACAATACTGAACTATTGGAATAATGAAAAGATTCATGTTTTTTGGTCGAATTACAAAACGATCCATTTTCGCTCATAACAATGTCCAAACACTTGTCATAATAATATACTGGCCTCAGTAGTTGGCTGTTGTGGATAGGAGCTGCAGTGTTTTAGCCAGAAATATCTTGCAAAAATGATTGCACAAGGATTCGTGGGTGAAGTAATTTTTTACAACGGTATCTTCTTTTCAAATAATATTGCAGTGTGCGTCATTGTGTCTGGGATCTTAGTCAGCTGGGGACTCAATAGGCTCCCGGTCAATCACGGGGAACCTGACAGAGCCAGCATGTAACGTGCAGCCTCGTGATTGGCACAGCAGCGATAGGGGCGGGTCCTCCTCTTTGTGTGCAGGAGGCTTGGAGGGACAGGTCCAGGCTAGTCTCGTGCTGTGAGTGAACCGGTGCCCAGCTTGAGAGACCTCCTGTGTCTGACTGAAATATAACATCTTCTGCCTCCATTTATCCATTCGCTACAATATGTTGGATTCATGTTAATGTGTATTTAAAGACATTTAAATTTGTGAAAAAATAAATAAAAATTTAAAATTGTCTAATCAACCAAAGATTTCACGACCCCCCTTGGGTAAAAGGGCTAAAGGGGATTCTTTCCTGTGTGAGTTTTCATGTGTACCGTTAGAACTCCGTTGCGCTTAAATCTTTTAGCACAAACTGAACGGTTTCTCTCCTGTGTGGATTCTCATGTGTTTCTTTAAATTTCCACTCTGTATAAAAGACATATTACAAACTGAGCAGCTGAAACGTTTCTCTCCTGTGTGGATTCTCATGTGTGTCTTTAAATTTCCATTATCAATGAAACCTTTACCACACACTGAGCAGCTGAAAGGTTTCTCTCCTGTATGGATATTCATGTGTGTCTTTAAATTTGCACTCTGTATAAAAGACATATTACAAACTGAGCAGCTGAAAGGTTTCTCTCCTGTGTGGATTCTCATGTGTTGCTTTAAACTTCCATTAACAGTGAAATCTTTACCACAAACTGAGCAGCTGAAAGGTTTCTCTCCTGTGTGGATTCTCATGTGTTTCTTTAAATCTCCACTCCATGCAAAAGATGTCTTACAAACTGAGCAGCTGAAAGGTTTCTCTCCTGTGTGGATTCTCATGTGTTTCTTTAAATTTCCTTTATCAATGAAACCTTTACCACACACTGAGCAACTGAAAGGTTTCTCTCCTGTGTGGATTCTCATGTGTGTCTTTAAATTTCCACTCCGTGCAAAAGATGTCTTACAAACTGAGCAGCTGTAAGGTTTCTCTCCTGTGTGGAGTCTCATGTGTCTCTTCAGACTTCCACTCTGGCCAAATGTTTTCTCACACTCAGAGCATCTAAATAGTTTCTCACCAGCGCTACATCTTGAATCACTGACAAGGACTTCATCAGGTTTCACAGAGTTTAAACCTGACTGAGGTTCTCTGGTCTCCTTCCAATCATCACTGTAAGAAGAGTCTCCAGTCTTCTCATCAGAGTTTCTGTCTGGTTCTGGTCCGCCACAGTCCTCTCCATCAGCTTCTGTTTCCATCAGTTCAGTTTGTCTTTGATGAAGCTCTGAGGTCTGAGCTTCCTCTTCATCATCTTCACTCTTCACAGGAGTGAATGAGAACTTGACATCAGCCTCCTCCAGCCCCTGAAGCTGCTCTCCCTCCTGACTAGTCCAGAGTTCCTCCTGTTCCTCTTTAATGTGTGGGTGCTCTGGGGGCTCTGGGTCCTCCGGTTCTTCTTTAATGTGTGGGGGTTCTGGATCCTCCTGTTCCTGTTGAATGTGTGGGGGCTCTGGGTCCTCCTGTTCCTCTTTAATGTGTGGGGGCTCTGGGTCCTCCTGTTCCTCTTTAATGTGTGGGGCCTCTGGGTCCTCCTGTTCCTCTTTAATGTGTGGGGGCTCTGGGTCCTCTGGTTCTTCTTCAATGTGTGGGGGCTCTGGGTCCTCCTGGTCCAGACTGGAGCTCCACTCCTGCTGCTCAGGGGGAACCTCGTCTTTAACCACCAACAGCTGCTGGACGTCTGCAGGAAAACAGTAAACACACACAGAGACGTTACAAAGACATTTTAGTATTGTGCAAATAGTCTCCTGTACATACACTTTTTTTCCTGCCATCATTACACTCCCTGTGCACAGTTACCAAACAGACATGCCGACACAAATTGTAAAGACACAACGCACCAGCAGCGATGAGGTCATCAATAGTTTACATGGCAAAAAAGTGTGGCACTACCCAACATTGTTAAGAAGTATTCAAAGAACCTGCATCCTCCATAAAGTCCGGCTGAGATTTGATCATGTGGGCAGTTATAGTTGACTAATGTACGTAAACCTGCCACCGTAGAAATAGTGGATAGAACCTTCAGAAGCAGCCACAACGTAACCGTGGACGTGCATCATAGGTGCGCTCCGTTTCTGAACCAATAGCTGATCCACCTTGGTAGTCAGACGTAGAGAACATCCATGTAAAGATGATGAAACTGAAATGTGACAATAACAACAATGACAATCTGAACTAATAAACTTCATCTAGAGACTGCTCTCAGGAACCTATAGGTCAAGGTAGAACCCCCCCCCACCCCACCCCACCACCTCCTACACACACACACAAAGTTATTGAATATTTTTTCAAAAAAAAAAATCTTCTACATTATACAAAAGCACATTTTTCTATAATAACTGTTGTAGTATAACCAGGAAGAAGCTATTTGATGTAAGAAATCATTTTGGTCATACAACACTTTGTAACAGTGAAGTTATTTAATATGTATCCCAATACAAATTTTCAAAAATGATGCAGAAGCATTTTTTTCTAAAATAAGCATGGTAGTATAACCAACAAGAAGTTAGTGATGTATGAAGTGTATTTGGTTAAACTCCACTGCACGACAATGAAGATATTGAATATTTTTTAAGTATGTGTAGCTCACTGAAACATGTAATTTCCTATTTCTTTCTGATTTAATGTCAGTGTGTCTATGTAAAATCATTTGCTTTAAATGTGTGTTTAAGTTCATTCATATTTGTATTATTTCTGTAGTTAATAACATTATATAACTGTATGCTTGCTAACTGTAAAGGGAAGAAAGTTGTTGTACTGACCCTTTAGAAGAAAGCGCCGTCGCTTTAAGAGAGTTTTTAGAGAACGTGAGGTTAGCAGGCTGAAGGCAACATGTGCTTGTGCTTAACCATGGGATTTGTTGATAAAAGTTGCAAAACGAGGACAGTTAATTTTAAGGGTGCAACATACGTCTTTTCAGCATTGATCTTTATAGATTCGTCTCATGAGGCTGTAGCTCGTTGTCCACCGTACTACGGTTACAGAGGGGCATTGTTTGTGTTTTAACAATGTTTCACTAAAGAGTTATTGATATGGAAAACCTGAATCTGTGAATACCTTTCCAACTTTGCCGAACTTTTAAAGACAATCAATTATTATGTTGAATTACCAGCCGGCCCTAACATAACCTCTTGGTGCATTTCGGTATCGTTGCAGCTGAGCAGCTGATTAGGCTCAACAGACGAGAGGTTAACATCATGTTGCCTTAGTGGTATCAGAGTAGTACACAAGTACATCACAAGTACATCAGCACAGCATCGGACCCGATACATGAACACTGGTATCGGTGCATCCCTGCATTAGAACACAAGTAAATCACAGCTATCAATGTGGTCTGATGTGATGAAATGTTTATACACAATATATAGAATTAAAGACATTACTATGTATTATATTACCTGGTTCCAGAGTATCAATGGAACCAGATAATATAATAATGTAATCAACTCTTATGTGACCATGAACATATGAACCATTTTAGAATTAAAAAGGCTGCAAAAATCCACGTGGTGTCATCAAAGAGAACAAACTTGTACTTTAAGTTTAAATATGTTCTGTCACCTAGAAGCTGGGAGAACAGATCAAAATTCATTGACTCAACAAAGTCTCACATCAAACTACATTAAAAGTTATCAGCCGGAGCATGAACAGAAGAAATAAAGTGAACCCACGTGCTCTTTGTATCCGGACTTCAGGGTTGAAAACAGCGTCCAGTAGTTTCTGTTGTCGCTCGTTCTGCTCTTTTGAACGAGAAAGTTCCTCCTCGTACTCTGCTATCGTTCTTTCAAACAGACCAAATATCTCTTCAGCAGCCGCAGTTAGTCGCTGGTTGACTAAACATCTCAGCATTTGGACTTTGGACATTTTCACTAAACCACAGAAACCTTTCCTGCAGACAAACTCCGTTAATTAAAAACGGTTTGCTCACTCTGACCTGCGCTGTGTTACTAGGTTACGTTCGGGTCCGTCTACTTGCTGCTATCATGCTAACTTCATTAGCTCCGTAGGACACCAGGAAACAATCCACCAGCGACAGAAACGTTTCCTCCAGACAAACTCCGTTAAAACACCGTTTACTCTCATTAAACTCTGACTAGCGATGTGTTGATAACTTCCGTCCCCATCGGTCTGTTTCCAGCTAGCATGCTAAGCTAACTGCAATAGCTTTGTAGTCTACCGGAAGATGAGTCTTCTTCTTCTTCTTCTTCTTCCAGTTTAATGGCGGACTACAAACCAACGTATAAGGTGCATGCCGCCACCTAGTGGATATATATAAGTTATATTCTGGATATTAAACCCGTTCCATTCAAAACATTAAATAGATAGATAGATGGATAGATATTGTAAATGCATCTATTATACTCTACTTGTATCGCAACACAAAGAAGCATCAAAACAAATCAAAACATCGTCACCTCACATACTTTATTAGACAATCAATCACCTGAAAAAAAGTTGTCTGGCCCTTTTTCAAAATAGTTCATCTTAAATATGGAATATGCATTTTCATCAATAAATTTGTATTCGTCCAAACACACCAACACAATACACACATACAAAACCAAGGCCTGTCAGACAGCAAAATATAAAATAAGGGGTTTTCAAAAGTTTTAGTCAAATAAAAACAAAGATAGCAAGTGTAGCGAGAACCATCGCTTGCAAATAAAGTGATTAGTTACTGTATGTCTTCATATTAACTTTGACTGTTACTGTATGTCTTCATATTAACTTCTACTGTTACTGTATGTCTTCATATTAACTTCCACTGTTACTGTATAGCTGTTAGAATAGTGGCCTATCTTCTATTTGCAATTAATATGCATTCAATCCAGTTCTATTATTTAAATTAAAATGATAATCTACTCTGGCTGTGGTCATTACAGTGAACAGTGTGTACAGTGTGATGAGAGGGCACGTGAGCCCTTGTTGCTGTACTTGATCTCCTTGGAGCAGAGGCTGCATTCAGCATACCTGCCTAATCAATGTATTTAAAACACTGTGACAGCAGGAAGCTGTACTCACGTCTGTTTAGACCTCCACCTTTATCCAGGCCCAGCTCCACTCACATCTCAGCCCTGAAGCTCTTTGACCTCATCATCTCATCAGTATCTGGGCCTTTCATTCTACTTTGAGTTAAAAACAGCAACCAGATCCGCCGGTGTTCTGGTTTAACGTTAACGAGTGGCCGCGTGAACTGAACCGGAACACGGGGGGGCTTCATGTTTCATCACGTTACCTTTTTTACCTCCTAATTCGCGATAATGACGAATGTTAAAAGTCGACAGAGTTCCGCATGCAGTGGCCGTTAACTTAACCCAGCAAGTCTGAACGGTAACGGAACATGACGTAACTTAAACTGTAATGGAGGGAAACGAAGACGCTGTAGACATCTTAACGCTGATTTGCCAAGACTTGAAAAGCGACAAGCTTGCAGGTATGTGTACGGATCGGGGCGACAAATCATTGTAAATAATCTAACAAGCAGTCCATGTAGTGGTAGGGGTGAGAAGCTCTTTTTGTTCACATTGTTTTCTCCTGTTTTCGGTTAGGGAGGTAGGTAAGCTGCCTGTCTTTTCTTTTGTTCAGTTTGGAGTAGGTAAGTTAGTAGGTTAATAAAGATTGTTTTGGGCCAGGCTCACCACGACGCATATTGCTAAAAACTGTGTAAATAAATAAATATAATTGTTATTTTCCTAATGTGTGCATTTCCCCACTTGAAAGGGATCGAGGAGTCCACCCGAAAGGTACCAACTGGATTTCACTCAAATGACCAAACAGTTTTTTTTCTTTTTCCTCCTTTTATTTTGGTAGGTTTGCAGTTCATCAGATCACTTGGCCACAGTGTGGCGTCATGTAGTGAAGTGTAGTTTTGCTTAGTTCAGTTCACTTAGTTAGGTAAAAAAAACTTTAAATGGAACAGAAACACAGAAAACAGAACCCATATTAAATATACAAATTAAAATACATAAGCAAAGCTTTCATGATGGCTTGATTAATAAAGCACCAGTGCCGCCTCCTATTCTAAACATGCCCTGATATTAATAAATACAATTAATGCTATGTCATGTGAATTTACAATACTATCAGTAAACAATTAACCTGCTTAAACTATTACAATTTACCACAACCAGATAGACCATTTCTCGGACAATCAACCACAAGCAAACAACGATATTACACGACAAAAGAGCCAGACTATTGGCGTATGCATTTGCCACAGATCCCCGTGACGTAACGCTAATGCTACCGCCAACCAACTGGTGACAGCAGTAATTTTCCCATCAGCCCCAAAGTCTCAGTTGTTGTGCCGCTCAGCTTCCTTACCGGCTGCCTCTCCAAACCTTCCGGACTCGTCAGTCGTGGAGTGACATCGCAGATCTCCACACTATGTGATCCTCGTCGGTATGGTGCTTGTCCAACGCCGGACCGCATTTGCTGCGACACGGCGTGTTACTGCGTCTCTGCTTATATAAACCTCCAGGCAGATTGGTTCCGCCCTGCTCCCTGAACACTTATTATTTTATTTACAATTAGTCGATCTAGGTAGACGAATTAGGTAGATCGCCAGCTTTAAAGGCAAAATTTGTGTTCCCAGTTCGGTGCTCTTGAGATGCTGTCCTGACTTGACTCTCCATCTGTTCCTCAACAGGTAGTAAGACAACCAATCGCCTTACGTCTCTGTGAAGGACGGTAGCTTGGATCTTTCCTTTCTGCTTGTCCAACGTTGGATGATTTGCTCTGGCCTTTAGAGCCTTCATCACAGGAACATGGTAGCTTGGAATGATTCTGACGTTGACGTCCCTGACGATGCCTTTAGTGTCAGGATTTGTACTGATGACCCTGCCAAGCTTGAATTGCCCCCTCAGTGCATTTTGGTCACTTAGCCAGACAATGTCCCCAACAGCAACGTTCCTCTCTGCAGTGTGCCACTTGTTCCTTACAAATAGGTTGGGACCAGCGAGTTGGCTCCAATGCTTCCAGAACTTGGTCTTTTGTAGGGGTAGCTGGAGAAGTCAAAAGTTTTGAAATCCCCACTTTGAGATGCCCGGCCAAGAAGGAGCGTGTTGGGTGTGATATATTGAATACAGTCTTCCCGGCTCTGTATTCTGACTTCGATTGGGCGCTCATTTGCCAGGTTGGCTGCTATGTGAAGAGTTGTCTGGAACTCGCTGTAACTGAGCTCAGACTCTTTTCCAAGACTCTGAAGTGCTTTCTTTACAATTCGTACAGCAGCTTCTGCAGAACCATTCCTGTGTGGAGAATCGGCTGGGTGGATTTTCCACATCCACTCTGTCCCGTTTTTTGCCGCTGTCTCCTCAAGAGCTGCATTGTTTAGGCCGTCCAGGAATCTGTAAAGCTCCTCCAAAACTGGTTTTGCTCCAATGAAATTGGTTCCTGGACCAGATCTTTCTTGGATGCCCCCTGATTGCCGTGAACCTTTGGTAGGCCATCAGGAACCCTTCGGTCGATAGAGTATTTACTAACTCTGTGTGGATGGCTCTACTGGCCATGCAGCAAAAGACCACACCCCAGACTTTTAGTCTCACTCTTTTCTTTACGTCATCTCTTATGTGGTATGGTCCGAAAAGGTCTACTGTTGTGAATTCAAATGGTGCAGCAGGTTCTGTTCGTTCTGGCGGCAAGTCACCCATTACTTGTTGACATTTGCTTGCCTTTGCCTTCCTGCAGATCATGCAGCCATCAACAATTTTTTGGGCGATCCTCCTTCCCCATATGACCCATCCTTCTCATCTTGAGCAGGGTTCCGGCCACTCCGTTGTGACTTTGACTGTGGGCCTCCCGAGCTAGCAGTGTGGACACCCATGCGTCATAGGGTAAGATAGGGACCCCAACTCGATCTTCTTTAAATATTTGCACTCTGCCACCACAAACCAATAGCCCAGAGTCTTTCTCTTTATAGACTACCAGCCTGTCTGTCGTGGTGCTTGGGAAGGTTGTGCCCTCTTGTGCTGCAAGAAAGATGTCTCTCTGGGCATCTTCTCGTTCTCCAATTCATCAGTTCATCAAATCACTTAGCCACAGTGTGGCGTCGTGTAGTGAAGTGTAGTTTAGCTCAGTTCCATTCAGTTTAGTTCACCTAGCTCAGTTTAGTTCACTTAGCCGATTTGATTCGCCACTCATTCTTTTCTTTTTTTTTTCGAGAAATTGATTTCAATCATGAGATGGAGTTTGTCTTCTTCGACAATGCAGCCCAGACCAAGGGCCTTATTGTCATCATTGCTCATCTGGTTTGGCAGGACCATGGTCTTTGTCCTGGTCCTCTCCAACTTGTCCTTCCAACCCATCCTCCCACTTTGCCCAGAAAAGACCCACGGCTTGAGCTCGAAACCTCCAGCTTCCAGGATCTCCTTTACATTTGCTGTGATGGTTTTTAGCTGATCAAGATCATTGTGGGATGTGAGAATGTCCTCAACATAGCTGTCTTCTTGTAGCACCTGACGCTCCTCGTTGAGGTGGGTGAAAGGAGTGAGGTTAGCAGTCTCGCGCATTGCTAGCTGTGCAATGCACCCTGCTGGTTTGTCTCAGATGTTTACTCTTGTGATTGCATATTCCTCCAGCTCTTCATCCTTTGAGTCTCGCCAGAGGAATCTATGAAGGTGTACCTCTTGGTCCTCCAACCAAACAGAATTGTTCATCTTTTTTATGTCACCCAGGGCAGCGTGTACTCCACACCTGAATCTGAGAAGGACAGCGCGAATCTGGTTGAGGACATCTGGACCTTTCATTAGCAGGTCATTCAAGCTCACACCTCTGAACTTCTGACTGCTGTTCCACACAAGTCTTACTGGGGTCGTGACAGAGTGTGGGTTAGGAGCTATAAGGTGACTCACATACCGCACTGGTCCGTTCCAGCTGTTTATTGCGTTCTTGGACAGTTTGAATGAAACTCTTTGGTCAACCATGTCATGCACTTGAGCGGCACAGGCAACCCTCCACTCTGGTTCCTTGGCTAGCTGCTTTTCTGTCCTGAGAAACGTAGCCTCGACTGTTCTTTTATTGTTCGGCAGAGAGGCTGGATCCTCTAACCAAGGATATCGGGAATGCCAATGTGGCTCCTCGCTGTGGTTATCACCTGTGACATAGGTGAGGCCTTCCTTTACTATGTGGCTGTGTGGCAGCAGCACTGGTCGTTCTTGGGAGTGGTAGAGAGAGGGAGACCCATTATTATGCTGCGCCCAGGTTCCCCTAGACCGGGCGTAACAGATGGCAAAGAAAAACATTTTATTGTCTTTTTTTTTTCAAATCAAATAAATTATTAATTCAAACTAAAAAACAAGGATTTATTTCAAGATCTGATGCCTCAAACACATGTACATATACTCATCTGTATGCCAATACACTTGAATCCATATTTACCATTCAATAAATCATTTAGATCAAACAAGAAAGAAACAAAAAGCATATTGCTGCTGATGAGGCTCTGCTTTCCGGGACATGAGACATATGGTTCGACCAGGAACAACCCGAAAAATCTACATTAAGCCGCCGCCCTATGGGCCCACTGCTCGAAGGGATATGCGGAGGGGTGATTGGGTAAAAGGGCTAAAGGGGATTCTTTACTGTGTGAGTTTTCATGTGTTTCTTTAGAAGTGTGCTGCGCTTAAATCTTTTATCACAAACTGAGCAGCTGAAAGGTTTCTCTCCTGTGTGGTTTCTCATGTGTGCCTTTATATCTCCTCTCCGTGCAAAAGACTTTTTACAAACTGAGCAGCTGAAAGGTTTCTCTCCTGTGTGGTTTCTCATGTGTGCCTTTATATCTCCTCTCCGTGCAAAAGACTTTTTACAAACTGAGCAGCTGAAAGGTTTCTCTCCTGTGTGGATTATCATGTGTGTCTTTAAACTTCCATTATCAATGAAACCTTTACCACACACTGAGCAGCTGAACGGTTTCTTTCCTGTGTGGATTGTCATGTGTGTCTTTAAACTTCTACTCTGTACAAAAGACATATTACAAACTGAGCAGCTGAAAGGTTTCTCTCCTGTGTGCATTCTCATGTGTTGCTTTAAATTTTCACTCCGTACAAAAGACGTATCACAAACTGAGCAGCTGAACGGTTTCTCTCCTGTGTGGATTCTCATGTGTTTCTTTAAAACTTGATTATCATTGAAAGCTTTACCACACACTGCGCAGCTGAAAGGTTTCTCTCCTGTGTGGATTCTCATGTGTATCTTTAAACTTCCACTCTGTACAAAAGACATATTACAAACTGAGCAGCTGAAAGGTTTCTCTCCTGTGTGGATTCTCATGTGTTTCTTTAAAACTCCATTATCAATGAAACCTTTACCACACACTGAGCAGCTGTGAGGTTTCTCTCCTGTGTGGATTCTCATGTGTTGCTTTAAATTTCCACTCTGTACAAAAGATAAATCACAAACTGAGCAGCTGAACGGTTTCCCTCCTGTGTGGATTCTCATGTGTTTATTTAAACCTCCATTAATAGTGAAACCTTTACCACAAACTGAGCAGCTGAAAGGTTTCTCTCCTGTGTGGATTCTCAAGTGTATCTTTAAATCTCCACTCTGTGCAAAAGATGTCTTACAAACTGAGCAGCTGAAAGGTTTCTCTCCTGTGTGGATTCTCATGTGTTTCTTTAAATTTCCACTCTGTACAAAAGACATATTACAAACTGAGCAGCTGAATGGTTTCTCTCCTGTGTGGATTCTCATGTGTGTCTTTAAAACTCCACTCCATGCAAAAGATGTCTTACAAACTGAGCAGCTGTAAGGTTTCTCTCCTGTGTGGATTCTCATGTGTGTCTTCAGATTTCCACTCTGGCCAAATGTTTTCTCACACTCAGAGCATCTAAATAGTTTCTCACCAGCGCTACATCTTGAATCACTGACAAGGACTTCATCAGGTTTCACAGAGTTTAAACCTGACTGAGGTTCTCTGGTCTCCTTCCAATCATCACTGTAAGAAGAGTCTCCAGTCTTCTCATCAGAGTTCCTGTCTGGTTCTGGTCCGCCACAGTCCTCTCCATCAGCTTCTGTTTCCATCAGTTCAGTTTGTCTTTGATGAAGCTGTGAGGACTGAGCTTCCTCTTCATCATCTTGACTCTTGCTGAAAGGTTTCTCTCCTGTGTGGATTCTCAAGTGTATCTTTAAATCTCTACTCCGTGCAAAAGATGTCTTACAAACTAAGCAGCTGAAAGTTTTCTCTCCTGTGTGGATTCTCAAGTGTATTTTTAAATCTCCACTCCGTGCAAAAGATGTCTTACAAACTGAGCAGCTGAACGGTTTCTCTCCTGTGTGGATTATCATGTGTCTCTTCAGATTTCCACTCCGGCCAAATGTTTTCTCACACTCAGAGCATCTAAATAGTTTCTCACCAGTGCTACATCTTGAGTCACTGACAATGACTTTATCAGGTTTCACAGAGTTTAAACCTGTCTGAGGTTCTCTGGTCTCCTTCCAATCGTCACTGTGAGAAGAGTCTCCAGTCTTCTCATCAGTATCTGGTTCTGGATGTCTATCTGGATCTGAGTTCCTGTCTGGTTCTGGTTCTCCACAGTCCTCTTCATCAGCTTCTGTTTCCATCAGTTCAGTTTGTCTTTGATGAAGCTGTGAGGACTGAGCTTCATCTTCATCATCTTCACTCTTCACAGGAGTGAATGAGAACTTGACATCAGCCTCCTCCAGCCCCTGAAGCTGCTCTCCCTCCTGACTGGTCCAGAGTTCCTCCTGTTCCTCTTCAATGTGTGGGGGCTCTGGGTCCTCCGGTTCTTCTTTAATGTGTGGGTGTTCTGGATCCTCCTGTTCCTCTTGAATGTGTGGGGGCTCTGGGTCCTCCGGTTCCTCTTTAATGTGTGGGGGCTCTGGGTCCTCCGGTTCTTCTTCTTCAATGTGTGGGGGCTCTGGGTCCTCCTGTTCCTCTTTAATGTGTGGGGGCTCTGGGTCCTCCGGTTCTTCTTTAATGTATGGGGGTTCTGGATCCTCCTGTTCCTCTTTAATGTGTGGGGGCTCTGGGTCCTCCGGTTCTTCTTTAATGTGTGGGGGCTCTGGGTCCTCCGGGTCCTCCGGTTCCTCTTTAATGTGTGGGGGCTCTGGGTCCTCCGGTTCTTCTTTAATGTGTGGGTGTTCTGGATCCTCCTGTTCCTCTTTAATGTGTGGGCGCTCTGGGTCCTCCGGTTCTTCTTTAATGTGTGGGGGTTCTGGATCCTCCTGTTCCTCTTTAATGTGTGGGGGCTCTGGGTCCTCCGGTTCTTCTTCTTCAATGTGTGGGGCCTCTGGGTCCTCCTGTTCCTCTTTAATGTGTGGCGGCTCTGGGTCCTCCAATTCTTCTTCAATGTGTGGGACCTCTGGATCCTCCTGTTCCTCTTTAATGTGTGGGGGCTCTGGGTCCTCCGGTTCTTCTTTAATGTATGGGAGTTCTGGATCCTCCTGTTCCTCTTTAATGTGTGGGGGCTCTGGGTCCTCCGGTTCTTCTTTAATGTGTGGGGGTTCTGGATCCTCCTGTTCCTCTTTAATGTGTGGGGGCTCTGGGTCCTCCGGTTCTTCTTCTTCAATGTGTGGGGGCTCTGGGTCCTCCTGTTCCTCTTTAATGTGTGGGGGCTCTTGGTCCTCCCGGTCCAGACTGGAGCTCCACTCCTGCTGCTCAGGGGGAACCTCTTCTTTAACCACCAACAGCTGCTGGACGTCTGCAGGAAAACAGTAAACACACACAGAGACGTTACAAAGCCATTTTAGTATTGTGCAAATAGTCTCCTGTACACATACACTTTTTTTCCTGCCATCATTCCCTCTTACACTCCCTGTGCACAGTTAGCAAACAGACATGCCGACACAAATTGTAAAGACACAACATTGTTAAGAAGTATTCAAATAACCTGCATCCTGCATAAAGTCCGGCTGAGATTTGATCATGTCATGGCAGTTATAGTTGACTAATGTACGTAAACCTGCCACCGTAGAAACAGTGGATAGAACCTTCAGAAGCAGCCAAAGCTTTCACTTAATTTATATGGAATGGTAAGAACCCTAGGATACGTATAGAACTTCTACAGAGGCCTAAATTACAGGGAGGGCTAGCTCTTCCTAATCTTTGCTACTACTATTGGGCAACAAATGTTCAAAAAATTCTCTTTTGGCTACAAGCTCCAGATACAGACTGGTGTCACTACGAAGCTAGATCTTGCAGCTCAACATCTCTTACAGCCCTGGTCACTTCCAGTCTTCCAGTTTCTATCTCACATTTCACAAACAATCCCCTCAAGATATGGTTTCAATTTAGACGGAACTTTGGTTTTAACCATCTTCTTAACATAAGCCCCATATGCAATAACCACCTCTTCCCCCCAGCTAGAATAGATGCTACATTCTCTCTCTGGCAAAGAAAAGGCATCGTTAAATTTAAGGATATGTACATAAACTGTATATTTGCAAGCTTTGAAGATTTATCACACAAATTTAGCCTTCCTCGGTCCAGTTTATTTCGATATTTCCAAATCCGCCACCTCCTTAAGTGTCATGACACTAACTTTCCAAACATCTCTTCAGTGTCAGGCTTAGATGATATGCTAGAATTCCTATTTGACTCAAAAAGGCTAATTTCAAGAATACATGACTGTATAGCCTCTCTTAAAAACGTAACCCTGGCGAAGATAAGGGCGGACTGGGAAGGTGAGCTGGAAGGTGAATTAGGGGGTGACATAGAAGAAGACATGTGGAACTGTGCTTTACAAAGAGTGAATGACAGTTCCTCTTGTGCAAAACTTAACATAATACAATTTAAAGTTCTGCATCGAGCTCATCTCTCAAAAGCAAGATTAGCTAAAATGTACCCTGATTCAGATGCTAGTTGTAACAGATGTCATAATACCCCTGCCAACTTAACTCGCATGTTTTGGTCATGCCCTGCTCTGGCATCTTACTGGTCTGTGATCTTTAAAACACTATCTGAGGCTCTTAATATTGATCTCCAACCCAATGCAGCATCAGCTATATTTGGTGTCACAGATAGACAACACTCTACAATAAGAAAAAGACATAAAAACATCATGGCGTTTACAACACTTCTTGCTCGTAGAAGAATATTGTTGCATTGGAAATCAACAAATCCACCTATGTGGTTTAGTGACCACATAGGAAATTGAACATTATGTGACAAAAGTGTGCCGGTGCTTGAAACAGAAAAAGCCAAACAGAAAAACAAGAACACCTCTGCAGAGCATAACGACATCAGCACCCTTTGAAATGATTTCCATTGATTATCTGCACCTGGAGAGAAGCAACGGTGGTGTGGAATACATTCTGGTGATAGTTGACCACTTTACAAAGTTTGCACAGGCTTATGCAACACCAAATAAGTCAGGCAAGACAGCTGCACGCAAGATCTTTGATGACTTCATTTTGAGATTCTGCTTCCCAGCCAAAATTCACCATGACCAGGGAAGGGAATTTGAAAATGAGTTGTTCAAGAAACTGCAAAGCTACAGTGGGATACGACATTCAAGGACAACTCCGTATCATCCCCAGTCCAAAGATACGTGCATACTGGGAAAACAAAGTACATGTGGTCAAAGACAGAAGAGGAGCAAACAGTCCTGTGTATGTTGTAAAACCTCTGGATGGAGAAGGTAGAGGGAGAATCCTACACAGAAATCTTCTGTTACCTTGTCCTTACCTTGTTGATGAACAAAGCATCAAATACCAGAAAGAAAAAAATAAGGACCATAAGAAAGAGAAGAATAACAATCCAAAATCGAGAGTAAAGGCTCAGACTTACCATGGAGACTCAGAGTTCAAGCGAGGAAGAATATGCTTTGTGGGTGCCTGGACATAGTCAAAAGACGCACCTTAACCTTCAAGCTCCAGTCTTCAAGCCCACAACGAAACGACTTTCCAGAGTAGAAACTCAGACTGAAAGACCCATTCAGAACGAAAGGAGTCAGCCACAGGATGAGGAGGACACTACTCAGTACAGAGGTCAAATGCGGGAGACAATACTTCAGGAGCAGGAGATGAGTCAGAGTCAACACCAGAACACCAAGTGTATAAAGAGGATGCAGTGTCTTCAGAGGACGACCATGAACCTGAGAGAGCCAGACGTTCTACAAGGACCTGCCAACCAAGATGTATCCTTACGGATAACGAATTAGGGAAACAGAGTGTTACACACTTGAGAAAGTAGAGAATTGAACATAAAGTGTTTGAGTTCATAGTCAGGAACACAGCCAACGTGAATTTAAGTATTTATATTTGTTTGAATATCTGTTAAGTAATACAGTTGCAATAATTCATTAGTCATTATTCAGAAATTAATTTCTTGAAACTGGAAAAAAGCACAAGTTTATTTGCAGAAAAGGTGGCGTTACAATGCAACAAGGTGACACAAAAGGTATTCTGTGAGTAATGGTACTACACGTTAAAGCATGGATAATGCTAATGTACATTAAGTATGTTGGAATGGTAGACATTGACATATGTGTGACTCAATGGAAGGATTAAGACAATACAACCAGACAGGAAAATAAATAGTTGCCCATCTATCCTGTGGTCATGCTGTGGTAGTCATCAGATGTGTAGCTATTGACATTTGTATGATTATGTTAAACTAATGGTGATAACTGTATACTACTGTGTTGCCAACATTTTATTATTTTAGTGGGGCGAGGGTGTAGCGCACTGAAACATGTAATTTCCTATTTCTTGCTGATTTAATATCAGTGTGTCTATGTAAAATAATTTGCTTTAATATAATAATAATTTGCGTTTAAGTTCCTTCATATTTGTATTACTTCAGTAGTTAATAACATGATATAACTGTATGCTTGCTAACTGTAAAGGGAAGAAAGTTGTTGTACTGACCCTTGTAGAAAGATCGTAGAAAAGTATGAAAGCATAAAAGTATAGCTAGTATAAACTATAACCATTTTTATTTCTAAGTATAACCAGCATAACCTATAGCGTGTTTACACTTTTTATAACCATCATATTATAACTTGTTTTATTTTTTAATAGCTGTGATTTAACAAATGAACAGTTTAGAGTTAGACCCTTTGTGTAACCTAGTCACTTTAACAGGATCAAACCAGTTACATTCTGACCCAGCCCAAGAAGAAGGAGGTTCCAGCTTGAGAGTAGAATAAAAACAGCAGAACAGAGCAGAAAGTTGGGAGAAGGGGGGGAGAAAAGCCAGCAAGTGACTGGAGAGTGCCTCATTACAAACTCAGTGAAGACTGATAAAGAGGAATGATAGAATAGTTCTGGTAGCCACTGTAACTGTTTCATTGAATTGAAATTGTTGTATGTGAATTTTGTGTGAAAACCTGAAATAAAAACACAGCCTTACATTTAGTAAGTGACTGAAACCAAACAAGAATTCGGGTCCTTTAAAACAATTTAACCCTCTTCCCTGTCCACTAACCGTGCGATCCAGACGTGACGACAGAAGCTACCATTTGGTACTTAAGGTAAGTTCATTGGGTGAAGACATTGCAGTGTCGGTCATAAATGGTGAGAATGTTCACAATAGGCAATAGTAAAGTATAGACGATGTACATAACTATTACATACCGGGTGTTAGGGTTACATCCAATTGAGAGCGCCTAGGGCATTAGCCGTGAAAGACTTTCAAAAAGACAATTAATTCCGAAATCCTAACTATTTAGCTACGGGGTGAGATAAAAGGCCTAAGGTATTGTCCCGACACCTAAAAGAGGATAACATAACCTCGCAGGCGGGACAGCCGACGGAGTGACCACCGGGTTAGGTGCGAAAGACTTCCCCGCCTAGAAACGGGGCAGGAGCCGCACACGCTACACCCTTTAGAAGAAAGCGCTGTCGCTTTAAGAGAGTTTTTAGAGAACGTGATGTTAGCAGGCTGAAGGCAACATGTGCTTGTGCTTAACTGTGGGATTTGTTAATAAAAGTAGCAAAACGAGGACAGTTAATTTTAAGGGTGCAACATATGTCTTTTCAGCACTGATCTTTATAGATTCGTCTCATGAGGCTGTAGCTCGTTGTCCACCGTACTACGGTTACAGAGGGGCATTGTTTGTGTTTTAACAATGTTTCACTAAAGAGTTATTGATATGGAAAACCTGAATCTGTGAATACCTTTCAAACTTTTAAAGACAATCAATTATTATGTTGAATTACCAGCCGGCCCTAACATAACCTGTTGGTGCATTTGGGTATCGTTGCAGCTGAGCGGCTGATTAGGCTCAACAGACGAGAGGTTAACGTCATGTTGCCTTAGTGGTATCAGAGTAGTACACAAGTACATCACAAGTACATCACAAGTACATCAGCACAGCATCGGACCCGATACATGAACACTAGGGGTGTAACGGTTCACAAAATCCACGGTTCGGTTCGGTACGGTACAGTGGAGCCACGGTTCGGTACGTTTTCGGTACGTTTCGGTACGTTTTCAATACAGTAGAAAACTATAAATGCCAGAGAAACGTACTTGATTTTAAAATATATTTATTCATTAAAACTAACATCATAAAGTTATTCTTTGAACAATGATGGAACTATACCTGAGTGACCCATCTTCTGGGGTGTCTTCTTAGCAGCGTGTAAAATAAAAACAGTTTCTTATGAAAACTAAAATGTAGCATTGTTTGCTGTAGTTATAAACAAATAAAAGAAACAATCCTGTTTTATATGGAACTATGTGTGTGTGTGTGTGTGTGTGTGTGTTTCTACTCAATGTTTAAGTTTTTTTTCAGAAAGATGAGAATGTCTATATATATATATATATATATATATAATGTATATATACACTATATTTATCCCTTTATGGGGGACATTTTTCTCTGCATTTGACCCATCCCTGTATATAGGGAGCAGTGGGCTGCCAATGACAGGCGCCCGGGGAGCTAGGGGTACAGTGTCTTGCTCAGGGACACTTCGACACATGACACGGCCCAGTCAAGGATTGAACCTTCGACCTTGCGGTTACCAGACAACCCTCTTAACCCAGGGAGCCACGGTCGCACCCCAAAAAAAAAAAAAAAAAGCCTCGTACCTAACGGTTCAATACGAATACGCGTATCGTTACACCCCTAATGAACACTGGTATCGGTGCATCCCTGCATTAGAACACAAGTCAATCTGAGCTATCAATGTGGTCTGATGTGATGAAATGTTTATACACGATATATAGAACTAAAGACATTACTATGTATTATATTACCTGGTTCTAGAGTATCAATGGAACCAGATAATATAATAATGTAATCAACTCTTATGTGACCATGAACATATGAACCATTTTAGAATTCAACAAGCTGCAAAATCCACGTGGTGTCATCAAAGAGAACAAACTTGTACTTTAAGTTTAAATATGTTCTGTCACCTAGAAGCTGAGAGAACAGATCAGAAGAAGAAGATTCATTGAATCAACCGAGTCTCACATTGTAGCACCCCGTTGCCACAGAGACCCGGTTCAAAACGCCGTAAAGGCATATACACGCAAGAGGCAGTGTTCGGGTGCACTGCTCAGTAAGCTCTAAAAAACACAAATACAACATTAACATATTTCTTAATTGTACCAAATTTCCCCAGCACACGAAATACATAATGAAAAACCATAAATACCTGAACCAGCCATTCCCCAAACACACGCTATCCCCTCCGTACAGGATGCCTCCCAGACACTGCGCTACCGACGAAACGTATCATGCGGCCTCACGCTACGTCTCCGCTTGTTGCGGGAGAGAGAGTCGACGGACTCGGCACCCCCGCTCGTGGCGGCGGAGACACAGAGCAGCCTCAGCACACCCGCTCGTGACGCCGGAGAGAAAGACAAAGAATACGATTTGCCAGCAGGTGCATCTTTTCACCTAGTCAGGGCCCGTGCACCCCATTACCGGTCCGGCTGACACAATAATGTCACCCCATCAGTTCCACTTGGTTACAACATCAAACTACATTAAAAGTTATCAGCCGGAGCATGAACAGAAGAAATAAAGTGAACCAACCTGCTCTTTGTATCCGGACTTCCGGATTGAAAACAGCGTCCAGTAGTTTCTGTTGTCGCTCGTTCTGCTCTTTTGAACGAGAACGAAAATATCAGTCAATAAAAATGGCTTCAAGATGAATACTTTCACCAGCAGAGGGCAGCAAAGTGATGCAAAACACAGGACATCAAATACAGAGAAAGCAACAGTCTTCCCCACAGGCAGTGGACGCACCTCAGAGATCATGATTCACACAGCAGGGAGTGTTGCACAGAATATTTCATAAATCACATGGTAGCATGATAACAGAAGCATATCAGCAAGCCAAGGTGCATCACAAAATATGTTTAACAGTGTGTTTTGTTTTTGAGAAATGTCATTAAGAAACTAACTCTACAAAAGGAGCAGTGGTTGGCTGGTTCGCCCTAACCACTATAACCACTATAACCAGTATAACCACTTCTCGACGATCCCCTGCTGATTTTGCCCCCAGTTACCATGAGCTGCACATGGAGGCACAGCAGAAGTCTTGATGATGTAGAGGCTCTTCAATCAAAAGGGAATGTCTTTAAAATATTACAAGGTTGAGTTCTACTTTGCGTCTGACCTGAAGTGCCTCCCATCACTCTGTGGCATCCTGCACACCAGCTCACAAAAACATGTGAAGAAAGTTGTAACTGAGAGTAGTGTGAAGGTGTATACTGTCCTTCAGTTTGGGCACAGATCATGTCTCTGTACTGAGATGCATCTTGGTGGATGTGGATCATCAATGTCCTCTAAGTTGATGAAGAAGACCCTGCTCATCTTCATCAAGTTGGTCACCCTACTCCAAACAAATGTTGTGAAGAATGCAACATGCTGTGACAGAGCCTGGACGTTCACAAGGACCGTAGAAGAGTATTTATTGTTCCTCAGTGCATTTCTGGTTCTTTTTTTTGCATTTAAATTTGTATTAGTCCAAACACACCAACACCATACACACATACAAAAACGAGGCCTGTCGGACAACAAAAATTAAAATAAATAAATGACAACATTTTAAAAACAGCATAAAAAATAAATAAAACGATTTTAAGAAAACACATTAATCACTGAACTGAGCTGAGTCAGTAAAATCAACGTCCTTTTCTGGAAGATCAAAACGACTATTAAATGTTTGGACCTTTATACTAATCTAATAATAATAATAATTAAAGTGAGGAGTACGGGGAAACTACTTTAAAGAATGAACTTTTCCTGAACTTCTCTGATATGTCTGCTTGGTAGTGTAGCGTGAGCGGGGCAGGCTTGCGCACCTAACGCGGTGGTCACTCCGTCGGCTGTCCAACCTGCGTGGGTTAGGTTCACGGAGGTGTCGGAACAATACTGTTGGCCTTTTATCTCACCCCGTAACTAAATCGTTAGGATCTTCGGAATTATTGTCTTTCTGAGAGTGTGGTACGGCTACGCCCTAGGCGCTCTCAGTAGGATGTAACTCTAACACCCAGTATGAATAGTTATGTAGAACGTCTGTACTTTACTATTGCCTATTGTGAACTTCTCACCATTTATGACCAACACTGCCAAGTCTTCACCCAGGGAACTCACCTGTTGGGCCCTAGACGATTTTTGGACTAATTTTCGAAAATATTGTACACATACGCAAAGGGCCCAACTACAAGGTATATGTGAACCATTGCAAAGAAGCATTAACACTAAGAAGGGTTTGCTCATATGATTTGAGTAAATAGGTTCAGTACATTACTGGTTAATGGCTGATGAAGATGGAACACAGCCCTATGTCAAATTCGTATGGTGAGAAAGCACTATTATTCATAATACAATATTAAATTAGGCAGGGTAAAGCCTAAAACCCACCCACCATCATAGCAAACGATGGCAGTAGTCACCTACAAAAGAATTTGAGTGAATAGAGTGAAGTAGGCCCGAGCAAGAGACATAAACGTGTACGAGAGGTCACGAGAGGTCGTCATGTCAGAAACAGCCTCTCCAGCTGTTCCATTGTACTTTTAGAAGCTAAATAACTATATATTTAACTTCCTTTATCCTTCTACATGCTCAATCTATCACATACAGCAGTTAGAAATCATTTTGGAGAGCTGGAACCATCTCCAAAGCTCTCCAAGCCGGCGAGCTACGGGAGGATTGCGCAATAGCTGGTGTGTATTGGGCCGTTGTAGAGCCCCTGATTGGTCGATTTTCGTTTTTTTTCGCTCTGTGCACGTGGCTGCATGTGGCCAATCGAATGGCGTTAACAGATTTACCAGGAAGTGTTTAGTTTTCCGAAAAAATCCGATCTACGCCGAAGTGCCGGCGCGTAAACAGCCGAGACTGCCTTGCTGCAAACTTGTCCCCCCGCGTGTGTGACCCCCCTTCCTTTGTTTCACAACGTTTTTTACAACTGAAATGGACAGCAGGAGCCGTTTCTGCGGTCAAAAAGGACTATAAGGACACTGTTTGATGATTTTGCTTCAAAACTGTGAGTACCATCCCATAATTATTTGGCTGAGTTATTGTTGCTGGGGGCTGCTGTTCCCCCGGTCAACTTTGAAGGGTTTCCCAGAGAGGGAATTGGAGATGTAGGTTCGAAGCGTGCTTGAATGCTACGGCTGCTAACTACATAGCATTAAGCTCTCAGGTTGATTTGCGTCTTTTGAGAGGCTATTTCGGGTGCGTATGTCGGCCGAATGAACGCGAAAAAGTGACGATATTTAGCACGAGGCTAGGAATGTTGTCTTAGATTGTGTTTTATTGTGTTTTGAGTTTTTAAGTGTTACACATGCTTCGGTTCATGAGAAATTCTTCGTTCAAACGCTATGCTCCATGGTTGTGGAAATATTATATTTGCTACCGAAAATAGCTTTCTTCGGTACCAATCGGTACCACTAGGCGCCCGGTAGGGGGGCTCTCGGTCTAAAAGGGTTAAGCTCCTCTGGTAGAGTCAGTGGTCACATCTGTATCACACGGTTAACGGACAGGGGAAGAGGGGTAACTTAATCTAAAAAAACAGTCTTCAGTTTGGATCCAGCCACTTACAAATGGTAAGGCTGTGGTTTTATTAAAGTTTTTCCAAAGCAATCACGTATAACAAATTCAATGAAACAGTCTCAGTGGTACTAAAACTAATGCTAACTATCCTGATTTAATCAGGGGTATCTATCTTCTATTAAAGAAGTCTATCCCAGTCTCTAGAGATGGGGGGGAAAAGCAGAATCTCAGTTTCTCCGCTTCTTTTATGCTACTCTGAGACAAATACCTCCCCTAACCACATGCATCACACATACAGGAGACATCTTGTACCAGAGTTAGCAACAGAATGTGACTGTAACTTGTTTGGTCCAGTTAGAACCGGAAGCACTATATAAGGCTCAAGTGACTATGTTACATTAAAGTGTCTAAGCAAGTTATACGTTTCTATCATGAAATAAAACAGTTTATGTTAAATCATATCTAATATGAAATAAAACAGTTTTGTTTTATTATTCTCTTTTTATTGAGATGGAAAAGCAAAACATTTTATCATCTGCCATGGATTATTTTTTTTACATAGAAAATAATCAAATAAATGATTATCAATATAAAATAAAAGGATATATTTCAAGATACGATGCCTCAAACATATACTCATCTGTATGCCAATACATTTGTCTCCATATTTACCCTTCAATCAATCATTTAGATCAAACAATGAAGAAAAAAAAAAGAAGCATATTGCTGCTGGTGAGGCTCTGGTTTCCGGGATATGAGACATATGGTTCAACCAGGAACAACCCGAAAAATCTACATTGAGCCGCTGCCCTATGGGCCCACCGCTCGAAGGGATATGCGGAGGGGTGATTGGGTAAAAGGGCTAAAGGGGATTCTTTTCTGCGTGAGTTTTCATGTGTACCTTTAGAGCTTTGTTGCCCTTAAATCTTTCAGCACAAACTGAGCAGCAGTAAGGTTTCTCTCCTGTGTGGATTCTCATGTGTTCCTTCAAACCTCCACTCCGTGTAAAATTCTTATTACAGACAGAGCAGCTGTAAGGTTTTTCTCCTGTGTGGATTCTCATGTGTTTCTGTAAATGTGAAGAAACGTTAAAGGAGTTCTTACAAACTGAGCAGCTGTATGGTTTCTCTCCCGTGTGGATTATCATGTGTTTCTGAAAATGTCCACGCTGGTTAAAAGATTTCATGCAAACTGAGCAGCTGTAAGGTTTTTGTCCTGCGTGCATTATCATGTGGTTCTTCAGATCTCCACTTCTACGGAAACGTTTCTCACATACTGAGCAGTTGAAAGGTTTCTCTCCGGTGTGAATTCTCATGTGTACCTTTAGAGCTCTGTTGCGCTTAAATCTTTTAGCACAAACTGAGCAGCAGTAAGGTTTCTCTCCTGTGTGGATTCTCATGTGTTCCTTCAAACCTCCACTCCGTGTAAAATACTTATTACAGACAGAGCAGCTGTAAGGTTTTTCTCCTGTGTGGATTCTCATGTGTGCCTGTAAAACCTGTTTGACTGCAAAATATTTCTTACAAACTGAGCAGCTGTAAGGTTTCTCTCCTGTGTGGATTCTCATGTGTTTCTGTAAATGTGAAGAATCGTTAAATGAGTTCTTACAAACTGAGCAGCTGTAAGGTTTCTCTCCTGTGTGGATTCTCATGTGTCTCTGTAAAACCTGTTTCTGTGCAAAATATTTCTTACAAACTGAGCAGCTGTAAGGTTTCTCTCCCGTGTGGATTACCATGTGTTTCTGTAAATGTGAAGGCTGGTTAAAAGATTTCGTGCAAACTGAGCAGCTGTAAGGTTTTTGTCCTGTGTGGATTCTCATATGGTTCTTCAGATCTCCACTTCTACGGAAACTTTTCTCACATACTGAGCAGCTGAAAGGTTTCTCTCCTGTGTGGATTCTCATGTGTCTGTTCAGATCTCCACCTCCAATGAAACCTCGATCACAAACTGAGCAGCTGAAAGGTTTCTCTCCTGTGTGGATTCTCATGTGTGTCTGTAAATTTGAACGATGCTTAAAAGATTTATCACAAACTGAGCAGCTGAAACGTGTGTGTTTCTTCAGATTTCCACTCTTGCCAAATGTTTTCTCACCAGCACTACATCTTGAATAACTGACAAGGACTTCATCAGGTTTCAAAGAGTTGAACCCTGACTGAGGTTCTCTGGTCTCCTCCCAATCATCAATGTCATTAGAGTCTCCAGGCTTGTCATCAGTATCTGGTTCTGGATGTCTATCTGGATCTGAGTTCCTGTCTGGTTCTAGTCCTCCACAGTCCTCTCCATCAGCTTCTGTTTCCATCAGTTCAGTTTGTCTTTGATGAAGCTGCGAGGACTGAGCTTCCTCATCATCTTCACTCTTCACATAAGTGAATGAGAACTTGACATCAGCCTCCTCCAGCCCTTGAAGCTGCTCTCCCTCCTGACTGGTCCAGAGTTCCTCCTGTTCCTCTTTAATGTGTGGGGGCTCTGGGTCCTCCTGTTCCTCTTTAATGTGTGGGGGCTCTGGGTCCTCCTGTTCTTCAATGTGTGGGTGCTCTGGGTCCTCCTGTTCTTCAATGTGTGGGGGCTCTGGGTCCTCCTGTTCCTCTTTAATGTGTGGGTGCTCTGGGTCCTCCTGTTCCTCTTTAATGTGTGGGGGCTCTGGGTCCTCTTGTTCCTCTTTAATGTGTGGGGGCTCTGGGTCCTCTTGTTCCTCTTTAATGTGTGGGGGCTCTGGGTCCTCTTGTTCCTCTTTAATGTGTGGCGGCTCTGGGTCCTCTTGTTCCTCTTTAATGTGTGGGTGCTCTGGGTCCTCTTGTTCCTCTTTAATGTGTGGGTGCTCTGGGTCCTCCTGTTCTTCTTCAATGTGTGAGGGCTCTTGGTACTCCTGGTCCAGACTGGAGCTCCACTCCTGCTGCTCAGGGGGAACCTCTTCCTTAACCACCAACAGCTGCTGGACGTCTGCAGGAAAACAGTAAACACACAGAGACGTTACAAAGACATTTTAGTATTGAGCAAATAGTCTCCTGTACATACACTTTGTTTTCCTGCCATCATTCCCTCTTACACTCCCTGTGCAGTTACCAAACAGACATGCCGACACAAATTGTAAAGACACAACGCATCAGCAGTGACAAGGTCATCAATAGTTTACATGGCGTAAAAGTGTGGCACTACCCAACATTGTTAACTTTTTTAGCCCAAGCCGTTTTTTTTGGCTTATTCTCGAAAATACTACACCCATACTCAAAGGGGCCTTACTCTCTAACTACAAGGTCTTTTTTAACCCTTTAAATGCACGAACGCTCGCCGGCGACACAATTGGACCTTGTGCAATACCGAACGCTACCGTAGAAAGCATTTTTCAGTAACAAATACAATTAATCTGCAACCATGCAGCATACGGTTTTAACGAACAACTTCTCATGAACAGAAGCATGTGTAACACTTTACACACTCAAAACACAATAAAACACGATATAACACAACGTTGCTAGCCTCCTGCGATATTTCGTCACTTTTTCGCATTCATTTGGACGAGACACGCATCAGAAATAGTCCCTCAAAAGACATTTCTCAACCGTCCAGGCTAAAGCTACATACTTAGCAACAATTGCATTCGACCACGCTTCGAACGTATATCTCGGATTTCCTCTCCGGGAAACACTTCAAAAGTTTCCCGGGGGACAGCAGCCCCGAGCAAGAATCACACTGCCAAAGAATTCTGGGTTGGTACTCACAATTTTGAAGCAAAATCATCAAACCGTGTCCTTAAACTCCTTTTTGACCACTGATTCAGCTCCTACTTCCCATTTCCGGTCTAATAAAGTTGTGAAATAAAGAAAGGGGGGTCAAATAAACTCGGGGGACCACATTCCAGCGAGGCAGTCTCGCGGTTTTACGGTCCGGTCCTTCGGCTTAGATCAGCATTTTTCGGAAAACTAAAGACTTCCTGGTAAATCTGTTAACGCCATTCGATTGGCCACATGCAGACACGTGCACAGACCAAAAAAAATAAAAATCGACCAACCAGGGGCCCTACAACGGTCAAATACTTCTCCCGTAACTCACAATATTCATGATGAAGCATCATCAATGTCTTACAAATTACCGTACCAAATTTGAGACTGATCTGGGCAACTTCCTAGTCGGAGTACATAAAAGTATAAAACTGTTAATTTCCTGGGGAGGAGTTTGTTAAAGTACGCCTGAAAACGATGAAAAATGCCTAAAAATGCAAAACAATGCGAGTATTACTGTATCGCCCCCTAGTGGTTGTATGGATTAAAAATGTGAGGGTATGTTACAGGACACAATGTGAACATATGCTACAGATTTCGTGATGATAGGCCACATGGTTTTGAAGTTATATATTGCTGTAGAAGGCCACGCCACTATGAAATTCATTGGTCCATATATTCCTAATGCAATAAGATTTCAACAAGTTTTTCATAACTTCTGATTATATAGATCCAATAATGATTCACAGCAAATTTGGTACCAATCAGACCCAGTGTCTAGGAGAAGTGTATTCTTTTTTTTTTTTACAAAATTCAAAATGGCAGAAAAGATCGGTAGGCGGAGCTTAGGGTCCCAAGAGGATTTTTTTGTAGAACTTATTCAGTTGCTCATGTCTGTAAAAGTTAAAGTCATTTGGACATAAAGGGTGCCGGGACATACACACACACGCGTCTTTTACCACGGTAAAAATAAATTCCTCCTTCCATTCTGGATGGAAATGGTAGGTTTTCGCCTTCTTTCGTGGAGCCTCCGCCATGCTCGCCAACTGCCAACAACGCCAGGCTATCACCATGGTGACGACGTTTGCGAACGTCAATCAGGCATAATGGGCCTCATTCTCGAACGCAGTCAAGAAGAAGTTAGGAAGACATTTCTTCTGAACTCCACTAACGCAGTTTTCGGGACAAATTTGGCATTCATGAAAGTTCTCATCTGGGATTCGTTCTGAACTTAGACCAGAATTTCAGAACGCTAAATAGCAGTCGTAAATCGCCCAGTTTTCTTAAATGCAATTCCTCAAAAAACCACTAGATGCCCCACGGGGCCGCTCCGTGTTGGAAGGGGCATTTAGTGGGAAGGGCTGAATTTGTGAGAAATCGTTGGCGATTACGTTCACATCAACTCTACAGACATCCTCCGATTTAAATAATTATAATAAATACGAGATTATTTGTATCATTAACAATTACGTTTCACATTTATAGTCATGATTCTACGAGGCATCGTGATATCATAAAATAAACAAAAGCACTACACGAACACTGCAAATGTAAGTGAATGAATAAATAAGCACTAAACTCAATCGCGTGGCTATAGACAGTGGAATAGAATGGACACATCTACATTCTGCAACAGTATCTGCACCTCTGAAGTAAGACCTCAGTTTACTCGACCGGTGCTCGCTTTCCGCTTTGACATGATTTTAATCAGTCTGAAGTTGCTTTCGCGTTGTCTGTGGAGTCTGTCGATTGTGCACACGTCTCTTCAGTTGCATGCCCTTATAAGGAGCTGGCTGGGCATTTCTGTATGCAAATCCAGGTGCACGAGAACGCACGTTCAATTTAAGAATAAATCTTGGTGACCACTGGTTTAGCCCATTCCCGCAGCAAAAAAAAAAATAAGATCACAAAAAAATTAAATAGTAACTTAAAAAAAAAAAAAAAAATTGTAATTCACAAAAAATAAAAAATTCCACCCACAAAATAAATAATAATTCTAATAATTTCTTTTTTTTTGTTATTTTACTTTTTTTCCACCAGCAAAAAAAAAAAAAAATGTTGGTGTATCCATCTGTAACCATAACACTGACCAGATTTTTCCAGTTGCTATAGAAAGTCGAAATTATGAGATACTTTAACACAACAGTCAGCAAGCAGCTATGACATATGAATGGATTGTGAGTACATTGAAGACTTCTTTAAAACGTGGCTTTACAACACATGAAATACAGATGATGTTTCACATGGATTGTACTGAGCAAACGCACCCTTGAAGCTCTGGAGTATAAAGAATGAAACCAATGTGGCTGAGGTGGCGACCAATAAACTATGGAAGCCCATTCACGCCAGCAACAAAAATAAATAAATAAGATCATCAAAAAAAAAAAAAGGAAAAAAAATGAATTCATTCGCAAAAGAAAAAAAAATATATATATATATATATTTTCTTTTTTTTACTTTTTCTCTGTCAGCAAAAAAAAAAAAAAGAAGATGTTTCCAGTTGCTGTTTATTGGTCGCCACCTCAGCCACATTGGTTTCATTCTTTGTACTCCAGAGCTGCTTCTTGCTTAACATTCTATTCAAGGGTGAGTTTTGCTCAGTACAATCCATGTGAAACATCACATGGATTGAAGTTTTTTTGAAGTAAAAAAAATAAAAAATAAAATTATTAGAATTATTATTTATTTTGTGGGTGGATTTTTATTTTTTCATTTTTTTTAGTGATCTTTTATTTTTTTTTTTTTGATCTTATTTTTTTTTAGTGATCTTTTTTTGCTGGCGGGAATGGGCTTCCATAGTTTAGAGCATAGTCTCAAAAGACTTATTTTTAAGTCGTTATGTGATACACGTGCCTACAAAATGTCACATCTAGGTGAAACGTACTGCTGGGCTGCCGCGGCACCTCTGCCACTGCTGAGCTTGCAACATGAAGTGCCATTCTGATTCTGAACAATGTATTGACCGTCTTCTTATTAGTACATCACTTTGTTTTACTCACTTCCTCCACATTTAAACTGTGTACAGCCCCACTCGCTGTCCGTCGTGCATTTTAAATGTGAAATGTCATAAAAACTCTATTTTACAACGTTGGGCTACAGCGACAGTCCACAAAGAGTCTTCAACATAAACTAACACATGTTTATGTTCACTGTTGGCCCATGCTGCTGTAGCTACAAGCTAACATGCTAACGCTACAAGCTAACATGCTAACGCTACAAGCCTCGCCCGCATGGTGAGCATAAAATGATACTACTGGTTTTAATTTAGGTTTGCAATATTGTAATCCAATAGTTCAAGTACTTACGAAGTGTGTCGTTAGCGTGAAGCCTCACGTTTATTCCGTCAGCTCGTTCACTTCGCTCCTCAAGTCCCGCGCCGAGTATCCAGAAACAGTTCATGTTTGAAGATCTCTGAGCCTAAGTTCCTGTAACCGAGTCTCACTCCAAACTCTTTAAAGGTTATCAGCCGGAGCATGAACAGTGTTTAAAGACTGAGAGAATAAATAAAGAGAGCCCATGAGCTCTTTGTATCCGGACTTCCGGGTTGAAACCAGCATCCAGTTGTTTCAGTTCTTCTTCTTCTTTTACGGAGGTTGGCATCCATCTTATTGGTGCATTACCGCCACCGTCTGCTCCGGAGGGTGGATCAGACAATAGACTTATAATATTTACCCCAAAACAAAACAACCAAACCAAATAATGATAAAATAATAAAATAATAAAATAATAAAATAATAAAATAATAAAATAATAAAATAATAAAATAATAAAATAATAAAATAATAAAATAATAAAATAATAAAATAATAAAATAATAAAATAATAAAATAATAAAATAATAAAATAATAAAATAATAAAATAATAAAATAATAAAATAATAAAATAATAAAATAATAAAATAATAAAATAATAAAATAATAAAATAATAAAATAATAAAATAATAAAATAATAAAATAATAAAATAATAAAATAATAAAATAATAAAATAATAAAATAATAAAATAATAAAATAATAAAATAATAAAATAATAAAATAATAAAATAATAAAATAATAAAATAATAAAATAATAAAATAATAAAATAATAAAATAATAAAATAATAAAATAATAAAATAATAAAATAATAAAATAATAAAATCCATATCCCTGCATTTCAATCATACCCTGTAAAAAAACCTGTGTTCCTTAAAGAATGCTAACAGTACCCTAACCTGTGCTCTCTCACCCATACAGATAGATAGATAGATAGATAGATAGATAGATAGATAGATAGATAGATAGATAGATAGATAGATAGATAGATAGATAGATAGATAGATAGATGGATAGATGGATGGATGGATGGATAGATAGATGGATATTGTAAATGCATCTATTATACTCTACTTGTATCGCAACACAAAGAAGCATCAAAACATCGTCACCTCACATACTTTATTTGACAATCAATCACCTGAAAAAAAGTTGTCTGGCCCTTTTTCAAAATAGTTCATCTTAAATATGGAATATGCATTTTCATCAAAATATAAATTCTTGTTTTAAAATATCAAGCTTCTCTTTAATAGTTGCCTGCGTGTTTGTTGTAGTTGTTTTCCATTGACACTGAAAACACAGAATGAGACACAATGATGGATCAATAATCACCGTTGTCATACAGCAGATTAGTCGGCTTTATGAAGCTCGCTTTGTGCCACATTAAACAATAAAAATAATAATAATCTTTTCACAATTTAGCAAAACTCTGTGAAAACAGTTGAGCTGCTGTTACAACCAGGACTGATATTTATAAAATATGGAATATAATATCAATTTAAAGATATTCTGCTCCCTGAATCTCTGCTTTAAAACACAATGGAGCTGAAAATCAATCAAAGAAATTTGTAGCAGAAAAGAAAATGTTCCTTTTTTTAAAAACACAAAACATGACTTCTTTCACTTTGTACCTAAAAAAAGGAAAACAATAAAGAAAGATTACTTTTACCCCCAACTATTCAGCATCATAAGCACTGTATAAACATTTAATACATTATTCATAACACACCATAATGTAGCTTTATGCAGACAAAAGGACTTTTTAAGTATTTAGTAATGTCCAGTATTTGTTATTCAATTATAACTTCTCCTATGAAGACATATTTTGTACTATTATATCTGTATTTTACTTCATTGTATTTCTTTATGTTCATATACGTCTTTATTTATGGGTGCCTGCAGCAGGAGTTACATTAACACACACTTAAATCTGCTTACAGCTGCATTATGGTGTGTTATAAACCATTTATTAAATGTTTACATATTGCTTATAAATGCTAAATTGGGGGACTTTCTTATCAATCGATTGAGATTTGAAAATATCAGTCAATAAAAATGTCTTTGAGATGAATAATGTCACCAGCAGAGGGCAGCAAAGTGATGCAAAACACAGGACATCAAATACAGAGAAAGCACCAGTCTTCCCCACAGGCAGTGAACGCACCTCAGAGATCATGATTCACACAGCAGGGAGTGTTGCACAGAATATTTCATAAATCACACGGTAGCATAAAAAGATAACAGATCAGCAAGCCAAGGTGCATCCAAAAAGTAGCCTGCAGTCTGTAAATCCCTGAATACGCTCACGGTTCACATGAGCAACAATAACGATAATAAAAAATAAAAATTCAATAACACAACATCAACAGCCTGCTTCAAGTCTCTCACACTTTGCACGTAAAAGTAAAATGGCAGTGATGCTGTGACAGTTTGACATCGACATCAGAGACCCTGTTGATCCTGAAGAATCAGCGTGTTTTTTTTATTCTCAAATCCACCGCAAGGAGTCGAGAGGAGGTGACATCCTGGCAAAACCAACAAAACAAATCCCACAAGTACCTCGAAGGTTGTTTTTTTTGTGAGGGAAAATGTCAGCAGCTTTCCTTTCTGGTGATTTTTTGAACAAACAGAAGGTGACCACACGTTGTACCACGAACCCACGTTGCATTTTCCAGCTTTGAAAAGAGGCAGTAAAGGTTCTGGAGTGTCAACCGTTGTCGTCCAGGTTGTACAGAAGGACCCGGTGGTTGGGCGTGAGGCCCGGGCAGGTACCCAGGCTGTACAGGCAGCCGGCGGACGGGTAACAGGGCACCAGCCGGTAATGTTGCAGCTCCTCCAGGCCGAAGGCTGGAGAGCAGCAGTCCATCACCAGCACCTTCACCCTCTTCCTGTCTGGGTACAGAAGCTCCTCCTCCTCCTCCTCCTCCTCTTCTTCTTCCTCCTCTTCTTCTTCTTCTTCTACTTCTTCCTCCTCCTCCTCTTCGGCCTCCAGCTCCTCCTCCTCATGGTGGATCTTCCTCAGCAGGTTGTTGATGAGGACGGAGCGCCGCAGGTAGGCCTCGGGGTCCTCCAGGAACCTCAGCTTCTCCAGGGACAGCTTCAGGATGCAGCTCCGGTCCTCCTGCAGTATCAGGTGCTGCAGACGACAAACAGGAACATCACTTTGACTTTTTTAGCAATGTTATCACGAGTGGTTTAGAAGGAGGACATCAGGGGGGCAACATTTGTAGCTTATCCTGCAGAATAAAGTCTCAGCAGCTAAAACATTGATGTGATTCACATAATTTTTCTTGTTAAGACATCAGCAGATAATCAGAAAAAGCAGACTTGGATTTGGAGCTCAAACAAGCAGATAAAAGTCTCCGAAATAAAACTAAAACATTCATGTAATTATTCGCTAAAGACGTCTGCAGATAATCCTTAACCCATAAACTTATATTTATTTTATGGCTCCATGAAGTTTGATAGAAATCAGGGAATGAGGGTCCAAGTAAAATTCCTGGATAAAGAACTTTGGCTTTTTTTGTTCTTCCAAAAGAGGAACAATCAATTAAGAAGAGAAACACCTTTACTAATGCTATATTTTGAATAGGACTAAGATGACTTGGAGGCTAGTTAATATCTGATCTGGATTTCAATGTGAAGTGAATTCTGTCATGAATATAAAGGTTTCATCTGCATAGAAGAGGAGAATGCGCGTTAAAGAGTGTGATTGACTCTTTTGTATGCAGCGATTTAAAAGCCGAAGGACAAACATGTAAAGAGTGAAATGAATGTAATGAGAAACGAGCACCGCTGGAGGAGATGGTGAAGAAAAAATGACAACACACAGAAATATGTTAAGAAATCTATGCAATGCAAATACCAAGAAACACTTGAGGAGGGTCAGGGTTTCTCAACACGGAGCAAATCAAATTACACGAAGATCAACTTGAATGTTGAAGAGAAAGACGAGAAGAGAGAAGAGGTTCATACTTTTTGAAAATATCCATGTAGGCCTCCGTGTAAATCCTCCTCCTCCGCATATTTCCTCTTGAAGTAAGCAACTTTCGACGTTGTTGAATGGTTTGGTCGCTCTCACAGGGAAGGGGCTGCTGGAGGGAACAAAACTAAATATTAGACGATATGAATCTAACAGAGGGAATGCTGGGAAACAGATTTTTTGTTTTTATTGTGATTATTGAAAACATTGACAGTGAGCTTGGAGAAAATTTCAGGACACAAACAAAATCAAAGAGTATCATTCAAGTTTTACTTTCAGTTTTCTGGTAAATTCAAAGCTTCATCGGTAGGATTTATAAATAAAGCAACATATCCTCTAACATATCCATAACTGTGTGTGATATCTGATGAAAAGTTACTCCTCATTTTTGGGAGTTTTCAAGTCCAGCAACACTTTCAAAATAAAGTTCCATCTTCACAGGAAACAACTCAGTTAGATTTAGGCAACAAAACTACTTAGTTAGGTTTAATAAAAGATGGTGAAATACTTAGTTAGGTTTCGGAAAAGATTGTTGTTGTGGGTTAAAATAACTACAGAAGTGCCATTACTGAAATAAGACTTCTCATCTCACTTCTCTTGGCTGAAAGATTCATCTTTGTTGGCAAAAACCAGCTTGTTGCACTGCCTCCAAGTGGCCAAAGATATAAATGAATACAGGTTTAAAAGTCACAAAAGTGCCCCTAAATCACCCGTTTTCCTCCAAACTGTAAATGAAAGCGATCACGTGACATCGCCTCATGCGAAGCCGTTTGGTCTAAATGAGGTGACAGATGTGATTACCTGCTGCTGACGCTCCACAGCCGGCGCTCAGCTCTCTGAATCAGTGCGTCTGAGCTGATCTGAGCCTCCACATCGCCCTCAGACTCCTGCAGGGAGGAGGAGGAGGAGGAGGAGGAGGAGGAGGAGGAGGAGGAGGAGGAGGAGGAGGAGGATGGAAGGAGAGACAGGACCACAACATCAGAGCATGAATGCAGAAACTAGACGTGACTGTAATCTGTCAGGCTGGCAACCAAAATCACATTTGTGCGACCTGGATATATAAATCTACTACTACCCTACTTACAATTTTTAATTTTAACTTCTGACAAAAACACTGACATGTTTTGAGCTGCAGCTCTCTTTGTAAAGGTTCATCCAATCATCGCCTTTACACCTGTCAGCAGGTAAAAAAAGTAAAATGAAATCAAATAAAAATAAATAAAAATAAATGACGTATCAATAATGAAAATACAGGTGAAAAAAAAAAATCGATTAAAAACAATGAAAAGGGAACAAAATAACATTTTTTAAATGTATTTGTATGAAAAGTGATGTATAAATGAACATCTGCATTTCATTCTGTCATATTTCCACATTAAAAGTATACTCACAAACTGCACTAAATGCACCGCTGAATGATATCCTGATTTGCCCTCTTTAATGTTTATCATATCTTTGCATAATATTTATAGAGCTGTCTTTTCAGAAAATCTGCTGTCCTTGAAAGCTCATTGAAATTCAAGAAAGAGGAGGAGGAGAGATAAGAGGGCGGTGTGTGTGTGTGTGTGTGTGTGTGTGTGTTATTCTAAATGCCACAAATCAATCATAAACACAGTGGGAAGCTTTATCGTTGTGAAACATTCATGCCGGCTCTCCTGAAACTGCTGCAGTGACTCACACAGTTTTTTTTAACATCCAACTGCAGCCCGAATATTTAATCTGTGGGAGAAAGATGCATGATGATGGAAACATGAGAGAGAGAGAGAGGCTGCGTGGGAAGTGTGTGTGTGTGTGTGTGTGTGTGTGTGTGTGTGTGTGTGTGTGTGTGTGTGTGTGTGGATGCAACACTTGCTATACGTTCTTTTTACAGCAAATGCTTCCACTAAAAGCAGAAGTGTATGTGCACAGAACGACATGTTTTCTCCCACAAAACCACATTTATCTTCATTAAGATTGGTGGAAAATGTGCTTAAACTAACAGGACTTTGATTTAAGACTGTTACTGTCACCAAATATCAACTTTCCCGCCCTGTTTTGAGCTTTGTGGTGATGCATTGTTCATCAAATACATTATTTTACTATATATTATATTATGAGGATGATTTAATCAACCCATACAGGAACACGTAATCCTTCACTTTATCAGAAACATTCAAGACAATCTGATTTGGAGTACAGAGATGTTCACTATATATATATATATATATATATATATATATATATATATACACATATATTTTTATGTTTTTAATTTTAGATAAATATTGTTTAAAAATATTTATTTTTTTCTCCATGTGCATTTTATTTTATCTAATAATTTCATTCATTCTTATAGTGTTTTTATATATGTTTTATTCTTTCCTCACCTTTGCCTCCATGTTTAAAAGGTGCTGCACAAATAAACTCGCCTCTAATCTTCAGTTTAGAAACGAGTACAGCTGCTGTTTTAAAATGCAAACACACCACCGTTTAAATCCACTAACAAAAAAAATGTCCGTTAAAGCTTCTTACCTTTAAATAATTCCGTCCAGCAGCAGCAGGTCAGTAAAATCCTGCAGGTAAAGTCCTCCGCTCCTCGGCGCCACATCTACCGTCCTCACACCGACTCAGCGACGCTCCAGCTCGGCCTGAAGTCAGAGGCTCCCTCGGCTCCTGCAGACAGACGGACGGACAGACAGACAGACAGCTCCAGCTCCCTCCGGGGTGAGACGCTCGCTGCTCTCCAGCCTCCTAAAATATCCCGCTCACGGCAACACGAGACAACACGCTCCGCTCTCCGCGCGCCCTCATTGGTCCTCGCGGAGGCAGATGTTTCCTGTTGCTAGGAGACTGAGTAAGCGCGGCGATGACGCTCCAGCATCAATCCTCGTCTTCCCTGCATGTGTGCATTTGTAGGTGTGTGTGCGTGCATGTGTGTGTCTAAGTGTATGTGTGTATATAGGTGTGAGTGTGTGTGTGTGTCTGTGAGAGTGTGTTTGTGTGTGTGCTGCTTTCTACCGACACAGAGCCACAGAGACAAATGTCCGCCTCCACAAGTCAAATATCTTCTGTTGTTTTGTTTGACACGAGGAACAGAGTTGTGTCTGTACACACAAATACTACACCAATAAAGTTATTCACACCACTTCCAAAAAGTGATTAAACAGTTATTCTTATTATTTTATCTCAATACCCTGTTATGTTTGTTTTGTTTTCTATTAATTGAGTCCAGCGGTTCTCAAACTTGTAAATGTAACTAAAGCTGAATGAATGTAATAAATGTGGGGACAATAATCAAAACACTCTCGATTTTGTATTGGCTTGTTTAGTTTCCCCAATATTGTTAATGACTAATACAAAAATAAATCAGTATTTCATTTATTATTTTATGGTTTATTTTGGGTTTTCTATGAATCTATAAAAATACTATTTATCAGACTTTGTCCAGGACAATAATTAAATGTCTGACATAAATAAATGTAAAACTACAGAATGTATTCCATCACCAGCACATAAAGCAACTTTTACCCATTTTATACTTGAATCTATAAGGATATAAACTTTCAACACCGTTATGAAGTTATATTCTGTATAATAATAATAATAACAATCTATAATAACCTTATTTTTGGAGATTTTTAATTAAAACACAATGCCACCAAGCTGATATTGTATCGTGCTGAAATACTCTTAATTTTATTGTAACTATTGTTGAAAAGTATATTGGATAAATGTGACTTGTGATTTCTTGGCTATTAAATGTCCTTGAACACTAAATTCTGAGAATAAATTGTAGATTATAAAGTGACCAAATGACAGATAATTTAAATCAGGAACATAAAACAGCTTCTTAAGTGTTAAAATATTTGAGAGAGAAAAATAAAGAATAATATTACTTTTGAGAAAGAATAACGGTGAACTGAACACGTGATACTATTCAGCTAATAAACAGCAACATAAATACGCTGCATGTTTGTTGGCTAAATCTGAAACCAAAGCATCTGCTGCTACTTTCCCAAAAAACCCTAATCTGTAATCCACTGTGTGTGATTTCCTGAGTGAAACTGGAAATCTCTACTACCAATCAGAGCGGGATGAACTTGTTATTGTTGTTGTTAACTGGTGGTTAGAAAAGCCTCGTTCTCAGAATTAAGACATCTGAGCAGGACGGAGACCCAAGAAACCAGATGGCGGACAGACGTTCCCACAGCGGGGTCTTCTGGGTTTTATTGGCAACGACAAAACTTGGTACAAAAAGTGCTTTCTGGGTGCGGTGGTGGCTCAGCATGCACGACCCAGACCAGACCAGACCAGACCAGACCAGGACTGTAGGACAGTCTATAGTCTCCACAGGAAGGTTCCACTTTGGATGTCAATGAAGATCTAAGACCATAACAAGATTTTCAGAAAATGAAAATGGGACTGTGTTCTATTTAAAAAAAATTGTTATTAAATTGAATTGTATTGTAAAAAAATAACTCAATTTGTAATCTTTTTTTTGTTGACAGTGGATTGAAAAGTCCTGATTTTGGTTGAAGATTATAACCGCTTATCTTTAATTTCTGGTTTTAAATTCCCCAAAATACCCAGACTGACCGTAAATGGTCTGCTGAATATGCTTGAATTTTATTTTTAAAATAAGTTTGATGTATATCTAAAAGAATAGTCTACATTTAAGGAAATGCTTATTTGCTCTCTTGCAGAGAGTTAGATGAGAAGGTCGACATTATTCCCACTTGTGTGCGGTGAGTACCGAACTAGAACCAGGAGGTGATTAGCCTAGCTTAGCATAAACACTGACAGCAGGGGGAAACAGGCTCTTCTAACACCTCTAGAGTTCACTAATTATTAACTCGTCTTGTATGTTTAAATCCGTACAAAAACAGAAATGAGATGAGCGATGACAGTTTGTGGTTTTACTTGGAGTTACTTGTGGCTAATGTTTATTAAACAAACCAGATAAAAATGGTTAATTAGTGAACTTTAGAGGGATTGATATGTTTGAATATTAGACAGTCAGGGTAACTGTTTCCCCCTGCTTCCAGTCTTTATGCTAAGCTAAACTAATGATGCACTGACTCCAGTTCTGCCCTTGTGACAAGAAAGTAAATAAGCATATTTCCCAAAAACTATTCCTTCAGACATCGTATTAAAAAATAACTTTTAACAAGTTTAAGATTAATTCTTTGTTTGCTATGTCTCCCTTGACTTTGGTCTTTGTTCTGACCTGTTGTGGACTTGAACCTGGTCTGACTTGGACTTGAACCTCATTCCTGGTCCAGGCCTTGAACCTCAGTCCTGGTCCAGGCCTTGACCTCAGGGCCTGCAGCCACCTTCCATGCATGCAGACCTACAGCAGCATTCACAGGGAACAACAAGAAGGCTTCATGCAAATTTGGATCATCTGTTTGTTTTTTTCTTCATGGTGGATATGTTTCATCTCAAAAATGTTACAGGCACTTCTTCATCAGAGTATTACGACGGCATCACATCTGCAGCACAATCTGATCGATCTGTAAATACAACCTGGGATCTCAAACTGAGCATGCAGACGTGTCAATACAAATAGAACATTAAACATTTATTATTTTATAAAATATATAATAGATATTATAGATTCTGTACAACAACTCGACATGCATAAAATATATCAGTCTGTGCAGTAAATTCATGTCACTATTCACACTCACATGTATGAAGCCTGTAGAATAGGAGTGCTGGTATCAAAATGCAATAGTACTTAATTTAGACGAGCGTTTAGGTGACTTATTGGCAATAACTAACACCAATACCTAGAATACTGTTTTGTAATATGCTGGAAAAAAATGTGTTGGCACAGTTTGTTGTGCTACAATATGACATTTAATGTCTGTGCTTTTGCTATTTCACAAAACAAATATTTAAATTGATTTGGATGACGCAATAAATTAAAAGTCACATTACCTAAACACAACAAAACTGCCTTGGAGTTTGTTAATTTTAAACCACAATAGGCAAAGCCAGAAAGTTAGGTATTCTGCTAGCTAGCTAACTAGCTAACTGATCAAATTGAATTGCAAATTAAACAGCTATTTATCAATTATTGTCAAATCATAGCTTAGCAGCTTAGGTCTGACTAGCTTTGGTGATTTAAACATTGCACTCTGAAGTATTTTCTCTCCTTTCCAAAACTAAAAACAAGAAGAAAACTGTAAGGGATTAAAGCGAGACGCTAACATTAGCAGGCCCGCAAACTAGCGTAATGCCTACAGTAGTAACCTAGCGACACTTTTAACATGAACATCCATCCTGCTCCTAATATGATTTGAGGACAGTTTACTCACAATCCACAAAGGAGTTTATTGTATACATGATTTTGTTTGATAAATAAAGAGAAAATCTAACCTTTGTTCAAAAAGGTAAAATCATGTATTTCTATTGTGAAGTAGTCTTGTATTGCAACTTGCTATGGCTAACTAGCTAACAATGTTAGTTTCTTTAAGCTAGCTTTAGCCTTTAGAGCTAAATTAGCATGATATCATGCATGTAGCTAATGCATATTTAAGATGCTGCATTGGCAGGTAATATGAGTCAGATAGAGACGTTTCCAACAATTTACAGAGCTAATATTAATTAGCTGCCATTAAAATTATTTATTATTAATTTTGAGGGGTAAAACTGTTGCTGTAACAGTAACTGAAGGAGGGCCAATTGTTTTAGCAGCACATACAGTGGTTAAATACCCATTTACTGTAAAAAGAGAAATAGCAACTAAGAAAAACAAGCTAACGAAACAGAAGCTAATTGTAGCGAACTTCTGTTTTTTTTGCCCAAACGTAGGTTTAACTCAAAATCCCATTATTCTGGTCTTTGAAAAGTGTTTATAAACAAAAAAATATTAAAATTAAACAAAAATAAAAACCATCCAGCCTTTGCAGCACTCCTATTCTCCCCCCGATGCTTCATCTATACCTGAAGTAGTCTTCATCATCACAGATATTTCCAGTTCAAACACAAGACAGTCAGCATTTTACAGCTCGTTTCCTGCATTAAACAGATATAGACTGTGTCCATTGAATTGTGCTCGTCCACGTCTTATTCATCTTTCAATTTAAAGACCTTTGTTTTCAGTCTTTACTCCTCTGAATAAAATAAGTAAATCATTGTGTTCTCATCGGTTGATTCTCATGTCAAACGTCTGCTTCACAAACACGTCAGTTAAAACTATGAAAGGTAAAGTTTGTTGGAGTCATGTGCTTCACGAGGTTTAGGGTTTATCATCAACATTTGAATCTTCAGGAACAGTCTTGACTTATAGACATTGTTTGTGGTTGTTCACATACTTTGTTTTATGCATTTATCTTGTTCCATCTCGTACATACAGTAATAGCTTAATGTTAATGCTTAACGTCCTTTGTGTTTTTTTTGCAGTCTGGCTCATGATTTTGTGGATTAAATACAATTTGATTTCTTGGGATATCTACGAATTACAGCGGATTATTTTTCGTAGGAACAAACGCTGGATGACTTAAATTTCTCAGTGCTCTGAGTAGCAAAAACATTGTGTTCATGGTACCAAAAAATAAAAACGGGGTTTCTTTTGTGATTTTGGTGAACTGACCCTTTAAACCACGCAAATAATTTGAATATGAATATATATTGTTGTGCTTCACTTTCTAAAAGTCATTACAGACCATCTTTTTTTGCAGGTTTTTTTCAAAGCAAGCTGCAGTTCTTCATTTTCTAAAGAGAGCTTTGTTGTCACCTGCCTGAAGAAAACAAACGCTCAAATAAACCAGCCCCCCAACCCCCCCGAGGGGTTTGGAGCTACAGTATCTGTCGACACAAACAAATATAATCCCCTGCATTATCAGCAGCACTGTACGATTTCCACAGCAATACAACTACCAATTACCACAGAGCAAGTGAGTGTGTGAGTGTGAGTGTGTGTGTGTGTGGGGGGGGCAATAAAGAACACACTTCCAGGGTAATTCATCGCATGTTGTTATCAACAGCTGCAGCGAGATATTTAAAGCCTCTTTTCAGCTCAGCGTCGACGGGTCGTTGAGATGAGCTTTGCCTCCGTGAAGGAGGTCGCTGGTTAAGAGTCTCCAGCTGCCGGTCGCTTCCTGCCTCCTGTAGGAGCACACGAGTCGGGGGGAGAATATGAATGAGTGCTGCTGAATATGAATGAGACGCCTTCCTGCTCCCACTTGACTAAAAAAAACAACATCTTCACTTCTACTCTCTCGTGTTTGTTTCAGTATTTTCAGGATGAGGTTTCCATCCACATGAAGCCCAAATCTTCACCAAATCTTTAGAAACATCGCTTGAAGAAAATGCAAATGAATGCACGTTTCCATAGAATATTACTTAATCGAGAGAAGCAGAGAACCATTAAACTATTGCAGAAGACGAGATGACGTCATTAAAAGAGCTCCAGTCAAAGCTACAAAAAGTAGAAAAAGATGTTGGAAATATGAGCTTGCTGTTCGTTTTATGTGTTAACGTGAGGAAAGTTAGTTTGTTAATTGAAGCCCAAATTAGAGCTGTGAAGGTGAAAATAAAGTGAGGATATGTCAGTGATTTAATGTCAGATACACGTTACGTTGAATTATTGATTATTATTGTTTTGTTTGTTTTCTAAAGAGGACGTGACCATTATATTCTCAGTTTTACATTTTCAGGACGTTTGCTTCTTTGCGTTTCCTGTCTGCATTCGTTCAGAACTCTCCATTGATTTGCCAAACAGTAAAAGAACAGCAAGCTTCAGAAATAACAAGTGACACACACACACACACACCTCTAATTTGTGTGTACTTTCTAACACAGCATTTCACTAGAAAAACTAAACTGCAGCTCCCTCGTCTCCCAGCTGAGCTGCTTTAACAAACACAAAAAGCTATAAATGTGGGACACATTCTCAGATCCTCTTGGAGGCCGACGGATCTTCTGCAAAGACGAAACCTTCAAGTCCATAAAGGTTTTACCACGACAGGTTTCACTTGTCGTGTAACCTCGCTGAAGGCTTTTCTTCTATTCATTTCTTCATTTCTTCAAATCTTGTTTCGGCCTCCGAAAGCGGGTGAACTTGTTCCTCGCGACGACGGTGGAGTGTTGCTCTGAGAAGTCCTTGAATCCATCGCCCCTCTGAAGCCACATGCAGCATCCGGTCCGCCGATCAAAACCATTCCCCCAATGTAAAAAGAATAAACTCCCTTTCCCTCTTACAAAACCCTAAATGTGGGTGGCGTTACGCCTCCAGCAGGACGTGCCAGCGGCAGACCTGCTGTCCTCGGCTCTCCTTCATGTCCTGCCAGTGGAGCTGCTCCTCCTCGCCGCTGCTGTTCTGGCCCAGAGCGATCCAGCCCACCATCTCCTTGCGCTTCATGCTGCGGCGGTTGTAGATGGAGACCAGCAGCGTGACGTCCGACAGCTGGAACAGCGCCACCTGGAAGATGAAGGTCTCCTTGTAGACGGGGTTGGGCTGGCCGCGACGCACCGACGTCTTACAGCGAGAGATCTCCTGACCGACCGAGTTCAGCAGGGTCAGACGGCCGTAGGTGTCTAGAGGGGAGGAAGAGGGAGATGTACAAACGTGAAGCTTTTTCTGTCATGTTAGCATCGAATATAAACTTTTCCCCAACTTCTCCAACTTGTGTATATAAGAAAAACCTTTATCGATTAACCTTGAAACACATATCTCTGTGTGTTAGAGGTTAGAGGTGTTAGTGGTTCCCAACCTTTTTTTCCTTGTAGCCCCTCTTACTCGTATCTAACAACAAAAATACAACGAGAACAAATCCTCAATTTTGAAGTCCCTTTAGAAAACCTCTCATTCTGCTGCAGCAGGGTCTGACAGTCTGCCCCTCTCAGTCCGGATTTGAGTCGAGTCTGAAACAATCCTGTAATCTAATTCTCCACAGAGTAAAATACTAGCATTGATCTTTTTCTGACACTGCGCACAAACACTGGGTTTAATTGTTGGCCGAGGACAAATAAAATGTATGTTTTTAAATAGTTCTATACACAGACTTTGGTATAAACTATCCAGTAAGTGTGTTATCATGATTTAAGTTATAAGATAGCAGACCTGGTGGTCTGTTGATGGCCAGGTTCCTGAAGTGGCTTCCCTTGATGAGCTCCACAGACATGCGTCCCGTGGTGGCGTTGTAGGTGAGGCCCACCAGCAGCTCGGGGACGCCGCCGTGGGTCAGAGACTGAGTGGACGAGGCGCTGTCGCTCTGAGACACAGCGGACAGACTCAGCTGGGAGTCCAAGCTCTGACAGAGACAAACACAGTGAGCAGCAGCGAAGAAGAAGAAGAAGACACAAACCTGCAGCACAAAGACCCACAAAAAAATGCACCACCTCACCTTGAGGTTACTGCGAGGCTCCAGGACCAGCGTGGTCTCCATCGTCCCTCCGTCCGGGTCCAGCCCGCCTAAACGCAGCACCTTCTCGCCCATCATCTTCTCGCGGGACATCCGGGACGCCCCGAGCGCGTACAGCCTGAACCTGACGGCCAACATCTGCAGCTCCGACGGCTCCAGGCGCGAGAAGCGAAACGTCTCGTTGAAGTGCGGCAGCGAGCCCTTCTGCACCAACGTCCTGTGGCGCTGTTTCTTGGCGGGCAGCAGGACCATGTGCACCTGCCAGGAGTCCATGCCGCTGCGGGCCTTGTCGGGGATGTCCCGCGCCTCGATCACCGAGACCAGCAGCTTCTCCGTGTCGGGGCGGTACTCCAGAGAGAGGACCAGGTCTCCACATTTGGAGATGGGGGGGCGAAGGGAAGAGGTCGCCGGCTGAGACGAGACCTCGTCCTGGGGAGGCTGCTCTTGCTGAGAAGGGGAAATAAAACACATCAAGCTGATTTATAAGTGTATTTGTAATAGATAATCCCCTGGAAAAAAACGGCAAATTGTCGTTTTTACACTCATTTTCTTCTGTTCATCAGTGAGCTTTACAGGTGCTGGTACTGTAGGCACATTTTACAATTTGGTGATGTTTGTTGAGGGCAGATTGTGAATGAAGAAAGAGATGAATGAGATAATCAATTAAATGAAAAAGGCTCTTCAATTTAACGGGGGGCTCAGCGGTTACTGACGATCTCTCTGGCCTCGTGTTTCTAGAAAATGACCAAACCACTCCTGCAGCATAATCTAATTCATATTTTTCTACAATCCTTTGTACTGCTTTTATTTTCTGCCTTTTTATTGGTTCTTTTATTCTGTTTTTATGAACTTATTGATTTTTTGTATATTTTTTGTATTGTGTTTTTAATGCCATACCGTAAAACACTGGGAGCTACATTTTATGGATAAAAGGTGCTTTACAAATAGTATTAAAATGACTGTAATGTATTATTATTATTAATAATTTATTGTTTACAAGTTTTGTATTTCTTTTGCTCATCATTTTTGTTTGTTTTGTTGCTCCGTGCTGGTGCAACAGTAACATTTCCATCCTGGATTAATAATACATTTCTCTCTTAAGGACTCAACACATGAATACATTAATTAATAAATAATGCAGAATTCTGCACCAGAATCAAGAAAAAAACACTTGATTCTGTAAAAAACATTGAAAATTGTTAATGTGATTATAAATTCTTGCATTTTAACAAACTTAATCATAGATCACATTTTTCCGTATTATTATTTACACTGTTATATATTGTAGTTTACCCTCCTCCTCCTCCTCCTCCTCCTCCTCCTCCTCCTCCTCCTCCTCCTCCTCCTCAGCCAATCTCAGCCTCCTGTTCAGTCGGCAAACACAACATCGATTGTGTCGCGTGTTGACAGAGCCGTGCTGAGTTTCGGCATCGACATGGCAACCGCAGAGAGAGATAAGACAATCACGGAGCCGCCGCTCGAGTCTGTTGAACGTGCAGGTCAGGAGGTCAATGCATGTTTACTACTCCTTCCTCTGCAGGCTGTAGAAGATCACTGTGTAGTAAACAGTGATGGAAGAAATACCACAGTCTGAAGCCACGTTTAAGTATTACAGATGTAGTATTACATGTGATTCTGCAGCTGATCTTTAGAGTAGAGCTACTACTTCCAGTACTCAAATAGTAGTGCTTGTAGTGTTACTGGTAGTAGTATGTTAGATATTACAGATATTGTGATATAAGAAGTTAAGTATTTAACATGAAGTGTACTTGCAGTATTTGATTTATAGATTTATTTTTTGCAAAAGATGTCAGTTATTCCAAAGATTCAAAGTATACTAATGATATTTATGTGGAATTTAAGGATAAAATCTCATGCATACCCCTCCAGTTCATTTAGTTTTGTATGTCGTTGTGTATGTTTTAACTTTGAAAAAAATATCAGTAACGGCACCAATAAATTGGCTGAATATGCGTTTTTTTACTGACTGCCAACGTTAGCAGCGTTTGCATTTGTGTTCGTACTAATATTAGCGCCACTCGTTAAGATAGTAGTATTATTAGCAGCAGCAGTGCTAGCTTTAGCATTAGCAACGCTGTTATACAACTGTATGAATAAACTGCTACAACACGGCTCTCCTCGGTTCTCTGCAGCTCCACGGATCCAAAACTCGCCCGCTATTTATGAAGCGTTTCTAGATGTCAGTGTCACCCTGTTTGTGTGTGTTTGTGTGTGTGTGTGTGTGTGTGTGTGGGAGGTGTTTGCTGCACAGATTGCTCCCAATTTCAAAGTGTGATTCGGTGGCTGAGAGGTTGTTAGATTCTACATTCCCACTCTCCTACATGAACCAACACACACAGAAATACACGTTAAGTAAATGTATGCAAGTATTTATGCACGCACACGCACACACACGGACACACACACACACACACACACAGTGATTAGTATTCATGAGCTTCTGTTTGTTAGCCAACGCGGCGCGGAGAGCGAGAGGAAATATCAACTATTTATACGAAACCTCGAGGCCTCAGTGAGCCGTGTTTGGTTTGTTTCTTCCAAAATGAACCTGAGAGGATAACATGGCAGAGTGATAATCCTCTCACAGCTGAGTGAGGATGATGAGGAGGATGAGGATGATGATACCTTTGCCAAGCATGATGGGTAACAGCAGGGCTGCGGTCAGCTCACTGACCCCGTTAGGTAATTCCTGCCACGGTTATTTATTTATTTATTTTTGGGGGGCGGAGAAATTGTGAAATGTTGTTGAGGTTTTCGAAAGATTTGTCTTTCAGATTGTAAAGTCTGCGGTAATGTGTCGAAAAAAAATAGAAATTAAATCACTGCAAATTGTTTCTTAAAAGGTGAATTTAAACCAACCGTCACTTCTTTACACCTTAAACTCTCCACCAACAGTTAATAAGTGACAACCTGCATTTTTGGAAGAGAAACTTCATTCCCACAAGCAGCCACTCAAATCACTTATTTATCAACAACATATTTTAACTTCTTAACTACATCTACAATCATTCAAGGCTCCCAGTTTTATTTTTTTTACCTTTATTTGGCTGACAAAAGCTCTTTTTTTCCAGGAACTAAAAGCATATAAAGCTTCAAAAGGCAGTAAATTAATCTGATAAAAACATCCTCCATTTTCCTCCTGTTTACGTCCCATGTGGTCTATTTTTATCTATTGAAGTTAATGGTTTTCTGATATTAGTCAGTCTGGTCTGGAGAGTTTTTCTTGCTGCAGTTCTTTTTAGAAAAGTAAAATCATACATTTTGACTCCACGTGGCCGTGAGAGACAACGTGACCTAAACTCTGTCCCACGTCCACTTCAAACATACGAGAGGGAAGATTTGTTTGGATCCAGGTTTTTTTAATTATACGTCTTTTTTGGGCGACGTGGAGGTAGAACAAGAATAAAGACATGCAGCAAAGAATTTAATCTGGGACATGTTATGCTCCTTAGAACACTTTTGTCTTTTATGAATTGCCGTTTCCATCTCTCTACCAGGTTCTGCAGAATGAAGCCAAAGCTGAAGTGTCTTAAAGCTGCATTCTCTCTACTGTCCACCAGGGGGCGAACTCCTCTGGTTGTATAGAAGTCTATGAGAAAATGACTCTACTTCTCTCTTGATTTATTACCTCAGTAAACATTGTAAACATGAGTTTATGGTCTCAATCTCTAGTTTCAAGTCTTCTACAATACAGCATGATGTTCATTTAGTAAATGATGGTCCATTTAGAGTCAAACAGACCATAAAGCAGGGTATGCTTTAGGGCGGGGCTACACAGTGATTGACAGGTCTCTACCAGAGACGTATACGGCGTCTCTACGTCACTCCTCCTCAGTCCAAATATGGTCACTTCCTTTGATTTGTTGCGAAAAAAACAAGATGGAGACGGCTGAACTCAAGTCCACAAATCTAAAGCACAAAAGTCTCAGAGTGCCTGCAGTACCTCGGGGCTCCAGGCGGAGGAGCTGTCCATGACGTCCACGGCCGTCTCCATCTCCTCGCTGCCGTCTGCGGCCTGCCGGTTTGTACTCGGGGCGGGACTCTCCCCGGTCCCCGATGCCTTGAGACCGTCGGTTTTGTCCAGAGAGACCGCCGACGCCCTCTCGCTCTCCTCCAAGGCGGCGGAGAGCGGGTCCTTGAAACCTCGCTGCTGGGTCTGAGCCTCCATTTCTGCAGGAGGAAGGCAACATGGGAGGAAAGTCAGCATTAGGCTCCTCTGGCTTTACATCTGTGGGTGTGAGGACAGTCGTTGCAATTATACGCCCTGTTTTCATATCCAATACGTTTAGTTAATCTAATTAGGTTTCCACATTTGCAAGTAATTAACTGCAGAAATACATCAAATAAAATGTAGAAATAACAAAAATTCAAAGCAGTTTGATTAATGTGAACATCGTTCAACTATAACCTACAAAAAAATATTTTGCCCGCTTTATTTCTCACGTCAGTTGCAGGAGCAAAAAAACGCCTCAAAACTGCTTTGGGTTCAGAGGGTTAATGATCTCCACAGATAAGATAACACTCGTTTGAATGCACATGAGAGCGAGCTTTATGTTGGAAATCAACTTAATCAGGATTTTGTTTCTGGATATTTTTAGATCTCCATATAACAATCACTTAAGTTCTCAAATTAATGGCAAAAGCAATGAATGTGTCCCACTATTACGCTTTAAATTAGAAAACAACTGTGTTAAAAACACCCTCTGAGTCTACGAGGGTCTCACAAGCTCCATGAACCTCGTTTTGTGTGTTCCCGGAGGCGATATTGTGTAATCCGTCACACCTTGGCCTTTTCCCGAGACAGAGACACTCGGAGAACAGGCCGTACCTCGAACCAATCAATAGCAGTTATCTCCAATTCACCATCATTAAGGTCGGTCTGACTGTTACATCAACGGCTGCACGGGGCGTCAACCATGGCAACGGGCTGAGGTGAGTCATCAGTGTGTGTGTGTGTGTGTGTGTGTGTGTGTGTTGAAGACGGGATTTAAATATCAGTTGAGACAGAGTGACCCCAACCGAACAATGTCACCAACAACCAGCTGCTCGTTTTAAAAGAACTGGGACGATAATTAGCGTGATGCTATTTGGTTATCAAGTACGCTGCTAACTACTAGCTCTGAGGAGAAGCTCCCCGGAAAGAAACCAAATTAATAAAGTCTGAATCAAGTGAAAAGTGTTGGTGGAGTTCAAACTGCTGCAACTGATTTATCGTTTAGTTTAAGAAATAGTAAAAAACAAAGCGGCGTGAAAATGAACCTTTTTTACAACGAGGAAACAAGGAAGAGAGGAGAGAAGAGAAGAAAAAGAAAGGAAAGGAGAATAGGAAACAGGGAAAGGGGGAATGGAGAGGAGGAAACAAGGAAGAAAGGAGAGGTGAGAGTGATGTAAAGAAAGGAGAAGAGGAAACAAGGAAGAAAGGAGAGGAGGAAACAAGGAAGAAAGGAGAGGAGGAAATGTCAGCGTGTGAAAACATAAACCATCAGATTGCGACACGCTGCCTGATTCCGGTTTAAATAATAATCCAGATTATGTGTTGTTGGATGTTGAGATTATCATTAATCACAATTTTTTAGGAAGAACATTTTAGGAACCACATTACTTAAACTTTTGGCAATCTATGTTTCGCACTTAACTACAGAAAATTATGATTATTTGATGACATTCAACAAACGGTCTTTTTATAAATATCAAGACACAAACAAATCGAGTATGACGCCCAAAAAAACACATTAATAGTAAAAAATACAAATGTTTTTAAATCTTGTCGTCCGTTTGTTTTTTCCAGTTTTTCATGATTACCTGAAATTGATCAAACAACAAAAAAAGCTAATTGAACAAAAGCGAGATTAGAATAACAGTTTCCTGTTTGTTTCCTTCACAAACCAGCTGAGGACTAACGAGTGTCCTAATTAAAGCTGCAGCGGTGGATCTCACTGAGCCTCTCTGAGCTCTTTGCAGCCTCTAATCTGCAGTAAATACGTTATTTTGGGGCCTTTTGGCTCATTGACACTGGGACGGATTAGTGGTGGATCTGCTGGTTTCTCCGCAGCTGAGAGAAGAAAACCAGGCCTGAAACATTCACTTTAAAGATTGTTCTGAGGATCATCGGGTGTCGTCCTTCTACTTTTCTTAATTCTGCACTGAAGACGCGGTCGTTTATTGTGAATTAAACCTTGTTTCAAATGAGTGGGAGCGAAAACTTTGAGGCAAACTATTTCATTTGTTTTGATTCCTTTTGGAAAAAATAAACAATTGTTTTCTGCTCCACTCAAATACACAAAATACTTCAAAACAAACAGAGATCACATCAGCACATATTAACCTGTGATGTTATGTTATTGTCTTTTTACTGTTATGTCATTTATTTGCTTTGTTTTTGTTGTTAGTGCTTTTACTGTTTTTACCATGTAAAGTGCCTTTAAGTCAAGCGCTCTTCAAAATATGTTTTATTATTATTATTAATAATAGAAGAGGAGCTGACAACAACTACATATGATAAGAATTACGATGCATGAAAACTAATGTTTTGAGAAACCACCAGACAACAATAAATACATTATATATTTATAGCATATCATTTAATATTTATTTTTAATATTTAATATTTTTTCAATTTTCCCCATTTTTAAAATATTAAATATTTATTTTAATATTATTTATAAATATTTATTAAATATGTTTTTCTAATATTTTTAAATATTTAATATTTATAATTTAATATTTGCTTTTTGAATACCGGACAACTGAATGTGCACGGTTGATTTACAGCATTAACATGATAGTTGATCTGTAAATGGACAGCAGGTCATAATTCTACTAGAACGTGTGCAGATGATGAACCTTCACAGTCCGACGGCTCGGTGCTGCCTTCCTCCTGATCAGACAGTCGGCTGAATTTGTGGCGTCGGCCGAGCGACGTCTGCGTCTGCTGCTCGCTGATGTTCGCTGCCGCCGACGTCGAAATACGAAAACTCTGCGAACGCGACACCGAGATCTCGAACTGCTTCAGGACCTCTTCTTCACTGTCGGAGGAGCTGACGCCATCGTCATCTTCATCGTCACCGTAGCTGCTCACTGCAGGGAGACAAACACAGGGAAACACAGGGGGTGAGGAAGAGGAGGAGCTGGGAGAGGAGAGGAAACAAGGAAGAAAGAGGAGGAGAGGAGAGGAGGAAACAAGGAAGAAAGAGGTGACGAGAAGAGGAAACAGGAAAAAATAGGAGGAGAGGAGAGGAGGAAACGAGGAAGAAAGAAGAGGAGAGGAGAGGAGGAAACAAGGAAGAAAGGAGAGGTGAGAGTAAAGGAAAGAAAGCAGAGGAAACAAGGAAGAGAGGAGAGGAGAGGAGGAAACCAGAGTTTGTTTCAACCAAACCAAACAGGTTAGTTTTCAAAGTCTTTTTGTCCTGAAACAGAGTTTTAAAACCTTTAGTTTATTGTCTCTGGTCAAAGTCAGAGGACGAGTTCTTAAACCTTTTCTCTTTGCTTCTGTGTTTTTCACACCTGGATCCGTTCAGCTCACACCTGCAGAGTGCACCTCATAGTTAAGTCAGATTGAGGTCGGATCACGTTCCCACCAGGAGGCAACCTCTGGTTCTGAAGAGTGAAGTCAATATTTCATGTGTTAAACCTGCATTCTCTCTAGTGTGGGGGGCGAATCCTCTGGTTGTATAGAAGTCTATGAGAAAATGACTCTACTTCTCTCTTGATTTATTACCTCAGTAAACATTGTAAACGTGAGTTTATGGTCTCAATCTCTAGTTTCAAGTCTTCTTCACTACATCATGATGTTCATTTAGTAAATTATGGTCCATTTAGAGTCAAACAGACCATAAAGCAGGGTATGCTTTAGGGCGGGGCTACACAGTGATTGACAGGTCTCTATCAGAGACGTATACGGCGTCTCTACGTCACTCCTCCTCAGTCCAGATATGGTCACTTCCTGTTCACTGGTTGTAAAAAACAACAACATGGCGACGACGGCGAAACTTTGCACTCAGCTGCAAAACTTAATGGGTGTGTTTGTGCTGTAATGTCATTAGCGTGATATATTTCTACACAATTCATGATATCAGTGACCACAATCTTTCTTTTTTTTTGTGATTTCACCCGTCAGTGGGGTTATTTAACACGATGCTTTGTTCGGATCCTCCTAAACCAACTGTAGTGTACAGGTTTTAAAAAGCGACCCCAATCTGGACTTAAAAAGTGCCTTTTTCACCACTGTGAAGCAGCTCAGAGGTTCAGTATGTTAAAGCCACCGTGTTCTGGTAAAATAATGGCTCCTTTGCGAGCTGTAAATACTCATGAAGTCAGTGAGGAGAGAACAAAGCCGCTCGCCCCGTCTCTCTCTGGTGAACTGAATAGAAAGCTGTTAGCAGAGCGGGGGGGTCACTGCTCTCGCGTCATAATTTCACCATAATTGGATAGCAACAGCTGAATGAGTGAGGTGGCGGTGGGAGCGAACCCTGGCCCCTCCCCCTTTCTCCTTGGTAGTATAGGCCACACCCACCGTATATATATATTTATATATATATATATGTGTGTAGTATATGTGTGTCCTCTGAAGGATTCAAAGAAAAGATCTCCAGAGTGGAGGAATGTGGCTCAGTGATCACATGTAACTGTAACACACATACACACACACATACAGGATCTTGCATAAACAAAGACACGCACGCACACACACACACACACACACACACACACACACACACACACACACACACACACACACTCAACGCTTGGTACGCTTGGATACAAAGAATTATACACATAAATATACATGTACAAAAGTACATTTATATCAAAGTATTAAAAGTAAATAGTAATATGTCCACGTAATAACTGAATCAAGTGTTAAAAAATAAGTTTTCAGATCCTTTAGTGCAGTAAAAGTAATAATACCACGCTGTGAAAATACTACGGAACCCTAACTGAATTAAAAGTATACAAGTATTATCAGCTAAATGTAGTAAAGGGCTTCTAACAGACTGGTATTCATGTGATGTCGTCTTTTTACTGCTTTTATTTTTATCATTAATTATTTTTTATTATTTCTAGTATATAATTTTATTCATAATTTTTTTCTCTTGTTGCATTTTCATATTTATTTAAATTTGTTTGTTTTTTCTTAGCTTGTCTTGTGTTTGTTGTTATATTGCGTTGCTTTTTCTTTGTTTTGTCTGTGAAAGAACTTTGTAAACTTTCTGTTTTTAAAGGTGCTATATACATAAAGTTAATGTTATTATTACAAGTACTTGATCAGCAAAATGTTTAACTATTATATCCAGTGGCGGCTGGTCCATAGAGGGCGCTAGGGCGCCGCCCCCCCTAGAGCTACAAAAAATAAAAATAAAAATAAAATTAAAAATATAAATAAAAATACAATTTAAAATAAAAATAAACTATACAAATTGTCAATATTTGTGTTTTTGAAACATGGAATCACCCAGTAATATGTGTAAAATATGATATCTGCGGTAAATATATGCTTTTCCTGCTTGTCCTCTCTGCCTGTCTGCTCTTCCTCTCTGTGTGTGCACGTCTCAGCTGCTGGGGCGCTGGAAAAACTGCCCCAAAGAGGCGGGTCTATAAAGCAGTTTAGCCAATGCTGAGTAAAGATATAAATGAGTGACATACAATTCAGCCAATCAGCGTCCTCAAATAGATTCAGCTTGGGGCAGTTTTTTTCCTGCCCCAAGCTGCGCGTTCTCGTCAGGAGAAGTCTCTACAGGAGAGCGCCAGTGTGAGCACTACTCCTCCAAGACCCGTTTGAGAGGAGAACTGAGAGGAGAAACTACTGAAAGAGTTGATCCCAGATCAGCCTGACCTCACAATCAGACAGCAGACTAGCAGGAAAGAGAAGCAGTACATGAAGCTTCTCTACTAGCTGTACACCAGACAGGTTTGACTAGCTGGATGACGTCATGAGAATAACTTATTTATCTTTTTAAAACAACGGGGACAGAACCAGCATGGACAGTTAGGGAGTGAGGGACATGAAGCACCTGTCTGAGAAATGGATATATAGTTATATATATATATATATTATTATATATATATATATATATATATATATATATATATATATATATATATATATATATATATATATATATATATATATATATGTGTGTGTGTGTGTGTGTGTGTGTTTTATATTATAGTGAATATTATTATATGATATATATATATATATTATTATATTATACAGAATATTATATGATATATATATTATTATATTATACAGAATATTATATGATATATATATATATTATTATATTATACAGAATATTATTATATGTTATATATATTATATTATACTGAATTCCCTGTGAGGGTGACTAAAATAAGATGTCCTGACGTGTTTGTGAAAGTGTTATTTACTGCTTTTTTTCGTGTTGGAATAAATGTTAAATATTTAACTGCAAAGTAGTAATGCGTGTTTGATACCTTAATTTGTTTGCATTAAATCATTCTGGGATGTTTGCTGAAATTGATTGGATGTGGCACAGCCCTACCAAGAACATTTTCCACCAGCCGCCACTGATTATATCTGATGTTTCTGGATTAATATCCACTGCTGCATTAATGTGCATGTTTAATTTGAACTGTCATCTGAAGCTGTCTAGTGAAGTAAAAAGTACCACATTTACCTCTTAGATGTAGAGCAGAAGTATAAAGATGCACAAAAATGGAAATACTGAAGTAAAGTACAAGTCACAACTTGAATTTGTACTTAGACGCAGTACTTGAATACATGTGAGAGTTTTCATTGTTCTTTGTTCAAGTGAAGCTATTTCAATCAGGCCTACAGTTTCCAGGTTTAAGCTACATTTTCACATATAATTTGACTAAAACATAAAGTAACTTAAGAGCCTCCCTTACCTCGCCCGCTTGAGTCCAAACAGGATGTGCTGTTTGTTCAGGAAACCAACTGGAAATACCAGAGACTCCACCTGCTGCAGGTGAGAATCAACAAACCAGTGTTTGCTCTGTTTGACTCACAGTCCTGGATTCAAACATCCTGCTGGTTACTTTTTTCTTTCTTTAATTTTTGCTCTAATTATAAAGCACAAAAAAACGTTTTTATTTCAGCTAACTGTAACGACGTTATCACAATATGTTAAAAGCTTTACTGTCATTGTTTGTACAGTTCAACACTGCATTGAGACTCCACTTAACATGTTTATAGTATTAAAGGTGCAAAGATACGAGATTGAGAGCGTTTCGATTGCCTCTTAACGGCTCTCAACATGGCAACATCGTAGCTAACGATGCTAACATCGCTAACAGTACAAACGTCCTGAGAGGGATAACAGTGTTTACCTGAGGGGAAACCGGAGGGTGGGGGCGACGCTTACACGACGGGACGGCGTTATGAGTTCAACTTAATAAAGAAGTAAATAAGGAGTGAATAAAGAGGAACAGAGTTGTTCCTTAATTTCATTGTCTATTGTCTCGATCTCCATTAAACTATTAATACACAGTGAGTTCAGGGATTTTGGGGGCAGTTGGTTGCTTTAATCCAACATGTAAAAACACTGTTAACTTCTTTTGTTCACCCTTATAACCTTTGCTCTGGGTGTTCACGGTGTTTGACAAGTGGGAGGAAAGAAAAGAGTTTTACTGGGTGATGGAAAGAAACTGAGTGTCCTTTTCTCTCTTTTTCTTCCTGGACTTCTTCAAGGTTATTATAATGTTAATATTTTTCATTGTGAGCTGCTGCAGAGCTTCGTGGCCGCTGACTCACTCGACTCTTTCTCTCATACATACAAACACACTCGCCCACACTAACCGCTGCACAAATACAAACTCACCCACGTTCTCTTTCTGTTATTGAGTTTAAATGGAGTCATTACACATAAAGGAGCCACGCACTCTCTGAGATGTTTCAGGTTACATAAAAGGTTGAACCTTGACGAGAAATATTTGAGGAAATAAGTGTTATTGTCTGTCTTTATGAGAGAGACAGAGATGGGAAGATTGCAAAAAAAGTTTCTGAGTCTAAATGAAAGTAAACGCTGACAGAACGGCCACTACGGCGTTGTTTTGTTTGAGTTCAAGTGCTGAGAAAATGGTTGTATAGAAGTCTATGAGAAAATGACTCTACTTCTCTCTTGATTTATTACCTCAGTAAACATTGTAAACATGAGTTTATGGTCTCAATCTCTAGTGTCAAGTCTTCTTCAATACAGCATGATGTTCATTTAGTACATTATGGTCCATTTAGAGTCAAACAGACCATAAAGCAGGGGATGCTTTAGGGCGGGGCTACACGGTGATTGACAGGTCTCTACCAGAGACGTATACGGCGTCTCTACGTCACTCCTCCTCAGTCCAGATATGGTCACTTCTTCAACTTTATGTTAAAAAACTAGTTCACAACCAAACTCGTCCTTCATAAAAATCCATACAAAGTCCTGTAAAAGAAAAAATCTTCAAAGACTTGTGTCTGTTCGACTAAATGTCAAAATATGCTGTTGGTGTTCAGGTAAAAGAGAGAACAAGAGAAAGAGAGAAGACCTGCAGCTCAATGCTGCAGATATATTCAACATGACATGGTTAATATTTAACAATGTCACTGTTAGTTAAAAAACTAATAAATGATATGAACACTTACTCCTGCTCTGTAGGAAAGCAAGAGGCGTGTATGTAAATAATATTAAAAATAAACACTCTTTTCCGTGAGGTGGCACTACCTTAAGTTTCCAAAACTGCATTAAAATACATTAATATTTATTCATATATTTTTATGTTTATATATTAATTCACTCACCGAGCCCCTGGCGGATTCCTTGGCGGGTTTTCTTCCGGTGGGTGTGACGGTGCTCCAGACACGGCATGCCGCCGACACGTGAGAAACACAGCTTCTTGTTGATGAAGAGGAAGAGGACGGCCAGCGCCACGATGAAGACGCCCACCGCCGACAGGAAGCCGATGGCCTCTGGGGGGACTGGCAGGAGGAGGGAGAGGGAGAGGGGACACACAATGATACACTGATCAGACCACACAAACAGGCAGTCTGGATACACACACACACACACACACACACACACACACACACACACACACACACAGTACGCATGGTACATGTGATGCACACAGACAGAACGAGTGACACTTTAGTATTTGAGTTACCCTCGGTGCCTTGCTCAAGAGCACACAGGTATTTTTTTTTTCAAGCATAAAATTTAAATGAACATTTTTTTCTTCTGCATTTATTGTTCGGTTAGTTTTTCCTTTACTGAGACAAATAAAAATAATGATTTACAGCGTCCTCAACCAAGGCCCTGTCTACAAAAATAGAAATATAAATTCTATCCACACGACTTGCTTTTAACAGCTTCGGCTGCTGAGTTCTGATTGGACAATCGTTTTCTACTAAATATTTTCCGTCCACACCAGAACGCAAAAAACGACCCCAAAGCTCGCCGGGCCGATAGGTTGCGATAAAGGCTACGTCTACAACACGCCGGTCCAGGTGCTGACTGCTAACGCCATCTTGGAATACGGCCGTCGCCACGTTGATTTTCAGATGTCTCAGGTTAGATTGGTGGAACAATATGTTTCACCAACACATTTGAGGATGAGGACTAACTCGTGACTAACTCACCAGATAAACAAAGAGCAGGATGGAGCTGATAGTTAACGTCATGATTTCTATCTGTTTTATTTCCCAGACCAAGGAGAACAGTAAGCTAGTTAGCTGACCATGCTAACGTTGTGTCCGGCTACGGTTGTTGAGCTACGATTGTTTTTCATGGAAGGTTTGGTGAACTAATGCTGGCAATATGTCTGGAAAAAAACACGTCAAAAACACACAAAACAATATTGAAACAACACTTTTTAGACTTTGGTACAAGACAGTTGAGCAAAAACAATAAAAGTTTGATTTTGCATAAAAATGAAAAGAGATTTGAAAAAAGATCTCACAAACTTTGAACACAAAGTAAAGAAGAGTAAAATATAAAAGAAGAGAACACTATAGTGAAGGAAACTAGAGAGGAGGAGGAGGAGGAGGGAGACAGGTACTTCAGGTAGTCAGAAAATGATGTAGAGGCAGAAAAACATCTGGACCGAAATAGAATGAAAAGAGTGATGAAAGCTGGAAGTGAAGAAACCAGAATGATTGAAAACAAAACAGAGAGTAAACAAACAAGAAGAGGAAGAGAGACGCTGGAGAGAGAGAGAGAGAGAGAGAGACGAGGCGTACTACTCTCAACACGGATGAATAGAAATAACCGGGGGGGGGGGCACCGTCTCCCGTTTCCACGGTAACGTCTCAGAGAGCAGAGAAGTGAATCAATGGGAGCAAATGGAGACGAGTGCACATCCTGCAGAGAGCCGACGCCAAAGGAAGGACTCGAGAGCGTAGGTGTGTGTGTGTGTGAGGGTGTGTGTGTGTGTGTGTGTAGGTGTGTGTGTGTGTGTGTGTAGGTGTGTGTGTGTGTGTGTGTAGGTGTGTGTGTGTGTGTGTGTGAGGGTGTATGTGTGTGTGAGGGTGTGTGCGTGTGTGTATGTGTGTGTGTGTGTGTGTGTGTGTGTGTGTGTGTGTGTGTGTGTGTGTGTGTGAGGGTGTATGTGTGTGTGTGTGTGTGTGTGTGAGGGTGTAGTACTATTACATGTTTTATGTATTTCATACACCACCGTATGTGTTTTTCGTTTATAGAAACTGAATCTCCCACGCTGTACAGAAGCACCTCGTCAATCTGTAGCCGAAAACATCCAATCACATCGCCAAGCAACAGTGTGTATGTGTGTGTGTGTGTGTGTGTGTGTCTGTGTGTGTGTGGGTCTGTGTGTGTGTGTGTGTGTGTGTGTGGGTCTGTGGTGGCGAAATAATGAGCAACAACAGCAGCTGGTTTAATCCATCCCTCCACATGCACCAGTATTTGTTTTAGTGGTGGAAGAAGTACTCAGATCATTTACGTAAAGGTACAGTGTGCAGAGTTCAGGGGCATCAATTGGCAGAAATTGAATATAATAAAATAAAGTATTGTTACTTAAGTAAAGGAACAACATAATCTTGTCTCTCGTCCATGTTTCTATTTAACTTAATTATTCCTCATTTATTTACTTTGCACGTGTTGTTTTATATGACTCAATGTAGTACAAGAGTGTCCTGAATGTTTCTCATATTAATATTCTCTCTTCTCATATTGTTTCTGCATGCTTGTAAAGGAGTAAATGATGCAGAACTCTGTAACTTTTAATCTTATATTCTGTTTGTTTAGGGAGACTTTGTAACATCTGTCCAGGGACTGCAAATGAAAAATAGCCTTTTTGGCTAATTCTGGCGCATTTACAGGAATGTTTTATTAATGTGCCATGTCCCTGCCAAATAAACCAATAAAACTAAATAAATATGGTACAATAACCGATGGACCGATACCTTGGGAAGCCGAGCATCGGGCTGTTTAAACTGACCAATACAGTAACATTCATCTTAAAACGCTGCCTGAGAAAGAGGCCATAACATCCCCAAACCACTCAACTAACACTGTATAACATGAAACATGCAGTGTTTTCTTCTTAAAAACACACACAACACGACAATCTCTCGACCCACTTTCTTTATGTTCAGCTGCTGTTCACTCCCACAGAGAGAGACTAACTCATGACAGACGCAGCATGAGAACACTTCTGTAACACAGTTTCACTTTAACTACAAACCCTCATGACAGAGAAGACGCTCCTGTCCTTTTAAAACCTGGAGGTGTTGATGTATCTCTGGTTAATTAATTATCTTTTATCTGTTTTTAGTCCACACTAGCAGGATGACTTCAGGGGTTCACCCGAAGGTATAATATATCTTTCAGGACTGAGACCTCTTTGAAAGAAGGTAGAACAACACCGACTGTGAATACGACTCTTAATTAATTTAATTGAGCGCAGAGTGACAGTAAACGTCAGGACGGTGTGTTCGGGTGCCGCCGTAAAGTGGGAGTTTCCCCTCTCAGCTGCTCCGACTGTCACAGACACACTGAGCTCAGTGTTGGAGACCCAGAGAGTCTCCTACTGTCCACATCCAGATGGACAGGAAGAAACCCCCGGGTCAAGGTCTGGCCTCACACCTGCTGCTGCACACACACACACACACACACACGCACACACGCGCACACACACACACACACACACTCACACACTCACACACTCACACACTCACACACTCACACTCACACACTCACACTCACACACTCACTCACTCACACACTCACACACTCACACACTCACACACTCACACACTCACACACACACTCACACACTCACACACTTCATTCCAAGTGCAGAGATCTTTAACATCATGTCTTCTTGTTTTGTCCCCATTATGTTAAAATGTTCGGTTTTATTGAAATATAACTATATTATATTTCTATTAGATGATCATATTAATACAGATAAAAACACAAAGGCTCATTACTGAGTAATAAAACATATTATCCATCATATACCCCGTTGACGTATACTAGACTTACTGACTCTCACTTTTGCCTCGTTATTATGTCTTTTTACAATTTTTTAAAAACGTATTCAGCATCGTAACAAACGTTTTGAGATGACGCGCTTTGACTTCTTTGTCTATGAGAAAATGACTCTACTTCTCTCTTGATTTATTACCTCAGTAAACATTGTAAACATGAGTTTATGGTCTCAATCTCTAGTTTCAAGTCTTCTTCAATACAGCATGATGTTCATTTAGTAAATTATGGTCCATTTAGAGTCAAATAGACCATAAAGCAGGGTATGCTTTAGGGGCGGGGCTACACGGTGATTGACAGGTCTCTACCAGAGACGTGTACGCCGTCTCTACGTCACTCCTCCTCAGTCCAAATATCGTCACTTCCTGTTCACTGGTTGCAAAAAAGCCAAGATGGCGACGACCAAAATGCTGAACTCGAGTCTTCAAAACATCCACAAACCACTGAGTGACGTCATGATGACTACGTGCACTTCTTATATTCAGTTTAAAAACATGAAAGTCTCTCTCGAGCCAGTGTTTGGTTTGTCCCTTCCAGGCTACTGTAGAAACATGGCGGACTCCATGAAGTGGACCCGCTCCCTATGTAGCTAACAAAAACAACTCTTAGTTTCAGGTGATTATACACGAATGAAAACATAGTTATGAATATTACACTCTATTTCTGCCAATAAATCCCCCTAAATGATGCACACTGTTCTATAAAACGCAGAGTATCAGAACCTGTCAGACCACTTCTGCAGCTCTCAACATTTGACCAAAACAGGGTTAATTTATGCGTATTTGCTGAGAATATTTGTGGACCACAGAGGAGGATTCGTGGTGGTTTAAGTGACCTCAATTTGCCTCAATTATGTAAAAACAAGAACAATAGAGAGAACAGTTCAGGTTTTAGCTTCAGTTTCATCCGTTTCTTCTTTCCCTCACTCATCGACACCAACATTTACATTTATATTTACTTTAGATTATGAATCTTAACAATAATCCCAGTGGAAGGTGAGTCGTGTTGTCGGCCCAGCAGGAGATCAGCTGATTATTGATGAAACTGTTTGTCGAACGTGTTAAAGTCAAATTATAAAGAATGAACGTACAAATGAGGATTAAGGAGGCGATGTGACCCAGAAGTCAATATGAGAGGCATCGCATCGGAGCTAATGAGACGAGAGAAATCTCACAACACCGCTAATCCGACAGCGACACGGTACTGAAAAGGTTGTTTGTGTGTGTGAATACTAAATCTCCTGATTACTATGCAGCTGCTGACTTTTCCACCCCGGCTTTGAAGTGAGGAGCTCCAGAGGAGAAAAGAGAGCACTTTGATGTGAGGAGGAGGAGGAGAAGAAGAAGACGAAGGCCACGTTGTTACCGCTCATTAAGAAAAGATCCCAAAGAGGACGAACACGGAGCTTTGTAGTGCTTTTTCCTCTTTCTTCTCTTCTCTAGCGAGGAATAAAACGGAGATCCTGCTGTTTCTTTCAGTTCGGCGTAAGGTCACTCACTAATGTGGGTAATTAGGTTTAGGGCTGTGTGTGTGTGTGTGTGTGTGTGTGTGTGTGTGTGTGTGTGTGTGTCCTTATTTACAACAACACACAGCTGAACACTACGTCCTCAGTATTCAGATCATTTACTGAAGTAAAAGTATCAATACTCTACAAGAGAAAGTACAAATACGGTTGTAAATTTGCATAATCTGTTTTAAATCACTTCTTAAGACCCATTTTTACATACTGGCTTTTATGTGATGTCGTCTTTTTACTGTTTTATTTTATTATTTAATTTTTTTATTATAATTTTTTTTATTTAATTTATTACATTTTTTTGTATATATTTATATATAATTTGTATTTGTGTTTCTTAGTTTGTTCTTATCGTATGGATTGATGTTATTATTTCATCAGGGTTTAACTCTTTCTGTTGTTTTTATTTCTTTGCTTCGTCCATCAAAGCACAAAGTCTGTTTTTAAAGGTGCTGTATGAATACATTTATTATTGAGCCTCCTAAAGATGATGAACATGGTGATGTCACTGCCATCGTCATCAGGACCAATCTGAGATGTTAAATCACTGCAGAAATTCAATCCCATTTAAATGCATGTTTAAAATCATTTCCTCAGTGTTTCTACGTCAATATAGAAACACGTGACTCTTCTGGATGACCTCCCGACCCTAAAGGTTTACGTTAAGATCACCAGCTTTTATTATTTCAACACTGTAAACATGAGTTCATGGTCTCAATCTCTAGTTTCAAGTCTTCTTCAATACAGCATGATGTTCATTTAGTAAATGATGGTCCATTTAGAGTCAAACAGACCATAAAGCAGGGTATGCTTTAGGGCGGGGCTACACAATGATTGACAGGTCTCTGGTAGAGACGTATACGGCGTCTCTACGTCACTCCTCCTCGGTCCAGATATGGTCACTTCAGTTAATTTGTTGCAAAAAAAACAACATGGCGACGGCCATTGGTTTGTTTCATGTCCACAAACCAATGACTGACGTCACGATGACTATGTCCACTTCCTACATAAAGTCTATGATCTCGTGCAGCTCTACCAGGAGAGTTCCATGTCCATCCAAGCAGTGCTTCATCTGTCAATCACATGTTTTATATGCAAAACACTAAAAAGGGCTTTAACTTTCAGGACCATGGACAGCGGAGACATGTCCTCCCCTCTTTGTCCTTCTGTTAACGGACAAAGACACAGATCCTCTATGATCTCCAGAGCCGTCATGTGACGTTCACTGGCTGTTGTTGTTCTCAGGACTGGAGGTCAGATCAACCCAGAGACATCAGCACATGGTGTTTTTCAGTCTGACTCAAACCCACTGACCACCAGGCAGACGCACCTGAACAACATAGTTTCCCTGGAAACAGCCCAGTGGCTCTATTAAGGTATAATGAGTTTGCCTTTTCCCACCCACATGTAAGAGGGCCTCACGTTACCATGGCGCCGTCCGGCTGCTCGTCCTGATTGGCCGAGAGGACGACGACGACAGCGTCTCAGGGTTGAGATGAAGAGACGATGAAATGAGAAGAAGTCAAGAGGAGAGGAGCTCAAAGTAGAAAACGAGGCATCTGAAGTCGCTCACGTCCACAGAACACACGTCCTGAACACTTAACTCCGCCCACATTACGCTTCTTTTAGCAAGAAAACAATGTCAGCTACACATCTGTAAAGTCTCAAACTGAACAAATCTGCAGAACAATCGTTGGTCTCATCTATTCTCGTCTAAAGGAGCTTCAGAACTGCATTATTGTATTTCACCAGAGACCTTCCACCATTCTGGACTCAGAAGTCTGTGACTGCCAACGCAAATGTCAGCAGTTTGACAATATAAGATAAAATAATATAATACAAAATTACGTAAAATAAGATTTTATTCATCTCGAGGGATATTGTTAGTAAGAGTAAGAAAGAAGGGAAAATATAAAACATATCAAATATGACTTATATATATATATATTATTTATATACATTATTTATACTTATATATACTTATAATAATAATTATAATTACTATTATTATAAGTATTATTTAAAAAACATATTTATATTATATTTGATCTTTACTTACGGTCATGATTGATAATAAATATAATAAAATCCTGCTTCATTACATTTTTCATGAATTTCATGACTCCTACAGTATTTAGTAGTTCTCCTAAACGTCCATTATTCTGTTTAATATCTGCCACAAATATTGATCATCAGAGCCAGAACACTAAGCTTTTACAACACTGATGCTGAGGCGCCACCTGCTGGTTACAGGCTGCATGTCACCGCTACACCAGCAACACGTATTTATGTATTTAATCTTTAGGTTTTAACATCCAATAGAAGGTAAACGTGATCCTCTTGGTCCATCACACGTCGAAACTAAAGCAATATTGTTATGGATCTAAATATGAAAGAGTACATTTCATAAAACTTGAACGCTCTTCTTCTTCTTCTGCTGATCTCTCTCACAAAAGAGACTGAATTTAATAAAGGTTATAATAACAAGACAGATTTAGATTTAGTTTTTATTGTGTGTTTTTTCAAACAGCATGTTTTCACTTTAAACATCACAACGAAAGGCTTTCGGGATTAATTTAATTTATTTTTCTATAATAAGATGATTATTTATGTGTTTATGTGACAAACATTATGTTAATTATTTAAGTTAAATAAATTAGTAGGACCATCGTGTTCTTCTCATTTACAGACAAATTATATTATTAATTGTTGGTTATTCTTGTTTTGTTTTATATGGAAGCCCATTCCCGCCAGCAAAAAAAAAAAATAAGATCACCAAAAAAAAAAAAAAAAATGAATTCACAAAAAAAAAAAAAAAAAAAATGAATTCACAGAAAAAAAAAAAAAAAAATGAATTCACAAAAAAAAAAATATATATATATATATTTATTTTTTACTTTTTCTCTGTCAGCAAAAAAAAAAAAAAAAAAATATGTTTCCAGTTGCTTGGTCGCCGCCTCAGCCACATTGGTTTCATTCTTTGTACTCCAGAGCTGCTTCTTGCTTAACATTCTATTCAAGGGTGCGTTTGCTCAGTACAATCCATGTGAAACATCATCTGTATTTCATGTGTTGTAAAGCCACGTAGAAGTCTTCAATGTACTCACAATCCATTTATATGTCAAATGTAGAGTAACCTATGAAGAGCTGCTTCTATGACTGTTGTGTTAAAGTATCTCATAATTTCGACTTTCTATAGCAACTGGAAAAATCTGGTCAGTGTTATGGTTACAGATGGATGCACCAAAACTATTTCTTTTTTTTTTTTTTTTGCTGTTGGAAAAAAAGTAAAATAAAAAAAAATAAAAAATTATTAGAATTATTATTTATTCTGTGGGTGGATTTTCATTTTTTTTTTTTTTTTGTGAATTACTCTTTTTTTTTTGTGATCTTATTATTATTTTTTTTTTTTGTGATCTTTTTTTTTTTTTTGCTGACGGGAATGGGCTTCCATAGTTTATCAGTATTTGTGAAAACTAAATAAATCTCTCTAATCTGATCTAAAACGAGGACTAACATGACGAGGGCCCTTGTTGTTGTTTGCCAGAGGTCACAGGTCAACAGCGAACCATTCATTTAAACTTAACAATGCACTTTGTAAGCTTATCTATGTGTTTCTACTCCAGTACAGTTCAGAAATATTGTACTTTTTACTTCTCTACATTTATCTGACAGCTTTACAAATTATGATTTCTGAACAAAAAAAACATAAATTATGTTTTGTTATAAACTAGACACCCAAGAAGTTCAGCTGAAACAATTAGTCCATGAATCATTTCGTTATTCTATCAATAATATTGCTACTAATGTTAATATATTCATAATAATGTTAATGCATTTGTAATCATTTTAATAATGTTAATTTATTGGTAATAATGTTGAGGTTTGGACTAAACAAACATGGTGTAGGTGACACTTTGGGCTCTGATTAATTCTGACGCCATTTCTCACTATTTTCACTATTTCTACAAATCAATCGATTAATGGAGAAAATAATCAAAATGAGCTCCAGCTCAACAAGCTACAATCGTAAAATCCTGCTTTTACATGAATGCATTAGTAATAATAATCTGATGATAGTAGAACATTCACAGTTTGAATACTTTATATATTACAGTCGTGCTTTTACTCCAGTAAAGGATCTCATTGATTAAATACGATGCAACATATTGGAACAAGCTTCAGTGTCTCTGCATCGACTCTCCGTCCATCAACACCAGAAAGTAGAATAAAATAGAAAGACAGCAGGGGAAACTAAACAATCAAGAGATGAGAAACTTGGCTCAACCACCATCATCATCATCATCATCATCATCATAGTTTTTCAGGAATAAGACGGTCAAATCAAAACTCACACTCTCCATGGTTCTCTTTAGTTCCTCCTTCACTGGACATGTCTTCACCTTCTCCTTCCTTTCTGTCTGTCTGTCTGTCTTCTCCCCAAAAACAAGAGGAGAAACTTAACGTCTCTGTCCTCGTCGTCCTCTCACTGAAATCTGACCCTCGTCCCGTATGAACCATCAATCAGCGCTGCTTTCCTGCCTCCCAGAGGGCGAGGCGGGCCCGTCTTCCTGAACACCACCAAGAAACAACAAGCGAGAGGAAGCGCTGCAGAACACGACAACAAAGACCAGCGGGTTGATTCCTCAGGCAAAGTTGGTCCCTGTGGACTAAAGTGGTAGTGTCTCTGAGCACCAGAGTCCCTTCAGAAAACCTCTCATTTTACTGCAGCAGGGTCTGACAGTCTGCCCCTCTCAGTCCTGGTTCTCCCGTGCCTCCCTTCCCTCCAGCGGGTCCAGCAATACGTCCTGGGTCTCCAGCAGCGTGGAGGAGGAGGAGGAGGAGGAGGAGGAGGAGGAGACGCTGCTGCTGCTGCCGGGAGCTGAGCTCTCCTCCTCCCTCCGGAGCTCCGGATCTGGGTCTGTCCACGGTGAACCGGTCTCTGCTGGACGATCTGGGTCTGTCCACGGTGGACCGGTCTCTACTGGAGGATCTGGGTCTGTCCACAGTGGACCGGTCTCTGCTGGACGATCTGGGTCTGTCCACGGTGGACCGGTCTCTACTGAAGGATCTGGGTCTGTCCACGGTGGACCGGTCTCTGCTGGACGATCTGGGTCTGTCCACGGTGGACCGGTCTCTGCTGGAGGATCTGGGTCTGTCCACGGTGGACCGGTCTCTGCTGGAGTCTGAGCTGAAGGAGTTTCTGGTGAACCTGCAGGATTTCATCTGGTTTCACCGGAATCAGACCCGGTGGCCCCGATGACGAGCATTAAGAAGAACTCTATAGAAATAGACCATCTTCTCTCTGATGGTCTCTTTACTGATGGAGGTCTGATAGAGGATCAGGACTAAACTGAGACTGGTTCATATAGAGGATCAGGACTACACTGAGACTGGTTCAGGACCAGGTAAAAGTTCCTCACAGTAACTGTTAAAGTGGCTATAAAGGTTTTGGTGTTTGCCAGCTTGTTGTGGAGTTATATCGCCCCCTAGTGGACATTTTAACATGATTAACTTCACCCACTGTAAGTTTAACTCAACCAAATGTAACATCTTCTCCTCTGAGAAATCTCTCTGTGGCTGCAGAGCGAAGAGAAAGTGTCTGGAACTGACCGATATGAGTCTGGTTTCCCATCAACATCCCCAGTGCTCAAACAAACAGGAACAAACACGGATTCAATTTCCTGTCAGCAGCAATAAATATGACCCACGAGTCCCGACTGAGAGCTGCTCTCTCAGAGAGCCATGAATTAGACATGGCAGCAGTCTGTAAGTAGGCCACAATAACCAGAACCGACATGACGCACATGGCTGACTGCTTCCTACTGTTTAATGAAGCGCTTCGATGCCACTTTGAACACTCGTCACACATGTAGAAGAGGAGGTTATGTTCACGTGTTATATAAGTCACATCAAACTGTGAATGACATTTGTCTTTGTGGGAAACCTGGTGTTCACTTTTGGTATTAATATTCATCACTGACTTCTCATGGTTTCAAATGTATTTTTCCCCATAAAGTGATCACTGGATTCTCACGGATAATGAGAGCAAATATGTGGCGTCAAATTCAACTTTGGTGAACTTTGACACGTGAATGTACACCGCTGACCTCGCACCACGTTACCCTCCTCTGTACCAAACTGATCCACAAAAGTGTCCTGGTTTGCCGACGGTTATGAGACCAGAGTCTCTAAAAATGTTTCCTGCATATCCTACATACTATCAAGTTATTCTGCATTTAGCCGACACATTTGGAATGTTTAACTGTGAAATGGTCTATTATGGGATGTTATGAACATTGCAGCTATGTCTTCAGTCTTGTTTTCATTTGGTTTCAGGTAGATTGTCACACTAGTAACTGCTTTTGTTGAAAAGTATTTTTATCTGAAATGCAGCAGAAGTATAAATTAGATGGAAATACTTGAGTAAAGTAAAAGTATCTCAAAATGATACGTGCATCTACTTACACTACACATATTAGATTATATGAAGTATAACATCACAGTTATATTAATAATAATAACAAAACACGCAGTAAAAGGTACCACAGGCTCTCTGTAGGCCTGCGTTATAAAACAGCACACTACGACAACACATTAAAATCATACTGTGTCATCATAACCACTCTGATGATTTACATAAACAATCCAAACCCGCAATATCTTATAATTTAAAATGAGGTAGAAAAATAAGGCTTCCGTGAAGTGGCCATGATGAAGCAATCAACTCTCCAGTGAGTGCAACACACAGGAACAAATACTGCAGCAATATTACAAGTATGTCTTTGTTTAGAGGCTGATAAAGGCCAAAATGGCAATGATGTGGATAAAACGCAGGAAAGCGACAGTATTTGGTAAAAAGATCGTCAATTGGCCTACGCATCCCGTCGCTATCTGTCAGCCAGACATAAAGAAACAAGAGGATAGAGCCTGAAAAACAGCATCCATGCATCCTCCGGCACTGACACATTAAACCAACATGAGAGGCGACCACAGGGTGAGGAAGACGGCCGTACTTACTGTCCGAGGCCATGGCTGCGGATGTTTCCCCCTCAGACTACCAGCGGAACCGAGGCAGCAGCATCCCGCACGCTCTTCATCCTCCAGACCCGCAAAGATCTGCAGCCACACAGCGGTGAACCGTGACGCCTTCAGGTGCTGTCGGAAACATCCACACTCAACGGGGTTTCTACGCATTTGGTAATTTAAACCTTGAAATTACAATCCCCCCCCCCCTCCTGTAATATTAGAGTTGTGTCCTAAAGTCACAAAATAATTTAAATTCATCCAATTTCGGAAAGAATAGGAGAACATTTACCTTTCACACATTTAGCCCATGGTCTTTGAACTGTGCATCCATCAGTGCTGCCCTGCAATGACAAAAAAATAAAAAACACAAAATAACGTTATATATCTATTTACAAATGAGTTAAGACAAAAGCTGACTCATTTGCGTGTGTTATATTATATAAAAACATTCATTACAAATGTATAGTGGAAAAGAAAACAGCTAAAAACAAAAGCTAAATGCTGCAAACTAGCTGGTTTCCACGGCTAGCTTTAGCTAATTAAGCTACATGTAATTACATTAAACAATAAATGTCTCCAATCAATGAGAGATGTACATTTTAATTAACTAACGCTTTGTCATGTTTGCTAAATCCAGTCATAGGGAATAAAAAGAGATTAACAAATCAGCTAGGCTAAACTAGGCTTAAGTTTAGCTCGTAAACTAGCTAGGCTGCTTAGCTTCTGAGAGCTTTTGACTCTAGTGGAAATCATAATTTATCATAGTTAAGGTACTTTTAAATTACATATTTAAATGCATGAAATAGCAAATGAATTCATGATAATTAACAATTAATTTTAAGGTAATTATTAAAAATGCTGGACGCTGTTTTTAGGTCTTATCTAAGGTCTATGTCTGCTTTTCTGTCACAATATAAAGTTATGATGTAAAATGAACAGTTGTAGCACACTTATCAAATTCTTTCCAAGGAGAAGAACTAAAAAGCTAAATCAGGGACATCCACACACTTTTAGCTTTTCAATATGACATATACACAAATGATTTAGTCTGAATCAAATGTCACACAAGAAGGAGATGTGACAAAAATAGATTTTCTTTTTCAAAACAATAGCTTTTATATGAAAATATTTAAACTTCATGAAAGCTGCAGAACAGAAATCCAGTTTTGAACTTTTTCCACAGAAGAAGCTGCACAGAGAGATGAACTTTGGAAAATGTTATAACTATATACACTACTAAACTTTGTGCATAAGTTAGTAGACACAACCGACAGTATGTTTTCTTTACTGTAATAGGTTAAAGGTATCCGACTTAGAGACAAGTTCAGGGGACATTTTCAACAAGTGATGGCTGTAAAATTGCAAAAAGAAAAATAATTTTTTCCGCTCTGATGATTTTTATCAAGGTGTTTACATTTTACAAAACTCAGCATTTAATAAGAACATAAGTTAGAACAATATTCTTTCTTAAGTTACAGTCATTATAAAGACTGATCATTAAAAAAACAATGTAAAACACTTTAAAACATTCACATTTTCTATGATACAGAACATTTAAGATTACAGGAAATTCCTGACAATAACAATCATCGATATCAACACTTTAAAACATTAAACAGTCGCTGTATCAAGATGCAGGTTGACTTCTGAACAGTCTTCATCACCACTTGAATCTTTTTACCGGGTTTTGTTTTCCTGAATGGACAAAAGAAAATAGTCATGATAGGAAATAAATATCAACATTACAAAATAGGATTTTTACAGTAAAATATGGTGGATGCTGAGTTGGCATTCAGAAAAAAAGTAATTTGAGTTTAGAAAGATTCATCCTGGTAAATGTTTTATTGCCAAAGAAATAGATATATGGACATGACATTTGGGACAGACATTCAAGGTTCATGCAAACGTGGCATATTAGCATGTTAACAGACCGCCGTGGACCAGAAAACAGTGTTCAAACAACTGTAGTAAGCGTAAAAGTTTGTAGGTTGAGTACCTTCAGGAGCAAAGTCCACTGCGGTGAGACACTTGATCTGAGTCATCTTCCCGGCTTCTTTCCACAAGTCACCTGACGAGAAGAGAGTTGCAGTACGTGAGGAATATTTTAATAAAACATTCATGCTACGAGACAAACTGCAGGAGAAAATCTCTTCTTCTCTTAACTTTGAGAGATGAAGAGGAGGTTGCAGGAGGGATTTACCTGAGATGAGAACGTTGTCATAGGTTCTGGCTTTGAGTGACATTTTACTTGATCTGGAGTAACGTGACGAGTGGGAGGGTCCGGCCACGTTACTCGTGAAATCCACCTCCACCTGACGATGGCGCCGTGACTTGGAGGCCTGAGACACGCAGGGATACGTACATTTCATATTTTTGCATCTTGAAGACGTTTAGCATAAAACATATTTAAGGAAAATCTAACATGGAAACACAAACCTCTGTTGCCTCTCCGTATGCCTTTGACTTGATGGAGGCGAGGAGCTGGGCTCTTTTGGAGCACTGAGAACACAAAACAGCCGGTCAGTCAACAGCGCCGCCCTCTGGACAAAGTTATTATTACAGCTGAGGGACTTCATGTCAGTTTGAGTATTTAATATCCTTCAGAAGCATCTATGTGCACCAGTGGTGCTTTAAACCTCTCAGTAAAGTTGAATGAAGTGTAACTCACCTCCTGCTGAGATGACATCCCCTCACCGCCGTCTTCATCTTCATCTTCATCAGGACCACTCTGACCAGACAAAACATCACATCAAGAGTAGAAAAAACACTATAATGTAATAATCGTAAAACAATTTAAAAGCATTCAAATAACCACATCATCTCTTGTAGTTTAATTTGAACAAAGACCTGAAGAGAAGTCTTACCTTCCTTTGCTGCCACTTGTAGAAGTCCACCACAGTGCTGCGTAGCTGTGGGACCAGGTCTTCACGGATCAGGTTGATGGAAGAATCCGCCGGCTCCGACTCCGAAGAGACAGAAGTCTTCAGCTTCCCGTAGAGCTCGTCGATGTTGGACAATTCCTGCAAACACAACACGCTTAACTTAATACTTTTATTAATGTAGTTTTTAAAGTGTCTGAGTCGAGCTCTCCGCTCACCTCCAGCAGCTCGATGTTGATGAGCTCCTGTGGACGAGACGGTCGCTCCATGAACTCCTCACACAGCGCCGTGCTCTCCACCTTCCTCTTCTTCTTGTAGACAAGCTGGCAGGAGAGGAAGAGGAGGAAGAAAGAAAGGAGAAGCACAAAGAGAAGAAGTGACTTTGCAAGCTAAATGACGAGTCTTTGCACGGCAGGATGATGATGACGGTGCTGTAATTTATCGATGCAATGTACACGTGTTTTTAAAAATACTTCGTGAACTGTTCGTCATAATGAACAAGATTTTATTTAAAGGTTTTCTGAATCTGTTCTTTTGATTTACAGAATATGATTTTAGAGGGTAAACAATGTTCAGAGGAAGGCTGTGATATGAAATAATAGTTGAATAAAATAATTACTCAACTATAGAAAGTTTTGTCTTTCAGCGTTATCTGATATCGGCCGATTCCCACGCCAACATGTGAATAAGAGGAGTACTGGCGAAATCCCTCCATTCAATGATATTTAGGGTTTAAAGTGAATATCCAATGTGAACGTGTGTGTTGATGTCAGGTAGGCTGCTCACCATCGTGGGCATGGCAGTGAAGCTGAAAGCTTTGTGCAACATCAGCTGTCGGAGGATGTAAACGACGTCGTGGTGCTGAGCATTGACGGCGTCCTTCTCCAGCTTCATCACGTCCTCCCAGTCCTTCAGCGTCAGACGGATCTGCAGCCAGAAACACAACAAGAGCTTCACGTCACGTGTGATTCAAATTAATGTATGGCCGACCCTCTGGAGACCGCGTGCTGTGTTCCTCACCTGCTCTCGGGGCGAGGTGATCTGACATTGATACAAGCTGTGCAGCAGGTACAGTCCTCCCACTCTGATCTGGAAGCTGTACGGAGGTAAGAAGAAGCTGTAGGCGGTGTCCAGGATCAGACGGCAGAACGCTCGCTTCTCTCGGTGGTTCACAGAGCCGCTGCAAAACAACAACAACAACAACAACAACAACATGTGACACACTGTGTTGAATGAGGAAAATGTCTAATTAAGTCACACTCTGTCATTACTGATGAAAATATGTAGAAGCTTTACCAGCTGCAACGTTAGAGTGATAACACATTAATGCCTCAATAATTATAATGCAAAATATAATATAGATATGATCCTGAAACGGGCCATTCTGCATAATGAGTACTTTTACTTTAAGTATTTTAAGTATATTTTGATGCTAATACTTTTGTACTTACTTGAATTTAGGACTTTTACTTGCAACAGAGTATTTCTACCATTTTTTTTGCTGTATGCATATATATATACACAGTATATATACCCCCAGGAAGCTTGTGGATTTCACTTTTGTAAATGGAAATTACAAATAGTACAAATACCTCGAAATTGTACTCAAGTACAGTACTTAAACAATTAAATGCACCAATGCTTATATTAGAACATAAGGTGATATATATTATTGGTAAACTTACTAAAAAATCTGTGAGAACTCCATTTCTCTCCATATTTTGGAGAAAACCTGGAAGCGGACGGACTCGGATATCTGGAAGCGGCTCAGCAGCTCCACGCAGTCCGACTTCACGTGGTTCTTACAGAAGTCCATCCCACGGCCGCGTGCTTCAACCGGCGACCGTTAAAACGAATTAAATAGTACTAACAACCACCAAACTAACGGACACATCCATGATGTAAACAAGACACACGATTTAAAAACGACCGTCGACGATTTAGTGCGTCATCAGTACCCGACGCCGTTCATGATGCGTTCATGGACCGTCGCGAAGTAAAACTATCTTATACATGTACGGTATTCTTTTATCATATACACACACTCACTCTCTCACACACATACACACACACACACACACACACACACACACACACACACACACACACACTCACTTCATGCTTGTGATGAAGCCTGCCATTTAATAACCTCTGTGTGTGCGTGTGCGAAATTTTCGAGTTTTCGTTATAATGCCTGACTGCAAGGCACAACCTACAATAATATTATAAAGTATATTTATCTCAGCGAGTGAATATGCTTCAGTGTGGAGAGGACTCAGACAGATCACCAATTATAAGCATAAAGCCCCCCGACTCTATGAATAACTTAGGCCTGAGTTGTACTGTTGCTTTAAGAGACAATGTTGACTCCCTCTATTCTGGAGAGAGTCGTCATCAGGCTGTTTGAGAGACAGAACCTCTGCAAACACTGCTGGTAGTAGTATTAGTAGTATTAGTACTTTTACTGAAGTAAAAGATGTGAGTACTTCTTCCATCTCTGCTCTCTCAGGAGAAACTTGATAAAGAGCAACAACAGAGTCAGTTTGAATCAGGAGTTCACTAAATCATCAGAACTAATAAATCACTAGAAACTATTCAGTGAAACAAACTGACGCACACATGATGTCTGATCACCAGAGCAGCACACAGGAAGGTGCTGGATGTGCTCACAGAGATATTGATCTGTTGATTGACAGTCAGATGGACCAGTGGGTTCAGAGCTGAAAACATCCTGCAGCTTCATGAAGGACTCATTAAAGTGAAACAACACAGAAACATGATGCAGTGAAGTGAGTGAGACACAGTCACAGTTCCACACAGACTGCAGTAGTTCTAGTAGTAGTAGAGAAATACTACCAAAGTTATCTACTAACACATGTTCCCTGTTAAACCTAAAGTGTGTTATTAGTGACTTTGGTCATGTTATGTAGAGTACACAGATTTAGAGACTACAGCTTTGTGTTGTAAACAGTAACAACACTAGTAATATAAAATGTCTTCTTAACTGTAATCTTTCTGCTAAAATGGAGCTGC